>CM052898.1:96640767-96725587 GCA_028534135.1 Potos flavus | reverse complement strand
TATACTCAGAACCAGTGAATTGTGCACTTTAAATGGGTAAACTCTTATGCTATGTAAATTATACCTCAGTAAAGCTCTTTTTAAAAAGTCTTAGCAAAGTGTTTTAATAATGCTAGCACAGCCGTAAATGAGAAGAGTTTTAGACTTTGTCCCTTTTCTTTTGTGTTGCCAACTGTCTTGTCTTCTCTATATCACCACACTCCTACATTAAAACCCAGAGAGACTGGTTGATTGTGATTCTCTTTATAGAGAATCCACCCACCCCCTGCCCCCAGTGGGTTTCGAACCTATTGGTTGATACCTTTCTTGAATCAGCAGCCCACAAATGAACATAAAATGAAGTGCTGTACCTACCTTCAATAATATGTTTTCTTGACAGCCCTCTTTCCGTTTCAGCTCTAACAAGAAAAAGAAGCAAATGACTTTGAGTGGGGGTGTGCTTTTTTTCTTTTAATTGCCGTTTCAAAAGTACAGAGGAATAATCACTCTAGATTGAATTGCTAATTTTATACCCTGTTCTTGGCAAATTCTATACCACAGGTTGAGGAGAGAAAGAAGGCTGGTGAGCAACATACTGAGCCCCTTTTCTTTGGAGACCCCAGCTGATGAATTAACTATCACTCTCATCACACCATATCAATAACAACCCAGCCACGCACGCCTCGTCCATATACACTGTGACATACGGCTCAACCTTCCCACCTCGCCCTTAACTCATCCCAAACCGCCCCCCACCCGCCAAAAAAGCCTTGACATGAGTTTGTGAGCTGCTGATAACGTTCACTTTTCTGAGAAAGGAGGCACATTTGGAAGTGCCTTTTGACTTGCAAAAGAAACTTAACAATTACTTTCTGTTAAAATGTGATGTCAGTCTTTCCTACATTAGTATCCTAAGAAGACAAACATTTAACTAGGACTTTTGTTTTTCCAGACCATCCTCATGCTCTGGCCAATTAGAAAGAAAAATATGGTTCCTGAGTTTTAAAATCTTCATGAAATGTTTCTTCAACATCACTCCCTGTGGCCACCTCTTTCTAAAACACAGTAATTCACCATTTGCCTTTGGTGATTTTGAATCTGTTATAAAAGCATTAGGTGGTATTGTATGCAGTACTCTGCTAGTAATGGGTCTTGTGGATTCTTTCTCCCTGTTTATTTCTAAAGTATAGGTGAGGCTTTAGGTGCCATTGCAAAAACACTGAGCAACAGCACTTTGAATCAGAGCACAGACAGAGCAAATCTACATTTCTCACAAGCACCATGTTGCTTGATTTTTATAGAGGCGATAGTAGGAACAAAAATCTAAGTTCCGTCTTTCTTTCTTCACGGTCATCATAAACAGGCTCAAAAACAGCAATACGATATGAGTGTGTGTGTGAGGGGGTATTTATATACATATACGCTTTGATTAGAAGATTCCTAAGGAACTGTCTTCTTTCCCCAATTTTGTTTTCAACTGTTTCCTCTCCATTATAGGGAGGTAAATAAGGTTTTGTTTGTTCGTGTTTGTTTTTGTTTTTTGTTAAGACTCCATGGAAATATTTGTGATTTCTATGAAAAGGTATGTGGAATAGCGAGCCAGACTTTTTAAGTTCTGCGGAATCGTGTAAATACCAGTTGAAACACCAGTAGGCTAATCAGAGGCCAATTTGTCCTGTGAAATTTGTTTGCCTCCCGCAACAGACAGAGGAGGACCTCTCATTCATTTGCCTACCAGTGAGTGTTATGGTAGCTTCCTGTTAGTTTCCAAAAGGTGGTCCTTTTGATCAACATTTTCAACGCCTTCTGCAGAAATGATCAGAGACTCACACGAGGGGCCAGACAAGATATTTTTATCTTTGCATTCCATGGAAGTCTCTGGGTTTTGGCAGATTCGAATAGCTTTTCTTCTGTGATGCTATGTGCTTGTTTTCTTTTCCTAAAATTTGAACTCTATTTCAGAAATGGTTCTAAGTATGAGGTTGGTATTGGAAAATCTCCATGAATTACTTAGTAACAAGTGACCACATGCTTTACACTAAATTTCTTTGGAGCATCTTGCTAAAATTGAATCCTAGGCTAATTGGTATTTCCTTAAGGAAGAAAAAATAATCTTCCTCTCCAAATCAATTAATTTTAGTGCATTAGATGTAAAATGGTTGCCCAAAAGGATAAAAGCATGAACTACTAGTTGTTTCCTGTCAAGTAAGGAAAAGAAAAGGTATTTAACTTACTTTCCACCCCAGTAGAGTTTGGTTGTTATGACCAGGCTGGACCTCCTGTATGTTAGACAAACAGAGAGAAATATTAAATAAATTGTTGGGTTTTTGTACTGAGTCATATTACTATACCGCCAGAAAGAATTAATAAATTCTATGTACCTCCCATTAAATGTACCTCCCATTAAAAAATAAAAACTGGTAAAGAGATAAATTTGTTAATTCATGTCACTGAAATATTGGGACAAAGGGAAACTGCTGAGTGGGTATGTGAAGTCAGATCCCAGATAAAGAGGTGGAAGGGGAATGACCTTTACCTGGAGGGTCAGGTGGAGGAGGCTGTGACAGCAAGCAGCTGATGGGGGGTGTGGCGAAGAGGGTGAGTGGGAGGCAGGGAGGGGCAGGAACGGTTAACGAGAGGGTGAGCGAGAGGATTTAAAGGATGAACTGCTTTAGTAGCACCCACTAAGGATTATTTAGCATCTGACATAACGCTGACTGAGCGTGAGCTTTCCTGGGGCTCGGTCCACCCTCCGCCAAGGACCATGGGCCCTAGCCGGCTCTGAATTATTCCGCTTTCCAGCCGTGACATTCATAGGCAGTAACTGACTGCATGGAGATAGGAATGATAAAGTAGTCAATCAATAGGAATAAATTTTCTTTGAGTGTTTTATTAAATGGAAACTTATTTTTAGGAAGACAGTCCTAAAATTCTTAATTCAAGGTTTGAACCACTTTACTCCGAAGGGAATGAGATGTGGCAGTCTCATCAGCAAACTTATTGCCGTTCTCCAAACCACACCCAAGGGCAGGAAATGGCCAGGGTATCATCACGATGGTGGAATAGGAAACGTGCCTTGAGAACCACAGTCACATAATTTACAATCGGGAGGCAGATCTCAGTATAATTTAGCTTCTCCAGGTAAGTAATTCAACTGAACTGGTCTAGGAAAAAAAAATCATCTGAGATTCAAAGGTTAAGGCCAAACTTTGGGAGTATTTGAAATAAGGCATTTATAATTCTATCAGCCCTAGAACCGATGCCTTGGGGCCCGAGATATAAGAGCCTCACAAGATGAATGATAACCAGTGGGGAACAAGGGTGACAATTCAGACAGCTTAGCTGCAACAAGAAAAATTTGTAGAAAATGTCAGCAACCCCATCCCACGGAAGTTAATTCCCTGAAAAGTAATTTGAATCCTTGTAATGGAAGCTCTACAGCTTCGTGAGTCTGGAGATTACACACTGCGGCAGGCCTGACGCACTTTCCAGGTTAATCCATCAACCTCATGATACCTAGTGTAACGGCAATCTGCCCCAGGGGAGCCAGGTCTCCTTCAGCAAACATTTTCACAGCTTCAACAAGAGGCCGGATGGAATATCATAAAAAATGAATGCAGTCCTCTGGCTGATTCAGAGCAGCTGGGCCTGCCAGAGCTGCACATCCTCTCCAAATACTATCAGAGACTTGTTTTTGTGTTTTTGTTTTTTTCCAAAGTTAGGCTTTCTGGAAAATGTCTGGGCTCCGTGCGTGTGCACACTAACGTGTATGTTCCGACAGGAAGAGCAGCCAGCGATACCGGCCAATTATCACCGACCATCACAGCGGCATTTCCGGTAACTCTTCCGCATGGGTGGAGAATGATAATATGAGTATTCTACACTGATACAGCACAGCTTTCAAAATCCTTTGGCGCACCTCATCTCACTTCATCGGCACGACACTTCATGAACAGTTATGCCGTCCATTATACAGATGGGGAAACTGAGACTCAGACATGTGAAGTAACCTGCTCTGGAAAGCACAGCAGGCGAGGGCTGGTCCTGGGACTAGAAGCCAAAAATGCTAGTTGAAATTGCTTTCAGAGACTCTGCGCTATGGTCTGTCTTTTCACCGGTCTTGTAGGGGCAGCTGTGTCCTGATATCAATATTCTGTATCATGGTGACAGCTTGGGTTTTTATCTGCAAGACTGAAAGGCCGTTCGTAAAAGATGGATGTTAACCTGGTTTCTTGTAGGCGTATAACAGGCTCTGCAAACCACGGAGAGTGAGGGCTAGAGGCTGGCTGGGTGTTAAGGGAAAAGAGCTCCCGCACAGATGCTCCCCTCCTTCCTCAGGTGTCCTCTGTCAGACCGCACCTTGCTGCACAGTTCACGGGGCTCTTAGTGGACTCATCTCCAGGGTCTCCATTATGGGCTCAGCCGTGTCCCCTAAAAAGGCACGGTCAAGTCCTAACCGCCAGTACCTCAGAATGTGAGCTTATTTGGAAATGGAGTCATTATAGATGTAATTAATTAAATTAAGGTGAGGTCATACTGGAGTAGGGGGAGCCCTTAATCCAATATGACCAGTGTCCTTTTAGGAAGACACACAGATGCACATGGGAGGAGGCGGCCATTGGCTGGCAGAGGCAGAGGTTGGGCGCGGCCGCAGGCTGAGGAACGCCCAAGGCTGCCAGCAAGAGCCCAAAGCGAGGACGAGGCAAGGAAGGATTCTACTCAGAGTTTCAGAAACAGCAAGGCTTGGCCCAGACCTTGATTTTGTACTTCTGGCCTCCAGAGCTGTGAGAGAACATACTTCTATTGTCTGCAGGCACATAGTCTGCAGCACTTGGTTCCAGGAGCCCTAAGAGAGTGGCGCGGTGATGGATGGGCCAGCCTTCAGAGTGGGAACGGAACTCCGGCAAGGTGGGGGACTGGGCGGGGCTATGAATCTTTTTCCATATTTAAGGTTGAATACAGTTTTTTCTAAATACCCTTACAATCCCTGGAGTACGAGAGGAGGAGCAGGGAGAGGGAGAAAGTGGGTCACCAAACTTTATTTGTTCATCTCTCCATACATTTCTGGGTTTCCATTTCCACTAATGCTACAGAGGTCTTGTTTATCTGGCCAACAGTGGATCTTCTACCAGAGAAGAGGAGGACCCCAGACTTGTCCCGTGGCCTTGGCCTGATTCTCTACTCATGCTGGGGAAGAAGTGGCTGTCGTGGTTGACATGCGCAGTGCAGTGGAGGGGGCCTGCCTCCCCACCCCCCACAGGGGAGACATTCCTCTTTACCACTGGTGTTGGCTATAGCCCATGATGAGACGGGATGTGACCCCCTCGAGGACAGAAGAAGCACTTTCCTGAATGCCCAGATAATAGGGCTCCCTGCACACAGCAGAGGTGCTGGCTAATTGTCTTCAGATAAGAGAGCTTTGGGCCATTTATCACAAGGACTTCTTTCTTCATCATTTCTTTGCATCCGAAGTTGTTAGTAAAATCAACAGTGAACATAGATACATGTGTATAGATATTCAGCTTCCTATCAGCTGCCTTCCTTCACCAAATTACCACAAATGGCAGTGAGAAGCCATGAAAATGCCACTTTCTTTCACGCATGATTATCTCATGAACATCCGCTCCTTCTAAGCTCAACCCCGTGGTAATTCATTGCGATCGATGGCTCGTCAATACTTTTTGAAGCACAAGTAATGAACTTGTTGGTATTTATTTTCAAACTGCTATAAATCATCTCTTTACCAAAAATTGACTTTTTTTTTGACAGCCTTTTGTTCAGCTGTCATGCAATTTTATTTTCCCTCCTCTGGTACAAAATAATAACAGTCTGTTTAAAGGCAAGTACATGATTCTGGTGAATGCATTACCTCCAGCCTTTCTTCTTGATGATGCTCCCCAGAATCACTTCAGCTCTGGAAGGGAAACAGAAAATGGCTTAGGATACGGCGTCCTGGAAATGCAAGAGTCAATCCAAAACCACAAGACCATTCCTTGTTTGAACTTTCCGTGCCTACATGTCCCGAAAATAGAAGCCGCTCTCGGCTAGTAGCACAGTTTCCGCTGTTTCTGCTTGTGCCTGCAGAATCCGGCTCCTGGAGCATTCCAGAAGCACCTGCCAAATCCTGACACACTGGCAGGAGACCGCCTATGGTCCTGATACTAAGAAACGACAGAGTCATTTGGCAGTTGGGTGTTTTTGAACCACTGATCCCGTGTATAAATATCCTGCTTGGTGGAGTCCAATGGGAGTCAAGGTTTCCCTTCTAATTCCATGGTCTTCGATGGTGATCAGGAAGGACAATGAGACCTTGCCCAAGGGCACCTTCCCCACGTGGTCTGACTGAGCCGTGAGTCCTGTCTTAGAGCCACAGGCTGCTCTGGGGTCCATGTGAAGGTTAGAGCTGGTGTGACTTCTCCAGCAAAAGCAGCAAGGCTCTCCCACAGTCCTCTCTGTCCTCAGAGGGGGGTCTGAAATGCCTCCCTATAAAAGACTAAATTTCTTGGCATCTCTGAGGACCCCACTTTTAATCTCTGCTCTCCTTGTCACGCTAGGTGGAGGGATGGGCCTGCCAATAGGAAAAAAAGTTCCCCACAGAGAGGATGCCCCAGTTTCCATGGGGGGGAGGGTGAGGAACAATGACATGCGTTATGAAATAATAGGACGAGCTTTGGAACCAGCATGCTGGAGTCTGCTCGTTTACTTCCTCACTCACGTAGCCAACTCACATTTCTTGATCTCCTCTGTCACCACGCTGGGACCAGCCACCTCTGCCCCTCAGGTGCCCGTGGCGAGGTTTTCAGTCCATTCCTCATACAGGTACCAGGGGCAGGAGGGTTTGGATGGGCAGAAGGGGCCAGAGGCGGCCAATATCCCCAACTCAGGGGATGGGGATAGAGAAAGGGAGGAAAGCAGTGTCACCAGAGTGTCATGTCAGCCATGGTCCGGGCAGACTCTTGGTACCATTAATGCCACTTGAGGGACACAGAGAGGCACTGACTTACTTTCCAGCAGCATAGACTTCAGCAGTATCAAAGAGATTCACTCCACTTTCGTAGGCAATTGTCATCAGCCGTTCAGCAACCTGCAAGAGGGTGTGGAGGTCATTCGGAAAAGCCAAATGGTTTCCCAACCCAGGAAACAACTTTGTAATCCTCTGCTGGTCTTTAAGAACACCGAAATCTCACTATAACCACTCCTTGTTTTTATCAGTTGCATTACAGAATGAGAAAAAGAAGAAAATTCAACCAGCATATATAGGGAAAAAGCACCCTTCGCCTCAGACAGAGACAGGGCCCTAAGAGATTTCCCTCAGCACTAGGATAAGTCAGCCCTCAGCAGGGTGAGGTGAGGTGGATAGATTTGTGTTTCTCACTCTGCTTGGAAGATCTGGTTTGACAACATTCCCTACGGCGTCATAATCTCTCTGACAAAGGGGGGTCAGTTTTACCATTGTTGACCCCATTTCTCTTCTCTTTTCTCCAAGCCAATAGGTTTTGGCAGCTGGGTGACTCCTGACCTAAAGGCTTGTGCCTTTTCGCTCAAGGCTTAGTGGACTGTGCTGATGAACCAGAGGTCATTAGGAGCCCTAACTGCTGCAAATCTCACACCACCCGTAGCTCAGCAAAACCCCAGCTGCAGCCACAGAGCCACCAGCCAGCTGGATGGCAGAGGGGAGGGAGTGAGCGCATGCGCTGGCTCACCGGGATCCCGCTCCCCACCACTCGGCCTGCAAATACATCTCCACGCTCCTTGTTCCTTCCTTCGTGCTGCTGGACACCAGGGGCAAGCGTCCAGCAGTACCAAGGGTACCTCGTCCCTAGAAACAACAGCTGGAGGGGGTGCTGCAGTGGGACAGCGATAAACAACAGGGGAGAGGACATTTTTTCATTTTGCTGATAGACTTACTGGTCAACCGAAAAATCACACACCTCACAAATAATTAAAATGGATTTTTCCATTACGTGTTTGATTGCAGGCTAAGGTTGCTTCATCAGCATTTCCAAGATAAAGTCTTTAGCTGTTGTTTTTAAAATCGGTATATCAAGAAAATTAGTAGGCTAGCAAAAGGGAGCCCGTGCCAATCTTTTAGAATAATAGCAGTAAAAATGCGATTACTGCTTTTAATTTGCAACCATTATGACATTTATCCTAGGTAGAAATTAAAAGTTAAGACAAGTATAGTTTTCCCCGTCACGACTGCCCTATGTTTAAGAAATGACTGTGTTTGCACTGTGTATTTTCCTTATGTTATGTCACATCACATACTAGGGGATCCTTATCGGGAAATACGCATAATATTATCTAGAGAGAAATTTTAAGGTAAGATAGAGAATCCTGGATGGAAAGCAAGACTACGTGATGGCTGAAATGTTTCTCAAACATAAAATTTAAAGACCTGAACATGAAATAGTGAAGTCCCCGACCTAAGAAGACTGTTTTCTGACCTCAAGTGTACCGCTTACTGAATAAATGAACTTGGGGAGGTCACTTGACCTCTCAGTATTTTAGATTTTTCATCTGCAAACTGACGATGATTCCTTTTAGGTCCCCAGGTAGACAGACAGGCCTCTGTGGAAGCAGACCTCCCCCCGCCCCCCATGTCTGCCCAGCAGGTGGAAAAGTAAGTGGTTTGGGGAAGGTCATATGACACCTCTGGGCCAATGAGATGCAAGGATGGATTTGCAGAGGCCTCTGGGAACATCTTGCCTCCTTCTTACAGAGTTTTCTAGAAGCTACACCCTTTCCCTGGAGTTGCTGTTCTAAGCAAGGCTTAGAATTCCTGCAGCTAGCCTACTACCTGAGGATGAGGTCACTGTACAAAGGGCCACGGGGCCAAGAGAATCCCTGAGAAACGGAGTGGGGCCACTGATGGAACCTGTCCTGAAGCCTGCTCTACATCTACACTTCTAGCTGGAAAATCAAGGTAACTTTTCCTGTACTGAGTAAGCCAGTTTGACTTGCAATTGTTTATTGATTATTGTTTATTGTTTACTGTTTTCAAGGAACCCTAACTACCTTATAGGTAAGAAAATGTAAATAAAACTCTGAAAATTAAGTGCTAGAAGACAGTGATACATATATATTTCTCATAGTTAAAAATATTCATATGAGTAACCTCTATCTTGGTTTTATGATGAAGCCAAATCATCTTTGGGAGACATCTCACAGAATTATCTATTGTGGTATTTGGGTCCTTTCGATAACACTCTTGTCAAGTGGCTATTTGATATATGGTTGAATTCTCCCAGTAATGGGGACATCACCAACTCCCAAGACAGCAGCAGTGGTTGTCACTCAGCATGTCACAGCATGGTCATCCTGGGATTCACAATTTGTACCTGTTTTGTGCTGAGCTCATGGGAAGCAGAGAGAAGGCAGAAAAACCGGGGAGGTGAATTCATTGCTACCGGCCTGCCTTTTTCCCTCATGGAAATGGTTGAGCTCGGGCAATTTGGCTGCTGGTGGGGCTGTGGTCTCCCTGGGCCTCTCTGCCTCGTCCTGGCTGGCGTTCTCTCTGCAGGGACTGGGCAAAAGTCACAGCTGTTCTTGGAAGGACAGTAGCTATCTGTCCGGTCTGCATCTGAGGTGAGAGCCACTGCGGCCATTCACGACAGCTTTATTGTGCAGTTTTTAGATCTGTAATTTTGCAATGATGTATTTCAGAGGCCAGCCTTGCACACTCTGACCTGGGTAAGCTGGGCTCGTTGCAGCAGAGAGCAGATACAGTGAAGAGGAGAGCAGACATGAAAGGGGAGATGATGCCCTTAACAGCTGGCCCTTCTGCTCCTAAAGCGAAGGTATTTTTGTCATTTTCTCCTCCGGCTGCCATAACAGGCAGTAGAAGGTTATGCACTTGCTGGATATAGTGGATTATTAATTTTAGATCTCCCTCCCAGTCACCTGCTTTGTATCTGACTCAAGTCTGTGGCCACAGTTTTGATATTTGTGGACTCATCTCTGTGCCTCCTCCACACACCCTACCTGATACCCGTCAGACGGCCCTATAATGAACCCTGTGATGACCCCCCCAGAGCCTCCTTCAGAACTGGAGGACCTATTTTCCTAGTTTCCGGGAAATTGCACTTGGCTTAAGACAGTCGTCTCGCCCAAGGTGTGACCCACTTCCCAGGGCAGCCTCTCTCCGATGACTGGTCAGACAAAAGCTATAAATACTCAGTCCTCCGGCCCCAACCGGGGACGACTCTGCAGGGCCGTCTCAGGTTTGGAGCTCCCCATGGGGTCAGCCGTGGTCACTGTTGAGACTGCACCAGGGCCCGACTTTCTAATAACTGTTCTGTATGCTGATCTCCAGGGCGGTCTACTTTCCAGGGAATCCCCCATGCGACAAAGTCTCTATGGTGACCTATGCCCAATCCCGGGAACGGGCATTCAGACAGATGAGAATGTACGCATAAGGCTCCTCTCCCCAGGATCTATTAAATAACACCGGTGACCTTGCAAGCCTTGGAAAAGACCGTCTGTTCCCCCAAGTTTCTCCTTAGGAATGACAGTAAAAAGATAGTAAGTTCTGGGTCAGGCACTGGGCCGAACACTTCCTAGACATCATCTCATTAATCTTAATCGTGATCCTGCCGAGTAGGGGCGATCCCCTGCGTTTTACTGATGTGACAACTGTTAGTAAATGTTAGTAAATCTAGTGGCAGAGGGGGCTGGATCCCACGGAGTGTATACGCTCAGACTATGATCCTAGACTCCTCAGTGGTGTTGCAGGTAGGAAAAAGGAATTGGAGGGACTCAAAGACATTGTCCTTGGGGAGTTATTGGTGCTCGATGTCCGCGTGACTCACTTATGCCATGAAGATATTCCTTAAAGGCCAGGATAAGAATATCACTTTGGTAAACAACTGTTTTGAATGTGTGAACAAAGATTTAGAGGAATTTTATAGTAAATAAACTCTTATAGCTGCCGTTATTGGGTGTCTGCTACCTACCAGTCAGAGGGTTGTATAAACATTTCACGTGTAAAATGTGGTTAACCCTTTCAATGGACCTCCAAGGTAAATGTTATCATCCCATTTCACATCAGAGGAACTGAGGCTCAGAGAGGTTGGATCAACTTGCCCAAGGCGTTGAGACCAGCTGGGACTGAAAGATCCCAGGCTAGAAAGGAAAAGTCCCTGCAACCTAGGACAAGTTGGTCACTCTAGGTGGAGCCAAAACACACACACACACACACACACACACACACACACACACACACACCAGCAATGGAATCTTTCCATAAAGCAACTGAATATTAATGCCAAATTGCTTTGTTCTCTAACAGTTGTGCCTGCACATCCAATAGATTGACAATCTCAAGGGCTATTAATAGTCTAAATGTGAAAAATACAAAAAGCAGGATTAAACTGAAAATAATCTTTGACTCAGTCTTAACCGTTTCCTTATAAAATGCTAGGACCCCCAAGAAAAATACTCCCACTGCACAGCTTTATATTTTCTTTGGTCGCCAAAATGGAAGCCAAAGGTAACTTACCTCATCTGAGATTTGACCTCCAAATGTCACCCATGTTCCTAGAAAAGAATATATATTTGCACGTTATTTATAAGCGTTTTTCTAATATTATGCATAATGAGAGGAAACACTTTTTCTTATAACAAGGCTCCTTCGCTAGGTCATTCACAAAGGTTTCCAGGTAAGGGGCATACAGGGTGTCTGGAAGAAGTCCCGCCTTCCCGCTCCCCTCAGTGAATACTCCAGCGGGGGTCGGTATCCCTCTTCATGCAAAGGACTCATATATGCTGATGGCAGCCCCATCCTACAAATTGCTTTTTCTTCTGATGCAGGACCACGAATGACCGTGTACAAGACTGCAGTTCTACCAAGCCTGTTTGGGCTACATATGAATTGTGGTGAAGCCACAAGTTCTGAAGGTACAAGAGAGAAGGTACATGAAGCCACCATTTCTGAAAATGAAGGTAAGCCCTTGTGTTACGGGTCTTCCCTTCTTGACCTCTAAGAAGGGACTCCACTTTGTATTCTGTCACCTTTCAAAAGGAATCCTCTCAGATGTCCTTCTGGTCCCCATGTTCAAGCCCCAGGAGGTGACCCTTAAGCACGCTCTCCGTTACAACCTACTACTTCAGAATGGAAGTCTCCATTGGTTTGGAGGTGGAGGCAAGGGCTGGAGTGAGGATTGAGAGGGCAGAGGGAGAGAGGCATAGCCAGCAGCCAAAGATTTGTATCTGGAAAGCAAGAGGGAAGCAGACACTGGCTCTGGCCAGACCAGTCTATGGTCACTGCAATCATTCATTCCCTCCTTGATCCATTTTTTTTTTTTTTTTTTTTAGCCTGAATGACATGCCTGGCAAAGGCATTACACCCAGGTGTTAGGGACTGTGAGGTGATCGACCTAGTTCTTCTCTCCCAGGGGCTCACAGCTTACAGTACTACAAAGCCAGACTGAGGCAAAGCCAAGGCGGTAAGGGGGGGTAGTGCTCTACCTAGACCAGAGGGCGGTGGCCCCCCAGAAAGACTTCTTGGGAGAGGTGACACTTTGCTTGAGTTGCAAAGGAGGTAACCGAATGATGACAGAAGGACTAGGCAATCAGGTACAGATAGGAATCCAGGGGAGGTAAGAGGGAGGCGACCATCAGCGTGGGCTGAGAAGCTGTGGTGGGCCGTGGAGAAGAGTGAGGAGACACGATGCAGAGAAGGGGGGGCTTGGGGGGGAAGGAGGGGGAGCCAGGGAACCATCGATGCTTGTGGCACATACAAAGAAATGTGTGGAGTTGTATGTTTTGCATTTCCTAACAGTCATAGTTAGCATTTATGGACACCTTACAAATGCTGACGGCATGCTGACAAATGTGTATACTTTTATCTGTGATCATCTTAGCAAACTTACAAGCCAACCGTATTATCCCTCCTTCCAGATGAGGAATCTAATGTCAACCGACCTAATAAGGGAAATATCCAGGATTCCCCAAACAAGCCCGGCTTCAAGAAGGATATCCTTTTCATGGCCTCTCACTGCCTCATTAGACTATTTCTAAATTAATTACGGCATTTGGATTCCATAGTCCCTAGAAACAGCCTGATGTAATTGTGCTTTTTCTCTTCTTAGTTTTCAGGGACTATAACGAAAGTAGGATATAAATTATTTTACTGTTCCACTCGACATCCCCAGGGGTTATAGATGGGCAGCCCATGCTTGAAGACCTGTATTGCCTGGCTAGAACAATGCCGACCCTCTTGGCATTTTTATAAATTTTGAATCAGGTACCATTATTTAAACAATTAGGAAATTTCTCCTTCAAGTGTCTGATTTCCAGCTTCTTTTAACAACAGAAGGCTGGTGTCCCCCACAAGGCAGACAGGCCCTGAATCAGAGGAGCTGTGCCCTCCAGGTAAGGGTTATGCCCTCCCTAGTTAGTGAAAGCCCCCGTAACTTCCTTTGGCTCCAACACTGGAACCAAATAGTAGTTATTAGTTACTGCTGTTTTTCTTACTGTAACGTTAAGGAAAAGGTAAGCTTGTACATCTCCTAAAAAAAAGAGATGAGTATCAAAAAAAAAAAAAGAGAGAGAGAGAGAGAGATAGGAGGGCACTTTTGGGGGTTTGGGGGGTTGAATGGGAAGACTGTCCAAACAAAGAACGTGTGCACAGAAAAATGACAACTTAAGGCACCATAAAACATCAGCCAGGAGTGGTGTATGGGAGTTGAAAAACTTAATGGACTGAAAAAATGGTAGCGTTTGTTTTTGAATGTGAATAAAATAAGCGATCTCCTGTGAAATGTAGTTCTTTATTAAAGAAAAAATTGCTTGGGCATCAAAACCTTTTTACAGACAATGCTTTTGATAAGAGTCTCTTTTGAATGCAGCAGAAATTATGTGTCCGGAGCATAAACAAGCATTTGCAAACGTTAGCGTAACCAGAAACATTGTAGCTCAGCATCTTAAAAATACAGTTGAGAACTTTCAGGATCAGTTAAATTATTGGTGGCACTTTCTGTTGCAGCCAATGAAAACATGGTTGAAATCATAGCAGACCATTAGCTATATTTATCTGTGATGTGGGTAAAATTTTGAAGGGGTCAATAAACTTTTAGACACGGCATCCCTGAAAGGCAAAATATCAGGAAATGGCTTACTTTGTGATAAGAAAGTTCTCAGAGCCTTGGATGTAGAACGCACTGTTCCAAATTATAAGTGTTACCGCGGACTAGGCTCTCACAAAGGTTAGGGTTGGTGTTGGATTTGTCAAGCAACAGATCCGGAGTGGTAATATTTTGTGTGGGCACTGTACCTAAGTCCGTTAATTTCATCACTCATTAGGAATCGCTTTGGGCTAAAAAGCTGAAATGGGACAAGTAATTAGTACCACAAATTAGCTATTCTTCTGTATCTTGGAAAAAAATCAGGTCAGTGTTTGGTTGATAAATTTCCTGGCTTACTTAGGCTGTGATACTGACGAGATTTCTTTTAACTGTTCATGTCATCAGAGAAAATGGTCTTATCTCCACTTAGCAGCAAAGATTGGCTCAAAGTTGCAAGCTTCTTACTGATACTACAATTCATTTACATCTTCTGAATATTTTTCTAGGGGGGCATTTGCAAGTATTTGTACAAATGTCTCATTGGCTTCTCTAAGTCCTGACAAAATGGGAATCTTTGGGAAATTCATTTGTTTAGGAATAATGTGATTCCCTTTCTTATGTTGAAATCAGTTTCCAGAAATGAAAATAATAGCTTGAAATTCATTCTCCAAAGCTGGACCACTGAATACTGGGTTTCGAACTTTATGAAAAGAAACTAACATTATTTAGTTTACCTCTCTTAGTTAATTTTTACCCTGCTTTTTAATTTAAGTAATGGAGCCCAATGCAGGGAACCCAAGGCGGGGCTTGAACTCACGAACCTGAGATCAAGACCTAAACTGAGATCAAGAGTCAGACGCTTAACTAAGTGAGCCACTCAGACACCCCAGATAATTTTTGATAGTACAAATGAAGGGCTATGATTTAAAGTTATTGAACAGTAGTACAAAATGGTATTGAAGGCTGAATACGATAATGCTGAAAGCTGGGATTACACACACATCTTGGAGGAATCCCCTTGCTGATAAGAACCACTTACAAAGATGTGATCCATGTTGGGAGAGCCTTTGCTTAGGAGAAGCTTTATTCCAAAATGAATCTGAGAAAACTACCTCCCACCCCCCAGCTGAAGCATTTAATGCTATATTCTGTATACCACAGTGAAAAAATACAGAGCCTGGGGTGCCTGGGTGGCTCAGTGGGTTAAAGCCTCTGCCTTCAGCTCAGGTCGTGATCTCAGGGTCCTGGGATCGAGCCCCGCATCGGGCTCTCTGCTCAGCGGGGAGCCTGCTTCCCCCTCTTTCTCTACCTGCCTCTCTGCCTACTTGTGATCTCTGTCGAATAAATATATAAAATCTTTAAAAAAAGAAAAATACAGAGCCTGATTGACATTTTGGTTCAGCAGAAATAGATGTCAGGCTTCTGATTTCAAATCAAAGCAGTAATGAGTTATGAAAAAAAAAAACAAGAGTAATTGTTTTCCTTTTCTAGTTAGCTAAAAGTTTTCAATCTAGGTAGAATATGGGTACTATATATATATAAATTATATATATGCATAAATGTATATTTATATTAAGTTACATACCTATACTATAATGTAGCAAAAATAAAGAATTTGGTGCCATTTCTGGAACTTTGTTATTCTTACATTCAGCTCACGTTGTTCAGGTCTGCTACCTCCCTGGTCCTTCTGACATTTCCTACTCATTTATCTTACAGTTATTTGCTGACAAACTTTTATGTCTTTTACTAGGGAGTAAGCTATCTGAGGGTTAAGATTTCATTCCATTCATCTTATGTCCACAGCCCTAGAATAGAGGTAAGTCCTTAATGGATGGTCAATACGTTTTGGTTAAATTGGATTGAATTGCTTCTTTGACTGTTAATCTAAAAAATACTGGGATAGTTTCCCACCAAACAAACATGTTTATTTTGACTTATAGAAACATGAGTAATGCTTGTCAACAGCTCTGCTAGTCTCTAGGTGATTGACGTGTTCCTCCTTGTCCCCAGGGGCCCACCCAGCCAAACCCCCTCCCAGAGAAGGACAAGGGAAGGTCCTTCTCCCTGGCCGCAAGGCCTCCAACGAGGAGGGGGAGTTGTATGTTTTGCATTTCCTCTACAAGGAGGGGGTAGAACAGCTAGGCAGAGTTCACCAGCCACCCCCAAAGAAGAGCTCCCACTTACAAAGAGGGCACGTACCCTTCTGCTGGGGAGAGAGCTAGCAGCAGCCTTCCAGACAGGAGAACTCTGCTTGAATGATTTTACTCTTTACTGCTCCCCTCCAGAAGATATAAGGTGGTTTGTTAGTTAATAGGATTCTTAAAAATCCTCTGTGACATGTTTCCTCATCATTTTTCTGCCTCTAATGAGAACATGCCTTCTTGAGACCTAGAACGGTGTGTGATTATTTCACTGTGAAATCTCAAATTAGTGGGATATTACTTAGAAGGTAATTTTACTAAACTGACACTTGTTATTTCCAGCCTTTTAAAAGCAGAGTCCAAAGAGAACTTTGAATTGTTATTGTGTCTTCTGATAGAACTCCTTTATACACCAGGGAACATATGCTTGGAAATCTGTTTGTATCCACTGCGTATAGCTACCGTGGAATAGAAAAATGATTGAACCATAAAAAAAGAAAACTGCTTTGTACATGCATGTGTGGGTGCGCGTGTGAGCACACACACACCCATCCACCCTGTCTCAGTACTTAGTTGCCTTGTCGGTGGTTTATAGGGTAAGTGCTTCTTGTCATTCATTCAGGGAATATGTTTATCATTTAAACAACCTCCTTTTTTGAGCATGAAGATATATTTATTTATTTATTAATTATTAAATCCAATCAGCCAACATATAGTACATCATTAGTTTTTGGTGTAGTGTTCAGTGATTCATCAGTTGTGTATAAAACCCAGTGCTTATCACAACACGTGCCCTCCTTAATGCCCATCACCCGGCTGCCCCATCCCTCCCCCCCCACCGCCCTCCCCTTCCACAACCCTCCGTTTGTTTCCCAGAGTCCAGAGTCTCCCATGGTTTGTCTCTCTCTCTGATTTTTGAAGAGCTATTTAGACATTTTGATGCAATAATATTTGTTCAAGTAGGCTACCTTTTCTGGCCCTTGAACATTTACATCATCCTAGTACAGTTATCAAAACCAGGATATTAAAACAAAACTCAGGATATTAACATTGGTACAGTAGTGTTAACTACATTACAGACCCTTTCTGAATTCCAGTGTCTTTTTCTGTCCCAGCATCTGAGCAGGATCCAACTTTGCCTTTAGTCATCCCGTCTCCTTGGGCTCCTGTGATCTGTGACTGTTCCTGAGTTTTCCCTTGTCTTTCCTGACCTTGACACTTCTGAAGAGTACCAGTCAAGTACATTGTAGAATGTCCCTCAATTTAGGTCTGAATCATTTTAAGGTTATAGATTTGGTGACTTCCTTTTCTATGATCCAGTTTGAACTGCTTATGGTTTGGATTTTTTTTTTATATATATATCAAAAAGGGAATGTGTAAATGCAATTGTAATATTTATAATGCCACCCGTAATTTTTCTGTACTGTTTCATTCAATTAATATTTATTGAGCATACCATGTGCCAGGCACTGTACTTAAATTATCAGGATATGCCAGTGAACAAAACAAAATTATTTCTGCAGCTGATTTAGGAAGGAAGACAAAATAATAAGAAAAATTAAAAGTACAGTACTTATTTATGAGTGTTAATATTTTGTGAGTCACTAAAATATAAAATACATAGTGCTTACTGACGAGTGTTAAAAGAGTCATTTTTAGAAGGCAGTATAGGGTATATGAAATGTTGGGGCATGAGTGTTGCAATTTTAGATAGGGTGACCAGATAAAGCTCACAAAGAAAGTGGCTTTTGAGAAAAAACCCAAAACAAGTAGAAGAGCTCACCATGCAGCCATCTGGAGGAAGAGCATTCCAATTTCAGGGTGAACTATGGGGACCGGGGGCTTGCTTTCATGTTCAAGGTCAATGAGGAGGACCATGTGGTCAGAGAAGAAAAAGTGAGGTCCAAGGAATTATAGAGAAGAGATCACATGGGGTCACAGCAGTCATACGAAGGACCCTGGACAGACCAATAAAGAGTTTTGACTAGAGAAGTGACACAGCCTGACACTCTTCGAAATGGAACATCGGTGGTATGGAGGGCACACCCCTGAGGCCGAGGCTGACACATGAGGCCCAGTTAGGAGGCTCTTGGGATAATCCAGGTGACACAGGACAATGGTTTGGTCCGAGAGAGTAGTAGTGAGGACGGTGAGAAGTATTTGAATTTTGGATAGCTTTTGAAGGAGAACCAATAGGATTTGCTGATTAAAAGGATGTGGGATATGAGAGAAGGTGAAACTTTAGGGACAACACCAAGGTCAGAGGAAGGGGAGAATGGAGAACCAATTCAACACATTTCATTATGGATTGAACAATTCTTGTTTTGCAAGTAGAGCACATGTCAACTCTAGCTAGTCAGGGCTGACCCAATGGTCAAAGGTTGTTTAATCTAGAGGCGTGCACAGTTATTAATCTGCTGTATCGCCGAAAAGTTTAAGGTTCGACATTCAGGCCCGGGTCTCATTAAACTTAGACAACTCACGGGGCAAAACTAATGTATTTACTCTCACTTGAATACAATTATTCCTAGAGAGGAGTGGAGCTGGAGGTAGGAGCATTCCCCCCAAACTGTGTTGGAAAGCAAGAAACCATGTGAGCCCCGGACCAGTGCTCACTTGGGGGAGGGGCACCAAGCTGTTGGCCGCCACCCGAGATCAGGTCCCGGGCATTGCCCTGCGTGCACCTTCCTGCCTGAGCTTCGGACTGAGCCTTCTGGGAATGGAACCCTTTTCCATGCCCGCTAAATCCTACTTATTCTTTAGCACCCAGCCTCAGAATTCAGTGCTGCAGGACACGGTTCCATAACACTTCCTCTGATGAGTCAGAATGAGTATTTTAGGGTTTTAGGTCCCGTTCCAACCTCTTGGTTTCTAGTTTCCTTACACACAAAATTCGGAACCTCAAGCTTCCTTCATCTCTATGATTTCATGATTCTGTGGTCGGACTTTGAGGGAAGAAGAAGTCACCCCACTCCCTCTCATCCTACTATCTTGAACAAACCATTATTCTTGTACTAACCACATTGCTTTGTAGTTAGGTAATTTATTTTCTCCTTTGACTTCCCCATCAACTGTTCCGAGGGAAAGGCCAAGTTTAATTTAATTTTTCATCCTGGCCCCTGATGTGGAACCTGCACTCAGTAGGTACCTAATAATCATTTGTTGAATCAGTAAATGTGTTCAAACTACGGACATTCCAGTCCTAGCAAGAAGGGGTGTCTAACCCAGAACGTGGGCAGCATGTCGGTTGTTTCCCTCCCTCACAACCTTGGATGAGAGGTCTTGAGCTCTGGCTGCATGTTTGCACGGCCTGGGGGACTTTAAATGGTAGCTTTTAACGGTCCTTCACCAGCCCAGTTAAAACAGAATCTCTGGGGACAGGACCTTGACATCGGAACTTTCAAAAGACAGATAATTCCAATAGCAGCCAGGGTTGAGGACCATAGACTCTTTCCAAGCTGAGATTTTTGTACCTCCTCTTTATCTTTATACCTGTTTGGTCACCACTGAACAACTAAATACAGATCTATGTCTGTGTGCCTGGGATATAGCTCACGGTTCTGTCTTTTTCCAATGGCGCAGACAGAACGTTCTTCCTTGCTCTGGTTTTGCATCTGTTGATGTTTTCCACAGAGCCTGGCCCTTATTTTTGGATCCAGGCTGCAGCCTGGTTTTTCATTTTTGGCTTCTAGTGTATTGCTAATGAGCATCTGGCCCGAGTTAACAAATATGATAACAACTTAGCCTTTTCTTTTTTACTTTGATTACCTCTTCTTGCAAGAACCAGTAATACCACCCCAGCTCGGGGGGGGGGGGGAAGGGGAGGGTTTCACACCTGCACTTTAATAAAAGAGCTTGAAATAGCGATGAAAGTAGGTAAGGAAGTGGTAAAGGCCATGCGGAATGAAAGTGGGCTTTCAGACGGGTAAAGTGCAAGTAGTATTCTCATTTACGGGCAAGTCTGGAAGATCAGAAGCATTCCCGTATTTTGTAGATGAGGAAGTGGAGTGGTAGAGAAGTGTCTTTCCACAGTTGGTTAGTTGCGGGGTCTCCGAGGCCACGGTCTCTCCCAGCCCCTGTGCTGCTTTCTGTTAATGACGCCTCCCCCCAGCCCCACCACTCTGCTCCAGACAAGTCATATGCACAGCGTTTGCTCTAAATGCTTGTAATAATACCCTGCTTTCACGAAACTTCCTATGTTCTTCCCTCTGCCAAACGCCTCCTCCACTGAACCTTCCTTGTGATAAGCGTTACACCAGTTTCTGCCCCCAAATTGCCTCATCTGTGAAGAATGGCACACACGTGCCCCCAATCTTCTGAGCCACCTCTGCGCTCCCACGTTCTCTCAACTCAACCTGAGGACAGGTTTTAACTTGTTTTCCAGTAAGACCTCGCGCGAAGAAGCATCCTGGGCTTTAAGCTCTTAAATCCATATGAGCCCTTGGAGCCAAGGCTAAGGGCGGAGCAATAATGAGGTGTGCCTGTCATTGAAGGAATTCTAGGGCCCTGCAGTGGCAAAGGGGGGCGGGTCTTAGATTAGGCCGGGTTGGGGTGGGGCTGGCTGGACCGCCCAGAAAAACCTGCACAGAGCTGAACCCTGGACCTTCTTCTAATGCCTATGTGTAGCTTTGACATTTTGAGGGTTATGTGGCTGGGATTGACATTAGGTTCTTCGTGATCCTGATGGAGAATGTACAAATATTCGATATTTTCCTTCTTTCTTTGATTTAGAGTTTTACGTATTTCTGTGTCAAGGGACACTGCTAGCTCCATTTGGTTTTAAGATTTGTTTCAGGGCAAATGCCTGGAACCATGTCGTTTTGTTTCCCCATGAATGTGATCAGTGAAAGTTTAAAGACAAGGAGTAGTGATGGAAGTCCTGGAGGCAGGGTGGGGACATGAAGTTTAGGAGAGGCAGCTTGGCGTTATAAAGCCGAACGGTGGGGGCTGACATTACTCAACAGGGGCTGTTGTGACCATAACATAGGAATGAAATTTCACTGCTCTCCACCTTCCACTAGGAAACAATGACCCACTCCCCGCTCCCTGCATTTAGATGTTACAATTAGTGATACATAGTAAGAAAACAGTATGCAGGTTCCTCAAAAAGTTGAAAATAGAGCTACCCTACGACCCAGCAATCACACTACTAGGGATTTACCCCAAAGATACAAATGCTGTGTTCCCAAGGGGCACGTGTACCCTAATGTTTATAGCAGCAATGTCCACAATAGCCAAACTATGGAAAGAGCCCAGATATCCATCAACAGATAAATAGATAAAGAAGATGTGGTGCATATATACAAAGGACTATTACACAGCCATCAAAAAAAAAAAAAGAAAGAAAGAAATCTTGCCATTTGCAACGACATAGATGGAACCAGAGGGTATTGTGCTAAGCGAAATAAGTCAGTCAGAGAAAGAAAAATACCATGATTTCACTCATGTGGAATTTAAGAAACAAAACAGAGGAGCAGAGAGGTAGGGAGGCAAATGAAACAAGACGAAATCAGAGAGGGAGATGAACCATAAGAGACTCTTAACCATAGGAAACAAACTGAGGGTTGCTGGAGGGGAGGGGGTGCAGGATGGGGTAATTTGGTGATGGACATTAAAGAGGGCACGTGATATAATGAGCATTGGGTGCTATATACAACTGATGAGTCACTGAACTCTGCCTCTGAAGCTAATAATACACTTAGGTTAATTAATTGAATTAAAATTAAATTAAATTAAAAAAATAAATCCATGGCTTATGCTCCTTAAATTTCTTTATGTATATATGATTCCCAAATTGATTGATTTAGCACCTTGAGCCTAGTATGAAAAGTTAAAATAAAGCCAAAAAGATTCTTAAATGAATTTTTTCCTTAGTGCATTTTAATTTTGTGCCCACACTACTGAAATACAATTTTTGTAACCAGAAGCATTTAAAAAAAATCATTATTACTTCATTGGGAAATCCACTCATAAACAAGGATGTCAATAAATTATAGCATTCCCTACTTCCTGAACATGACAAAGAGGCAGTGTTTATATTTTGTGAGAATTCTGTATTATGTTTCTTGGTTAAAATTCCTCATTCCTCATATTTTTTCATATTGATAATTACATGCTGAAAAGATTTCTTCCAGTGAAGTTTCCAGGGCACTTATAAACCACCATTCATATGCCTTATTCATTTTGTTCTTTGGAAGAACTCCTATAAGGGATGCACAGACTAGTTCCTGTAGGTGAAATAAAATGGGACACCAGGGCTAAATGGCAATTGCTGTTTTGTTTTTGTTTTCAACAAATTATTTCAAATAACTTCCTTTAAAATGGGATCTGCCGTTAAGATCAAAAATCCTTTTTTCTTTTTTCTTTTTTTTCTGTGAACTCCTAGCACAGGACCCAGAACATAGTATACACTCAAATAAATATATATATATATATTTTTTGGATTTATCTTTTGCCATTCCATAGAAGTTACTATGAATGAAAACTCTAAAAAAACACTGCTGTCAAGAAGTCTGAAAGTTGTGACCTCCTTTGTAGTTTTCTTTTAGCTCTGAATAGCTCATATCAAATCTTTATCTTTGTGTAGGGATATATTTTTTTGATGGCTCAGTGAGTTCTTGTCTCCCCAAACAGTAAAAGTTTTGAATAACTCTGGTGTATCTGTACATAGAAACCACTGGGTGTGTTCATAGAACTATCGGGATATGCTAGGAAATAAATTTTAATTCCATGGCGAGGCAAAGAAACTTTTAGTGAAAACAAGATGAGGGTAATACATTATAATAGAAAATGAAAAATATTTTATGACAGTCTTCAAATTTTCCCCTTTGGACTCTGAACTTAATGATTTTATAGTATTAAATATTACTAATGAAAGTAGGAATACAAAATGATCCACATATTTTTTGACCAACAGGTTTTTTGAAATTTATAGAAATTATAACTGAGGAAATACATAAGGGATAATTTAAGAAAACTCTAAAGATTAAAAAGTCTCCAACCCCAATTTACACTCAAATTGACCCAGTTCCATAGATATATGGATTTACACATAAAAATTAGCTTATTTTATCTATGCCTGATGGTTACCAACTGTTAATGATTTCATCTTTTTTTTTTTTCCTTTCAATCTATAACATCCTTTTCCTAATGGAGAATTCATAGCCGTATCAAGTGGATGGGGTATTTTTGATTCTCCCATAGAATTATGCATGGAAGTTTTTTAATGCACTATTTCTAACTAAGTGACAGAGATCTTCCCTTTGCAGAAATTATGTATAGCAATGTATCATGGTAAAGAAGAAAAGAAAGCAACACTGAATCAAAAGCATATTGATATATTGTAATCTTAGGAGATTCTATTTAATCTAAACTCTACATAGAGTCATTCTCCTTTGAAATGACATTTTATACTATACTGAAAAAGTAATTAATGTATGGGAGGAGCCTGGCCTGGACACTGATGTTCCCAACCAGGCTTTGGCTTTGGGGTGATGGCAGTATAACTCCGTAGTCCCAATTTTACAGGAATGGAAGGAAACTTCCTAAGATACTGTATGAAAAGCTACCTAGACATTTACATAGCCAGAGATATCAAAGAATATAAAAGTAATATTTCTGTGTCAACAATATTTTGATTATTCTCAAACAGAGAAGACAGGTCTTCTTGAGACATTTTCAAAACTACTAACATTTTCAAAACTAGGGGATAATCTCTGTCTCTCAAGAGACCATAAGACCGGGGCTTATTAAGTGTTTAATGACTGAATGAATTCAAGAACAGCAGATGAGAATTGATCAGCATAGAAGTAATGTTCAATAAACATTTTTATTGCCTGCTGATCCTCTTTTCATTTGCTTGGAAACAAATTCATCTACGTGACTCCATCTATAGCCTTTGTGAGTTAGTCGTCTGGGTATCCACTAATCACTACTCTGGTATGTGTAAGAAAGAACATCCAGGAGGGGGCTGGGAGGTTGGCATGGATTTGGGAATCATTATGGTAGAATAACACCTGCATTGGCCCTCTTAAAGCACTGATAGTCTCTTTTTACTCCTTCTGCTAGCACCAGGGGCCCTGGTTTCAGGAAATAGCTAGAAGGTTCCCAGAAGAAACCCCCAGCAGCACAAAAATATCTACCTGTTGACTCTCCATCTTTGATCATTTTGTGATTAGTCAAGAACCTTAGGGACCACTCACTATGAGGGACTAGAACTGTCTATTAACCAGTGAAGAATACATAATTGAGGTGAAGAATGTGCCACTAAAAGATCTGATGCATACTGTGCCTCATGGTTCTTGAAGCTTGAGTGGAGATCCCTGCCCACTCTCCACAAGGATAGGGAACGTCCATCTTATTTATCACTGTCCCTCCTACACCAAGAACAGAGCTCACTTTTGCAGGTCAACTACCTCTCAGGTCCTGAAATTATTTCTCTTATTTTTCAACAATCCTAAATGGTAGGTGTTCCCATTTCCTCTCAGTTACACCTGAGATTGAGTGTGTCCATGGATAAATAGGTTCGCCTTGGAGACTTTGCTCCTCTCTACTACGAATGATGATACCCACTCCAGGGATGCTGTGAGAACTCAATGAAATGATGACAAAGCCAGCCAATGCTTTTTTGAGAACTCGTGTTGTGCCACACACTGTACTACATACTTTATAGACATTATGTCACTTGAAACTTGTGACCACTCTGTAATTTGAGTTTATTTGCTGGAATATTTGAGCCAGGATATGACCCCAGGCACTCTGGCTCCACAGCCCATGCTCTTAATGATTTCAACAGCTTATATCAAGTGTCTAGCAGAGCACTACAAACACAACAGATGCTTACTAAGCGTTATTTTCCTTCTTATCTTCCAAAGAGATAATATCTGAAGCACCAGAAGTTCCATAAGAAGAGGAATAACTTTTTCAGAGACCGCAGTGAAAGCCAAAGTCAATATAAGAATGTATCAGTTCTAATAGTATACCCAACTTAACAAAGCTCTGGAAAGTTTATTATTCCCTTTGGATTATTCTGAAGTGACTCATGGAGAACAGTGAATGAAACAATAAAAACGCTACAAAATTCTGAATTTTAATTGGGAACCAAAGCTAAATGAAAAACAAACACCACACCTGGCACTTGCTTCTTACGTTGGGCACCAAACATGGCCGCCGCCCTGATCTCTGGCTGTGCCTCCTGCACACAGCCTGGGAAGTGAAATTTCTCAAGTCTTAAAAACTTCCACGCTAAAGGCAGCCACCTGATGAGCAAATAACTTGGAAAGTGAGCCAGGACTGCCTCAACTTTTCAGAAGTAGAGTTTGGAGCTCCTTATCCAGACCAGTGATCCTCAACTCTGGTCCAATGAATAGGACTACTAGGGAGCTGATGCCCTGCTCCTCCCCAGAGAGTCTGGTTTCGTTGGTCTGAGGAAGATCCCAGGCACAGATATTTTTTAAAAACTCCTATGTGACTGTAATGGCCACCAGGGTCGAAAACTAGTCCAGGCAACAGTCAGGACATCATTGGAATGGACCCGATCCCTCTACAGGATCCCAATATGACCTTAAGTGCTGGGCCCAGAGAGTGCAGAACAACTCAACAAAGAAGGCAGAAGGTGGCCTTGATCCCAAACTCGAGACTGTAATGTCCTGCAGGGTTTTTAGCCCTGACCAAATAAAGGGTTACACACTGTTCTTTCAAGATTCTCTCTTTGGGGCTTTGCCATTCATTTTATTAGTACTATTAACCTTGTGCAAAAATCCCAGTGGCAGTAAATGACTGTAGCAAAAATAGCTTAGTGGGAATAAAAAACGGGTAGAATAAAAAAGTGCATCAGCAGTCTTATTTTCTGGGACAAGATGACAAGGGCCACCAATCCTGATGGAGCAGGCTACAAGTGAGACACATCAGTCTGATGGGGTCATGGTGGAATTTCTCCCACTGGTGCCGTGTAGAATGATTAATCCAATATAGAGGTCTAAAAGCTTACCAGAAGCCAAGGCAGAGATGGGCTACTGGGTCATTATACCATTCCTGCATATTTTATTAAGTCTAGACAACACTTGATTTCAACTGAATAGGTTTTCATGCCTGTGGAACCCATAGTCAAACAGAAGTTAAAGAATTCATTCCAAAGACAAACATAAACACATTTTCAATTTTCTGTGTCACTGTTCCCAGCAGAGGTAATTGAGAATCCACTGTCTTCCTCATATGGCTCAGTGGGCAACTGGAGACCGACACCACAGCCACTGATCCATGTGACTAAAATGCCAAGTCTTCTTAAAGTTACACTGGTATAGGAACTATATACATTTAGCACACCTTGGATATTGCAAACTCCCAAGTGTAAACCTCAATTAAAGAAAAAACGTATGCATGACCGGCCATGACTATTAGATGAAACAGTAGAAAATGTTGATGGAGTGGCAGCAGAAGACCACAAAGGTGCCATGAGATACAGAAATGAACTTGCACAAGAGAACTTGGGTGGAGGTGTGCCTCATTCATATTCTATATGTGCTGCCGAAGCAAGCACATCATTCATATTCTAAATACATATAATAAAAATCTGGTGATTAGCCTTCATGTGCTAGAATTTCTCACTCTTGCAGTTACCTTTCTCCACACACTGTGTCCTTAAAGTCTTTACTTTCTTCCAGTCTAATCTATCTTCCATTCCTTCCTTGACCGGGAAGGTTAGGATGTCTGAATGACGAGATTCAGTATTTAAAAGATTTTCTTACCCTATTCTCAACTCCATTGCCTCCCTGTTCCTTCACTGTGGCTGCCTAGCAAAAACCCCCACTAGGATAAATCTGACTGTCTGGCTTCTCATCACCCATAACCAAGGTGCTGAGCCGTGCTGGAGAAAATCACAGAATACAGAGACGGCTCCATTGTAAATTCTCGGTCTATAGTAGTGACACATAGAGCCCACCAGGACTCTGGTTTCTAATCATTTTTCTCCACTGTTTGGATTTCAAAGATGCCCTACTTTTCTCAACCTCAGGCCCCACTTCCTCTTCCTCCAACATCAGCAGATAATCACGCTTCCTGCTTCACAGAGAACATAAAAGCCAACAAACTATAATCCCCTCTACTTCTTGCTCCCAAACCCAGCAACCTACCCAATACAGATATAGTTGATGTCCTGCCCATTTCCTGGTGGCCTGCAACCGCCCAAGGACTTCCCCTGGTACACAGACACCCGATCTCCTTCCCCCTCAGCTGGTGTGTGCCCGACACTGGCTCCCGAGTTAAGGGACCATAAACTAAGATAACACCTGTCTTTTCCCCTTCTCTTCCTGTCACTGTGCAAGAGGGTTCCTTCTATCCAAGACTTGCTTCTCTGCAGATCCACTAGGTCCTATCCCCTTGCCCCTTCTTAGGGACCTGAATCCACCAATTATCACCTCTCATTACTGTATCTTTTCTTTGCCTGAATTCTACTCTGTTTATTCAATATGAATTTCAAAGCACCACTTTACTTCCTTTTTGTGTTCACATTTTCCTGATTTTTAATCGCCCATTTCTTTATTTTTCATTTCTTTTTGTTCTCTAACATAAAGAACATATCTAGAAACTAGCACTTTTTTTTAACCCCATCTCTAAACCTTTGTAATTTGTTATGCTGACACCTACAGTAAGTCAGTTTTCTGGTGTTTTATTTTTTTGCCTTTAAAAAATTTTCCTCTTGTATTTCCTTTACCCATCTTTTGCTAATCTGGTCAAGCCTCATTTACTCACAATTTCTATATGTATTCTGTACAGGCTCTCTGTATATGCACGCAGGATGATGAACTGGACTCACAGTTAGTGAGCAATTAACTGATTGTTACATTTAATCTTCTGTAAAAGCGAGAACATTTGAGTCCTCTGCAGTCTCTCTCCTTGCTTCTATTCCTAGTCCTCTCTAATTTGCTGTGTGCTGTGACCACTGTGATCAGAATGAGCTTCCTAAAATGCATCTGGCCAATTGATTCCCCATCACAAAACAGATCAATTCCAGGCTTGTGGCATGGTCTCCAGTATTCTTCCTAATCCTCCCAAAATCTTCTCTCTCATCGTTTTCTCTCCCCTAAAGTTTCTTCTCCAGGCCATGCTAGTTTGGATTCCCAGGCTTCTCCTCCTGAATTTACCATTTCATTTGGGAAGTATTTATTGAGGCCCCATCGTTTCCCTAGAACCATGCCAAGATGGTGGAGGCAAAATGGCAAATGATAATATGGGCTCTGTTTCCTGGAACCCCAGGGCTCTGGGGCATCTTTTCTCTCCTTTCCCTAGCACAGCGTCAGGCACATCTTTGTGCAATCTCTGAACATGAGAATGAAAGAGAAGAGTGCCAGACTCCGTGCTTGACAGGGAGGAGGAAATCCCTCATGGTTCCTGGCCCCTTGAGAGCTCACAAACTAAGGCACTGGTGGTTTCCGAGGCAGCAGACCCACCAGCAGGGTCACAGCAGCCAACCACCCCTCCCGGGAAGGTGATGAAAGGGAGGGGGACTGCTTTGCTCTTCCAACTTCACCCTAGTAATGCTGTGAGGGGTGACAAAGTCAGATAGAGAGCCACTTCCGGAACTGTGTCAGGACCGGTCCTGTCTCCTCTCCTCAGCCAGCCAGCAGTTTACAAGCACCGGCTGGCTGCGAGAGCCGCACTTTCTGCCCAGTCAGGGCTGAGGGAAAGGGTAGTGTAGAGCATCTGGGAGGGGAGGGGAGTGAGCGACTAAAAAGAAAAATGACAAAGTCCCACAGAAAGCTTGTCTCCAGTCACCAGAGCAGGGCCCCACCAGCCCGTCTCATTCTCCTGTTTCCTTCCACACAGCATGAGGAGAGCCCCATGGCTAGACTGTCAGCTCTAATTCAGCTTCATTACCTCATCACCCATTTTCTATAATTACATGTTGGGTGGCCTCTTCCTCCTATCTTAATTAGTTGTCAGATACAAAATGAGCATTGATGGTATTTTCTGCTTTGCTCTCATGGAGGTCCTCCCTTGCATATTTTCATCATCCAGGTGTTAGGATGAAGCTTTTATTTGTAAATGAGCCTGGGGCTCACTGATCCTTCAACATTTGGGGGAAAAATGTGAAGGAGAGTATATTAAAAAGACGAAGCTACATATTTCCCCTCCAGAGGAGAGTTTTGGTGATTAGGCCAACGGAGGTCACAAGAAGTCAATGTAAGCTGATCCAACAAACTCTGAGCATACCTCACACGTAGAAAATGCTGAGAGAATTTTAATTTTCAACCTTGGCCACCCAGAAAACCTCAGATAAGCTAAAATGGGGGGGGGGGTGCGTCTTCAGACTCCAGGGTTATTTTCTCTTCTTAACTCAAAGCAGAGGAACGAGGAGCAGTTTAAATTTCCTTTGGGAATCTGCATTCGGTGGTTGAGGTAGATTTAAACCCTTCCACAGCTTCAGGGCTGGTTCCTGATTGACTGGATTCCTTCCGTAATTGGTTCAGGGATGGATACACAAGCCAGTCAGAGCCAATAAGATATGAGGCTTAGAGCTGCTGCCGCCATCTTGTTACTCTGAGGGCAGCCTGAGAATGAAACCTCCCGCTTGCTGAGTTCGTAATCTGATCCCTGCATCAAACCAGAAGTGTCTACTGTCCCTGTGAGTCTAGAAGTTTCTGTTCTGGCGTAAGCTGATGTTTTCACTTTGATTTGGCTGGGTTTTCTGTTCACTTACTCAAGAAGGTTTTGGATTGATTCACACTCAACATCTGTAAAAAGAACTGGGATTTTATTCCTGATTTTAACCAGCTGAGGCCTCTAAGGCAGAGGTATGAATCTCCACACATTTCTCCTCCGTGTGTTGACCCAGAGCTGGTCACCCCTCCGGCATTCATGCCACCCTCCCAGAGGTGGCTCCCCATAGCTCTGCATGCTCTTAACCTGAGCACCCCATTTCACAGGAGGACAGCGCCCCAACTGATTCCCTTGGTTTTTTAGTCTCATAATTAGAGGAATTCAGTTGTGTTGCTGAGTGAAACTATGAAACTTTCTCGAACTTCCATTTGGGTTTTTACGCTGTCTAGGTTTAAGAAAATAATCTTATAAATGTAGTGTGCGGGGTAAAGCACAAGCAATGCTGTGAACGGACTTGCACATACACAAGATGTGCCTCAGTCAGACTTCTTCTGAGTCCTGGAGCTACGGGCGAGTCTTCACGACGTCTTTAGGGCAATATGCACCCGAGGGGAAAGTCAGGAGTTCGGAGCTTCGTTCAGAGCATCCACGCGGAAATGAAATGTCTGTCCTCAGTTGCAGTCTTCCTTTGAAATCTCTTCCAGGGAAAGCACTCTGGATCATGGGCCACGAGATGTGGCTTCTGGTCTCCATTCTGTCTGTGGAGCTGATTGCCTACCCTAACTCAAGAGTCCAAGGAGCCATTCAGCCTCCCACGTTTTCTGGATCTAAAGCAGAGAGAAGGCCTTCTCTCCCAGGTGCCACCCTGGAGTCATGCCGAACTTGAGCACCCACATCATGACTGTGAGAGGTGGAAGGAGTCTTCCACGCCTGGCCCAATGGTTCAATTCTCCAGAGGGAAGCCAAGGCTGGGAAGAGGCTGTGGGCACTTGGAGGCTGCAGGCCGATGAGGCAGGGGAATCAGGCGGCTAGTGGGGGGCCAGAGGCAGGAGATGCGGGCACTGCTGTCTCTACCACTGGCCTTGGACAAGACATTTCCCCTCTGCCTGCCTCTATTTTTCTAATTTGTATAGGGGATGGTGACTACAAGGACGAATTCCCCCTCTCGTAAGCGTGAGACCATGTGTATATATAAATGATCCGTTCCATCAAACTGCCCACATCTGGGTCTCTGGGGGACCTTCTCTCCCGTGCTACCTGGTGGTCATACAATTACAGAGTCATTTTTGAACCACAGGTAACAAGTGACGGTTACTCATCCTTTTACAGCTGCCCTGAAGGAGATGGAGGGTGTGTGTGCAGGGGGGTGTCAGAGACCCCTCTGCGTTCTCTCCCCCAGCTCTGGCAACGTGTGGAACATCAGGCAGCCCTTCTCCCAGGCTGGCTGTATCTTAGCTCCCAAAACACTCTAGGAGTGGAGGGAAGGGAAGGCAAAGGCACATGACCAGCAATCGCTGGCAATTCGGAGTGTAGGGAGGGCGTCAGCAAATCCGAAGGATTTAATTCATGAAAGTAGGAAACGAGGAAACAGTATTCTAGAACAATCTTGTAAAAATACAAGTGCCTGTTCAGTTTTAATGTGTAGGCCCCATGGCAATTATTCAAGGTAGACGTTCTAGGAAAGATGACAAGACCCACATTCTCTCGGTCCACGTTTAATATTCATACATTATTTAGATTTTGTGGGTATTTTGGTCTTAAGATAATTCACTCTGAATCAGGCAGCAAAATTGGTAAGCTCTCTAAGGGAAGGCGTTGTACTTTTCGCTTGGTTTCTCAAATGTTTTAGAGGCACTTTATAAATACTTGTTGTGTTGCTATAATGACAAGTGAAGGGGCTAGTTTACATTAGCCTTGGCAATAAGAATGAGACTCACGAAGGGTATCACAAAAATAATTTCACCCATGTTAAATATTCAATGTCATATTCTCCTGGTGTCAAAAATATTTAATCCCGTGACAGCATCTCTAAGGCCGAGGGAGATGAGCCCCCTCAAGTACCAGCTGGCTGAGCAGGTCATAACCTGAGTCCATAACCTGAGTCCAAATCAAGAGTTGGACGCTTAACCGACGGAACCATCTAGGCGCCCCCGGTGACCTGCATTTTTTAAAAGCACAGGTAATCCTGATGTGCAGCCAGAGCTGAGAAGAAACACCTCTTGAGAGACTCAGTGTGGCTCCCCGAGGTGTTCAATATTTTACTCTAGGACTTCATTCGTTCCAGAGCGAGGCGTGAATGGGCTGCCTCAAGAAGGCAGCACAGGGTGACGGAGCGGTAGTCTGCCCTGCCCAGGAGTTATAGCCTCGAGGCTTATGGAAACAAGGCCCTGGAAGCAGGGTTGTTCCTTCTTTTCCCTGCACAAACCCAGACCAAACCGTGTCCAGTAGCACGGTATAAAACACCCTTCCTGGCCAGAGAAGAGCCCAGACGTCCTTTGGGATGACAGTATTCTATATGAGCTTCAATATGTACTCTGCTGAAAAATGAGCACGTGACCACACATCCCTTCATCCGGGCTCCCCCCTCTCCCTAGATATCATGTGTCACTTCCTAGAAATCTCTAGCTGCTCAGCTTGCCACACACACCTATCTGATGTTTTAAAAAACTAGCAAAACGGGGGCACCTGGGTGGCTCAGTCGTTAAGCGTCTGCCTTTGGCGCAGGTCATGATCCCAGGGTCCTGGGATCAAGCCCCACATCGGGCTCCCTGCTCAGCAGGAAGCCTGCTTCTCCCTCTCCCACTCCTCCTGCTTGTGTTCCCTCTCTCTCTGTCAAATAAATAACTAAAATCATTAGAAAAAAAACTAGCAAAAACTTTTCCATAAGTTTGGGTTCTTGGGACAAACCGAATCTTATAATTTTTAAATATAATTCCTTATTCTATATCTTTTTATATGTAAATATTTACATATTTTCTATTTATAATACATATTTTAAAATAGAATATAAAATCTATATTTACACATAGATTTGCTATATATATATATAAATATACGTGGCTATACGTATATATATAAAGAGATTTATTGTAAGGAATCGGCCCACATTATTGTGAAGGCTGAGCAGTCTCAAGGTCTGCCGTCTGCAAGCTGGAGACCAAGAGAACAGATGTGTAGATTCAGTCCAAGTCGGAAGGCCTGAGAGCCCAAAGAGCCCATGGTTTAAGTTGCAGTCCAAAAGCCAGAAGACTTAAGAGCAGAGGAAAAAAGGATATTTCTGTTCAAGTCTAAAAGTCAAAAAAGTCTGATGTACCAGCTCAAAGCAGTGAGGCAGAAGGACTTCTCTCTTACTCTGGGAGGGTCAGGCTTTTTGTACTATTCCAGTCTTCAACTGATTGAATGAGGACCACCCACCCACAGCGGCAAGAACACTCCCAGAGTGAACAGTGCAAGGTCAAGTCAACCTCTTTCAAACACCTGTAGGGGCAGCTGCCCACCGTGGTGTGTCACCTCCCATGGCACGAATCAGGCAGGCCTCTTGCTGCTAAGGTGAGACCTCGTGGGGGTAACTCAGTGTGGGCAGACAGCCCTCTGAACTGCAGGAGGGAGAGCCCTGCGGATGTGGCTCCGAGCCCCACCCCAGCCTGGACTCCATGTCACAGTGTATGCAGTGGACCCCCTGGTCCCTAACGCACTCCGGGGACAATCTGTGACGTTGGACCTCTTTCTGTGTCCTCTCCCCATTCCCCACCTCCCACGTCCACTTGGCCTTCACTGTGTCTGCGTTGAAAAACACAGAGACCTGGGCTGGCTGGACCCCAGCTATGACTTCTAACTTCAGCTGGATCTTCACTAGGACTCCGTGTGCTTTTTGCCACTCCTTAGCCTGTCCATCTAGCCTGTCATTCGTTCAATAAATATTAGAGAGTGCCTACAACTTGCTGGATACTCTGCTCTGCTAGGGGTACAATAGGGGTGTAGGGAAAAAAAAAAACTTGGTCTTTGCTCTCAGGGAGCATACAGCCTGGCACACTCTGCCAGGCAGGGTCCCCTAAACCTGTCCAAATAGCTCAGTCCTCTGTGTCTGCAGGTGACCTCAATGATAAGCACGGGTTTGCCATTGCTAGAAGTTCCCGGGTCTCTATTTCCAGCCAAGAGCTCTCTCCAGAGCTCCCCATGACCGCTAGATCTCTGAAGCCAGAAGCTGACGGGCTCTCTGGTCATCGCCCCTGCAACGCTCCTGCTTCTTTGAGCCCTCCTTCCTCTTCCTGCATTCGTATTTCTTGCATTTCATCCTTCTGAGATGTTGGCTCGTCCACCCTGATGCCCCACCCAGGAACCCAGGCCTCCTCCTCTGCTCAGGGAGACTTCTCATTCTGCATCCCCAGGTTGCCAAGTCCCGTTTGTTCTTCCTCCTGAACGATCACCTCCTTCCGGTAGATCTTTAATTCCTCCTGCACTACCTCCTCGTCGCCTGACCCCTAATTCATCTCCCTGTCTCCGTCCTCAACCCTTTCCCTCAATCTAGCCTTATATAGTTGTCAGAAACACGTCTGCTACATTTGATAATGTCCTACTCCTGATCCAAGCATTGAAATGGCTTTTCACAAGGTAGGACGGTGTTTTTAAAAACATTTTGGGGTTTTTTTTTTGGCAGAAAGATGCTTTCATCCCTCCCTTCCAAATGGAATAGGAAGTACCAAAAAGAAATCAACTATTAAGCTGTGAAAAGATATGGAGGAACGTTACACACATATTGCTAAGCGAGAGAAGCCAATCTGACAAGGTTACATAGTGTGTCATGTCTATACCGTATGAAATTCTCGAACTCACAACACTATGGAGATAGTAAAACAATCAGTGGTTGCCAGGGGTTAAGGGGAAGGAGAGATAAATAGGCAGGATTTTCAGGGCAGGGAGATTATCTGTGTGATTCCATAATGACGACTACACGTCATTACACATTCGTCCAAACCCACAGCGCATACGACACCAGGAGATATGCAGGTACCTAAAGTAAACCATAGTCAGGGTGATAATGACGTATCAGTGTAGGACTATAACAAATGTGCCGCTCGGGTGTGGGATGTCAGTTGTGGGGGGAGCTGCAGGTATGTGGGGTAAGGGAACGATCCATCCTTTCAGCTTCATTTCACAGCGAACCTAAAACTGCTCTGAAAGATCAAGTCACGTATTACACATGCTATTATGAAATAGATTTATATAAAAAACATAAATTTGCTTTAAAAATTTTACATCAAAATTTACATTTAAGATTTTTATATTTACATTTGTGTTTAGAAAAAAGTGGAGCTCCTCTGATAGAAGCCGTGGCGATAGAAGGAAGAGGGTGGGGCAAGGGGGTGAGCCCTGTCTGTGCCTCACCCCTGAGCATTCCCTTGGGACCTAGGGACCTCAGGACTTGGAGGAACACCAGAGACTGAGAGGGCACAAGCTAAGTGCCTCAACAAGGCAGACAAGGGCTTTCATGATCAGGCCTGGCTTTCCTTCCAGGTGCATTCCTTGCAGTTCGTGGCGTTCACGATATTCTGCACATACCCTAGAGTTTGCCCAAGCACCCGCTGCTCCATGCGGTGTCCCAGGCTCACGTTGCTTCGTCTATCTGGAATCCTTCACCTTCTCTCTCCATCTGATGACCTCGAGTCTCAACTCAGGCAGCACATTCCCTGTGAAGTTGTGCCAAATGCTTCTAGAGACTGTGTTCACACTTGGTTCACCTTGTTTTCTCCATTACGGTATGTGCTAAATGTAGTGTGTTTCCACACGCCCAGCTCCTAGTACTCGGGGAACAGTTTGAGAGCAGAACCCTTGCTGCGTTCATCTTGGTATCCCTTGAACCAGCAAAAGGCCTGGCTTCCTAAATGTTTGCTGAGAATGAATGAATGAAGGAATAAACACTTCTCTTTCTGTCTTAGAAGATGATCCCACATCCCAGTAGATGATTTTCAGTCACTCTTTGGTGGATTTACTTCTTTCCCATAAGTTTCTTTGACTTTGGGGCTTGATAGCAGTGGGCATTTAATTCCCCCCTACCCTGGCCGCAATTTTGCTAGTTGACAGAGCCATGTTCCTTCAGAGATATCTTCAGCGTATCTTCAAATTATTTCACCTTTCTGTTGCCATTTACACATGCTCTTAGTTACCAAAAGGAAGCTTGGCAGGGCAAGAAGTTCCCAGTCTGTCCTTCTCTGGTAGAGCAGAAAGTCGGGATTGTTAGCTTTACCTATGACCTTTTGAGTATTTCAGTAAAAGACATCTGCAATGGTGTGATTGCTTGGTACATTTATTTTATTTTTTAAATATTTTATTTATTTATTTATTTGAGAGACAGAGAGAGCACACAAACGGGGTTAGGGGCAGAGGGAGAGGGAGAAGCAGACTCTCTGCTGAGCCGGGACCACTCCTTCCCCCGACATGGGGCTTGAAATCAGGACCCCGAGATCATGACCTGAGCCAAAGGCAGACGCTTAACCAACTGAACCACCCAGGTGCCCTGCTTGCTACACTGAATACTTAATTTCCAAAGCCTTAGTTGAACATGGGCTATAACAGCTGACATCCTAAGCCCGAAGCAGTAAACCCGGATCCACCTGGATTGATAGCTGGGGTCTGCAGAGCCGGACAGATTATCTACGCTGGTGCATTATTCCTTCCTATGATGTGTTCCATCTCCTCTGGCTTACAGAGGCAGCTCAGAAGAGGTCTCAAAAAACTGCTTATTCAACCAAGCTTTGCTACCTATTTTGAATGAAGTCAGTCGACCCCACGAACTTCTTCGTTTCCTCCTATTTTTCACACAACATCTTATCACAAGTGTTCAGGCTCTCAGAAAAAATGTGAAGCTCAAATCAGCACTTGCTACCCTGAATCAAAGTTTTGTTTCAAGTTCACCAAAATATCTACGGCACACGTGCGTGCGCATACACGTGCTCCCACACACACACGCGCACCCACACACACGCTGGGTTTCTAAAACACTGCCGTCCTCCCTCTGGAGACTCATTTACATGTGGGACTTCATAGACACCTGAATTTTTTATAGTTTTAAGGGCTTTTGCTTGAGTTTTCTATGTTCTTTGGACAAAATTATTTTTTTTCCATAGATACTATATGATAGTTGGTCTATGATTTTTTCACTGTATTTCTTAATTTATATTTTCTTAAATTATACTATTTCTTTAAAAAACTTTTTAAAAGATTTTTTATTTGAGAGAGAAAGAGAGAGCACAAGCAGGAGGGGCAGAGGGAGAGAGACTCGAGCAGATTCTGTGCTGAGTGCAGAACCCAATCAGGGCTCCATCTCAGGACGCTGAGATCATGACCTGAGCCGAAATCAAGCGTCGGATGCTTAACCGACTACACCACTCGGGTGCCCCCAATCTATTTCTTAATTTGTATTTATAGGTAATTTCTTTCAGTGATAAATAGTGAATAATTATTTACCATAAAACACATTCTCAAAAAAACTAAGGTCAGACTGTCTCTGATAATGAACCTCCAGAGTCTTTCATAAGTAAATGGTAACAAGATCAGAGCCATCAATTAAGCAAATATCACATTCCCTTAGATTTATGGTGAACAAAGACCAACCACCCTCACCTCCCAAATCATCATTTAGGAGAGTAAGAAAACCTCAGGCATCGATAGCCTTCAATATCTTTGAAATACAGTGAAAGGCGGCACAATGAGTCGCTACTACCTTTAATTCATTCACTACTGTCCCTTCCCTGGTCTCCACACTTTCATTCGATAGGAGCCAAGAAATCCTCCTCCCAGCCCTTCCCCCGTGTCTGCCCACCGCTCTGAATCCCACATCATAACCACCCTTAGTCATTCTCTCTCGTGCTTTGAAAATTTTAGCTCTGGCTTACTGTCTCTATCTTCAATATTAGTTTTTTTTAATATTTTATTTATTTATATGAGAGAGAGAGCACGAGTGCACTCACAGGGGGAGGGGGTGGGGCAGAGGGAGAAGCAGACTTTCCGCTGAGCATGGAGCCAGAGGTGGGCTCGATCCCAGGGCCCTGAGATCATGACCTGAGCTGAAACTAAGCGTCAGCCACTTAACAGACTGAGCCAAACAGGTGCTCCTTCGATATTAGTTTTGTCATACTTTTTAGTGATTTCAGTGATCCAGAAGATAATCCTTCCCTGCACGTTTATCTCTCAGTTTCTTGACCTCCACCTCTCAACTGATCTTGTCTTCAACACAACCTCAGCCACCCTCTGCCAATGGACACACCTTAGACTTGTCGCTACCCAACATCGAATGCCCCTAATCTCAATTTCAAGCATTCCCCTTTCTAACTACCACTTTTTATCCTTCAATTTTACTGTCTCTACTGCTCTATTCCAACAATCCTTGGTCCCTTTGTTTACATGATGCATCAGTCCTACCCCTTATCCACTATCCCTCCAACTCCTCATTTTACTCGTGGGTCATTTTCCTGGCTCTAGTCCTCATTTTCCTCTCTGCTCAATTTAAACTCTGAGGCCCGCCATCATAATCACCCCTTGTCCTAAACGCTCCGCTTCTTGGCTTCTCTTTTTCTTTTTTTTTTTTTTTTAAGATTTTATTTATTTATTTGACAGAGAGAGAGAGATCACAAGTAGGCAGAGAGGCAGGCAGAGAGAGAGAGGGAAGCAGGCTCTCCGCTGAGCAGAGCGCCCGATGCGGGGCTCAATCCCAGGACCCTGAGATCATGACCAGAGCTGAAGCCAGAGGCTTTAACCCACTGAGCCACCCAGGCGCCCCTTGGCTTCTCTTTTTCATCATATGCCCTTGAAAAACCCCATCTGCACAGCTGAACATGGCTGCAGGAAAAACACCCAGCCATGGAGATGGTCTTACTTCAAATTTGTTAGCATGAAACTCAAGCAGACCCATAATGCTGTTGGACCACTCTGACGCATCCCTCGGTCTATTTACTCTCCTGCTTTCCTGGATGTCTTCTTTCTCATTCAACTTTCAACACTTCTTTCCCACTCTCGCTAACAGCTGATGACCTTGCTTCTGATTTCCACCGAGAATACAGCAGCAAGAGAAGAGAACTTCCACGAGTTACCACCACCCAGTCAACCATGTACCAGCCTCAAAGCCCATGTACTCAGCCTGCTTTCATGTTACTCTCTTTGTGTGTCCTTGAGAAATCACTCTAGGTATTTTTCTGTCTTCTCCTACATCGTTTTTTTTTCCTTCTCAAAAGGACTTCCTCATCAGCATAGAGATACGCTGTCATTTCTTCCATGTGGAAAAGCACCCTCCCTGACTGTGTCCGCCTATCTCGCTGCCCCTCCATTCTCTGTTTCCTCTTATAGAAATAGTCATCAAACCAGTAGCCGCCAGCTACTCTCTTGAACCCAATTTGCTCTCTTGAACACACTCTAATCATGCATGAGCCCTCTACCCCCCAAAAATGATCTTTTCAAAATCCTCAGTGACCTTCCTGCTGCTACATGATCAATTCTTGACCCTCAAGAATTAAATGCCTCATTTAATAGGGTTGGTCACTCCATCCTCCTATAAATATTTTCTTCACCTGGATTCCAGGACTCCACGTTCTCCTGCCTCTCTGCCTGCCACACTGACTGCATCTTTCCAGTTTTCTTTATTGGTCGTTGCTCATTCTCCGGATTCCTTAATGTCAGACTCCCCGGGTCTCAGATCCTCTGCTCCCATGTTTTATCTGTACTCACTCCCATAGTGTTCTTGTCCAGTCCTGTGGCTTAAACAGCATCTACATCTTAAGGACTTTCAAATCATCATACTCCTAGCCCACATCTCTCTTCTAAAGTCGAGATTCACATATCCATTTACCTATTCGACCTTTTCGTCTTGAATATCTAACAGGTATCTGAAACTTAATACATCCAAAAAAAAAATCAATCTCCTCAGCTCCCCCTTGCTAAAGCTCTCCTTCTTCATTCTTCCACATCTCATTTACTGGGAATTCCATCCTTTCTGCTGTTCAAGCAAACCCCCCCCCCCACCCCACCCCCAGTCATCTTTGCCTCTTCTCTTTTGTCCTCCATTCCACACAGAATCAAAGAACCTGCCAGGCTCTGCCTCCAAAACAGACCCATAATCTGACCACTTCTCATCAGTGCCTCAGCTACCATCATGCTCTAGACTCTCTGAGGCTACAGGAATAGTTCTCACGGTGTGGAAGGACCCAGACACCAAGGCTGCTTTTTCCCATATATGGGGGAAATCTGGAAGCCTTACACCTCCCTAAGTCGCATGCTCAGATTTCACTGTTTGAGACCATCTTCATGCTGTTACCATTGCCATCTCGACTTAGTCTTCTTTAAATATTTACATTTTCTGAGAGGAAATATATATATATATATATATATATATATATATATATATATATATATATATATATATATATATATAATTTGTCCTGAGAATATTTTTTTAAAGTTTATTTATTTATTTATTTCACAGAGAGAGAGAAAGAGACAGCGAGAGAGGGAACACAAGCAGGGGGAGTGGGAGAGGGAGAAGCAGGCTTCCCGCTGAGCAGGGAGCCCAATGTGGGGCTCGATCCCAGGACTCTGGGATCATGACCTGAGCCGAAGGCAGACGCTGAATGACTGAGACACCCAGGCGCCCCTGTCCTGAGAATATTTAAGGTACATTATAAAAGTACATAAAGTACACAACAGTATAGAAAAATAAGTGAGTAAATTAGGCAAAGGGAAAATAAGGATAGAAAAAGATTCAGATGAAGCTACAGGTGAGGTGAGCATACAGTGCATACGATGAGGTTCTTCCCATTTGTTGCACATGAGTAACACAGAAATTTCTTCCTCTAAGGTGTGCTTTCATATCAGATTTATTTCTTCTTGATGGGACCCACAAGGCATCATGAGCATAGCGCCTTTTTGGGCGTAGAGAGGGAGAGGGCTGTGCTGGGCAGGAAAGGCTCAGAAGAAGTGGGCCATGCTGGTCAGAGTGTCCCTCCTCACCTGAGATTGGGTCTCAACCTGATCCCAATCACTCCCTTGGTGTTCTCCCCAGTCTCCCACCTCCCAATCCACCCCCCCCCACATGATACCCCTGGTACTTACCAAGACCCAAGCAAGAAACTCTGAGTCCTGATTTTCCAAGATTCCTAGAATAAAAATAAAGCAACATATGGTCATGACTCTCTCAGGTGAAACACATTGAACGATGAATACTATCTCTCACTTTTGACATTGATCTTGACTAGAGTCGTGATAGAGGCAGAGCTGCAGGTGCAGATCTGTGGTCTTGGGAAGAGTCTTTTATCTCCATTTGGGGGCTACGAGGCTCAAAATGTGCTCAGGCTCAGCACAAGATGAAAACGGACCCCACGAAATGCAGCTTTTCAGCCCTGCATGATCTTTACGAATTTGTTTACAAATTTATTTTGTTTCTCTTTCTAGAATGTGAGTTCCTTGAGGGCAAAATCTGTATCTTATTCATCAGTCAGTCATTCCTTATTCATTTATTATTCATCCACAGAGCCTGACACACAGGGGATCCTTAATAAATATTTGTTGGCCAAGTAACTAATAAACTGACTTTTAAAACAGAGTATTATTACGGATGGTTGGGGATTATTATAAGAACAAATGCAAAATGATCCTTTAGGCTGTTTAAACTATATTACAGATATCCTTTGACTTGCAATGGGGCTATGTCCTAAGAAACCCACCCTAAGTTGAAAATATCATAAGTTGAAAATGCATTTAATTCATCTAACCACCAAACATCATAGATTAACCTAGTCTGCCTTAAATATGCTCAGAACACTTATATTAGCCTACAATTGGGCAAAATCATCTAACACAAAGCCTATTTTATAAGGTGTTGAATGCCTCATGTAATTTATTGACTACTATACAGAAAGTAAAGAAAAAAAAAAAAAAGAATGGTTGAATGAGTCTAGAGCGGTTGTAAGTGTATTGGCTGTTTACCCTCCTGGTGTCAGGGCGGCCTGGGAGCCGTGACCTCCTGCCCAGCATCATGAGAGAGTAACCTACCACATATTGCTAGCCCAGGAAAAGATCCAAATTCAAAGTCTGAATTCTACTGAATGCACATGGCTTCCCCACCGTCACAAAGTCAAAGACCTTAAGTCAAACCATCAGAAGTAGGGGACCATCATATTATTTTTTATCAAAGGCTACCTAAAATTGCTACAAGATTTTTGAAACGATAATTTTTTCCCTCATCAATCCCTTTGCTTTTCACCCCCGAAAGCTTGTCGAGAAGAGGAAATATATTTCCACTCTTTAAATAGAGAACTAGGTGCTCTAGTCTACATGGTAAGGTATCCCGTGGAGACCTACCCCCACCCCATCTTCCTACCATCTGCCTCACAGCTGTCAGGGAAGAGGTCCAATTCTCAGAGAGAACACCTCCTAGAATTTTGTCGGGGTCTAATGTGAGGAAGTGAAGCTTAAATAATTGAAACATGGTAGCGAAGTGCACCCTTTACCCTCCGGTCAGATGCTCTTATGAGAACACAATTCCCCGCCCCCCCCCCACCGCCGCCCCGCCTGCTTCTATGAACCCAAGCAAAACAGCACGCACTTTTCCAACTGCCACAGAGCTGGGTTCTTCCAGGTGCTCTCTCGATGCTTCCACGGTCTGGCGTCTTTAAAGGTAGTAACTATAACGCTCTAGCTTTTGCATCTGTTTCTTCCCTCTGTTTATTATTCTTGTCTATAAAATGCCACCTAAGCAACGCATTTAGTTTCAGAGCCTCGTCCAAAGTGCCTCACACAGCCAAGAGGTGAAAGATGCAGGTTTCTGACCTATTGTTGAAATTAGCCGGGTAAGCTTGGAGAAATCACTGCCTTCCTCTGAGGTTCAATTTCTTCACTAGTAAGCTGAGCTATTATACATGCCTGGGCCACTCACCTGGCATCAGGTCTGTGGGACTAGAACATGATAACATACGCTAAGGTGTCATACAGCAGACAAATGCAAAGCGTAATTATTTTGGGTGCTTTCTGACTCTGCTCCCCCTCTCACAGACCTAGTGCTACATTTTCCCATTTGAAGCGGGTTAAGTGCACCTGGAAGGAAACTACTGCATAAAGGAATGTGTGAGAAATATTTTGAACTACTAAAGAGGAGAGAAATTACTGGACACGAGCCATGAAAATCATTTGCATAAGAAAGTATTCTTTTAATAGTTTCTCAGAAAACCACAGGATATAAAATCTGAAGATTTCTCTTTTAGTCTAAAATCTACTGATTTTAAAGGACAGGAATCTAGAACAAAAGCTATATAGTAGGGAGAAGAAAAAAAGACTACACCAAAACAAAAAAATGTAAATATATACACAAATATAAAATTTTAAAAAGTTAAAATATAAAATTTAAAAAAATCAGTACAGGGGCGCCTGGGTGGCTCAGTGGGTTAAAGCCTCTGCCTTCGGCTCAGGTCATGATCTCAGGGTCCTGGGATCGAGCCCCGCATCGGGCTCTCTGCTCAGCGGGGAGCCTGCTTCCCCCTCTCTCTCTGCCTGCCTCTCTGCCTACTTGTGATCTCTCTCTGTGTCAAATAAATAAATAAAATCTTTTTAAAAAATCAGTACAGTTGACCCCTGAACAACACAGATTTGAACTGCATGGGTCCACTATACATGGATTTTTAAAATAAATATAATACTGTAAATGTATTTTCTCTTCCTTATGATTTTCTTAACATTTTCTTTAGCTTGCTTTATTGTAAGGATGCAGTATCTAATGCATATAATATACAAAGTTTGTGTGGACTATGTTATCAGAAAGGCTTCCAACCAACAATAGGCTATTAGTAGTTAAGTTTTTGGGGGAGTCAAAATTTATACATGGATTTTCAACTGCACAGGGGATCTGTGCCCCTGACCCTCATATTGTTCAAAGGTCAACCATATACATGTGTGTAACACTTTTGCAGGTAGAGATATTCAATACCGATGCATCAGTAAAGACTTACTGGGAAGCTACCACATTCCAGGCAATGGGCAGGTCATGGGAATATAAAGGGGAACCCATTATGGGTCTCTACCTCTAGGGAGTTTTCAATCCTCTACCTTTTCTTTTCTTTTTTTTTTTAAGAATTTATTTTTTTGACACAGAGAGAGAGAGTACAAGCAGGGGGAGCAACAGGCAGAGGGAGAGGGAGAAGCAGGTTCCCCGCTGAGCAGGGAGCCTGATGCAGGGCTAGGTCCCAGGACCCTGGGATCATGACCTGAGCTGAAGGCAGAGGCTTAACTGAGCCACCCAGGTCCCCTATTCTCTATCTTTTCTGAGGGGCACAGAAAAGCAACCATGTAATTACAATACAGTGGGGTGTGTCCTCCCCTAGAAGTCTTTGGGGAAAATATGAAGGGGCTATCTCAGACTTGTATTTGTGTCACTATGTAGGTGTCATGGGAAAAAAAAAAGAAGAAAGATCCCAGTAAAGACTTTCATGTAATTTTAATCTTTCTATGATTTTAAGAACAGGGAGTAGAGAAAACTATGCAGAGCAAGACATTTTCCTAGCAAATGAAATAGGGCAAGGTTATGTCGCTGAGTACTTACCAAGCGATGTCCCAGCACCAAGGTGGGGAGACCTGCCCTATTTTCCTTATGACAGTGACTCAGGAAGATAATGATCACGCTACTATGGGTTTGGAAGACCAAACTTGAAAAACTTGAGAATTGTCAGCAAAAACAAACTGCAAAGTAGCAAGTACTAAATGTAGCCCATTTTCTTGCCCCTGATGTTTAAACACTCAGGCCAGCTTTTCTGGAATGAAAACCTTAGAAGATTTTGCACTATGTGCAAAGTTCCCTGACAGACAAATATTTATACGGAGGTGATAGATCCCTCATTGAGCCTTGGTACTTTATTTCAACTCTCTCTAAATATCTTCACTCTCTAGAGGGAATGGTTACCAAACTTGGTTGGTTGGTTGGTTGTTTTTTTAAAATTTTATTTATTTGTCAGAGAGAGAGAGAGAACACACAAGCAGGGGGAGCAGCAGGCAGAGGGAGAAGCAGGCTCCCCACTGAGCAGGAAGCCCGATGCGGGACTTGATCCCAGGACCCTGGGGTCATGACCCGAGCTAAAGGCGGACGCTTAACTGACTGAGCCACCCAGGCGCCCCTCAGTTGGTTGTTTTTAAAGTGAGAGGCATTTTCTGTCATGAGCCATATCCGGTCAAGTCCACTGCCTTTACTTTGTCCAGAGGTGAGTCTCTGTGAGACTCCTACTGTGTAAGACATTCTCAACACGTGATAGACTTCTCACTCTGCAGAGGTAGGTGGGAGGAACTAGCTCCCTCCAGTTCAGCTCATAGAACTCCAACGCAATTTCTGTGATGACCTACGGTGCCTCTGCATCCTTGTGCCTCTGTCCATGTCCACGCAACACAAAATGGAGATGTGGCCATGGTCCAGCTATTCTGATCCATTTAAACTCTGTTGGATAACAGGGGATAGATAGATAGATAACAGAAGCCCAAATACTGGACATATTTGATCTAGTGAGTACAAACTATGTCATCAAAAGCTTGTTTGTGTGGTTATAGCAGCAAATAATGGCCAAGTTTACGTATCCTGCTAGGCTATAACAGATGCCTTGGAACCTTCTCCATCCCACATATGGAATTTTCACGACTACTTCACCATCTCGCATGACTGTGTGCAACAAAATAAGTTTCTAGAATTTCATTTTGTTGCTTAATTCCTCAGCATTCACACAATTGAGGCTACATAAAAATTCTGTAAGCACATCAAATTCCTAATTAGATTGAATTCCTCTCCCTTTTGAGTCAAAATAGTCTCACTGCACCGGTTTACCTATTTTATCTGTGTCAGATATGCCAGAAGGAAGTCTCACTGTGTTCATTTTTAGTATCTGCTCCTGTTCAACTCAAAATAAAACCTCCTCTTTCCCAGGCGAACCTGGCCTGCTCTGCTGCTAATATTAGAAATGAATGACATCAGTATGGGGGCACAGGACACTTCGCTTTGTCAGTCAAATTCTGGAAACCCTAAATCTTAAATCAAAGCTTCAGTAAAGTTATCTGGAAAAGAGATACAGCTTCCTGAGAACACAGAGGATGCCTCTCTCTCTCTTCTCCCGCCCCCCTACTGTGGGCAGGTTCATCCCCTCTGTGAATACATGGCTGAACTCATTTTAGGCCAATGGTTAGTTCTGTGACAGAGGCATTCGGTACAATTCCTCATGTCATTGTGTGAAGCATCCATCAGGCTCTTTTTGATTTTAAGGCAATAATGGTGAGAACTGAAATCAAGCGTCAGGCCCCGTCTCAAGAGCCATGGTGAAGCTTGTAGCTCCTTTACAAATCACAGATGCAAAGCAGAAACCAACAGCCCAAATGTCTTAAACTGCTTGCTCCTGAATAGGTGTGTCTTAGATATTATTCCTGTCATCAGTGGCTCAGAAAAGAGGAGTAGCTCGCTGACGTATGTACCTTGCATTTGACCAAGAAAGCAGCATATTGCCTGGGACAAGGGGCATGACTTAAAAGTATGTGAGTTCAGTTTGACCTGTTCTCACGTGCTCAGGTCATTTTGTCACCTGCTGTCTCATCTGTTGGAATGGTCTTACCAATCTCTCTAAATCATGCTGTCCTAATCTGTGGTGCCTCACTGGGAAGTTACTAGTCAAATCTGGGGTACGGATTTTTTTTTTTTTTTTTTTTAAAGAAATGTGCATTGAACCTTCTTTGAAAAATCCAGAGCCAAAGGCGTGGTCATCTGTCAGTCAGCTGGTTTTGATAGTTGCATAAGAACACACATTTTGATAGCCATGAAGGTGACTACAAATGGTAATAACACTCTTAGGGGGGCACCATTCATCACTGTTGGAAACCACCAGGCACAAAAATGATGTAGCCATGCATTTTGAAAACAGACATTGACAAGTAGCACAATGAAACTTTGTTTCATTCTTACTTTCACTTAAGTAGCAACAAAGTAGAATGGGATTCTATCAGATTCTTTGATTTAAGGGGTTAGGTCATTTGTCAGTTGTAAATTCCAACTAGATTCTTATTTTCACTGAATATACATCATCACCTGCTGACCTAGATTCTAGAAAAGTCTAGAGAAGTATGGCAGAAAGAGACCCCTATAAGTAATTAATTCGTTCAATAGTGATATACCAAGTTTCAACCATACACCAAGCCTTATATTAGGGGTGGGGATGGGCTGCGGGGAGATAGTAGCTGTTCTCACAGAGCTTCCGTAACAGAAGGGGAAACAGATATTAAAGAGTTAATTATTTGATTGTAACACTAAATAAAAGAATACTATGCCCTCAGTATACAACTGGGATGTTGGAGAAGCTGACCTGATCTGGATGGTTAAGAAAAGTTTTCTAGGGAAGCAGCATTTAACCTGAGATCCAAAGGAGGAATAGAAAGTAACTTAATGAAAAGAATAAGGATTAGCATTCTAAGCAGAGTGAACAACATGTGCAAATGCTCAGAGGCTGTAAGAAACACAGGTCACTGAAGAACTAAAAGAAGTACAGGGCAGTAGAAGAGTAGAGTGCACAGTGACTCCGGGTGGCCGCCGGGGGTCACAGGAGGAAGATCAAACAGGGTCTGACACGTTAGATTATGTTACCGATTTTGGTCTGAGTATGAAGGAGTTATGGAAAACCACTGAAAAACTTAAAACAGAGGAAATGAGTTGACGGGAAGACAAGAAGAGGAGCTAGGAGTCTACTTTGTGAACCCTGATGAGAATGACCATACCTTGAATTCTGATTCAGAAGAGATAGGAGAATGGGGAAGATTCCAGATATTCTTAGGCAAAATCTAGAGGACCTGGTGTTTGAATATGAGAGAGAAAGAGAAGTAATGGGCCATTCTCGGATTTCTGACTTGGGCAGCTAGGTGAAGAGGGGCGCTTTTCACTGAAGTAGGGTTCATTCAAGAAATAGAGAGGTTTGACTCACCTTTGAGCATTTGGGCAAAGAGATATGCATGAGATATCCAAGCAAGTTGCCTGGAGCTCAGAATAGGGAGAGGGTGTTCTAGATATGGAAGTTAATAGGTGCCAAGGGCTGGGGCCAGCTGCCAAGAGAGAGTGTGGTCAGAGAAGATGGCCAAGGCCCAGCCTTGAGAAGCTCCATCCTGCTAGGTGGCAGAGAGGAAGTGTGTCGACAGAGGAGACGGAGAAGGAGTGGTGGAGATCGAGAAAGGCAAAGTGTGGGTGTAGAAGCCAAAGGTGGAGATGGTTTCCGAAGGGCAGGAGTGGCCCGCAGTGCTGACGGCTGCAGAGTTCCAGTCCCTGGAGGACGGAGGAATGCCCTTTCCTGTTCAGCCCCGAGGGGAATGCTGTGAGCCCACAGCAGTCATTTCAGCATCCCTGGGGGTGGGAGTCAGGCTGGCGCGGGCGCCGATGATGCTTGCTAGCCGCCCGTGACCTTGCACAGGTTACTTAGCCCTTTTAGGCTTCTTTCCTCAGTCAGGTGTGCAGATATTAATAGCCTCCTACTTTTTTATTTTTGATGATTAAGTGAGAAAATATGGACGCAGTCCCAGTCCCAGCATGTTTCAGTGTTCAGTAAATGCCAGTTGCTTTCTGCCCTTATTTCCTAGGAAAAGTGGTACTTCAAACATGGACTCTGGTGGGGTTCTGGTTCTGGTACTGAAGCTGGTAGGAGGCCACCTCTGTGACTGGCAAGACCCACTTCCCTGACCTTTTGAACCTCTTTGTGCTTAGACATTATGCTTAGACAGCAACCATCCTGAATCTATTATATGTAAATCGTGAGTCATTTTGCGCGAATCTTTAGAAAAGTGGGAAGCCGGGGATAAAGATAGATAAGGGAGACAAAGGAGAAGGTGGCACTTTGTTGGCAAAGGCAGTTTGGAGAAGTCATGTGAATCTGAGGAATTTTGAGGTTCTTCTGGGATCCCCAGGAGTGGGGAAATGGAGATGGGACAGAAGGTTGTGTGGATAGGGCCACACAAACTTAGGTATTCTGCAAGGTGGGGGGCGGGGAGGGGTAGATTGAGAAATGTTCACCCAGGTCTAGTTACTGCTTAACTAGAAGTTACTCTGCTTGTACTGTGTCAAGGACCCAAGACATCCAAATAGCTGGAAATAAAAAACTCAGTTTCAAATCAGAAGAATCTAGAATCTTTATCCCAGGGGCATAGAATCTGGAGCTTCATGAATGTGGAATGGAAACAATACGTTTCTCTTTTTCACTAATTTCTTACCGAAACTGAGCATCTCCTGCAATTATGAATGTAGGCGGCAAACCACGGAAGTACTCACATCACCTGTGACTTTGCCTCCAGTAGGAATTACAGGCACTTTAATGTCACATCACAGTTGTTTCAGAGAGCTCGAAAAAATTATTTGCATTCACCATTTACGCTCATCATCCTTGGAAATTGCGGTATTCGACCAGCCCTTAGAGCTTGTTATTTAATATATTAGTAAGGAAATGCGTGTTTCACTAGGCTACAATTTGGATTTTAGATATTTTGAACTGTATTTCAATTTAATTGGAATCCTGTGTATTTTATGTTATGTACTTAAAAGCTCTTTTTCTGAGGAGTCTAGGCTTCGCTGGACTGCTGGAAGGTTCTCTCCATCAAGAATCTTGGATGCAGATAAAAGATAAAGGTTGTTTAAAAATGCCTTTGGGCATTCATCTGCCACAAAGTAATGGAAGTTTGCAAGCATCTCTTTCAAACTGGGAGTGAAGACATTCCTGAAAAATATTTGGAAGCAAAATTTATATGCCAAACCCCACTGCTTCTATTTCAAATGTGTATAATGTTGTTGAAAGTATTGATGTTTTAGTATCTCTATTTATTTGTTTAATTTTAGTAAGTTGAAAAATATTTCTTAGGCTCTTACTGGATTTACTTCCAAATTCAGGTCCACTGCTTGTGTTGTCTCTGCTTGGATATAAATCCTTGACTCTGAGGTCTTGCATTACAAGCCACACCCACTCAGCTGCAGATGTGGGGACTGTGGTGCTTACCCACTGGGAAAGGAGAGAGAGGACAGGAATTGCCAGCCTTGGGGCTCTGGGGTCTTAGCAAGAAGTGGCTTGTCTCATACATAATATTTCTTGTATAATAGTTCACTTTACGTGATACATTCATTCAGCCATTTCATATTCCATTTCATGCATTTGTGCTAGTTGTAATAGAAAATGATGTTTCTTCCTAAATCTTCAAGCTGGTCTGTTGTCTCAGAGCTGTGCCATGTTGGTCCCATGGCTTTACTGAGGGTCCGTGGGCACTCTCTGCTGTCCCAGTTTAAAAGGCCTGGCCAAAAACTATTGCCAGTCATTTACACCTTAGTGTGAAAGAGATGCAAACCTTTTTCCCACATCACCTTGGAGAGATTTGAAGGAACGATCAAGAAATAAAGCATTAAATATCTGAGAGAGATGGAAGGGGGAATGAAGTGGGGGTTGGGGGGAAGAAGGAAGTTTGATGAAGGAAGCAGGCCCCCCAAAGGGAGAACGCACTTTGCCCCTTCCAGATTTCATCCGGGATCACATCTCTCCTCATGACAGAATAATCATACTTTCTGATGAAAATATAATACACATACTGGCCATTTTCAAAACTTAGAAGAGAAAATCGAAAGGTTTCAAAGTTTTCTTTACACAGTGGTGACGATTTATTTTCAAAGAAATTCCATAAGATGAAGGGAAGGTAAAGCTTTCCCTGGCATCCACTTTGTGAGGAGAGCTATGATTCGTTTCCACTCTAATGAGCTATGCAGCTTTCAAAGGCAAAAATGAGACAAAAAAGCATCTGAGGTGGGAGCTACACTCTCCCCATCTTTGCAGTTCCCTTTACTGTAGGTGCATCTGTGACTTTCTCAAGAGAAAGCCAAGTCGGCAACATGATGGAGACCGAGGCATGAACCTGACTGAGAGGCACGTTGATGTTTAGATATGCACTTAATCAAAAGCAAATGCTTTCAGCCACAATGCAGGAGTTTGCCTTTCACTTTCTCTGACAGAGGAGCGGAAAGGTAATGTCTGTTTTCTCTGTGTGTTCACGTCTTTTCCATCTGCCGCCGAGGCGGGGCCGTATATCAGAGCGCATATTACGCTCCTTCCGCACAAGGTTGTTTCTCCTTCTAGACTGAGATCTGTGAGGGCAGGGACTGTGTCTAATGCATCTGTTACTTCCAACACCCAGCCCTCTGCTGGGGGCAGAGAAGGTGTTCAGGGCTGCTCACGGTGGGGGCTCTGAGGCCACTGCTGGCGGTGGAGGAAGAATGCATCGTCATGTGCTTGCTTTCCTCCTGTTGGCCAGGGAGGCTCTGTGGTTGACTGGCAAACACTGGCCAGCGTCGTGTGGTGGTGGAGTACAAGGCAGAGCAGAGTGCCTCTACCAACTTCCTATCGCTGAGACCTTGGGGAAGTTACGGAATCTCTCAGTGCCCCATCTGTTCCTGGTGATAATAATAGCAACTACCTCAGAGGGCTGTCGTGAGGATTAAATGTGAGGATTAAAGCGTTTAAGGCAGTGCTCGGCATGCGGGAAATGCTCTCGAAGTGCAAGCTGTTATCACACAGACACGGGTTTGAATTCGAGCTCTGGTCCTAGGCATCTCCTTTCACCTTACACGGGTTCCCTCTCCCATTCATCCTCCCTGAGTGGAGGGACACAGTCACTATTGAGGGCGTTCACTCTTCTTTCAACCAGTGTAGGGTTAAGACTGCTTCTCCTAACGTCACATGAGGCTGGTGGTTAGGAACCTGCTTGGCAGGATGCATTCTATCTCCACTCATCCCTTTCCTCTTCCCCTGCTTCCGTCTCCCCCACCAGCTAAGCTGTGGTCACTGTTGCAATGGGAGGGCCAAGTCCTATCCTCTGGTACTTGTATCCACAGAGCCTGGAGCTGGGGCTAAAGGGGGAGTCATGACCAAGGTCTACTTCTATGTTTAGTCTTAATCTTACTCTTCCTTCCAATCAGCCTGGAATTTAAACCACTTACATCCTAACTACTCCATAGGCATTACCAGGTCAGATCCTTATGCCTAATGGCTTCCTACCTGCTCTTCCACCCCTAGATTCTCTCCTGCTCTTTGATCATCCTTATCACCTTCTTATTTGTATGCAGTAACTATTGCTCATGTCTTATTACCTTTCCTCAGTTACAAAGTACTTGGTAGGATCCAAGCCTGATTTATGATTGACTACCTCATTACGCTTTGCACCATGAGGTACATATACATATTTCATTGACTAAGTGAATGTTCAAATGAGTAAGTCTGAGAAGCCTTTTTTACCTCCCCGATGTGAACATCCAGAGTTAGATATTATTTTAGTCCTAATTGTTTTGTGTTTAGAGTGACTATTAAGATCCAATTGTCCTATTCAATGTCACAGAAAACATGATTGTCTCTGGAGAAAAATCCCAAGGAATTTACCAAAAACCTCCTAAAACTATTAATAAGTGAATTTAGCAAGTTTGCAGGATGTAACGTCAATGTATAAAAGTCAAGTGTATTCCTAGCAATAAACAATTGGAATTTGAGATTTTAAAAAAAGCAACACTATTTACAATAGCAGCCTAAAAATGAAATATGTATTTACACATCTGTTAAAACATGAACAATATCTATATGCTAAAAATGACAAAACACTGAAGAAATGAAAGAGGACCTAACTAAATGGAGAGATATACCACGTTGATGGATTGCAAAACAATACTGTTAAGAAGTCAATTCCAGTCAGTTTGATGTTTGAAGTAAATATAAGCCCAATTCAAATCCCAGCAATATGTTTCATAGATATCAAGGTGATTCTCAAATATATATGGCAAGGTGATGAAGCTGGAATATGCAAAACAATTTAAAAAGAGCAAAGTTGGGGGTACCTGGGTGGCTCAGTCTGTTAAGTGTCTGCCTTTGGCTCAGGTCATGATCCCAGGGTCCTGGGATCGAGTCCCATTTGCTGAGCAAGGAGCCCGCTTCTCCCTCTCCCTCTCCCCACTGCTTATGCTCTCTCTGTCACAATGAATAAATAAAAAATCTTAAAAAAATAAAATAAATAAAAAGAGCAAAGTTGGAATGACTCACACTACCCGATTTCAAGATTTACCATAAAGCTATGATGATCAAAGTGGTGTGGTCTTGCTAAAAGGAAGGAAGCACATATAAATGGAACAGAATAGACAGTAATTGGAGCAGAATAAACAGGCCAGAAATAGCCCCACATAAGTATAGTCAACTGATTTTTGACAAAGGTACAAAGACAATTCAATGGAGAAAGGATAGTCTTTGCAAGAAATCGTGCTGGAACAACTGTCTATACATAAGAAAATGAACATTGGTACAAACCTCACGCCTTATACAAAAATTACAGTGGACAACAAAAATACAACAAAAATTCGTTGTATGCAACTAAATGTAAAACTTAAAACTACAAACTTTTTAGGAAAGAAAAATGAGAGAACCTATGATGGCGAAGAGTTTTTGGATACAGTACCAAAAGGACAATCCATTAAAAAATTGAAAAATTGGGCTTCATAAAAATTTAAACCTCTTGCTCTGTGAAAGAAACCATTCAGAGAATCAAAAGATGAACTGAAGATTGAAAGAAAATATCTGGAAAAAGCCACTAAAAGATGGCCCAAGTCCTGAACAGACACTTCACCAACGAAGATCCTTGGATGGCAAATAAGCACATGGAAAAGTGCTCAACATCATTAGACATTGGAGAGATATGAATTAAAACCATAATGAGATACTACACACTTATTAGAATGGCTAAGATAAAAAACAAAATGAAAACAAACTTTGCAACGCCAAGTACTGAGAAAGACGCACTGCTGGTGGAAACGCAAAGTGAACTAGCCCTCTTCAGAAAACATCTTGAGAGTTTCTCACAAAGCTAAACATACCACTAACAAATGATGTCTCAGTTCCAATGCGGGGTATTTACCCAGTTGAACTGAAAACTTAGGTCCACACAAAGAGCTATTGGTGAACATTTATAGCAGCTTTATTCATAATCGCCTCAAACTGGAAACCACCCAGAAGCCTGTCAGGTGATGAATGAATAAACAAATTAGGGTACATTCACACAGTGGAATATTACTCAACAATAAAAAGAAATGAACTATTGATTCGTGATTCATACAATACTAATAATGCATTCAAATTGCATTTTGTTCCGTGAAAAAAGCTAGGCTTCCAAAGGTACATATTGCCCTTTTATGTAATATTCTGGAAAAGACTAGAAGGACAGAGAGCAGATGAGTAATTACTAAGGGGTTGGAGGCAGGTGGAGAGGTTGACTGCAAAGAGGCGGTCTGACGGAATTTGGGGGATTATGGAATTGTTTGATACAGTACTGTGGTGGCATGATCACACATCAAAATGTGTACAACCGTGAAAACATAAAAAGTGAATTTTACTCTAGCAAATTAAAAAAAAAAATCTACTAGGATGTCAGAGGAACCCAAGAGGACATGGCACACTATGAAAAATGAATCTGACTGTATTATGAATGAATGACAAACCATACACCACCATACCTCTGGGAACAAAAAAACCTGACTTCAATAACTTTGGAAAGTCTTTTGACTGGATATCATAAGGCTAAGAATAAAAGGAACTGTGCACAAACCCTGAACTCTAGTCAGCGAATTTGTTTCTCATGGGGGTAAGAGTAATTTTGAAACTAGGGTTGACTAATGAGAAATGTGGTGAGTCAACAGTAGACCCGGAAATGACTCAAAAAAGGGGGAAGCTGAGGACCCCTGAAAGCCAACATCCCTGTATCATTTAATTTCATTTTATCTGTAAACACCCTCACATTGCCAGAACATTGGTCTTGGTGTGTTTGCTTGCTTTTTTGTTTGTTTTCTAATTCGGCAAATGTTTACTGAGGAGCTGCTAGGTTGCATCACGAGCTGGGGACCAGCTTTGAGGTTAACGAATGCTCCTTCTCTTCAGAAGAATACAGTTAAGAAACCGGCCTGGTGGCTGTGGAAAGTGAACGCAGTTGGCCCACGCACGACTTTACTTTGAGACCTGTTACAAATGGCTAATCATTAGGCAGGCTTGGGTTCTGGTTTCAGATTATCGTCATTCTTCAACCTCTACATTGGTCTTTTTAGTCTCCTTGATATCTTCGTTTGTCATGTCTCCAAAGCGGGGAAATTGCATCTCATTTGGGGTGACAGCCGTGAAGTGGCGCTGACAGGAAAGTGTGGCATCTCGCGATGACTCGAAGAACACCCCCTACAGCCATGAGAACTGCTCTCTGATGTTACTTCCTACACAGGGAAAGCTCTTTTCTACAGACCCATGAAGGGGAGAAAGGGAGAGAAGACCACCCCCCTCTCGTGAAACTGTAAGGGATGGGAATATGTTCTTTAGGGCTGTAAGACAAAAATCTTATTGACATCCTTTTGAAAATGGAATCAAAGCTGCCTCTCCTTGAGCTTGGCTAAAGTTTTACTAATGCAAATAATTTTTAAAAATTGACTTCGAGCATTTTAAATTAATCACTGGATGGCAGCTATGGAACTCTGGGAAATAACTTGACCTTCTGCTTTTGTGAATTAAGCCATTTTAGGAAATTAAAGTAATTAATTTCAGTTGGTTAAATTCAATAGCGGTACTTCATTCAAGTCGACTGATTTACCTGGTTCTAAGCAAGATTTAGAGAACAGGGATTCAGAGGATAGTGTCGATATTGAGGGCAAAGTCTCTGGGGATCTGACGGTTCTTTGATGCGATCCCGAAGACGTCAATCTCCAGCTTTAGAATCGCCATCGTAAGACAAGAAGGGAAATAGTGAAAACTCCAATTGAGCCTAATTGTTTGACAATTCAGTGTTGTCAGACAATTGAGTAAAGCTTTGAATCCACTATGAATCCTCTTGGCTATTTGATATCTATAAGCCCGTCTTTGATGTTTAAAATGGAAAAGTGCAGCTAATTATATTTCACTTTTCACTTTAGTTATGTTCCCCATACCTTAACTCAGCTTCTTAATAAGAGCAAATATTTATGGAGCACCTATCACATGCCAGCATCTTTCTAGGTCCTTTTATTCATAATTCAAGCAAATAAAAGGCCTATAGTCTCTCCAGGTAGACATTCTCGTGCCGGCTTCACCCAGGAGGACACGGAGGTTGAGCGAGGTTAAACGAGGAGCCGAGGTCCCACACGTGTCGCATGCAGCAGAGCCGGGGCGGAATTTTGTGGGCCTCTGAGCTGTGTGCCCTTCCACAGCCCCTCACTGCCTTCATGTGGCCCGGCCAACTGAAATGACCCAACCATCCCCTATTCCCTACAGGGCTTAGCAGCCAAAGGGCCCCCGGCTTTAGTCATTTGTGGAGGCCTAGAGAAGAGAGAAAACGAGTTTCTGTGGTTCTTGCTAGGCACCCACACCAGCCCCTAACATCTGTGCCAGATCCCCCTTGACCGTGGCTTCCCACAGTCTCTCCGGGGGGAATGCTTTGACAGCCGTGGGAGCCGGTGAACTGCCCCTCAGCTCACTCTTCTCCTGATCAGCCTTCAAGCAGAGACAGCAGGGGAAGAAAACAGGCAGAACATATACAACTCACATGGGTTTGAAACGCAACACAACTGGTTTCATCCTGGTTTTTGCTCTTTTAGAGACAGAAAAAAGAAATGAAGTCATTTCCATGCTTTACTGACGGGAGATGGGAGGACTTGTGGAGTGTGGGGATAAGGGCTTGGAAAGGGGAATGGAAAGGTCACTTGGGAAGAGCTGACGTTGCCTTGCTTGAAAGAGAAGATTGGACTGAGAGTGATTTTTAGCCTCCTTCAATCCAGCAAACACTTTGGAACTACTGTGGGCAAAGGGGCTCAAGACATAAACTTGAATAAATCAGCTCTCCAAAGTGGATTCTTCGTTTATCCAGTAGATTTTTTTTTTTAAAGATTTTATTTATTTATTTGACAGAGAGAGAGAGATCACAAGTAGGCAGAGAGGCAGGCAGAGAGAGAGGGGGAAGCAGGCTCCCTGCTGAGCAGAGAGCCCAATGTGGGGCTCGATCCCAGGACCCTGAGATCATGACCCAAGCTAAAGGCAGAGGCTTTAACCCACTGAGCCACCCAGGCACCCCTATCCAATAGATGTTTATTGAGCACCTACTGTTGAAGGCAGACGCTGCTCTAGGGTTTAGCGCTGCAGCAGTGAACACAACAGATCGAGTGACTGACCCCATAACACTTACATTCTAGCGGGGTGGTCTGCGGTGAACAAGGGGCACAGAGGTAACTTCAGTGAATAAGAGGTGCTTTTACAACATGAAGGTGGATAATGGCACGGGTGAGGTGGGCAGGGGGCAGCCCCCAGAGGACGTGACCTTGGAGCAGGGACTTGAAGGATGGGAAGGAGTCAGCCTCGAAAAGATCTTGGGGAAGAGTTCTAGGCAGAGAAAGAAGGAAAGACCCTGAGGTAGGGAGAGGCTTAAGGAGCAGAAGGGAGGTGAGTGTGGCAGAGGGGTGTGTGTGTGTGTGTGTGTGTGTGGCAAAGCAATACAAGATGAGGTTAGAGAGGGACGGGAGCCAGGAATTTACAAGGCTGCTGGCAACCAGCTTAGCTGTTCTCTATCCAGCATAGGAGAGAGAAGTGGTCCAAAAATTGCCCCAGGCTCTATACTAGGAGCTATTTTATTGAAATAGAGCTATTGACAGAGAGCAGATGAACCTACCCTGGAGAACTTTTGGAAGAGGAAGTCCCAGCCCCCAAATTCCTTCCCAAGGAGACCTCCCCAGGAAGAGCTAGTTACTTCTTGTGGCTCAACTTTGCCCTTCCCGTATTCCTTGTGTGTTGTCTGGATGATCGGTCTCCCCATAAACTCGTGGACTTGTTGAGGACAAACTCCATGATTCACGCATCTGTTCCCAAGCCTTGGCATGATGCCAGGCTCACGGCGACCAAGTGACCAAAGAGCCAAGATGGGTCACAGGAGCTGGTTACTTTGATCATAGTAGGCTATGGTCTTCACAGGGTTAAGCTGAATTAAGACTTTTTAGAAAACCTTCCTTCCTTGAGAGTCCTGCAGGCACAATTTTTATTTCTTCAATATTATAAATATTGCTGCCTGGATTTCTACCAATTTAATACAAATTTGTTGACAAATTTCCTCTTTTAAAATGCAAATACTCCAAACAGGATTGAGTCCCTTCATTTATACACATTTCTTGTGTCACTGCTTTGTGCTACATCTTGTCCCATCACCCACACCAAAGTACCAAGGAGTTTACCAGGAACTGCTTTTCTTCCATATAATGAATCAAGAGTCCCAACTCAAGATAATCCTACTTTGTTTTTTTGTTTTATTTATTTAAGTAATCTCTACACCCAACATGGGGCTCGAACTCACAATCTGGAGATCAAGAGTCACATGCTCTTCTGACTGAGCCAGCCAGATGCCCCCTTATAATCCCACTTTTAGTAATCCATCTAAAAGAAAAATGGAGGAGTGCCTGGGTGGCTCAGTCGGTTGAGCGGCCGCCTTCAGCTCAGGTCATGATCCCAGGGCCCGGGGATGGAGCCCCAAGTTGGCCTCTGTGCTCAGCAGGGAGTCTGCTTCTTCCTCTCACTCTGTTTGCTTGTATGTGCCTCCTCCCCCAACCCTCTCTCTCTCTCTGTCAAAAAAGTGAATAAAATCTTTAAAAAAATGAGTTTAAAAATAAAGAAAGAAAAATATACTCATCTGCAATTAGGCTTAAGTAAAAAAATATGGATTATAGTCATTATGATCATTAAAAAAACTATACAATAATAGGAGGAGAATCAAATTAAGTTTCATCAGTATGATGGATTATTATGTAACCACTTGAAATTATATTTCAAAACATTTTATCGACATAAGAAAATGCTTGCATTACTTTGCTAAATGAAAAAAGCAGGATGTACAGTTTGCTGCAATGTGCTCTTAAAAAAACACATAGAAGAAAGTCTAGAAGAAAATTCACTAAAAGTACAGATAATAGTGGTTCTTGCAGGTGATGATTGGTCTTTCATTTCTGTATATTTATATTCTCTAAAATTTTTGTACTAAGGGTTTATTGCTTTTATGATGGAAAAAAGCAGGTTACTGTACTGTAAAAACAGAAACACCTCCCCCTAGATGCTAAGATCGCCACAGAAAGGGATGGGGACAACTTCATGGGCAAGATGAGGCCAAGCGTGTGTGCAGACAGGCACGGAGGGCCAGTCTGGGGGTGGTCTGGGGGTGCTGGGGGTGGCGGTCTGGGGGTGCTGGCTCCTACGAGTGGTTGTTGACAAGAGTGGCCACCAGGAGATGGGAGGGTATAGAAGACACATTTTAGGGTAGCTCTATCTGGCCAAGGCTAAGCCTAAGATAGACTGGCGACTTCTCCATGTTTGGGCAAGTAGAACAAAGGCTCTGGTCACAGACCGGCTGCACAGTAAGCAAGAGCTGCCTCCCTGGGTGTGTTTCCCCACAGGTGTAGTGAGCTCTTAACCTCAGTACAGTTCACTTTGCTTTGGCCATTTTTGCAGCTTAAGACTCATTGGTGTAGTTTATCACCATCCAACAATGTTCATTAACCATTCATTACCAGGAGCTGAACCTCTAAGGCTCGACTGAAGTTTACAGCAGGTCTCCGAAGGTGACAGAAACTCGACCCTGACCCTGACCAAGGACAAAGTACCGACCTACAGCTTGGGACTCCCAGTGAGCTCTCTTGAGCTTTGCTCCTGAATCTCAAGTTCAAATCTTTTACAGCCGATACCTTCCTTTCTCATTCTCCCCAGACACACTTATTAACAGCAAAACCATTAAATTGTTTCCTGTGGAGTCATTTCTGAACAATCTCCTCCTCCCTTCTATTGTAAAAAAAAAAAAAAAAAAAAAAGAAAGATTGCAAGTGAAAATGGAGACAGGGACACAGGGTGGGGCAGTGTTGGAAAGCTAGAGTCAGCAGCCAGGGCCTCTGGCCTTAAGGCTGGGATCCAGCCCGCATTAGATGAGGACGGAGTGCTAGTCACTTAACCTCCCCAAGCCTCAGTGTCTCCATCTGTTATCCAGTGCCTGCCCTAACCTGCTTACTGGTAGTCACAAGGAGCAAACGAGATAAAGTATGTGAAAGGGCTTAGAAAGCTTTAGAGTTCTCTACAAATGTTATTGCCGTGATATTGACCATTGGGATTAATGGTTTTGGGAGTGGCAGCATAAGCCAGAACAAGAGGGGAAAAACATCCAGCATTTGTGTGCTCTCAAGAGGACCAAGGGCCTTGGGTTCCAGGTGCTGAGGGACAGATTTTGTAGCAAAATCAAATCATTCCCACTGTTAAGAACAGAAGTTCTTAGTCTTTGTTCCTTGAGATCTGCACTCCAATTCAGGTCAAGATATTAGAAAGTGATTTCCCTTAAATGATAAAGGTAATAAATAATGTGTGCTGGGAGGAGACAGGAAAAATAGGATTGAGGAAGAAAATAGGAAGAAAACCAAAATTGCATATTCAGATTGAACTGAAGCTTCTTTGTGCAAATGCAATTTTATAAATAGTTCTGAGACTCCTTATTCCATGCATCTATGCAACATATGTGTTCAACATCTCTCATGTGCAGGGCCTGACAAGGTAGTAGAAAAGAGAGACACAGTCCTTGACCTTAAGGTCTTAAATTTTGTTGGGGAAATAAATATTACACAAATATTTATGTTATACACTGTGTTATTACAGAGGAAAGGAATAGGGTATAATGAACACATGTCCTGAATTGTCAAAGGTCTGGTGGATCACAGCCCAAAGAATCCCCATTATAAAACCCCTCAAGAAGTTACTGTGAGACCTTAGAACCAAAAAGGGATGAATTTATTCTGAGCATTTCAGATGGAGAGCTAGGGCTCCTAAGAGAGTCCTTTGGCCATCTGATTAGGGCTATTTTGCCTATTCTCGTTAAGCCTTAGTTTCCACATCTATAATGTGGGTATTTCTTAGTTTCAGTCTCTTGAGATTCCTGAGGGGACTTAAAAAATTATTCATATAGGAACTCTAACTCAGTGCCCAACAAATAGTAAGCACTCAATAGGTGTTATATTATTATATTTATATTATGTATATAATTATATTATAATTATTATATTAGGTATTATCTGATGGACACAAACTTGTATAACTTGCAAGAGATTTTTCTGGTTGGTTCCTAGAAAGCTTAGAGTCAAATCTGTGGCCCACAGGACATCAATTTATATGTCATTACAGTGTGCATATTCCATCTCATTCTTGGCTCCAATTGTGGTCACACATTTTTTCCTTGACTGAAATAATACACGGTGTGGATGAATGGACAGATGGAGGAACGGAGGATTGGATGGATAAATGAATTAAATCTTTCTCAACTAAGTCAATAAATAGCTTTTTCAGCTAGATAAACAGTGCTCAGGAGTTGGACATTTGCTCTACAATTTCACAGACTAAGGAGAACTATGACTCATCCTAACTCATTCCTTGACTTTTATATATATTCAGACATGGGTGGATATATTGATTCCGAGTTAACAATGAGTGGATCTAAATGCTACAAACAACAAGATTAAAGTAAACAATCAACTGCTAGGTAGGTTTAGAAAATGTGTTACAGATCAAAATCTGCATGTGCTCCTACCCTCTTTTGTCTGTATCTTTCTTTCTGAAGATAGAACACAAAAGAAGCTGCCAAGATAATTGCATTATTGAGTTCAGCCAATGGCTACTTATGTTACCAGACTACTGGATACACATACCTACAGGGGAATCTTGCTTTTAAGAACGCTAGTATACAGCTCTTGCTATATTGCTGTGCCTTTTTATTGAAGAAGAACCATTAGAACCACAGAGCAAAGAATCCTAAATCTGGAAATGGAACACATGAATTTGGTCCCATTTAACTAGACACCATACATCTTGGTTAACCCAGATTGGGTTCTGATTATAGCTGTTGCTTGATACACAGTTATTCATGGGGAATCTTCCCCTTTTCCTTTCTTTCTTTCTTTCTTTTTTCTTTTTCTTTTTTTAAGATTTTATTTATTTATTTGACAGAGAGAGAGATCACAAGTAGGCAGAGAGGCAGGCAGAGAGAGAGGGGGAAGCTACGGGGCTTGATCCCAGGACCCTGAGATCATGACCTGATCCGAAGGCAGAGGCTTTAACCCACTGAGCCACCCAGGCGCCCCATCCCCTTTTCACTTTCAAAAGTGTCCTACTTTGACTGATAGAGTAGGTGGTCACCCTAACCTAATTAAGTTGCAAATATATGACCTTAAGCCTCAGACTGGAAGGAAAATAGAGTCCTCTTCTGCCAGAGAGAAGAAGAGAAGAACCCAGTCAGAAGTACATGGCTAGGCTCACTGCTTCCCACTTTCCCTGACCTGCCCACTATGGTTCAGACTCTCCAGAGGGTCAGGAAAGATTACAAATAAGCGGAGAGTCTCGTGGGAATATCAGACCCCATACTCGATCCTTGGGCCTCAGGGTTCCCAGTGGAATTCCAAGTCCTGGTGGGATGCTTCACAATAACCTCGTGTAGCCAATAGAGCAGGACAGCATGGTGGTCTGGAAGTTTCCTAAGCTCCTTCTCACTCACTGACACTGTTTTGGGAAGAAGGAAAAAAAGAAGGAAGAGGGATCCCTTGTAGAAAGTTTACCTTTTCAACCAGAAGAGACCTAATTAGCTCTGAATGGGAGAGCCTAAATCTCCCCTCCCCTGCCATCAGCAAGAAATGGAGACTTCAGAGAAAAATAAGGTCAGTTATAGGAAACAAAGACTTTTTTTTTTCTTCCCACATCTAAACAGGAGGGGCAAATATCATCCCATCCATATTTAAATCCTTAGAGCTCAGCACAAGGCAGGGACAGGGTAGACCCTCAACAAATGCTCATTAAATGGAGATTCTAACTTCAAATCACAAAAAATGGACAATAAAACCCTGGACTCTTTGAGTATAATCCTGCAGAAATATGGAAAAGACTTTGCGAAATAATATTCATAGGTATCGTTACCGTAATAGGGAGGAGAAAGGAAAACAAATCAAGGAATTTAGAGAATCATCTCTGTCAACTACTGAGCCTTCGACAGCACTATGTCTCCCCGTGGTATCATACTCCAAGCTGCTCTCGATATTACAAGGATTTAGCCTGCCTTTATGGCACTTTACGTAGGCTACTGCCAGAGGCAAGGTAATGGAGGATAGTCTCTATTGATCTTACTCAGATGAGGAAATCCCAGTGGTCCGATCTTACCAGTCGAACAAAGCACATTCTGAATAATTACATATCATGGCTTTGTCTATTCAGCAAAGGAAGAAAAAGTATTCTAGTTTTATCATTACAATAATAGGTGTTGGAGGAATGTGGAATAATGATTGAGAACCTACTTTTTTTTTTTTTTTTTTTTTAACTCTGGGCAGTTTTGAGGATAATTATATCCTAATTCCCTACACTAAATATTTTCAGTGACTATAGTGGTAGTCCAAAAGGATAGGTTTACAAAGAGAGCTTGTGAAGTTTGGGAATAAACTCATTTCTTTTCTCTTCATGAACAGAAAAATATATCCCTTAGATTAACCTGTAAATATATTGTTTCTGTAACTAGAACATTAGATTCCAGTAGCACTTTAAATATTAGACTCAAGGGATTTATAAAACACTACGATTATTGCTTTTCATAACACGTTTCCACCCACAACACTTTTTCTTTTCTTTTTTTTTAGTCAAAATGCAATTTGCTTTACCAAACGCTTTTCTAACTAGTGTAAAAAATAAAGTTGAAAATCTTTGGGGAGACTTTGCCCTTTTCTCTTAATAGTGCCTTGCCAAGCAGCCATTCTTTTACAGATGTGGAGAGGAACTGTTCTGGAATTATTTTTAAATTTAATTTGGCTCATTTTGGAGAGAGTATCTTGGAAAATTGGCTACATGCCTTTGTTGCCTTTCTGCAGAAAAAAAAAAGCGGATTCTGCTGGGTGGCTGGGGCCTTGGTATAGTGAATCACTAGCCAAAGGGAAAGTGGGCTCTAACTGTTAGATAAAGAGAACGGAAATCTGGACTCAGACCCTCCTCATGGCTTTTCTGTGGATTAAATGAATGAACTTGGACATCAGTGGGTCAAAGCGGCCGCCTTTCAATGCCAAGTTGCATCTATTAGCTGAGGCATCCTTAACTTTGATTTTACTGCCTCCCTATAAAAATAGAAAAAGGAGACAATCAAAACCGAATTCAATGACTCATGAAGTACATTTTCAATGTTGAAGGCCTGTCCGATCACGGAAGAAGATCAGATGCAGAACTGCAGGTGAAATCCAGCTTGCAGCTTGTCCACCCAGAATTCTGTGGTCTGCACATACACACAGGCATAAAGCGGAACTAACATCTAAAAAGTAGCCAATATCTGTAATGGTGAAGAAGAGTTAACATTGAAGGACACCTTCTGAATATTGTTTCTGTTTCTGTTCCATTTCAGCTTGAGATTTTCTGTTTATTCACAGCAAGTCCTTTCGTTTGATTCAAGATGTTTATAGAAAAGTGGTGGTCGAGTCAGAGGTCCTCCATGTCCAGAACTGGGGACTGGGCCACCTACAAACAAGAATTCTATAAGCCCCTTGAGAAGGAGCTTTCCTTACTAGGAAACCTGAAAGATCCATAATTTCCTTCTGGGCAGCAATTCCAGGAGGATTTATCAAGTAGCCCTTGGGTATCACTATGTTAGTTTTTGGGGGTAGAGAGGTAAGTAGGCCACCAAGTAGACAAGAATCCATCTGTGACAATAGCAGCACACAGAGCTAGGGAGGAGGTGGGATGGGAGCAGAGAAGTGGGTGGGGACCTCTGCTTGGTGCTGTTTGAAAGAAGCTTCCCAGGAAGGAAGGATCTGAGCTAAGACTCCAGGAGGCAGGAGGTGCTCAACAGGTGAAGAAGTAGGGGAAGGTGTTCCGAGCAGAGGAACCAGTTTGAGCAGAGAGATGCACATAAATAAGAAAGTACATGGGGTGGTTAAAAGATGAACAGTGGGTCAAAGTTGAACCGGGGACCCTGAAACGTCTAGAAAGGTTGATGGGGATTAGGGTGAGAAGGGCTTGAAGGCCACGTTTAATTAATTTAAGATGTAACTTGTGGGTGACATGGAGCTCTTAGTATTTAAGCAAAGATAAAATATCACCCACTTTGCATTTCAGAAGGATACTGACAGCAGTGTGGAGGATGGATTGGAGGAGGCAGCGTGGAGGGAGGGAGATCAATTAGGAGGTGATTTTAGTAGTCTGAAGACGAAAGCATCAGAGTCTAAACTAGAGCAGCTGCCTTGATTGACAAGGGGTCTGGAAGGGACCCGGGGTACAGCACCTGTTATCTTTGCAGCCTGCAGAGCCCTACAGGCTCGCCAGACCATTGCCTGTGTGCTTGGTGAATGAGGGGCGCCAACTCAGGAACCTCCTCCAGAAATCAGAGCATTCTTCAGTATTAACATCAAACTTTTGGAATCTTTCCTCCTCCCTCCTATCATTGATAGATAACTTATTTTTCCTCCCTGAGGGGCACTGAAAACAAATGAAAAGCTCACATTTGGGAATCGTGAGAATAATTACTTAGGGATTCACCTTGACTGTCAAGTGCTTAGAACCGCGGCCATCCCAAAGCAACCCCCCCCCCCCCCACCATGGAAGTGTTGCCTCTGTGAGGTAGAGAAAATAACAACCAATGCTGGTGATTGGGCTGGATGTTGGAGGGCGAAGGCCTGAAGGAAGAGTTATGGACGAGAAGGTGGCGATATGGCATTGCTTCTGAAGTGGATGATTGCAGGCTGTTTTTCAACTGACTGATTTTTATTTTTCTGCTCCTGCTGACGGAAAATTTTCCCAGGGATGAGACCTGCCCTCCTCTTCAATTTTACTTTGTGGTCTGCCTTTCCTAGGCAGATTCTTATTCATCAAAAATGGCTTCCGGCACCATTGGGAGAGTTGTGTTCAGTACCCCATGCCGTGTGCGTTTCCGTCTCTAGCCAATCTGGCCATCTCTTTAAGGGCGGTCATGGTCTCATAGGCTGTGTTGGCAGGACTCAGGACACACAGACCTTCCTCTGGGTGACTTTGCCATGTCCTGTCATTACCAGCTGCTGCAGTATAATTTCGTTTCTCCAGTGAGAACGCCCTGAAGACAACAACCCTATCTGAAACTTCTCAGCCTGTAATAGGGCTTCAGCACATGTTTGGTGAGAGAGCTCCTGTGTGGGCTCCCTGAAAACCCACAAGATGGCCCAGGTTCTACTGTCACACATGCCCCAGCCTATCCCACCACTTCCTTAACCACACCACCATCTGCGTCCCGGCATGAAAGCAGGATTACTTCTGCAAAGAACTTTTCCCACAGTTTCTGTGGGTGGCCATCCCATACGGTGCACCTAACGTGACTGAAACACCAGGCAGACTGTAGGATCCTTGCAAATAAGCAGCCTCCGGGGGCTTCTTATATTTATCAGCAAGAAGGGAAAAATGCAGGCGGCTGGTGCACCTTTTACACCCAGGAAAATAATCATGGAAAACATGAGTGTAAGCTAAATAAGAAATCGGTTACCCAAATGTTCCCCCAGATGCCTACAGAGTCGACGTGTGTGGGCGAGGGGAGCATTGAAGAAAAAGAGCATGGCGGGCTGGAGACTGATGGAAAGAAGGAGCCCAGAATATGTGTCTGGATCCTGGCCAGTGTGACTATTCAGTGGTAAAACAAATCAGTCCATTCCCCAATGCTATGGGACAGCCGTCTCCACAATGGATGTATGTGCCCCACGAGATGGCCCGTTGCCACGTGGGAAGAAAAATTAGAAGTACTCCTATTTGCATTTTTTATCCTTCCTTTCAAAATGTTCTACTTTTTCATATATTTTACAATTATTGCAATATTAGCATAGTAGCATATGCATATATTTTAAAAATACATATTTGTTTATGAGAAGTGCCTGGTTTTCCTGATTAAGACACACAATAAAAGTAGTTGGAGATATCTAGCATGGAACAAAGAAGTCATATATTATAAGTCTTGTTTTCAAGGGCCTACACTCTAGGGAGCTGAACAGACATATATAACAAAACACACATTCAGTAGTTGTTTTTCTGCAGCTAAACACACACACACACACACGCACACACACACAAATGAGCATGGCAATGGTTCTCAAGATCAGGACAGACTAGGAAAAAGAATTAGAACAGAGATGAAGAACTAAAAGCATCCCTCTTGCAAAGTAATGGGGTGGGTCTCTCTCTGAGTTGAGACTGTTATTTGCGTGGGGATGAGATTCCTCACATACCAAAGGAAAGGCATTGTTAATGTCTCTATGAAAGGAAACTAGGAAGAAATACAGACATCTCCATGTCAGGAGCCAAGCCATCACTGTTCCCCAGGAGGCAGGGAGTGCTCTTATAAAGCAGAAAAGAAAGGCAATGAAAACTCCAATCCTCCCATTTCTTCACCAAGGTAGCTTGGCTTCCCACATGAACCATTCTGGAGCTCTTTCTTCAAGCTGGTCCAGACTACACATGGAGACATTTCAGAAGTTTGCAGAGCAGAGAGCTCCAAATCGGCACAGTAGGTAGCCAGGTGCTCATGGTGATGGTCTCTTCACAGAGAACTCTGTATGCCGACCGCTACATACATCACCTCATTTACTCCTTATAAGTAACAACCGTGAAGCGGTATCTCCCCCATTTTTCAGAGAACACGGAGTCACAGAGTTTCAGTGACTGACATAAAGTCTCTCAGCTAGCTGTGTTAAAGTGAGAATTCCACCAAGCCCGCCCAATTCTGCCGTGTCATGCACCTCTCAAACGCTTTGTAAAATGGCGCCTACCTTCCGATCAGCCCGTGTGCTTCCTGGTAGCCAGAGTCTATTACTTCTCCTGCCTCAGGCCACAGTGGCGATTCCTACTCTTCAGCACAATATTTTTACATGTACACATCAATATATTCTAGTAAATACCACGAGATTAGCAGCCAGCAGTCATCCCAAATGTTTTATAAATCTACCATATGTGCTGGATTGTGTCATTACGTCGCCTGTCCTAATTAAGATGAAAGGAATCTGAACTGAAGTGACTGGTTATGTGAATGCCGGAGCCACTAAAATAGAATCACCATGAACCTCAGTCTCCAGGCCCAAGGCTGCTTGTATCGACTTCCAGAGTGATTACAAGTCTACTCTCCACCCCCACTTTTGGGATAATTGGCACTGAAAATGTCGAAAAATGAATATTCCTGTCAAATATATTCCTGGGCAAGATAAAGTTTACCTAGAGAATTTGGGGGCAGTAGAAATCCTAGGTTTTATTAAATTGTGTATTTGCCAGGAAGATGTAGACCTTTCTACAATGTTATATTGGTCCCGTAATTGGTGGGAGGGTCTGAAGTCATGGAAGGCCCAGAGGAATAAATAGAAATATCGAACATTTTATCTGATCGATCGATTGTGCTGTGTTGTGACTGGGCTCTTGGGTAACTGAGGCTATGTCTACGCAAACCTTGGTGAGAAATGTTTACCTTGCTCCAGTGGGAAAGACGCATATTAACAACAGGAGAATAAAAGCGGCTTCCCTTTAGATATCCCTGTTCAATATTTATATGTTGTATTTTAATTTTATAGTTTGGTGGGGGATTTTTTTTTGACAAAATTAAACAAAAGAGAGTTTCGAACTGCTTTTTAGAATTTGCATAGTCTACATGTTGAAAGGGAATCATCTAAGTTAGTTCTACTTGCCTACAAACAGCAAGATTAATGCCGACTATGTGTGAAAAATCAACTAGAGCCAATAAGCGTATTAAAATGATTAGAGCTCCCTTCAGAGAAGGAAAACAAACCAGCCGTGTCCAAACAGGAATGCTCTTTGGCCTTTCAAAATCACCCAAAACATAGCCAGATGATTTCACCAGGACTTTCTGGGTTCACTGTATTGTTTAACTCTCTCATTACTGGTCATTAGCGCATCGCCCCTAATCTTCAAAGCACTAATAATTCAGTTTGGTTTGACTGTCCTTTACAAGCACCAAGCTCGAGCAGGACTGAGTAGGTGTTTTCCACGTATGGTAGGAAGGGCTGCAGTAAGGTATAGAAGGAAGAAGCCTGCTTTTCTTGGGTCCTTGAACATTCGTCTTGACATTGATACAGGCTGTCCTCTCCAGCCTGCTTGCTCTCCCAGGCGTCCACACACACCGCTGCTAGTATACATCTGTATGTCTGCAAAGAGAGAGCTTCCTAAAGTGAAGCACTCTGCTCCAGGAATGTTGATCTAAAGTCCATTACCTATTGTTTCCTTAGGGGAAAAAGAAAATAATAAAAAACTGTAACGCCAACGTCCTTTTGAAAACAGTTGGTTGGAACCGATGGTTTTCACAAATTAACACTCCTGGTTTTGAGACTGCAAGTTACAACGTGGCTGAAAATTTATTGATTTCGTACACAATGAGAAGAACGAGGCATTTGTCTTGATAAATGAAAATTGGACTCTGGCTAGCGAGCATTTGTATCTGGAAAGAACGATCATGACACTCTTAAGATTAAAGAGGACAAGTCCATGACTTCGACGTTTTGAACAAAGAAGCTCAAGGAAACTAATCTGGGGAAGTTCTACTTTATATCTGAATGTTATATGAAGTAGAAAGGCAGAATACTAGCGTGAGCTTGCATGTATAACGGCCCACAAATCGCCATCTTTGGTTCTCTAAGACTATTTCGATGCTTGCAATGAGCAGCTTTCAATAACACTGAATGATTGACATGTAATTATTACGTTCATTTATATCCTGGGCCATTTCCAAGCTTCATTGAACACTGGAGCGGGAACTCCTACTGCATTCTTTCTCGGACTTGAAGAGAACAGAATAAAACCGGTCAACAAAAATATGCAAAACCTGGAAAATAATTGGTAGTTACAAGAATACAGGCAGAGACCGGGCTCAGGGTCTGCACTGAGGGGTGGTGTGGTGGGTGAACAGCTTTGCATGAGGCAAGTATGTCCAATTCCTCTATGCGATTTGGTCTCAAATGTTTTTTTTTTTTTTTTCCTCTCTAGCCTCACAGGGCTTGTCTTCCCTGTGTTCGGTAAAGGTCAGAAGTTGGCAAATGGTTGTGGAGGCAGTTCCTCGCCTTACACAAATCAGCCAAAGAAGTTTCTCTTCACCTCTCGTCTGCCCAGAATCAACACTGTGCAATATCCCCGAGGGCCAAAATACCTCCGCAGCTTTTTATTCCTAGCTTAGCCCAACGGCCCCCGCCACTTCTGGTCTCTACCTTTGAAAATAGACTTCACCCTTGTGGGCTCATTTTTAGAACATGGTAGAATCAACATTTGTCTCATTCGAGCTCCCTCACTACTGCTGAGCTCCACTCTAGATGATTCTAGGAGAGAGCGTGAGGCTAATAAAAATGGAGTGTTGATTTCCCGTTTTTTTCTCTCCCAGCATAAGCCAAATCCTGCCTCCGGAAAACGGCCCACTGGGCGTGTGTATGATGCTGTCCCATCTGAACCCAGTACATTCACTGTTCACACTTAGTGGGCAGGGTAGGTATCGTTCTTGTCTCATCTATGTCTAATTAATACTCCAGAGGTTAACTGATGTTGCAGAGAGGAAATGGAGGGATGGAGTCTGGCCTCCAATGGGACTCCTCGATTCCTGGACTTGTGCTCTCTCCCTGTGCTGTGGTGCGGCTCTCGGCTGGTGAAGAAAAGGTATTAAAGATCAGAAAAAGCCTTTTCTCTTTAGCATCTTCTTCCTGGTGCTGCTGTGGTAACCTCCTTCCGCTTGGCAACTTAAGACAGGTTCCAATTTGTGTAGATGAAGAGACTAATCACCTATCCCTTAACTCCATCAGGCCATTTCCTTTTCAACACCTGGGCTTTAACCCTCCCTAGAATGGAGGGAGAAAAAAGATCTCACGACTTACTCCGTCACACAGTGGCTGTCAGTATTTAATTCTGGGGCATTTATTGAGAACAGAATAGGTAGCCTCTGCCGTAACTCGCCAGGATGGGAAGCTTGAACCTTGCATTGAAGAAGGTTGCCCTAAAAGTACACAGACATGGAGAGCGGCTTGGAATGATTACTGCAGCCAAGCGAATCGGGAGGGAACGAAATGCTGAGGTGTGCGGTATGGTTGCTGGGGCGATGAGGAAGGGACTAGAGGCCGGATTAGTGACAGGAGGGTCCACAGAGGAGGTGGGACCTGGCAGGAAGGTGGGATTTGAGCAGACACGTAGGGGGAAAAAGAGGGCATCCCCAGAGAGAGGGTGAGACCCCCAAAGTGTGGAAGTGGGGATTAACAGGGTGGGGGGTTGCTCTGAGGAACAGGATGTGTCTGAGGGACAAACACACCAGAGAGACCATAAGGTAATGTCTTATTAAAAATAAGTTTTAGTTATTTTGGCAGATGAACTACTCTGAGGTAAGTAAAGGGCCTGTTGAAAGAACCACCACTAACAGTTGCCACATCTACACTGGGGGAAGAGTTCAAAATGTGCCCTGCAGAATGTTCTGTGCAAACTAAACATACACTTTCACCATTGTTCTAGCTTAAGAGTAAAGCAATAGCACAGTTTGAAGTAGGTTAATTGGAAAATAAGCCATGAAAAGCCCAAGTATTGCCAAGACATGCACAATCCAATATGGTAGTCACATGCGTTTAGTGACCACATGCGTTTAGTGACCAGTCGAAATGCAGCTACTCTAAAATGACAAAATCCAAATTTCAAAGACTTAGTATAAAAAATATATAACATCTCCTTGAATATGTTTATCCTGTTTACGTGTTGAAATATTTTTTTTAAAGATTTTATTTATTTATCTCACAGAGAGAAGGAAAGAGAGAAAGAGAGAACAGGAGCTGGGGGAAGGGACTGAAGCAGATGGAGAAGCAGGCTCCCCGCTGAGCAAGGAGCCCAATGTGGGACTCGATCTCAGGACCCTGAGATCATGACCTGAGCCGAAGGCAGAGGCTTAACAAACTGAGCCACCAGGGCATCCCAACATGTTGAAATATTTTTGATATATTGGGTTAAATATTTTATTTAAATTTTAAAAATAAATAATAAGTTCAGCCTTGTCCATCCAGATTGAGTGTCATCTTCTGCAAAGCAATCTCCTCTACAATCTTAACACTAATTCTCATAATCCTGCCTGGTGCAAGTTGGTCTTGGGACTCCTCTTTAGGGGGGACCATCCCATTCCCTTCCATATCCTTTCAACCCTGACGTAACTTTCTGATCATTCCCAATAGTGCTCTATTTTTTTAAATAGCCAGATGAAATGAATGAGAACAAAGTCTGTTTTTCCCATTCCTTACTATCCCCTTCCTCTACATCATACGCTCCAATCATTTATCGGTGTTTGTTAGGTACTAAATATTGTTTTATGCACTTTACAGGTGACATCCCATTTAATTAAGCTGTCTTATGAGGCAGAAAACAGCATTATCCCTGATTTACTGAAGTGCTAACAGAAGCTTAGAAGGTTAATTTGCCCAAGTGACCCTCTTCACCAGTGTCCCCTGCTGCCTTTCCACTTTCCCTCTTTTCCCTTTGTTCTTGCTTTTCCCTCTCCCTGGAATGACCATTCCTCCTTTTCTTTACTGCTAAATTTCTGCTCCTCCTCTAGAGCCTGGACTAAAATATATATAACCTACTAACGAGCTCCTCCAGGCAGAATCACTGTGCTGTTTGTCCTCTCTGTGTAGATAACTTCCATTCCTGTCTCTGTCACAGTACCTGCCTTTTGCTGTAATTTTTCTGCCTAGATGCTCATCTCCTCGGTGGACCGAGACCTCTGTGTTATTCAGCTCTGTACTTATAGTTCCTTGCGTGGGGTGTTGGGTACCAGCAGAAACTTAAGAATACTTTTTGAATAATTGGGTGTCGATCAAGCCTGACCCCAAAGCTGATGCTAATGAAGAGTTTCTTGACAGTCTGTTTGGAGTAAGTAGGTGGACCATCATGAGGGATTATTTTGAAAGACTTCATTTGGGTGCATGGGTTCTAGTTTGCTTTTTTATTTGAGGAAGACAAAAACCAAATGACTGTGTGGGGAGAGTCGACTGGGTCGTTCAGAAAAGCCGGCCCACCGAAGAGGCTAAAAAAGCTGGAGAGAATAAAAGCACGTATGTTCGAGGGCATCAGGAAGAGAATGGGTCAGTGTGGATGGAATTTCTGAACCAGGATCTGGGAGAAGCTGGAAACCCAGAGCAATAAGCTTGGACTTGGCAGCTGCTGCCTCCTCCTGCAACCCCCCGCCCCCCCACCCCCCGGACTCCTGAGGGTTAGCACCGGAAGCAGGTGATAAGCTCCACAGCGCTTTGGACATCCTTCCCAGGCTGCGGGACAAACCAGGAGGCCTAGATGTGCACAAGTGCTCGGTAAATTCTCTCCCCTTTGGTGTGGGACTCTGAAAAGCCAAACCCCAGAAGGAAGTAGACCGGCCCTTGAAGAGAGACAGCAACCCAGCTTTGAGTCCTCCCGAGCCCTGAAACCGGATTAATAGGATTGGGCACTTTCCTAACACCTGGGAAGCACGGAAAAACTCCAGGCCTTGATCGCTTCATGAGTGAGTTCTATCAAATATTGCAGGGTTTGAGAATACCCGTCACACATAAACTTCCAGAAAGCAGAAAATGGGAACATTCCTACTTCGTCTCCTGAGACCAACACAACCTTGATATCGGAACTGGACAAAGACATTATAAGAAAGGAAAATGACTGGCTAGTCTCACTTATGAACATGGACGCCATGATCCTAAGCAAAATATTAGCCAATTAAGTCCAGCAAAATATGGAAAGGGAACTTCCCTAATCTGATACAGGGCATCTCAGAAATTCTACAGCAAATATTATACCTATTGTTGACATACTGAAAGTTTTCCCTTGGAAATAAGGAAATGGTTCCCATTATTGTGACTATATTCAGTATCATTTTGACAAAATCATACAGTAAGGCTAGAAATAAATGGTATAAGGTTCAGGGGCGCCTGGGTGGCTCATTTGGTTAAGCCTCTGCCTTCGGCTCAGGTCATGATCTCAGGGTCCTGGGATCGAGCCCCGCATTGGGCTTTCTGCTCAGCGGGGAGCCTGCTTCCCCCTCTCTCTCTGTCTGCCTCTCTGCCTGCTTGTGATCTCTGTCAAATAAATAAATAGAATCTTTAAAAAAAAAAAAAGGTATAAGGATCAGAAATGAGAGAGTGAATGAAACCATGAACCCAGAGATAGAAGAGTGTCTTTCTTAAACAAAAGACCACGAAATCAGTTTAGTTTGAAACCACCCTTTTACAATGGGACACAAAATCTAAATAGAATTCTTAAAAAATTGTTTTGGGGAGAATTAACCAAATACTTTATCAAATACATGCCTGTTGTGTATATGTCAGATATTGCTCTAGGCCCCGAGGATACAACAATGGGTAAGGCAAAAGCCTTTTCATTTGGTTGAAGAGATGGGCGATAAACAAGTAATCAGATAAATATACCATATCATTTTATATAACAATATAGTGCAGGGGGTGATGGCTAGGGCAGTGGCTGGAGAGAGAGATCACTTTATTATTTTTTTTTTAAGAGTTTATTTATTTGAGAGAGAGAGAGCAAGAGAGCATGAGTGGGGAGGAGCAGCAGGTAGAGGGAGAAGCAGGCCCCCCACTGAGCGGGGAGACCCATGTGGGGCTCGATCCCGGGAGTCCTGGGATCGCCACATGAGCCAAAGGTAGACGCTTAACAGACTGAGTGACCCAGGTGCCCCAAGAGAGAGATCACTTTAGACTGGTAAATGGAAGTTCCTCTCTGAGGGGGTGAATGGGAGCAGTGACCTAAATGTGAATTCCTGGTGAATAGCAAAAACATTTCAGTTCTTTTCTCTAAACGAAATAATTTCTTCCTTGTGAGAATGGTGGGTACAGACTTCCATAACAAAACGTCTATTGACTAGGTATTTTTATTTCTGGAGGTCATAAAGATTCTCCTTTTAATGATCCATAAGTTCTTGGGCACCTGCAAACCACAGAGGCTGAGGCATTCGTTAAGAATAATTATCTTAAAAAAAGAAAAAAAAAAGAATAATTATTTTCAGGGGCGCCTGGGTGGCTCAGTCATTAAGCGTCTGCCTTTGGTTCAGATCACGATCCCAGGGTCCTCGGGGATTGAGCCCCTCAGCGGGAAGCCTCCTTCTCTCCCTCTCCCACTCCCCCTGTTTGTGTTCCCTCTCTATCTCTCTCTGTCAAATAAATAAAATCTTAAAAAAAAAAAGAAAGAATTATCTTTGTAGTGCTCTTTTTTTCCTTGTGCCGCCACCCTCCACCGCCCACTATCCACATCCAAGTCACATGCCTCTTTGAAAAAGATAAATGCTGTGGGGAAGGGGGCTATCATAGTCTTGGGGAACTCTGGAGTAAAACTGACTTGATTGGGCAATGTCTGAGGCAGGTCTAGAACCCCTTTCCGTTAGGATCATCTTTCTACTTAGGATTTTTTTTGCCCCCTAGGTGTTAGGAGGTGCTGGAATTCTTGTTCTCTAGAGGGGAATTCCTCCTCCAGCATCTTGCACAGAGATGTTTAACCCAGAGCTAAGCCATTTCAAAGACAGCTACGCAGGACAGATGAATAGATGAAGCCCTTCTCTCAAATTAGAGAAGTGCTTTCAGCTTTCTTAAAGCAGCACAATTTGGTTCCAAAGTTCCTCTCTTTTCTCAGTTCTAAAATTTCTGAAATTACAAAACAAAGAAATCCTAAAACATAAAAGCAGAATTTCTATCAGCAGGCCAGGGGAGCAAATGAAGCGACCATTGATCGAGTGTCCCATATCATGATACAAACTTACCACGTTTAAGTTAATCTCTGCTCTAGATGTGATTATTCTTATTCTATAGCTGAGCAAACCGGTTCAGAGAGGTTAAGTAACTTGTCCAAAGGCACCCCAGTGGATAATTACAAGATGTAGATTCTACTCTGGGCAGTCCAGTTCTAGCCGATTTCCAGCAGCTTTTTCTTGCCCCTCTGCCACACTGCTGTCTTGACTTTCAGAGATTGCTGTCTCAAAATGGCTATCTCCATCTTCCCATTGTATTTCTTAAGAAAAGGTAAAACTATCCTCTTTCCAAGGCAGAGGATCTCCTCCTCTGCCCCGTGAGTACCAAAGGCTGAACCACACATCTAAATTGGAGGTCTGGCTTAATGGCATACTCGAGCTTTAGGCATTTACAGATTGCTCTTATTCTGGAAAAGCTTGCAACAGGGAAGTGGAGAGAAAGCATTTTCAATCACTGCAGAGAGAATCGACAAAGAAAAATGGAGTTTCTTCAATGCTAAGGGAAAGAGTTCAAATACCCTCTTTTTTTTTTGAGTCCAAACTAATCCAATATCCCTTTAGTATAAAAACTTTTCATTTTATAGACATGTTGCTCTGAAAGAGTCAAGAGCATGCTGCCTTTCAAAATCTGTAATTTTTTTTAAGTCAAGAAAAGTGTAGACTCCTAAAAATTAGCCTCTTCTCTACACAGCTGGCTGCCCAGCATACCTGACTTTCCATTCCCGCGCACCTGCAAATTCTGCCAATGGACTAGCCCTCGGTCCTGCGGTGGCCAGGGGCACACTGCCAGCAACAGCCTCTACCAGAGACTTCTGATCTTACATGGAGCTGCTTTCTTGGGTTTGAACAGGGAAGAAAAAAAAAAAGAAAGGAAAAGATCCAAATGCCCAGTTTCCCGCTGTATCATTATTATTATTGTCTTTGGCTATACTCCATTTGGCAAGGGGCCAAATTTGTCCCAAAGGAGATACGTCTGGGTAGAGCAGGGGTCAACAACCTTTTTACTACAAATATTTTCAATTTTACATGCAGGCCAAATGTTTCTGTTGCAACTCTTCAACTCTGCTACTGTAGCAGGAAAGTGGCCATAAATAACATGCAAATTATGGGTGTGGCTATGTTTCAATAACACTTTATTTACAAAAAGAAGGTGGCTGGATTTGGATCCCCCCCCCCATAGTTTGCAAAACCCTGGTATAGAATCATTATTTCCCTAAGCCCACAAATAGGTGGTTCTCAACGTGTGGCCCTCAGATCAGCAGCATCAGCATTACCTGGAAAAATGGTAGGAATGCAAATTCTCAAACTTTGGCATGTATCAGGCTTGCTAAACGGAGAATGCTGGGCTCCAATCCCAGTATTTCTGATTCGGTAGGTCTGGGTTGGTGCCTGAGCATTTGCCTTTTTCACAAGTTCCCAGATGATAAGATGCCATAGGTCTGGGGCCACACTTGGAGAACCACTGCAAGAAATCGATGTCTTCCAAAAAAGAAAAGAAAAAGATGTTTTCCTACACATAGGGTCTGGGGAGGGGGCCTGTGGTCATCAGAATGCAGTGGTATCGGGAGCTAGAGGGGCAGGAGCAGCTGGGAGAGTCAGACCTGCCTGTTCTTCTAATCAACTTCCCGCTGCGGCGAGAGTAGGACAGCCAAGGAAGCAAAAGGAGCCAAGGTCACAGCAAGGGGAGGAGCTCCTGAAAGCCATGCTGCCAGGAAGCGCTGCAGAGAGAAAAGCTGCGGGAGGGTCAAAGTCTCCCCTTTCCCTGTAGCCGTAGTGGCCTGGCTGACTGCATTCGCTCGTGTCCAGGCACAAGAGAGAGAGGGGAACTTGCCAAGTGAGGGGTACCCAAGGAGAATTGACAAAGACTTAGCTTGCCCAAAGAGAGCTGCCGCACAGTCAGGCCCCTGTCACTTTCTGTGGTGTCAGGTCGCCTACCTTCACATTGGAAAGTACTAGACACGCAGTCGTGGCACTGCAGGCTATCATGAAACATCTGCGTAGGTGGAAGGGGAGGGAACACCCCCATTGGAACAGCCCTAAGTCTCTCTTATCTGCCGAGAATGGAGATTCCTTCATCATTAAATGCCCCTGATGTGAAAGAACAGACTCATCAAAGCCAGAGGCTCGTGTGTCATGAGCTTGGATACTGAGCCCTCGGGTCTTGTCAAGGGATTTGCAGGCCAGCTGGCGAGCAGATGCCGGAGATGGTAAGACCTGGCCACAGGATGGGAGACGTGCAGCATGCCCTTGGCCTTCTGCCAGGAAGAATGCGAATGGGCAGAACTGTTTCCACGGCCACTTGCTCGAATGTGTATTACGTAATTCACCCTTGCACCGCTGGCATGCCGGCTAGGTGAAGGCCAGCGAGAACCATCCAGAGAACAGCCTGAAGAGAATCGGCTCAGTGTGACAATGCATTGGGTGCTGGAAAATCATTAGGATGTGTAGAGCTTCATGTCAGAACCAGATGTGATCTCTGAACCCACTTCCACTCCTGGTTCCTGTTAAAGTCCTGGCTCAAATCTCGTCTTGGAACAAAAACTCCAGATAGAAAGTTGTACCTCCCATGCTTTTTGCTGGCTCACAGAGTTCTAGCACTGGTCACCATGCCTGTTAGTCAGCCGTTACCAGGTGACGGCGATGGGTGGGGTGGGGGTGCCTCCTTGGGCTTCATGCCCAAATTGACTAGAATTTTCCCAGGCATGGACAGCAGAGAGCAAAACTTTGACCATAAGTCACTTACGCCTTTTCCACAGAAACAAAACTCGGTATAGGTAACACTCAAATGTTTTTAAAATTCACAGATAGAACCTGAATTTAGAGCAAATTAAAATACAACAGATCTGAGGTAAATCTTCTTTACCACTTTTTTCCTGACTTTATTTATTCTTCATTAGGAAAAGTCTCTTTTTCCACTTATAATTCTTCGTATTAAAAAAAAAAAGTCCATATCTTACACATATCGCCAAGATCTCACCTACTCATTCACTACCTATTTCAGAGTTCAGAGGTGCTTGGTATCTAACCACTGATTCACCCTACTGGCTTCCAGATGTCCCCTGCTTCTTAAATATACCTATACTGTTAATAGTGAACATCTAGAATTTTCTTCCTAAACTGGTGAATCCACATTAATGTCCCTTTTAATTTTAAGACATACGAAAAATGAGAATTAATTTAAAAAATTACTGTAATTAAAAAAAAATCACTGTAATGTAACATGAGGAAAATGGTTAAGGATCTCATACTGTAGCTATATGATGGAATATATGCGGCCATCAAAAATGCTTTAAAATACTAAGTAAGGTAGGAACAGCACACAGTGGATCAAAAGGCAGGAGTCTGCATTTTCAGCCGAGAACATGGAGCCATCTTGAACCTCCTACACTCCCAGAAGCACTCTCCCTTGCTCCTGGTCTCCATTCCGTCCCTGGCCTCCTTGGTTTCTAACCTTTAGGCTTGCCTCTCATTCGAACTCTGTGCTCACCTCCTGCGGTTCCGTCAAAACATTCAGCTCCCCCAGGTTCATCCCCTGGCATTTCCTGTCCTGGGCTGCTTCAGTCCCCACCCAGCTCCATGGGCTTTGGACCCCTGGGACCTGAGCCCTACACCAATCACCCACACACCTAGTACCCTGACCACATTTGCCCTGGCCCAGTCAATCTCTTAGCACACAAGAACACATAGAACCTTCCACATTTTTTTTTTTTTTAAAGAGAGAATGCATGTGTAGGCGAGCAGAGGGGAGGGGCAGAGGGAGAGGGAGAGAATCTTGAGCAGGCTCCACACTCAGTGTGGTGCCTAAGTTGGGGCTCGGTCTCACAACCCTGAGATCACGATCTGAGCCAAAATCAAGAGTCAGACGCTTAACTGAGCCATCCAGGTGCCCCGAACCTCTCACGAGAAGAAGAATTTATAGCTTCTTGGAGATTATAGAGCAGCATGCTGGCTCTATTATTAAAAAAAACAAAACAACAACAACAAAAAGCCAGGCTCAGATTCTTCAAGGTCAGCAAAGGATAGAGACTTGACATGGAAGAGAAGCTAGGCTTTGTGGCCATGAATCTCATTCTCCAAGATTCATCTTTCCTTTGGGATGTCTCTTATTAGCTCTAACAATGGTGGTGGCTGTCTTTCATTGGTAGGAGGTCTTAGAGGATCTGGGCTCAATTTGGCAAAGGAGTTGACAGATGTCCTCACAGAAGTGACGCAACTTTAACTAATGCTCTGCTTCTAATGAGTAAATTGGGTCCGAGTTGACAAAGTTGATTTTGACAGTGATAGCTGAATCATTTCAACCCGTTACTGGGAAGCTTGGAGGCAGCAGAAAGGGCCCGCTCATCTTTTCAGGTCCCTTCTTAGAGGCCTAAAGAGGTGATCAAATCTTTAATGATTTTACAACTGAGAAAGCTATTTTTAAAAGTTCAAATTCAATCTGTAGAATAAAACAAATAATAAAATAGGAAGTGTTCATTTTAATTTATAGATATACTTAATTCGCTGGTCATTATAGGGAAATCATTGCTTATGAGAATGAATGCACTTCTGAAAGATTCTAAAATTCTCAAAATTTTAAGTATTTACTTTGCTGTGCTTATTTTTAAATTATTATGTAAATTAAGCTTTACTTTCTGGTCTTACCTGAAATAATATTCTGTAAGTTTCCTCCACTATATTTTTACCTTCATTTCCTCTCATGGTAGTAACTGTATCATTTCTGACTTTTTATCTAATTTTGAAACAATTTTCAAGACATGCTCTTTTGAAAAATGCATTCGAATAATCGATTTTTATTTAAAGCAATATCTGTATCTTCAACTTCGAAGTCTTTCTTTTTCCTCCATTCAGCTAGATCCTCCTATCGGCTATAGCAGAAGGCAAACTTATTCTTCCTCTGATAAGCTCTTCTTTCTAAAGTAATTAAGATCTTGAAGGCATTGGCGTCCATTTCGTCCACATGAGTGCTATGGCCTACTGGTCAGACGAGATTCCCCAGGGAGTGTCTGTCTCATGCTTCGTGTCACTGAGCTTCTTCCGGTCACACGTTTCTCAACACCGGCATCTCCCTCCAAGCACGACTTGGAAAGCCACGAAGGCAGGCTGACTGGCACCTTGGCATTGGCAAGAAGAGCCAAAGTCTTACAGAAATTAAAGATGTTGAGGCACGATCTGCTTCCACAAATCTTACCCAAGATGAAATTCATGAGGAGGCAGGGGAGGCGAAAAGCCCAGTCCAAACAAAATTGTAGGCTTTCTTGTTTCCTTGTCCTTCCCTTAGGGTCAGCAATTGTGAAAGTGTAGCAGGAAGGCCAAGAACGTTTGCAGCACTTCGCACTTGTTCTTACACCTTTTAGTCTTCCAGATCTCCCTCCCCTCAGGGGCCACGCTCTACGGTTAGCAGAATAAAATCTGTGGGACAAATCCATTCATCTGTATGGGTTGTCCCATTCCAAGGGAGATTTCTATAGAATGGAAGGTTTCTGAGGAGGACTGCATTTATTCTAGAGGAAGAAAGTATAGAACTTCTTCCACTGTGGCTCCTGTGCAGGAGGGAACATAGGAAACAAGAATCCCGTCCCAGCATTTCTCAGGCTACATACATACATACATACATACATATATATATATATATATATATATATATATATATATATTTTTTTTTTTTTTTTTTTAAGATTTTATTTATTTATTTGACAGAGAGATCACAAGTAGGCAGAGAGGCAGGCAGAGAGAGAGGGGGAAGCAGGCTCCCTGCTGAGTGGACAGCGCGATGCGGGGCTCAATCCCAGGACCCTGAGATCACGACCTGAGCCGAAGGCAGAGGCTTTAACCCACTGAGCCACCGAGGCGCCCCTCTCAGGCTATATTCCTTGGCACCCAGTGCCCCTGCCTCCTGCATGGGCCAATCCCTGTTTCAGGAAAGGTCCTCACTTCTCTGCTTCCCTTTCTCCTCATGGCATTTAGCGTCCTGTGTTCTTATTTCTAAGTCTGTCTCCCTGGACGTAGATTTTCCCGATTGCCCTCTATTTCTCTTTTATGCGCTGCTCCAGGAGCAGTTGTTTCTATACCAGCCTCTGGTCTGGGACCCAGAACCTTTTGAGAAAGAAAGGAAAGCGATAAAGCTGGAGGCCATCTTGCCTTTCTTGTCCCTCTCTTTTCTGTTAGGCTGCAGAATAGATGGACGTTTGGGCAAACAGCCGACTTCAGAGGCATTTTCTTAAAGTTAAATATAATCTTCTTAGTCACTTGCTAATACCTTGGATAAGCCAGAGGTCAAGCAAATGTTGCATCAGCTGTAACCCCTCAGGATTTCGGCCGTTTTCCTACAGGCCCCCATTTCGCTCTTCAGTACCTAGTTTTTCATTACGATTTTCAGCAAAAGGTCAGGGCGGTTATTTAATTGCAGGACAAAAAGTGTCCAACTTTTAACCCTTTAAGCAGACTCTTCAAACAGGCTACAGACCAGTCTCCAACGTTTGATATTTTCTGAAGCAAATCAGGTCAAGGGCTCGTCTCTCTTGAAAACCAACCGCCCAAGTCCTAAACACCCTTCACAAGACATCTTGTCTTGTTATCAGAACGGGAAAATTCGACGCTGCCCTGATGGTGACAGACTGTGGCATCCCTGCCAGCGTCTGGAAACCTGGATGCTGTCAAGTGGCAGAGCTGCGAGGTTTAAAACCAGCTCAGAAGCGAAAAACTCTGTTGGAAACCACCCATCTCTGCCATTGCCTATCAAGCTGGCAAAAGAATCAAGCTGAGAATATTTTTTCTTTTTGGCTGGCATATTGAAATCTGTAAACCTCTTTCTGTAGAACAGAAGCTGTTGAGGGTTTATTTTTTCCTGACGTGAGTTAGAGCACATGGAAAGAGCTTGCAGTCTAATTTTGCCAACTATCAGAGTCGGGTGGGGTTGGGTGGTGAGAGTTTCTCTTCACAGTGACGTTTCTGGCCACACTGGCAACTGCCTTCTATTGCTGGGTCCACCGCTTCAGTGACATGGGACGTTCTGCAAATGTCTCCAAGGAGCCTGTTGGGGACTTTGCCCTCAGCCTCGCCCTGCCTGTGTGTCTCTTACAAGGGCACCCACGTAAGAATGCCTGCGTGTGAGAAATGTGAGCCCCAGCGTTGGGACTGAGTAAATGCTCTCGTTCTCTTGGACACTGGAGGCTTCACCCTCTTCACCACACAGTCCTGGCCCATCTCCTCATCTCCTCAGTATCGCCAAGGCCCCTCAGTGTCAGCCCCTGGGGTTGTTGTCTGAAACTGCCACATATTTTGGTAGCTCTCCTGCGGTTCCCTCAGTCTGAGATGCTCTTTCCCCTTTTGCTGAAATCTCCACTCTTTAACCAACCAGCTCAGGTATCATCACCTCACTGCGAATTCCCCAATCCCCTCACTCAGTATTAAATAGGTCTTTCTCTCAAGTCTAATGGCTTTTCATTCTCAGCTCTCCTCAAAAACTGGTTTTTTCCTACCCTTTTCTAAGGTACTGAGGAGGTCAACGTCTCCCTCGGCAGACTGTGCCTCTTGAGGGTGGGGACCGGGTTTATTTTGTGTGTTTGTATACCTAACATCTTGTATTATTCCTACAATATTTGACATTGAATACATGTTTCAGGAAGGGAGGGAGGGAGGAAAGGAAGGAAGGGAGGAAAGAGGGAAAGAAGGATGGAAGGAAAAGGAAGGAAGGTAGGAAGGGGGAGGGAAGGAGGGAGGGTGGGAGAGAGGGAAGGAAGAAGGAAAGAAGGGAGGTTATTTCATCTTTCTCCCTAGATTCCAATCTCTCTAAGCCTGTCTTTTATTTCCCTTTAAATTTATACCTCAACCCTGACCTCACTCAATTTAGCAATGATTTCATATAAGCGCTCCAGGATTTCATTTGACCTGAAGACTGAGATCGAATCCTGGTTTTCTATGAACTAGTTGTGTTGTTTAGAAGGCTCATAGGCCCTAGTTTTCTTAAATCTAACCCAAAAGAGATTCAAAATATCATTCAGGGCTTCCCAAATGAATGCTAAGTACCAAAAGGAATGCATATCACTTCCCAAAATAGATATTGGCCATGTATAGAATATATGATTCACAAACCAAATCAAGGCACTCTGAAGGAGAATGGTGGTATTTCTCTATAAGCCAAACCAGCTGAGAAACCGAAGCTGCTACACTGTGTTGCCTTGGTTTTCGATTCTCCTCGCTGGCTGGCATGGAGGAGACGAGAAGCCTCTGGAGAAAGGACTAAACGTGTTTAGAGACCTCAGCTGATGGGAAGGTGTCAGGAAGCAGAAAGTCATCTTGCTGCAACGTGACTGTTCAGCGACTGACGTACTTGCCGTGGCAACCCCCACATCTCGAATCACGAGGCATAAAAAAGGAATCTGCTGGAAATGTGACTTGGAGCAACCATATTCTTCCAGGCACTCAAGCTAAAACCTTGGCCTCTGCTGTGCTGTGAGTGTTTCGCCCCCTCCAATTTCACATGTTGAACTTCTGATGCCCAATATGATGGCGTAAGTAGGTGGGCTCTTTGCTCTTGAGGCCCTCATGACCTAATGGGAGTAGTGACCTTATAAAAGAAACCGCAGAGAGCTCCTCTCCTCACCCCCTTCCACCATGAGAGAACACAGTGTGAAGGCTGCGACTCAGGGGAGAGCCCTCACCTGACCATGCTGGTGCCACGATCTTGGACTTCCAGCCTCCTGTGAAGAAATAAATGTCCATTGTTGTAATGCTGTCCTGTCCATGGTGTTTGGTGATGGCAGCCCAAATGCACTAAGATGGCAGCAGCCCCTGGTTCTTCCCCTCTCCCTCTTCCACAGCCAACCCATGGCGAAGTAATTCCTGTCTGCTTTACCTTCGAAACACACCCAGGACCGAATCCTTTCTCATTACCTCCGCATTCTGGGCGTGCTCCGACTCTGGCCACTTGCATGGGCCGTTCCCTCTACCTGGTGCTCTTCCCCAGATGAAGGGGGCAACTCCCTCACTTCCTTCAGCTCACAAGTCACCTTCCCAAGGGTGCCTGCCTTCCCTGACCACTGTTAAAAAAGTTTCCTCACCAACAACCATCCACCTTCCTTCATTTTTATGCCCTCACCATCACCTCACAGAGGACACATTTTCCTCCTCTTATTTACTTTGTTCTCCCCAAAATAGAACGTGAGCCTTCCAAGGGCAGGGATTTTTGTTGGATTTCTTTCTTTTCTT
>CM052898.1:96625503-96640667 GCA_028534135.1 Potos flavus | reverse complement strand
TTGGGGATATTCTATTTTCCCTCCTGAGCCTCCCTCCTTCTGTTCTGGGTCCTCTACTCCTGGCTTTGGTGGAGGCTGGCTTGGCTATCCTGGTTCCTGGGCTGGGAGTCACGGGAGGCATGGGAAAATCTGCGCCTCAGAACAATAAACATGTTCTGAGCATCAACTATCAGCCAGGCACAGTGCTGGGTTCTAGGGACTCCAAAATCAAGCAGTCAAGGACCATGCTCTCTAGGACCCTACGGCTTCCCTTGGGCACATGAGGTGAATGCACACAGAAGGGAAACAGCAACGCAGGACCCCATGGGGCAAGGGAACCTTGGGACAGGGATGTCCGAAGAAGGGTTCATGGAGGAAATAGGCTTTAAACTGGCCTGAAGGGCTGAGAAGAGACAGGTCAACCCAAAGGAGCAGGATTTCTGGAAAACCCAAACATCCATAGTTCAACATCCAAATTCAAGGGGCAAAATTCTGGCATGAGGGAGGTCAGGGGGCCTCCTTCCAATTGTGGGCTGGAACCATTTGCCTTCTTCTGTGTGGACTCTACTCAGAATGGAGGCTCCCACTCCTACTTCCTCCACCTTATGGTCTGGGATCATGGGGTGACCTCTTCGGCAGACCCAAACATATATAATCTTCACTTCTAAGCTCTGGGACATTCAGATTCTGAAGAGCCTGTAGCCTTTACTTCTCTCTCGAGTCTGTTCTTACAACTTGGTTCCAGAAAACTGATTTTCCTCATAATCTGCTTTGTTTGGTTTTTTATTTCTGAAGTATGTCCTGAAGATAAAGCCTCTCTGCATGTCCACATGCACATTAATCATCCTTGTTTAGAAAGCCAACCCAACTGCTCACCAGCACCTCCCTGGAGACTCTCCCATGAATATTTACACTGACAGTGTCTCTCTCCATACAACTGGGACCAACCACAACTGCCTGAAGAAAAGTTGAGGTAAGTTATAAAAATAGGGAGACACACCGAGAATAAACCAGCTTTTCTCAGCACTTTCCATGAGCTTAGCTTGTTCTTCTGGAATCTTTACTGGGCCTTTCTTTTCTTAAGTAATGAACTTGAGGAGCTCTCTTCCCAAGCTGGTAGTGACCTAAGTTTCTTTACTTCTCTGTCTCCTACACTTTCAGGTGTTGCCACCTCTGCATGAGACTGCTTTCATCTCATGACAGGCATCTCTTTCCTTCGCTGACAACTGGCCTTGTCAACTTGCATTCCCCCTCACTTCTGAGGGGGCAGGAAAAAGGGGAGTTGGGGGCAGAAGTGCTGAGCTGTGTGGAGGTTGCTGCATGGAGGGTCAGGCCTCCTACCTCACACAGCAGAGACCGCCCGTCTGGACTTCCTCAGGGTCTCCTCCTCAAAAGTACCCTCAGCTCTTTGTTGTTTGGTCCGTGTTTTGCCGACCCAGCATTCTTCCCCCCTGTTCTACTAACGGCACCCTGGTTTTCCTCAAGAACTCTTTGACTCTCAGTTCACATGGCTGGGGGAGGTGGGGGGGCTCATCCCACCACTAACTGGGGATGGGCATGTGACCAGCCAATGCCAGTCAGATCTCCTTTCCCACTAACTAGAATCATTGGCAGGAATGGGCACGTGACCTCATTTGGCTAATAAGAATTTGTTCTGAAAATTGTATTCAAACGAGAAGGGAATGCCTCTTGAGAGCCTCCATACCTGACGGTACCGACAGAGAAATACAGAGCTCAGAAGTGCGGGGAGATTAAGTCCTAATCCTCTTGATCCAGCTGCTCTTAAAACTAGATCCATCCTTAGACATTTCAGTTATTGAGCCAATTAACTTATTTGTTTAAGCACCTTGTTTCATTCTGTAAGCTCATGATTAATTTCTGTTGTTTCTGTTATTTGCAACAAAACAAGAGTCCTGTCCCTTTCTGGGGAAAATGTGTGCTTCCTTCTATCCACCAGTGTCTTTGATCACATCTCCTCCTATCTCCTTGGGTCCTTCTATTTTCTCCTTTCTCACCTCCAGGTGTTTGCCTCCAGTCTCTCTCTTCAAACACACCTGCCTCAATTGCATCCTTAGCCCTCCCACTGCCCTTGGCTACCCCCAGGTTCTGCCTTATCTTCCCAGCCAAGCTTACTGAGAGTCATCTGATCTCAGAGGTTTTCCTTCTTTGCCTCCCATTACTTTCAACCAACGGCTGTCGAGATTCTTCCCCTGCACTTCATTAACACTGTGCTCATTAGAACCAGAGGTGACCCGCCAATAGCCCTTGACTCTTTATTTTTCTTTTCTTTTAAGATTTAATTATTTATTTGAGAGAGAGAGAGAGAGAGAGATAATGAGTAAGAGGCAGAGGGAGAGGCAGAAGCAGAAACAGACTCCCCGCTGAGCAGGGAGCCCGATGTGCGCGGCTCGATCCCAGGACCCTGAGATCATGACCTAAGCTGAAGGCAGACGCTTAACTGACTGAGCCACCCAGGCACCCCTCATCTTTGTCTTCTTTAACTCTCCATAGGATGTTATAGTTCTGGCTTCCCCTGCCTATTTGCCCTCTTTCCTGATTGTCCTCTGCAGTCTCTGACCTTTGCTTTCTTATCTCTGCTGACCTTGCTCTTCTGTCCCCCTCTTAAAGGTTAGAGTCCAGGGCCTGTCCTTAGCTCTCCTCCCCTCTCTCACCACTCTCTCCTCTTGGGTGTGACATCATCTACTCCAGTGCCCCTACTGCTTAGTTCCATTTGGGCATTTCCAGCTGCCTGTGGATCCCCTGAAGACATTACAGGGACCTCAAGCTTACAGAGCCCCACACATAGTAGATGCTCAATAAAGAACTGTTAAAAGAATAAATGGAAACATCCTCAAAACGTAAGACACTAAATTCAAGGCCTATGGAATTCTCTGCCTAACCAGCAAAATTATTTCAAGCTTCTGTTCTTTGCACTTGGTTTTCCCACTACCTACTTTTCCTTCAAATATCAATTCAAGTATTACTTCTTCTGGGAAATCTTCCCTGGACAATACATACCTATACATGTACCACATATGCAGACACAACATTTTCTTTTGCCTCTGGGCTCCCTTATTTTATTTTTAGAGAGAGACAGGGAGAAAGCAGCGGGTAGGGGAGTGGAGAGGGGCAGAGGGGGAGACAGACCCTTAAGCAGGCTCCACACCCAGCAAGCAGTCTGACACGGGGCTCGATCTCACAACCCTGAGATTGTGACCTGAGCCTAAACCAAGAGTCAGATGCTTAACTGACAGCCACCCAGGTGCCCCACCCCACAACACTTTATAATTCACTTTAGAAAGAATATAACAAAAAAAATAAAAATTAAAATTAAAAAAATTTTTAAAAATAAAAGAATATAACATTTGTTATATTGTTTTGATTTGGTTATTACATTTCTGTTTGCGTCAGGAGACAATGAGCAGGTTCTAGTCTTGTCTCTACCCCTCACCAGCCGTGTACGTGATGCTGGAAAAGTCATGTGACTTCTGGGGCATCAATTTCCTCACCTAACAAATGGAGCTTCCATCCCAGAGTGGCTGGGAATGAGAGACTGCATATGGATGAGCTTTGTAAGCTCTGCAAAAAAGGAGTGGGGCCTTCTGCAAGAAATGGGGGGTCAGGGAACTGCATTTTCTTTCCTGCCCTGCCCCTAAACAGCCCTGCAACCTAGAGTAGAAATTCACGTTATTGAATATGGAAGATAACGCACGTGAAATTGCTTTGTGAATTGAGGGTCTTAATGCCAGGCATCACTACCTTAGTACTATTTTGTCTTATCTGACGAACTCTGAACACAAAACTACGTTAAACCGTATCAGCACCAAAAGTCCACAAAGGGAGAAGGGAGGGAGACTTGCATACTGAATATAATCCTTGTATATTTATATCACAGGAACGATATTGGTTTGACATTTTTAACTCATGTTGCCTCTCACAGGAGCTCCCTTTTATTGAGCGCTTACTCTGAACATCAAGCTAAGCACTTAGCCTACGTTTAAAAAAAAAAAAAAAAAAACCTAACCTTTACAAAACTTCGAAGTAGTTAATACTCCCACTTGGCACATAAGGAAAGTGAGGCTTAGCACAGTTGACTAACTGCCCTGAAGGGCAGAGCGGGGCATGGGACCCACATCCGTCTCCGTGGGAGCAAAGTCTGGGCCATCCACCACGCCCTCCACCACCTGTCTCCAGTGAGCAGGGCGAAGGGCCACTGGTACCCCGCAATCAGTGACGCTGACAGCTTGCCTCTAAGTTTTCTTCCCACTCAACCATAAAGGCTGTTATTTCTGCTGCAGTTTCTCCCACAGAAGCCTTTGGGCTGGAACCATCTCGTGCTAGGAATTAAACCGCAATATTGGTGTGCCTTCTAAAAATTGAGGTTTAACAAATAGACATTGTTATGCACAAACTGTCAGGAACAAATCAAGTTTCCCAAGGCAAATAAAATATTCTCAGAGTGTGGTTCTAACTCTCAAGACGCTCAGGAGTTCAAGGCCAAGATTAGTGAGGGGAGGAGGCTGAGTGAGTCCTTTGCTCCTATCCATCGCCTTGTTCCTCGTCCTACTTGAGGGCAGCAAATTCCCAACAGAGTCAAACAATCAAAGACTGAAAGAATAGGACATTTCTCAGAGATAAACTCATCCTACCTCCTCATTTTCTGAGAAGACTGAGACCCAGAGAGGTTAACTGAATTTCCTAAGGCCACACAGCTGGCAAGCATTATTGGGTGGGTGACATTTAAGACCCAACCCATCTCATGTTTGCCACAGCTCTGTAAGATAGCTTCTGTAATCACCCCCATTTTACAGGTGAAGAAACTGAGGTATTGAGAGGTTGGGTGGCTTGCCCAGTGAAGGCACAGCCAAGAGTCTATCCCAGGCCGTTTGTCTCCTCTTGACGATTTCCTTCTTCTGGTTCTTCAACAACCCACTCCACAATCACATGGGACGCACAGAGCCAGGGAGCCCATCTCTTGTCTGGCCAGTACAGATCGGACAGAAGCCCTTAAGACCTCCTCCTCTGATCAATACCTGAGGCAAGTTACCTTCTTTTTGATTTTGCTGATCAACGCCTACCACAGTGGTCGGGACAAGAAAAGCCCTTTGGTCCAGGGCCAATGACCACAAAAGGTCATATTTAGACCTCTGACATCTCTCTTACAGCCTTGGACAGAAAAGATAGACAGAAATTATCTTCGTCACATAGCCTAACAACATAGTTTTATCTTTAAAACTGTTTATTTTTTTTTAACATAAACTCTTCCATTTTTCCAGGACTGACGGTTATTTTACGGTTATAGTTTATGTAAATAGGGCAGATGTACGGGATACAAACATTTAAAAGCACTCAGCTTTTGTAACCTTTGTCCTGTACTTCTTCCTTTTTTATTTCTTTACAGTGGGGTCCCCTTGAACTCTAAGCGGCTTTGACTCTCTCTCACTTCCCTGAAGCCTCTCCAAATTATTCTTTACGGAAAATAAAAATGAGATTAAGCTCTCCGTTTACGGATAGGATGCAACAAGGGAGATTAAATCTGCCCGGTTATCATATACCATGGCTCTCAGGAAATTTCCCAGGCTTTTTTTGTGGCGTTCTACCACCAGCTGTAATCATTTTTCAGCAGATAAAATTGCTTTGTGGATTTGCCCTGTTCTGTTGGGATGAAATAACCAGAGGAGACAGTTTCAGCTGCTTGGTTGCCTTGAAATATTATGCTTGGCCTAGAAGCTCAGGGCTCCCTGTGTTTTCCAAGTTAGGAAGTTGCTAACTGGTCAGCCGCCGCCCTGTGAAATCCACACAGATTTCTCTTTTGTGCTAATGAACATGCAACCCAGAGGCGCTTAGCAAAGTCTCGCTGTGTGGCTGGCAGGTGCTAAGATCTCATGCCTGCCCTCCAGTAGCCGACACCTTGGAAGAGAGGTATATATATATATATATTTGCAAGTTTACAATGCAAGCTATGCACTTTCATTCCACCTGGAATTAGAGAGAGAACTTAGATATCCTATGACCCAGCTATTCTCTCCTGTGCATTTAGAAAAATAAATACATGTTCACAAAAAAGATATGAACGAGAATGTTCATGATGGCCTGATTACTGATAACTCCGAACTAGAAAGAACCCTAATGTCCATCAACAATAATGTCCATCAACAGATACATAAACCACAGTATATTCATAGAATGAAATGTCACACCGAAATAAAAAGATATTACTGATATACACAGTAACATCGATGAGCCTCAAACATGAAATGTCCAGTTTCATTTACAGGAACTTTCAGATCAGGGGAAATTCATCTATGGTCACAGCAGTCGGAAGGTGGCACTGGGCACCTGACTGGGGGGAAGTAGAGGGAAACTGCTGGGGAGATGGAAATGTTTTCAGATCTTGACCTGCCTGTGCTCCATGAGGCCATACATGAGAAACAATTTATCAAGTTGTACACTGAATGTTTGTGCACTTTACCATATAGAAATTATATATCAATATTAAAAGAAGCAAAGAGAGAGCTGCACCAAGAAAACCTACCCGCCGATGCTTTACCAAGAAGGTTGGGGATACAGTCATTCCAGCATTTGCTTTGCTAAGGGGCAACTTGTGGGCCACACTGACCATTGCTTTATATACGGGGCATTGTGTTCGTAGCTTTGGTTTTCCTTTCAATTCTCCCCTCCAATCTGGGAGGTACCCAGAACAAGTATTTATCATTCCTGGTAGCAAATGTAGGTCAATTAGTCTGAGGTCTCACTGCAAATAGACATCAGAGTTGGAATTACATCCAGGACATGTGGGGGCCAGAGTGGGTGTTCTTTCCACTCTACTGAGCTGCTTTCCAAGGCAGACTTTATTTGCAAGTAAAGGTAAACAAGCAAAGGGTGAATCTCTCTCCAAACACCACCACCAACAAAGGGTAGAATTGTTTTTCATCTGAAGATACTCTGGCCCATTTTGGGTGGCTCATGAGGTCCATTTCATGAATAGATGCATTCACTGAGATTTCAGAGGCAAGGAAATGGTTCCCTATCCAGGAAACCCCCTCTGAGGGTTGCCAGAGAAAATACAGGATGCCCAGTTAAATATGAATTTCAGACAAGCAACAGATAAATTTTTTAATAATATATGTATGTCCACAGTTTGCATGGACATGAAAAATTATTTGTGAGTTACCTGAGGTCCACATCAAACTGGGAAATAATGTTTTTATTTGCAAAATTTGGCAACCTTACCCAGCCCCCATCCCACCTTTTTCATGATATCTGCAAGTTCTAGAGCCTTTCATTTCACAACCAGAGTTTGGATGTAATTGCAAAAGCCCAAGCACACACACAACCTACAAAGCAGCTTGGATGAGAGCACTGGGATTTCAGGGTGCAGAAAGGGACCCTGTAGGGAAATTTTGTCACCAAAAATTCTATCTTGTTCCATTTTTGTGTTAAAAGATCTTCAAATCTCAGAAGCGTGGGGGAGGGGAGGTCTCCCAGTAAGTGAATTCTAACAGAATTCCTTTGCATTTCCGGTTTATCTGTCCATGGTGCTAGAGGCTGGGGGGGCGAGGGTTACACCACAGAACCCTCTCTAGCCTTCATGATGCTGTTGCTACAGCCATTTCCATCTGGCAATTTGTTAAGGGGAATAAAGAGTCTCCTCAAAATTTCCAGCTACTAAAATAACACTAGCTACAATTTTTGAATTATCAATTTCTTTCTTTTTTTTTTTTGGAGTGAGGAGGATTGCTTGTTCATGTTCTCTACAGACTGTTTCTTCTATAAACAAATACTTTGTTTAATGGTAGTCAAATAACTCAGAGATCTCACTTATTGGGGAGGGGACTTGTTAAAGGTATTAATCATTCATGCAAAGGACTTTTATGAACTACAGAAATCTCTCGAAATTTTTCCATTTCAATTCAAGAATCGAATCAACCTGCCCAGGTAGTAGATTAGCCACAGTGACACAACTGACTTTCTCCTTCCTTCGAGGTTTCCTGCAACACTTCAGGGACCAGATCCTTTCCTTCTGCTCACTATATGTTTATTCTCAGTAGCTAAATAATAATATCTGTGGGAGTTATGTGGTTTAAATTGAAATGCAGTAAGACTTTAAAGCGAGACACGCACAACCCATATATTGCATGAGAGGCTACCATGAGCAATACAGTTTCCTATTTGAATGTTATTAAGACAAAATTAAGATGGAGAGATATTGGATTCCCCTTCCATTTGGGTAAGGATTCCAAATTATAGCTCTGAATACGGGCTTAGGTGGCAATGCAGCAGTCTTTGCTGCAAGCTCGAGTGTTAGTCCTGTTAATTTAAGAAAGGAGATGCTCGCAACCCTCAGTTCCTGATGTGAATGTTCTCCCCAGATGACCTCAGGAGCTCATGGCTGCCGAGAGCTGGATGTGCCTTCGGTATTCCTGCCACCCCAAGGGGGCTTTCATGCCCAACTTTATCAACCTTGCAACCTCCGGAGGTCGAAATTCTCTTTTCTCTTCCCTTATTCTTTAATGCATGTTTACTGAACACCTACTGGGCACCGGCCTCTTGTAGGTGCTAGGGATGCAGCAGTGACCTTGAAGAGGCCTGCAGTGTCCCTAATGTTAAGGGGTGTACATTTCAGTAGAGGAGACAACAAATCAGCAACTATATGCACAATTCCAGTTTCTCTCTACATCCTCCACTAGTATCATCCTTCTGCACTTCCCACTTCTACTCAATCATTTAAAGTTCACTCTCTTTCCACCCTGTCATTTGTGTTAAACACAATAGGAGACAAGGAGAGAACAGAGAGCCTCCGAAGAGAAACCATAGACCATAAATGTTGGCCGCAGTCCGTCTTCAGTATTCGGGAGAATGTCACATTGCATGCATCGCGCGCAAACTCTGGTGTGTGTACATCAGTTCTAATGCTTTTTATCAACTTTTGGGAGGGCCAACAACTTCTACTTTCTTTCATTAACTTTTATGTCAGAGGGTCAAGTATAGAACAAAAAAAAAACATTAAAAGTTCTTTAGAGAGAAAGACTGCAGAGAGAAGCCCTTTCCCCCCACTCCCAGGGCTGCTAACCAGTGAGCCCACCTGCCCGGCCATCCGTGTGTTCACCCCTGATGCTTTCCCAGACCGCACCATCTAATTTCTGCAATTTTCCAAAACTTGTTGGCCTGGGTTATGTCTGGTCTGTATCTGTTTGGATCGGAGGAGATTGCAAACTCTTGGAGGCGGGGACCCTGTCTATTTTCATTCCATTTAGAAAGGGCAAAGCTGGGGCTAAATGCCTGGCAAGATAATGAGCAACTGGGAGTAGAAATTCAAGATGAAAAGGCTCAGGCCCTTCCTGACAAAATGGTTTGATTGGCCCTCGTCCAAAGCCCCGCCGAATCACTGAATCACCCCAGACAGAAGAATACGGTGCATAGCCCAGCGGGAGCCCAGGCTCAAAGGAAAATGAAAAGAAAATATGTGGATATGAAAGGGCGCAATCAATGATTACAATTGTGAAAAATACAGGAGCACAAGAGAGAGAGAGCATCAGAGGGGGTGCAAAGCTCTGAAGAGTGCTGTCCTGGCAAGACAGGGAGAATCTGAGAGGAAAATGGCTTCCTCACGTTCCTAACATTTTCCGGGGCTGAGGGAAGCTCAGCGGCCACTTGGTCTCCTTAGGCCTCATTTGTCTCCTATCCTCCTCTGCATAGAGCAGAGGAACTCAGGCTGTTGATACTACGTGCGGGGCCCCACACACGTTCTGTCTTTAAGCATCTCGACCCCTTTATGATGCAGGTAGCCCTGTTATCACTATTTATAACTGGGAAACCCACAGGCTCAGCGAGCTGACTGGGGTCACAGAGTCAGTGATGGGTAGAGGCGGGATTTGTACCCCAGCCTTGTTAGTCCAAAGCCCTGCTTTAAACTCTCTCGTTACCCGACCTAGACCGGGGGCAAGCTTCCTTTCTGTCTTTGGAACAAAAACACTAGAAAAAACCCGAGTTTCTTCTTCCTTTGCCCAGCTCAGATCTAGGCCCCTCAAGTAACTATGCTATACTTCATTTCTGGAGAAGACACCATATCTTCAACAGCAATAGACTGTGTTGGATACTTAGCTCTGACTGACCCCTTTCCTGACACCCTACCCTGCTCTCCCACCACGATGTCTTTTTTCACACCCTTCCCTGACAGTGTGTGTAAAGGTACTTTTAACAAAATAGATCCCTGAATCTTGCCTCTTTCCCCATTCGGAGGGCTAGGTTTGTTTGTATCGCAGCTCTAACCCACACAGAGGCATTCTGTTTCTGTGATGAGGGCACCTGCTCTGGATTAATTCCTAATATGCATTGTCGGGAGCGAAGGATCATTTGATATTCATCAAAGGACTCGGTTTCCTGCTCAGCTGAGGCCTGAGGGGAGATTTTCTGACATGAAAAATGGACTGAGCTTAACTAGCACTAAGCACGCTAGCCTGGTGTTCAAACACACTTCATTTATCACACCTACATCTCAATTGCTCGGAGAGGGTGGAGGACCGTGCCGGTTTGGACTCTTAACTGTGCCATTCAGCCTGAAGCCAGATGAGAGGAGCAGACTGCCTTGGACACTGCCTTCAGATGGGGGGGCGCTGCGCCCCCTCTGCCATGCTCCCCTGTTGTCTCCCTCAGAGTCACAAGAGGCGAGCGGGTAGTGACTGAAGGATTTGGAATGCTAAATATTGTGTGGAACAGAGAGAGAAGGAGAAGTATTCAGATGTCAAAAACGGAAGCAAAGAGCACCTAAGCTACGGCATCCGATTTGTAGTTTGTCACTCCTGTTTAGCCACTGAAATGGAAACAGAATGGTGGAGTCTTGCCTTCGAGCATTCTGGTCTTCAGTCTTGGAGCGCATGCGTTAACGTGGAGACTCTACGCCATTCTAGGTAGTCGCCTCGAAAACATCCCTAACTAGAAGAAATACAACTACTAAAGTGTAGAATTCACAGTTGTCTTAACACTTATTCCTGCATTAATATACTCGATCAGCTTTAATTGAACTATTTGTAAATGACTATGATAAAATACTAAAGGCAAGCATTTACGATTAATAGTGTCATTGGTTTGGGCTGGACATAGAGTCAGAAAAGGAAAAAAAAAAAAAGACAAATATGTAACCACCCAAGTACTAAAACCTTCCAGGTTGAATGTGGTAAAGCATAGCTACTTGCCAGACTAGAGCATTTGGATACGATTTTCAAAGAATTACGTATGTTTATCTAATGCACAACAGTGTTATTAATTTTAAATGTGATCTGGGGCTAAATTAATTATTTTTTCTGAGACAATGTAATGGTTTCTCTAGTTAATGTAATTAACTTCATATCAGGCATCCAGGCGTTCACACTGGAGTGCCAATTACACAAATTCATTTTCAATGCAGCTCAGGAGGCAAGAGCCTGACTCTCTACTCACACGGAGAGAAAATTGGCTTCCACCGGCCACATTGGAGACCATTGTGAGAACTGAGCTGGGCTTCTCAGGCTGGACTGCTCCTGTTCCCGGAACTAGTCTTTAATTCCTGGTGAATTGACCAACAGAGGACCTTCCTATAAATAAGCCATTAAAATTTGTGTACGAGAGTAAAAGTCCAAGCAGGAGCCAATTGATGCAGCATTAAAAGTAGCGGTTCAGAGAATAAATCTCTCCCCTCTTTCATTCAATAATAACAAAGTCCAAATGCCAACACAAACAATAATGGGACTTGTCACTGACTGAATATTAGTTTTGTGCCCCGTACTGTTACAAGCATGTTACATGTATTAACTCAAACCTTATACCAACCCATGAAGAAGATACTCTTATAAAGAAGCTCCAATTTTCAGATGAGGACACTGAGCTATAGAGAGAGGTTAATTAAGGTCACATAACCAGGAAGGATTAAAACCCAGGTGATTTGTTTCCAGCAATCTAGCTCTTAAAGTCAATGCCTCATTGCCTCAATAAGAACAGGAATATAAAGGTTTAATATGTAATTATATGAGTTCACATGAACACAGGATAAATGTCAAGGTTTCCCTTTGCATTTAACTGTTCCTTTGTCCTCTTTCCTATCTGCATAGTTGCTTCTGTTTACGACAGTAATCATATGTCAATTTAGAAAATTTAGACTGCACAGAGGAGCACAAATATGGAAAATCACCCATAATCCCATCACGATACACTTTCCCATTTTTTGATAGGTAGATAAATAGGTAAGTAGATAGACATATATATAGACCTAGGTGTACATGTAGATAGGGATAGAGATGTAAATAAGGCCCTATAAAGAATAGTATCTTTGTCTATTTTATGCACTGTAGTATGTCAAGTTTCTAGAACAATGCTTGGCATAGGGTGGGGGTTCCATAACATTTGTTGAATGAATATAAATAATTCACTTCCTTATTCCAAAAATACATACTGAGAACCTCCTCTGTGCTAGCCACTTCTCTAGACAGTGGGGGCTGGAGAAGTGATAAACAGAGATCCCAGCCCTATGGAGGGTAGTGGGGAGTGGCTAACAATAAACAAGGAAATAAATTACAAATATGCTTGTGTTTGTGTGTCTATGTTTATATGCACATACATACCCATGTATGCACATCAAATGATAATAGTATCAAAAAATAAGCTTCGTGAAGAAAAATAAAGCAGGGAGAGGGGGTGGGGCAGGGGTGAGGTCGCAATATGAAGTAGGAAGTTAGCAAAGACCTCACGGAGAAGGGGCCATTTGAGAAGAGATGTGACGCTGGTCAAGAGGCAGTCACATGGACAGCAGGGAGACGCCAGTGCAAAGGTGCTAGAGCAGGACTGGGCTTGGTCTGTTGGAGGAACATCCAGGAGGCTGACGTGGCAGAAGCAGAGCCAGCAGAGGTGGGAAGAATGATGAGAGCCAGGAATTACTGGGGAGTTGGGGATGTCAGATCATGGAGGGCTTTGTGGGACCATTGCAAGGGCTTTGGTTTTGACTCTGAATGGATGGGGAATCACTGGAGGGTTCTGCACAGAGCAGTGGAGCAGGAGAGAAGAAGAAGAGTCAAGAATGATTCTAAAGTTTTGGCTTTTATGACTGGAAGGATGGAGATGGGGAATTAATTGAGACGACGGGATGCTGGAGGAAAGGCAGGTTGGGTGGGATTAGGGGGAGATCAGGAGTTTGGTTCTGGGTATATAAAAGCTGAGGTCCAAGTAGAGACGTCAGGTGGCCAGTTGCACATACAAATCTAGAGTCTGACGGAGATTTTCAGGCTGGATACAATGATGTGAATATCTAATTACAAAATTTAGATTATTTTATGAATACTATGGTAATCTACTATTTTCATATAGCAATAGATTACGAACATTCTCTGCTGTGGTTAAATAAAGTTATATATATTTAAAATGAATTCAATTGAACACTTAAGAACAGCCCCAGAAAACCACATTTGTTATCTTGCTTAACCCTCCACACAAACACCACAGTGTAGATATTTTGATGCTCACTCACAAACGAGTAAAATGAGGCTTGAACGGTGTAAAATGACTTGCTCAAGGTCACCACCAGCACATGGGAGAATAGGATACAAATTTGGATTTTCTAGGGCTTTTTCTACCACACTATGTTTGCCTCTAAGGTGACATTCCTATTTTCACTTTTCCCAAACTATGACAAATCTATAGAAAGTTTATTGCAGTTAAATATCCGTTAAGTGTCTCAGGATGTTGGCCAAAAATAGAATCTATAATGACACACTACGTATTGCATAACATGGTGATGTGCAGCCTTTATCTAATCCGATCATTTGCAGATGGCATAAATTCACATAGTGATGCGTGCACACCACGGTGGTCATTTCCTCACTGTTACATAAGCAGATTGCTCATTGCTCTCCTGGCGTCCTTGCTCATTTTCGTCCTCTTAGATCCTGGCTGAAGGTCACTGACCTTTCTAATCCAGAGGCAATAAGAGTTCACTGATCTGAGCTGATGATCTAGAAGGAAATCATTGCTTATTCACAGGGCTTCGCCTTCTGAAATTTCTTAAAACACCAGTGGCAATGTGTTATGGGAGAGGATGGACAAGTGCAAGGTCATTACAAATTCTCCTAGAGTCACAGAAGCTTGACTTCTGATGTCCCTTCTGAGCCATAGCTGGAGGCTCATGATACCATAGGATGCTGAGAGGGGAAACCGGGCACAGTACAAGGAAGACGTCATGAGTTCATACAGAAAAGGAGATGGGCGACCACTGGCAGAGTTTGCATTTTTCTGCCATGTAGGAGTTTGCATTCATTTTTCAACAGAATGACTCAAATGACCCAATTTTGAAAGGAGGTCTGAAGATAATATATACTCCTCTTCGAAGTAGGCCTGACATGGTGCTGCTGCCAGGCACATTCACAGGAAACAAGCCCGAGATTCGTTTATTTCAAAATAAATACTTCCCCCCACCACCACCAAATCATGCAAGGCATTTTCTCTTTTGAGTACTGTAGGGTATTCTGCCTTTAAAATATCATATTTTATGCCTAGTGATTACATAGTTCTTTGTCGATAAACTTTATGAGTTCATAGTTTAAAACGACAGTGGTAAGTTCCACTGTTTCTTGAGGACTTTCTATCCACCAAATGCCCAGAGAAGTGTTTTAGAAACAAACTCCTTTCATCCTCATCAAAACTGTGTTTCACTGAGGGGGAACTGAACCATCTTTTCTGAGGCCACGCAAGTGGAAAGAGGTTGGGATGGAAGCATAACCCAAAGGCCAGCCCAGGCTCTCTCTTTAAAAAAAAAAAAAAAAGGTGGAAAAAAGCTGAGGAAAACTGAGTGTAATCATTTCCACAGGTGTATGCAGTGTTTTCTAATTTGCTTAAAAACCTAGCCTTTTCCAAGGTTCTCCCAAAGAAATTCCAGAGATCCAAGTTGTTTCAAGTCAGTCTGTAGTGTCTGGGAGGTAACATGAGGGAGAGGAATGGAAGGGCATGGAAGGAAGTGAGAACACAGTGAATGGGGCCTCCGCTTTCTCTGGGCTCCCCCTCTAGTCTCCTCCTCTGGTTTCTCTGTTGTCCTTCTTCCAGAAGAAACCAGAATACAATTCCCTCTTTTCCTACCTATTTCCCATAGAAGAAGTGGAACTTTTATCACCCTGGACAGCTTTTGATGGAGGGACAGAAATGACCAACCAAAATTATCTCATGAC
>CM052898.1:96573632-96625003 GCA_028534135.1 Potos flavus | reverse complement strand
CAAGGCCACCCCAGATTGGCCTACTAACAACACAGGAACTAAGCCCTGCCTACAGCAGGCAAATAGAGCCATTGCATACAACTGGACTAAGGGCGAACATGGCTCAGCCACAGCAGTAGGGAGCATGCAGCACACATAGGAGACACTTGTGAAGCACTGGGTCCTGGTAAACAGAGGACATTATGCTACAGGGCACAACAGGGCCACTTCTTTATAAAGCCACTACTTTCAAGAGCAGGAGACATAGCTGACTTTCCTAACACATAGAAACAGACACCGAGAGTTAGACAAAATGAGGAGACAGAGGAATATGTCCCAAATAAAAGATCAGGACAAAATCACAGCCAGAGAGTTAATGAAACAGAGATAAGCAATATGCCTGAGAAAGAATTTAAAGTAATGGTCATAACGATACTCATTGGATTTGAGAAAAGAGTGGAGGACCTCACTGAGAAGGTTCATAGACAGACACAATACATAAAAAAGAACCAATTACAGATGAAGAACTCAATAACTGAAATTTAAAAAAAATACAAGAGGAAATAATAGTAGACTAGAGAAAGCAGAAGAATGGATCAGAGACCTGGAGGGCAGAGTAATGGAAAGCAATCAAGCTGAACAGGAGAGAGAAAAAAAAAACAACAACAATACATAATGAAAATAGACCTAGGGAATTCAGTGTCAGCATTAGGCATAATAACAGTCACATTATAAGGATCCCAAAAGGAGAAGAGAGAGAAAAGGGGCCGAATATTTATTTGAAGAAATAATAGCTGACAACTTCCTGAATCTAGGGAACAGAATCCAGATCCAAGAGGCATAGAGAACCTCTGACAAAATCAACTCAAGGAGGCCCGCACCAAGACACATAGTAAGTGATCGAAATGGTAAAAAGTAGTTATAAAGAGATAGTCTTAAAAGTAACAAGAGATAATAAAAGTTACATACAAGGGAAACACTATAAGGCTATCAGCAGATTTTTCAGCAAAAACTCTGCAGGCCAGAAGAGAGTGGCATGATATATTCAGAGTGCTGAATGGGAAAAATCTGCAGCCAAGAGTACTTTATTCAGTAAGGCTATCATTCAGAATAGAGGAAGAGATAGAGTTTCCCAGACAAGCAAGGTTAAAGGAATTCATGACCACTAAACCAGCCCTACAGGAAATGGTAAAAGGCACTCTTTGAGTGGAAAGGAAAAACCATAAGCAGGAGTAAGAAAAGTAGGAAGCATAAAAGCAGTAAAATTAAGTACATTAATAAAAATCGGTCGAGGGATTCACAAAATAAAAGGATATACAGTACGATACTAGATACCTAAAACATTGGAGAGGGAGAGGAGTAAAGAATGAGTTCAAACTTAAGCAACCATCAAGTTAATATAGACTGCTCTATGCAGACAATGTTATATACAAACCTAGTGGTAACCACAAATAAAAAACCGGTAATAGATATGCAAAATATAGAGAGCAAGGAACCCAAATATATCAGTAAAGAAAGCCAGCAAACCATGAGAGAAGAGAGCAAAAGAAGAGAGGGACACAGAGAAGAACTACAAAAACAACCATAAAGCAAGTAACAAAGTGGCAGTAAATACATACTTATCAATAATTACTTTGAATGTAAATGGACCAGATGCTTCAATCAAAAGACACAGGGTGATGGAATGTATAAAAAAGCAAGATTCATCTATAGGCTGCCTACAAGAGACTCATTTCTGAACTAGGGACACAAGCAGATTGAAAGTGAAGGGATGGAAAAGAATTTATCATGCAAATGGAAGTTTAAAAAAAAAAGCCAAGGTAGCAATACTTATATTGGAAAAACTAGACTTTAAGACAAAGACTATAACAAAAGATGAAGACAGACACTGTAAAATCATAAATGGAACATTCCAACAAGGAGATATAACAATTATAAATATTTATGCACGCAACCTGGGAGCATCCAAATACATAAAGCAGCTACTAACAGACATGAAGGAAATCATAGATAGTAATACAACAATAGTAGGGTCTTTCACACCCCACTTAGATTAATAGACAGGTCATCCAAACAGAAAATCAACAAGGAAACAGTAGCCTTCAATGATACATTGGTATATTAAAAACATTCCATCCTAAAAAGCAGAATACACATTTATTTCAAGTGCACATGAAACATTCTCCAGAAGGTATCACACATCAAACCACAAAACAAGTCTCAAAAATCCAAAAAGATTTAAGTCTTCTTTTCCAACCATAATGCATGAAACTAGAAATCGACCACAAGAAAAAATCTGGAAAGAACACAGATACATGGAGGCGAAATAACATATTATTAAACAATGAATGGGTCAACCAAGAAATCAAAGAGGAAATCAAAAGATACAAGAGATAAATGAAAATGAAAGCACAATGGTCCAAAATCTTTGGGAAGCAGCAAAAGTGGTTCCAAGAGGGAAGTTTATGGCAGTACAGGCCTACCTCAAGAAGCAAGAAAAATCTCAAACAACCTAAACTTAGACCTAAAGGAGCTAGAAAAAGAGCAAACAAAACCAAAAACCAGCAGAAGAAAGTAAATAATAAAGATTAAAGCAAAAACAAATGATAGGGAAACTAAAAAAAACAATGGAACTAACCAATGAAACCAGGAGCTGGTTCTTTGAAAAGATCAACAAAATTGATTAACCTTTAGCTGGATTCATTAAAAAGAGAGAGAGAGAGAAGACACAAATAAACAAAATCAGAAAAAGGAGAAATAACAACTGTCACCACAGAAACACAAAGGATTATAGAAGAATATTACGAAAAATCATATTCCAACAAACTGGACAACCTAAAAAAATGGATAAATTCCTAGAAACATAGAACCTCCCAAAACTGAATCAGGAAGAAATAGAAAATTTGAACAGACTGATTACCAGTGAAGACATTGAATCAATAATAAAAAAAAATTCCAACAAACCCAAGTTCAGGACCAGATGGCTTCACAGGTCAATTCTACCAAACATCTAAAGAAGAATTAATACCTCATCTTCTCAAACTATTCCAAAAAAATAGAAGAGAAAGGAAATTTTCCAAATTAATTCTATGAACCCAGCATTTCATTGATATCAAAACCAGATAAAGACACTACAAGAAAGGAGAACTACAGACCAATATCTCTAATGAACATAGATGCAAAAATCCTCAAATATTAGCAAACTGAATTCAACAATATGTTAAAAAAAAAAAATCATTCATCACGACCAAGGGTTTTTTGTTCCTGGGATGCAAGGGTGGTTCAATATTTGCAGATCAATTGATGTAATACATAACATAAACAAGATGAAAACCATATGATCATTTCAATAGCTGCAGAAAAAGCATTTGACAAAATACAACATCCGTTCATGATAAAAAGAAAAAAAACCCTCAACAAAGTAAGTTTAGAGGGAACATACCTCAAAATATTAAAGGCCATATATGAAAAACCCACAGGTAGCATCATACTCAATGATGAAAAACTGAGATCTTTTCCCTAAGATCAGTAACAGATAAGAATTTCTACTCTCCCCGGGCGCCTGGGTGACTCAGTCAGTTGAGCATCTGATTCTTGGTTTCAGCTCAGGTCATGACCTCACAGTCGTGGGATCAGGCCTCACGCCTGGCTCTGTGCTCAGTGTGGAGCCTACTTCAGATTCTCTCTACCTCTCCCTCTCTCACTCTCACTCACTCACTCTCTTGCTCTCTCAAATAAAATCTTTAAAAAAAAAGAAAAAGGAATGTCTACTCTCACCACTTTTATTAAAGATAGCACTGGAAGTCCTAGCCACAGCAGTATGACAAGCAAAAAGGCATCCAAATTGATAAGTAAAAACGGTCACTATTTACAGATTATATGATACCATATATAGAAAACCCTAAAGACTCCACCAAAAAACTACTAGAACTGATAAATGCCTTTAGTAAGGTCACAGGATATAAAATCAATATACAGAAATCCGTTGCATTCTTATCCACTAATAATGAAGTTGCAGAAAGAGAAATTAAGAAAACAATTCTATTTACAATTGCACCAAAAATAATAAAATACTTTGGCATAAATTTAATCAAGGAGGTGAAATACGAACTCTGAAAACCTTAGAACACTGATGAAAGAAATTAAAGATGACACAAACAAATGGAAAGATACTCCATGCTCATGGATTGGAAGAAAAAATATTGTTACAATGTCCATACCACCCAAAGCAATCTACAGTTTTAATGCAATCCCTATCAAAGTACCAACGGCATTTTTCACAGAACTAGAACAAATAATCTTAATATTTATATAAAACCACAAAAGACCCTGAATAGTCAAAGCAGTCTTGAGAAAGAAGAACAAAACTGGAGGTATTACAATCCCAGATTTCAACATGTATCAAAGAATTGTAGTATACACATAGATCAATGGAACACAATAGAGTGCCTAGAAATAAACCCATGATTATGTGGTCAATTCAACTTCAGCAAAGCAGGAACGAATATGCAATGGGAAAAAGACAGTTTCGTCAACAAATGATGCTGGGAAAACTGGACAGCAACATGCAAAACAATCAAACTGGACCACTTCCTCATATCACACATAATAATAAATGCAAACTGGTTTAAGGACCTAAATATGAGACCTGAAACCATAAAAATCCTAGAAGAGAACACGTACAATAACTTCCCTGACATTGGTTGTAGCAACATTTTTCTAAATACGTCTCCTGAGGCAAGAGAAACAAAAACAAACTTTTGGGACTATATCAAAATAAAAAGCTTCTGCACAGCAAAGGAAACAATCAACAGGACTAAAAGACAACCTACTGAATGGGAGAAAATGTTTACAAATGACATATCTGATAAAAGGTTAGTATCCAAATTATATAGAGTTTATACAACCAAAAGCCAAACAATGCAATTAACAAATGGGCACAAGATATGAACAGGCATTTCTCCAAAGAGAACATCCAGATGGCCAACAGACACATGAAAAGATGCTCAACATCACTCATCATCAAGGAAATGCAAATCAAAACCACAATGAGATACAACCACACACCTGGCAGAATGGCTAGAATCAACAATACAAGAAACAACAAGCATTGGCAAGAATGTGGAGAAAAAGGAACTGTTAGTTGGAATGCAAACTGGTGCAGCCACCGTGGAAAATTTTGAAGTTCCTCAAAAAATTACAAATAGAATTACCATATGATCCAGTAATTCCACTACTATTTACCCAAAGAATATGAAAACACTAATTTGAAAAGATATATGCACCCCAATGTTTATTGCAGCATTATTTACAACAGCCAAATGATGGAGGCAACCCAAGTGTCCATCAATAGATAAATAGATTAAGAAGAGGTGGTATATATACACAATGGAATATTATTCAGCCATAAAAAGGAATGGAATCTTGCCATTTGCAATGACATGGATGGATCTAGAGAGTATGATACTAAGCGAAATTAGTCAGAAAAAGACAAATACCATATGATTTCACTCATATGTGGAATTTAAGAAACAAAACAAATGAACGAAATAAAATGGACAAACCAAAAAACACACTCTAACTACAGAGAACAAACTGGTGGTTACCGGAAGGGAATTGGGTTGGGGGATGAGTGAACTAGGTGAAGGGGATTAAGAATATACTTCTCATGATGGGCACTGAGGAATGTATATAATTGTTGAATCACTGTATTATACATCAGAAACTAGTATAAAACTGTATGTTAACTATACTGGGATTAAAAGACTAATTTCACAAATCCTTGCTGTCCTTCATTAAAAAAGATACTATGAGCATAACAAACATCAAACAAGTAGAGATTATTTGGCAAGGTAAAAAAATGATAAAATCCTTCTGTAGGGAGATTTATGGTGGCTCAAAGGATGAAAAGTTTTATTATTCTAACCCTGTTCCATATAATATGATAGCTACTGGACACGTGTGGCTGTTGTTCACTTGAAATGTAACTACTGCAACTGAGAAACTGAATTTTTAATATCAATTTTAATTAATTTAAATTTAAAAATTGGTACTCACTTCAGCTATCTTAAGTATGTCTGGAACAACTTGGAAATGTGAACAAACTTTTTCAAATGTAAATTTTATTAAAGTTAAATACAGACTAAGGATTTCTGATGAAAATTTAACATTCAAATTAGTGTTTTTTGAAAGTAGGCTCCATGCCCAACATGGGACTTGAAGTCACAAGCCGAGATCGAGTGTCGTATGCTCTACTGACGGCGCCAGCCAGGTGCCCCCAAATACCCACCAGATTTTGAAGATTTAGTATGAAAAAATAACATAAAATATCATATTAATAATTTTTATATTATATATCAAAATAGTAGTATGGATAGAGTGGATTAAATAAAATATATTAAAACGAATATCATCTAATTCTTTTTACATTTTTCTAACACGATCCTAGAAAATTTTCAATTACACATGTAGTTTCATTATATTTCTATTGGAGAATACTAGCCTAAAACTTCCTACAATCTGTTAAAATATATCAAATGGTATTGTGAGAATCAAATAGGTTTTGGTGATTTTTTAAGAAGCCGTATGAATGAGAAAATAGTAAAAATCTTGTACTACACACAATGCAAGGTCACTAGGTTTGTGAAACACTGCACTGGCATGCAGAAAACAAGAAATGGAATTCTTAAGTTTCTCATAAAAACGATATTTCTCGCGATAGCTCAAATATTATGACTTTCTTTTCTACCTGTGTCTCCCATCAAAGTTCCTACTCATTGTGGGACGAGCCTCTTCTCAGACCGGCCAAAGAATTCACTGTGGTACCATGCTTCGATTCAAGCCTGGTGACAGAATCCAGTCTTCAGAACAAGGGCGTGTGCACGTGTGTGTGTGTATGTGTGAGAGAGACAGACAGACGGATAGACAGGGAGGTGTGAGTATATGCTCCTGAAACATTCCTGTTTCATGACTTCAGCCAGAGAGTCTTTGTTTCTTCCACTTCACCATCTCAAACAAAACACCCACCACATCACAACACACCAGAGGCATTATGCCGACCGAGTGGGCGGTTCAAGGAACCCCCTAGTGTTGTAACTTGGGAAGACAAAGCCAACGAGACAGAGGCATTCTTCTTGGCAGTTACGTCTGAAGCCACAGTCCTTCTCCTCTAACCTACTCCTGTGTCTGCAGGATTTCATCATTGCTGGAAAAAATCAAGAGAAATGTTGCTCTTTGAACCCTTCTTTTTCAAGCTGGTAAAAGACATCTCTGCAGAAACCTCTGCACCACTGAGCGTTACTTAGAGCCCTAATGTGTACTTTGTGGGGCCGGTGATGATCAATTCCCAAGTTAATTGCAGATTTGGCTTGTGCTGCATTTTGTTGTATTGTTTTCGTGGAAGCTCAGAGAAAGGGAGCTCTGAGAGTTGCTTAATTTCTAAATTTGCAAAACAGGAGTCTCTTGGGTTTACAAAAGGCCGTGAGTAAAAATCACAAAGCTTGGGTTTAATTAGTGCCTGATTGCTACTATCACCCAGCTCCTCTGGGACTCTATTGTCCCATCGGCAATCTGGGCAGATAATCTCTGCCTATCTATGGACAAGGGAATAATATAAACAACTTTAAATGAGCTCTGGAAGAAATAATCATATTTGAAAAATGAAGGCAGAATTTATTTTTTGTAGTCACCACTTTAACCTTACCTGATGCCTTGTGGGAATGGATTTTGCAGTGTGCAAAGTGTTCCTGCTCACTTTCACGCCCTCTGTAAGTGATGTATTAAGACAGGTTTCTGTGTTTTTCTCCAGTGAATTCTAACTTGGAGTCACATTTTCTGCAGTATGAAATTTCACACAGTTGAGAATAACAAAATCATAATGCCTGAGGTTCTGAGGGTTCAAAATCCAATCCCCCAACATGACTGTAGGTAAATATCAAAAAACTTGTGCGTTGAATGGAATCCTCCTAAACTAAATTTTGATCATGGAGACAAATTTACTCCTTGACCAAATTCGCAATAAAATCCTAAGCTTTGAGTCACAGAGAATTTTTATTTTATTTTTGTACTAGAGAAAGCGTTACCATCAATTTGCTGGAGTATTTCTTTCTTTCTTTCTTTTTTAAAAGATTTTATTTATTTGACAGAGAGAGACACAGCAAGAGAGGGAACACAAGCAAGGGGAGTGGGAGAGGGAGAAGCGGGCTTCCCTCAGAGCAGGGAGCCTGATATGGGACTCGATCCCAGGATCCTGGGATAATGACCTGAGCTGAAGGCAGACGCTTAACGACTGAGCCACCCAGGCACCCTTGCTGGAGTATTTCAATGAACAAGGACTTTTAAGGTAGTCAACATAGGCAGGCTAACTGTTTTACAAGAAGGCAAGTGAAGCATTGAGCGTGAGTGAGGAAGCAGTCTAGGCAGCATGAACATCTCCTTTATCTCAGTCACTGCCTGTGACCTACCTCTCGGAGGGCTCTCGAGGACGGCTGAGTTGGAATCGAAGGATGTGGGTCTTATAAATAATGCTGGCAACGTGGATAAATTAAAATAGCAGATTCTTTGGTGATGTATTGTGCATTCTGTCGAAAATATTTAGATATTTCCAATCTGCCTTCGTTTCTTCAAAAACGATGACATGAGTGTGAATATGCTCTCTTAAAAATCTTAAAATGCACTGCAGGATCCATTTGTACGATACATTATTAATCTTTTAGACTGAAACATGAGTCGCTATAACTCAGGTCTAGCAGACACTGAACTATCAATCGACTTCATCTCAAATGTGTTATCCCAAGGCAGCCAATTAGGGGTGCCTTCAGACTTTCTCTAATCTGACACCATAGATGAGTAATAACACCTCGTAGGCTAGATTCTTGAATGGAAATCTCTCATTTGGATATTGTGTGCAAACTCTATTCTTAAAGGTGCAGGTTTTGTTGGCTGGAGGAAATCTGATCACAAACAAAGCGAGTCAGGTAGATACATCACAAGTTAGAATGCCTTAGTTTCTCTGGAACTAAACAGGGATGCAGATAGAGCTGAATATTGGCTCTTCAGTTGAATATACTCTTCTTACCTGACTGGAACCGGTCTTTCTAGGGGATGGGTGGGAGGATATGTTTAAGCAGGATTGGTGAGGTTATCTCAATTCTCCATTAGAGATAGAAACTGAGATGTAACTTCCGGCAAAGTCGGAAAACAGGAATAATGAACCACCTTTATTCTGTCTTTGGGGCTTTATTCTAATGCTCCTTAAATTTCCTCACCTGCCTTCCTAACTGCATCTTTAGGAAAGGGTAACTGATGTGTTTGGGCCAAAGGATTTGAGGCTAAGCGTTTTAAGAGACGCAACAGTAGACAGCCTCTAGTGTCCCCCAGTGATCCGTGCCTCCCAGCGTTCACACTCACACTCTGTGTCATCGATCCCCTCCCTTTGAGTGTAGGCTGGGCCGGGAGACTGGTTCCTAAAAACCAGAATACAGTGAAGTGATAGCTTCTTTCTACCCTTTCTTGCTTGTTCACTCTGACGGAAGCCAGTCTCCGTGTTGTGAGCAGCTCTGTAGACAGGCCCATGTGGCAAGGAAGTGAGGGAGGCCTCTGGCCAACAGCCAGCCAGCAGCCATCAAATGTTCAAGCCTGCCAAGAGTAACATGAGTGAGTCTGGAAGTGGAGCTTCCGCCAGCTGAGCCTCGAGCTGGCTGATGGCCAGATCTCCACCTTGTCTGTCAGCTCCCAGATGCCCTGAGCCAGAGGAACCTCCCCTAAGCTGTGCCTGGATTCTTGATCCCCAGAAACCATGAGATAATAAATGTGGTTTTAGGCCACTCAATTTTGGAGGAATTTGTTACACAGCAATAGACAACTTAGGCAACCTACAACACTTACCATAACATATTAACTTGCATAAGGCTGGGTCTGGGTCTGATTCATCCTTGTCTGATTGGAACATAGCAGGAGCTCAATAAATGTTCAAGGAAAAAAAAAGAAAGAAAAGGAAAAAAGGACAGAGAAAGGGAGAGAGGATGGGGAAAAAGAGAGGTGTCCGTGAAAGGAAGGAAACTCAAGCTGATAGAAAGCTGAGACTGAACAGCTGACCAACCGCCTGAAGAATAGCTACTCAGTTGACAGATTTACCTCCAGTTCTAATTAGTTTTATATTTTGAACCACTTAACAATTGCTCATAGCAGAGTTTTCCCAGTGGGTCTGTGCTGGAATCATCTGAGGAATTTTTGTCAACCATGGGAGTGCAGAAGGCCAGATCCACGGTCTACGTGCAGGGGGCAGCCGGGCATGCCCATGGGCTTAGGTACCTGTGGGGGATCCCTGAGGCAGCAGCTTGTCAGAATGGGGTGGAGGGCAGAAAGGAGCCAGCTGGATTTTGGTGGGGCTACAGACTTGCCCTGCCCTGTATGCACTAAAGCCTCCCTGTTTGCTTTTCAGGCTGCTCCCCTGGGGCCTGGGCAGCAAGGAGCATCAAGGGAACATGGAACAGATCTGTTTAACGTGACCCCAAAGGCAGAAGACTGAGGTACGGATATTACTGGGAGACCTGGTAAAAAGGAGACAATTGGCAATGGGGGGAGGTTTGTCCCGGGGTTTAGTGGAGTTCCTGCCACTGAACTATTCAAGACAGTAGAAAGGTCCAAGCCGGAGTGAGGACTTGGGGCGAACTCTATGTGGACATGATATTATTACATATTCTCGGAAGCGTCTTTCCCTTATATTTCCTGCTAGCTCAACCCCCTGCCTCTCCCATGACCCATCCCACTTAAGAAGCCGGAGCTACAGTATTTACTGTGACTGCGATACCACAGAACGCACACGCTCATCTCCAGAGGAGAAGTGGAAAAACTGCGGGCACAAATAAAGCTTTGGAAGAATCTATGATGAGGCACAGCTCATATCCTCCCAGTCTGTGGACAGCAACAGTCTCTGAAGAGGGAAGGAGGAGACTTGAACATTGATGCGGGTCGCCAAGAGGAGCCCTGAGGAGAAGTGTTATTGGCAGATGCTCAGATAGGTCGGGATGATGGGGAGTCCGAGGGCAGAAGCGCACCCCCAGCCCCCTGGGCTTCTCTGTGGACTCGAGCTGGAATGGCTGCTAGGAAGCCTGCACAGACAAGCCCGAGCCACCTCACAGAGCTCCTCAGCGGCTGGAGACTCCAGGCCCAGCCCATGCTCTCCCTGACACTGTGCCAGTCCCCCAAACCAGAGGCACAGTCCAGAAGAAAAGCAGGAAGAGACCCTAACTTGCCTGAGATTGCCTCACACGCACACAGGGATGGGGGACAAAAATCAACAGAATGAAGCACAGTTACAGAGAAGTCAGGAATGTCACAGACCTCGCACAGCTTAGTTGACAGGGTGACCCTCTCCCACTGTAGAGCCTTCCATTTTCTGGGAGGGTAGATCAGAGAATTTATGGAATGAGGGGAGCTTCTGGCCATAACCCACCCCCCGGGGGCCCTCCACCTTTGAACAGGCTGGAGGAAATTCTCTGTGTGGCTCCAGAAGTTTGTATCACCAGTGAAGCCCGGGATGAGGGTAAACAAGGAAAAGGAAATGGCGGGGGGCTGGGGGCAGTGAACAGGACGGTAAGTGCTGGATGAGAGATAAGGCGGAATTTAATGAACTGACGTCGGGTGGATGCTGAGAGACGGTGGACTGAGCCCAGCACACCACGCAGCGTGACAAAAAGCCTGCATCTGTTCAGGCACACCTCGTCCTCAGGAGCCCACGCACTCCTGTGATGTAGAGCTTTCCTTTGTTACCCCAGAGCTGTCTGCCTAGCCCTGACCTTGTGCCAGAGGAGTCTTTGCTTTCTCCGCTCACCTTTCCCCACTCACACAGCACAAGATGGCTCAGTGTTGCCAACTACGAGAATAACAACAGTGTTGTTGAGTCTGCTCTGAGATTTCTCGAGAAACCTCGAAGAGGTTTCTTAGGAGAGCTTCCAGATTAGTTCAGGTTTTTCATTTCCTTTCCATGCTAGATGATTTAAAAATTAAGTTGTTCCCCGACCCAACCACCTATCCATCGGTGCGATTCCATTCCTTCTCTGAGTGTCTGCTTTGGCACCACATGCGTGTTGCTCACAGAACCTGTAACACACAGTGTTCCAACCGCGGAGTCCCTGTCCTGCTCCCCTCTGCCGGGGGAGGGCAGGGGCTGCATCTGTCAACACCTCCAGCAGGACCTACCCGTGCGCCAAGGACACCTCAGGGATGAGGAATTCTCAATTCGGCCATGTCTTACTGAATGCTTAAGTAGAATTTGTGGTATAGGATCTCTGGCACGACACACATCGTGTGTTCCCCATTTTCCTGGGGAACCTTCAGGGGCTTATGTCTTCACTTCTGAAATGCTCTGTTTTTTATTCTTTGTTCATCCTCAGGAGGCAATGGCTATGACGTAATTTAGAATTCAGGGCTTTTTTTCCTACTCAATCTCCAATTAAAATGCTATATAAACAAAAACCTAAATGTATCGAGGACACTCCTTCCCCAGGAAGAATTTTTCCCCATGAACAAAGTCGCCTTTCTTAACCGATCAGTTTGATGAATTCATCTTTTTATCTCATTTATCTAAAATGAAAAACAAATGAACTTGCATTCCTGTGCACTCAGAACAAACCAAAGTTTAATTATGCTGACATGGGCGCTGTCTACTAAGGCCTTTTAGAACAAAATGATGGCTGACACAGGTAACATTAACATAAAAATAACAAGATAAGCATCCAAATGTTAGCCCATGTCGAATAGAACATTTAGCTCTGCGTTTTCAAAGTAGTTTGAAAAAGGTAAACAAAATCACAAGGGATCTCTGCCTTAACGAGTTCAGAAATTGTTTAGCTAACTGCAGTAGGGCTTAGTCTATGTAGGAAATAACAAGGAGACAAAGAAATTATGGGGAATAGCAAAGAACTCAATAGGAACTAAAAATTAAGGAAGAAAAGCAGCAGCTGGAGAACGTAGAGTAGAAGTAGTGGGGGAGAGGGTCATCAACTCCCTCAACGCCACTGATGAGCTTTTCCTCTTTAGAAGGTACTTGTGAAACCAAGAGCTGTTTGAACAGGGGACTTTGCTGTGACCTCTTGTGCAGTTTGAATAGGACCGCTCATGGGTTGGTGGTGGCCCGTACCGTGATCGACTGGAGACAGCAAAGGTAGTTTGTGTTGCCCTCAGATAATCTCACCAGGACAAACTTGTGCCTCTAGAATGGATTACCATTTCCATTAGTCAATGTAGTCTAATGACTAATTAGAACTTGACCTCCCTGTGCCTCAATTTCCTCATCTGTGAAATGGGGAAAATAGCAGCTACCTTGTAGGGTCATTGGGTCCTTCTGAGTAGACATAGAGAGCTCAGGACAACGTCTGACATACAGAGTACTCAATCCATGTAGACAGCCATCATCGCCACCATCCTCGCCGTGCTGTCACCAAAATCATCACTATCATCATCCTTGTCACCATACTGTGTGAAAGGTTGGGGTATCAAACTCAAATGTTGCCTCCCCGGGGCCAGGGAGGTAACAAAAATGAGAAAAATAGCCGGTATGCAATAGGGAGTAGAGACGACTATGGCTATTTATAGTACACATGCTTATCTAGTATAGATAATATAATTAAAACATTTAAAATCCCTCTGCTTGCCAAAATAAAATGGATCTTAAGTCTGGATGCTAGCATATGCCCGCTGGTGTGACAGAATCAACAAGAGCCTCCACATCTTTATGGTAAACCCCAGGACGAATTCCTTATATGGTTTCTCACAAAGGGCTTTGGTGTAGGCTGATAGCATCATCTAGTAAAAGTCATTCTGCTTTAGCCCAGAGGAGACTTTTGGAGGGCCCTGGGGAATAGAAGGACTCTCCATAAATACTAATTTTTAAGCTGAGATTTGGAAATAGAGAGACTCATCAAAGATGAATACCATAAAAGGAAGCTTCTTTACCTTCACTCAATGGAGGCCCCAATCTAATTACATGCCTCATAGAGAATCACATCCATTCCCGTGGATTCCATAATAATATTGAATTTATGTTAATGACTCCCGAAGTCATTTCGTCAAATCAGAGCACTCTGAGCTTCAGACACAAGTGTGTAGTTTCCTTACAGTTCCACCTGTCATGCAGATTTCTCAACCTCACATGTCCAAAAGGCAACTCTTAATTTTTTTCCCTAAAACCTGTCCCTCAGCTCAGTAAGTGACAACATCATCCTTGTAGTTACTCAGACCAGAAAGCAGGGAAGACTATCTCATGCCCAACTGGCCAGCAAGAAATGTCATTCTATCTCTGATCTAAGTCTCAATTCTAACAGCTGCTCTGAATCTCTGCTGTCGCCACCCTAATCTAATCACTAGTATCTCTTGCCTGGACTGCAGCAATAGCCCCTCATCTGGTCTGCTTCTCCTCCCGCACCCCTCCAAACCATTCTCCCAAGCCAACTTCTTTCTCCACTCATGACCTTTGCATATACTGTTTCCACTATCTGGATGTTCTTCCTCCTACTCTTGACTATCTCATTTTTAGACCTCAGCTTAAATGTCACAGCTTCAAAAAGCCCACCCTGAGCACCCTATCTTAAAATAAGTCTCCTCCTGTGACTTTTTCTCTCTGGCCTTATCGGGGTTTTTTGTTATAGTTCTTCCTACTCTCTACATTCTCGTATTTATATATTTGGTTTTGCTTCCTTATACCTTGAGAACAGGGGCCCTGTGTACCCTATTCTGTCTCTCCAGTAGCTAGAACAATGTCTGGCTCTTTGGTAGATAGATGGTCCCGATACACTTCCTGAATACAAAAAAAAAAGGAGGAGGAGGAAGAGGAGGAAAAGGAGGAGGAGGGGGAAGAGGAGAAGAAAAAAGAGGAGAAGGAGGAGGAGGAGAAGCAGGAGGAGGAGGAGGAGGAGGAAGAAGAGGTGGAGGAGAAGAATGGACCAGAATCCTCCTGATTCCTCTCTTTCCGTTTTCACTGCCCCTGCCTCCATACTGCACACACTGAGAATTTCCCCTGGAAATCTCACAGAAGCACCATGTTAGTTTAAAGTATATGAAGATATAGGACTTACAAAACAATTTAAAGGTTAAAACTTTGAATACCTAGAAATTAATGTTCGAAGGGAAAATATCACTCAGAAATGATGGACAAGCTCTCTAAATTAGTTGTTATGTGAATCTGTAAAAGAACTTGAAGGCTTGAAATTTCCAGATTCCTTCAGTGCTGTTTTGACTGATCTTTTCACAGACAATAAAATGCTATAATGGATACATTTCTGTACATAACGTGCTGTGGATCAGTTTCTTATATGAAACCAAACAAGCCCAATTCTACTGGTTCTCCAATTCTCTCCGATGAAATCAGGATCTTGGCCTGACAAATCTATGAGAGATCGAGGCATCTCTGAGTGTTAGGAGCCTGCAGAGACTTCACCTTCTCCTCCAACAGCAAGCAGTGGTGTCCTAGCCCCCCTTGGGGGCTGATTCGCAGGGGTTGAAAACCACATTCTGGCTGACATAGATGGGGCTAAGGGTCTCATTTCTCCTGGGATTATTTCAGTCCTGTTTTTCTCGTCTCCCTTGCTTTCTTTGTCACATTTCAAACACTGGATCACACCTTTTGCCTAGTCCTTGAGGCTAAATGTCTTTGGTCTTCTAGACTTATTAAAATTTGTGTCACCTTTTTTTAATCTGACCGATAAAACATAAATAAATATTTCCCATTTGAGGATTTTTCCCAGGATCTTTACAGATTTATGCCACGTAGACTTGGAATACCTTATGAGAAATGTACTCTGAAAAGAAAATAATGTCATCTTGGTTCTTTCTTCTCTCATATCTCGGTAGGAGAGCTGACTTTATTTACTCTGATCACTCTACTCGTAAATTTTAAGACCGTGGCAGGCTAACGAAACAGAACCAGGTGGGCAAGATGTCTGAAAATTCATCTGATGAATTAATGTAAAGGCTGTAACAGGGAAAAAAAATGTCTCCATAACGTGAATCAACTTCTGCCTTTTTCCTAGACTCCTTTACATTTGACTTCTTCATTTTTGATGACTGTCAGAGCTAGCATTAGATAAGCACTTACTATGATTATGATAATTTACATATGCTATTTCATTTAATTGTCACACCAGCCCCGACGCTTAGCATACCTGTTTTTTTAGGGGGAAAAATGGTACTAAGATTTCTTCTGATTATAAAGCATTTAAGAGACAATGTCATGACTGGAACTTAAATCTTGGCTAACTACAAATGCCGTGCTTTTTCCACTGGGCACGACTCTCCTTAGTGAAGTGTCGCTGTTCCTTACTTGGGAGAGATGATATGATGCTCCCGCTAATTTATTTCTTCACAGACTCTGAAGTGACCAAAGCTTTTCATGGGCCACGTATCCATCAGCACTTTGTATACTATAAATTACATGATCTCCTCTGAGCTTCTCTCCTACCAGTTCAAAAATAACGAAATGTAGAGCTTAAACTGTAGTTGATTTGCTTTATTTCCCTTCAGGTGTCGGCTAGAAGAGCTCTTTGCTAATAACTACTCCAGACCATATCATTAACCATATGAACACAGAAAAGGTATGTATCAGACCGTAACAGGGGCAAATACGGTGCTTTTGTTCCAGGGAAGGTGAGAACTTGACGTCCATTTACCTGAAGCGTGCACTCCCCCATTTGTTCCTTCAGAACGAGGAGATGGCTGCAAAAACCCAGCTTAGCAAAAACTGGATATAATTCAGTTAGCTCTGTGGTGAGATGCCGCCCAGCCGCCCAGCACCGGACAGCCTCATCGATTTATTTTCCTCACCTTTCTTCCTTTGTCGTTTCCCTTTTCCTTAATTTCTTTCATATACAGGCTAAAATTGGTAATTACTCTTCTGTTTCTAGTTCAAATTAGGGTGGGTAGAGAATATTCCAACACTGAACTTCCCAGTTAGTCGGTAAGGAGTCCTTGCCTCAAGCTTCCCCCAAGTGCCCCAGCCACCACATCCCAGCAATTACCCTGCCCCTCTACTATCCAGCAACTAAATGGCTAAAAGCCTGCTCCAGCACCAGGACCAACTTATCAATCCTGCTTCTATTAGCATTTGTTCCAGCAAAACGTAATAATACAAACAACTTTTCACATTTCTATTACCTTGGGCCCAGGGATCTGAAATGGAATATTCTCAAACTGAAATTTTTTTGTTTTGTAGGCCATAACGGGTTCCCAAATCCATAAATCTGTTTTAAATTCAAGTTCCATAATCTCAAATTCCAGAGTTCTTGCATCTCTGTGAACTTCGGTATTTCCTCATGTTAACACTACATGTGACCAAAGATAGGGTATTTCTTTATTCTCAATTATATAATAAACTTTGAGAATTAGGTATCATCATAACAGTGACCAAATTAAAACTCAACTTTAAAACTGGTACATTCATTTTTTAAACCTCGATCCACTTCTTTCTCCCCAAAACAAACATTACTAATGGAGTAATTCATTTTTCCCCTTTGTCACCGGGAAATGGAGAATCACAGTGCCTTTGGAATCTGATTCCCTGCCTGCTGAGGACAGCGTGCAATTAAAGTACAAATAAATAAAACAAATTATGCCATTTATTTGTTTATACTTCTCATTCTGGAAAGATTTTAGGCAGCCTATTGTTTATTATATGGCAGAATGGGTAGGAACGATGTGATTTTAGTTTGTTCAGCTTGTTTAGAATGTGAGCTCTGGGAAGAAGAGGCCATATTTTGGGGTGCCATCTATGGGTGCCCAAAAGGTAAATTTTCCATTTTCACTATGAAGAATAGGTAGTATTTGGGATGATTAGTAAAATAAGGTAGAAGAAACAAAAATTCATACCAAAGAAATCTTTTGGTTTACCATTCAGTAGTAGTGTGAACTTGTAAACTTTATTCACCCTTCAATGACCTATGGGCACCCTTATCCCCCATTAATGGACATTGTATGTTTCTGTTTCTTTCTGGGACAGGTATTAGGCATATCATGTTGGATTCAGATGTGACTGTCCCTTTGACTCAATGGGATATGGAACACCTTTCTAGTGGAAGGTGAGGCCTTTGAAGAAACAGAGGACATTATTACCAATTATCAGTGAAAGAGGCCAGGTTTCAGAACTTGGACAACTAACCTTGGACAGGAGGGAGCAGGCAAGTCTGTTTCTGGAACTCACCCTCTGGTTCTAGAATTAGTGGTAAGCAGAGGGCTCGACCCAGACACAGACATGATGGGTTCTTTTTTTTTTTTTTTAACATATAATGTATTATTTGCCCCAGGGGTACATGATGATGGGTTCTTAGAGCACAAATTTACCACCTGACCCTGTTTAGTTGTATGCTATTCTCTCCAATTATTTCTATTTTTTTTTTTGTTAATCTCTTAGCTAGTGTTTACAAAGTATAGACTTTGGTCAGACCAGAATCATCCTGGATGTAGTAAAACAGGATCTTTGGGCTTAGGACCTTGTTATCAGATATTAAGTGGGCCCTCCAATTTGAGATTCACTCCCTGGTCTTTAGTAAAGTCTTATTTAAATATTCCCATCTTTTCAGCTATGCCTCTGAGCAGATCATAGGTACACTCATGGTTATACACGTGGTGAGAATTTTAAGAAGATCCAACACCTAAGACCTGTGTGGCAAGGGGTGGATGGCCAATGGCAGCTAGTGGTAATTTCCAGAAGGAGAAAGTTGCTCTCCGCAGGGAAGGACAGATCCAGAGCAAGGAAGAATCTGGGCTGGGAAGTCGAGCAGTCCTTCTCTTTGAGGTAGATTTCGCTCTCTTTCCAACCTTAGAGGACTTTGATTTTATTAAGGGAAGTGGTCCTTGTCTTTACAATCCTATATTATTTGTGGTTCACATAAAGGACTCCTTTAAAAAGTTAACCAGAGAGAAATAAACTCAAGAGGAAATGATATAGATTTTTCTAAGAAAAAGAAGCTTTGGGTGTCTCTGGCCATGATAAGCTCCACTGAAAGCACCAAAAAGGGAAAAGGAGCTGTGTTCCAAAGAAAGTGTTTCTCTAGGCCATTCTAGAAGAGGACCCGGATTGCCTATCGAAGAAGATCACGTGGATTCAAGACCCTGAGGTGCTAGCAAATTACTGAACAGGAAAGTGATCGTGTAGTATCTTAGCCAAGGCATTAACTGTTAAAAACATCGAGAGGAAGCTAAACATGTCAAAGCAGATCTTCACTCTCCAGTAAGAAGAGGCAGGATATATTTTTCCACTCACAAGTTCTTTGTTTTCTTTGACTTCTTAGTATTTCTTGATCTACATATTAAAGTAAATTAGCCATTATGGTGTCACTCTAAATAAGTAGCCTTTTAGTATAGTCACTGGTTTTTGTTCCCTGGGCTTATTAAATTCTCCAATCCTAACTACGCTGGAGCTCAACCCACTGTGCTTTTGATGCCATCAGAACCAGCTTCGCAGTCCGCCAAGGGTGCCAAGAAAGGAAGGTCTCAATTGGAGTAGGAACCCACTGGGGACTTGCCAACAAGCTCGGCCCTCTCCTGTCGGTTAAGGACACTGAAAGGGCCCTGACCCAGAAGGCCAATTCACTGAAAGAAGCTTCTCTGTAACTAGAGAGGCTTGGCGACACCCTCTCTTCTTCTGATCCCAGGTCTCTGAGGAATCTTCACGGCATCATCATAAACTCCCACGTGGCTGCTTGCCCACTTACAGGGTCACATGGGGGATCTCTGACCGGAAGCTGATCTAAGGCCTAGGCAGCATCCGCATCATCTGAAAGCTTGTTAGGAACGCAGAATCTGGGGCCCCTCCCCAGACCTACTGAATTTTACCGAAAATCCTCAGGCTTAAGGATTAAACCTTAATCCTTAAATTTAAGAAAGACAAAGCTGTGGCAGCTAGAGAGCTCCATATTTGGAGCCCACTTTGTGCAGGAAGATCTAAGTTCACAGCCTGGAAGGCAGACAATGAATGACAGAGTGGGGGGAGGGAGGCGGACACAATTCTTCATAACAGTGGGAGTCTGTGAAGCTTATGTTGCCTGTAAAAGTTTTCTTCCTTCAAGTGTATGTAAACGGCACCAATTCTAATCATTAATGATGTATCTTTAGGAGAAGTAGCTCCCAGCTATGTTATCAAGAGAAATCCTCCTTGTGCTTCTGACAGTGGGGAGAGCATCTTGAAGAGAACCGAAACTGGACACCCCCTCCCCCTCCCCCCAACATGATTCCCGAAGTCCCCCAAGAGGGTCGGTCCATCCCAGGGTTACTCAGTCCTGACTGCTCATCAGAAACACCTGGGAGCACTCAAAAACACCAATACCCAGCCCCACCTCAGACCAGTTACATGGGAATTTCTGGGGATGAGGTCCTGTGCAGGGGTATTCTTAAAAATTCTCGAGTATGCAAGCCAGGCTAACTCAGAATTAAGAAATGAAGAGTGTGTCAGAGCCCATGGGAGTGTGGGAAAGTGGCATTTCCAGGTGTTCCTCGAGCAACCCCAGGGGATGAAGGTCCAGTGTAGGGACAGGAGAAGCTAGGGAGACATGGGCAGGGCAGGACAGCTAGACACTGGGCTTTATCCTCAAAGAGACCCCACTCAAAGACCTTAATGTCTTTGGGTGCTTTCCCTTGGATTAAGAGGACAGGCAATGCAGTTTACAGTCATCAGCTTTTCCAACTGAACATTTTCATTTCTTTTAGGTCTCTCTGAACCTGGAATGGAGTCTACCTTTAACACCACCTGTGGTGTTGGCAGTGTAGAGGGGAAAAAAAAAAAAAAGAAGAAGAAAGAAATGCAAAATGAAGTTTGGCTTCCCTCACATTCACACTTTCTTTGAAATTAATGTGTTTGTTGAAAATAGGGTATCATTGGGGGACCTCGGCCAGGCATGCCAGGTGGTGTCTCTGAGGAAGCTGAGGGCATCGCGAGCTCCAGCGGGAACATGGGGGTGGGGTGGGGTCAAGGAGCCGCTGCCAGGGATGGCTGTGATGTAGGTGTGGGATTAACCTTTCCCAACATACGCTAGGTGGTGGTCGTCAAGTTGGTGGCTATGACCCATTAGTTTGTCATGAAATCTATTTTAAAGGTCACATCCAGCCTTTTTAAGTGTGATAAAATGGCATGGAATAGAATAGAAACTATCAGAGCTCACAGTCCATCCCATATGTAAGGATAATGATTTTTTTTTTTCACTTTGGCATATAGTATGCATGTATCTATATGTGCATTGGATTAAAATGGAAAATGGATCTCTTTCTATGGTTATGGTCAAAGCATTTGAGGACCACCGAATTGCATTTCTTTGCAGCCGAATAAAAAATAAATATTCCTGGACACAGTCTGTGGGGACAGCAGTCTGTGGTGCTGTGGGACCAGCCATGGGGAAGATAAGCCACCATCTCAGCCTGACAGAGCTCAGATGGTGGGAACAGGCAGAGGAGGGGCAGAAGTCCTAACGGCAGGTGTACGGATGTTCGGGGGCCTGGGGCAGACCTGAACCACAGGACAGACTCCCGACAACAGCACTGTGGTTAAGATGGTGAGAACTGGGCTTGCCGCCACAGCATTTTCTTGGTACTCGCCCCAAACTTAGACGCAGTCCGATGGGCTTATGTGTCTGAAAAGAACTTGACCCACGGTCTAGACCTGGTTTTTAGAAGTTTCCTTTGTGGAGAGTTGAAAACTTTCTACCAGTTTTCAACCCCATGAATTAACCACAAACGTAGGTATGTTACTCCAAGGGACACTAACATGACTATCTACTACAAGTGTGTATCTGTAAGTTGTCACTTTACATTACAAAAGACATTTTTGTATTTCTGGTAAAGTCATCGAGTTTATGAGTGCATTTCATGTCATCAACTTTACAGAAAACAGAGGCTTCAATGGAGAAATACACCACATTTTCCAGACTGGTGTACTGCATTAAGGGAGGAGTGTCTCTTTTCATTAATAATTATTGGATTAAAACCAAGATTTTTCTAATTATTCACCTTAATTTGGGAGCTGGGGAGTGTGGGAGGTGTCAGGGGAGTCCAATTCTCCCAGTAAGAAACGACGATAGCGGAAGTGGAATATCCAGCTATTACATACGGGACTGATACGACTGCCATCTTGGCAGCAGAGATGGCCAATGAAGAAACAGCAATAAAGGTCCGGGCAGACACCCAAATTATAAAACCCATTTCCTCTCCTTACCTTCGCTGACTTGGCCCATCAGGTGAGATGGTCACAGGCCCACTGAAGGTGCAGGTGGTGATTCCGCCCACAAGGTCCCTGAATTGGCTGCTTATCTCAGACAGCCTTGTCTGAGGGGGCAGAGAGGACATGCCAGCTGGAAATGGGAAGGAGCTACCTGGAACTCTCAGAAAAGGAGCTTCCTGAAGGGGACGGGGGGTTGTGGGGTTTTCCAAGCCCCCGAACTCTGAGAGAGGTGTCCTGTGGTTAACAGAACAGTTTCTCCCCCTTTCAGAAGGAATCCTGAATCATTGCTAAGAACGTCAGGGATTTTAATTTTGTAGCTTATCCAGAAGTCAGTTCCCAATGGATTTTTCCTTTCACTTGAGCTGGATGCTAGTCAAGATGGACTTTTCCACTGGGCTCCAGTGAAAGGATACCATGGAGCCTCACTTACATCTGGGCAACACGATGCGTAGGATTCTTTTGTGAACCCCTCAGAAATGCTTCTGCTGCTAATATTGAGAAAGAATGCCTCCCTTAATTTCCCTTTGATACGAACAATGATAACATACGTCACTCTACCTTCAGAAATTGTGTTTCCATCCATAATTGTATTTGATGTTTATGACAACTTGCAGAGAGAAATTGAACAGATATTGTCATCTACCATTACAGATGAGAGAACAGAGACACAGAACCTTGATAGGAGTGTCCCTCATGTCACCAGGGAGCAAAAAAGACCAAGTGAATCTGATTATACCGTCTTCCAGCATTGCCTCTTTCTGGGACCCCACACAGAGGGAGGAGAAGCAGTGACAAACCCAGGAGGGGGGCTAATTATCCCTGGTGGGCTGTGAGCTCCCCACCCCTGCACCAGGGGTGCAAAGGCAAGAGAAGGCACCCACACTGGGGCAAGTCTGCCACCATCACTGGGATGCTCGGTAGCACACATCCCACCGCCTGCCTGAGTAAATGATCAGCCCAGGACAGACACAGGTGTTATTGTAACTAAAAGAGGCTGGCCTTTGGGCTGCCTTGAAGTAAGCAGAATCGTGGGCGGAGACCACAATATCACAAGCACTGAGCCACAGATGCGAAGTTCAAATAACGGCCCTGCCACTTATTACCCAGGACGCTTTGGGCACTCACTTCGCCTCTCTAAGCCTCAACCTCTCTTCTGTAAAATGGGATAGTTGACGTTCAGGGTCATTGTAAAATCAGAAATTTGCACAGAGTAGGCACTTAAATAATTGGGGGGCGGGGGCGGGGTTATTACTATTATCTTAGGCCCCCAGCTGGGGCATACTACACTTGAAATAGACCTTGTTGTCACATGCTTTATTATGGGAAGTAAATTAAATAGTCCTTATGTTCCTAATGTCAAAAACAAATGGCTACGGAATAAAATATTATCAAGTATTTGATCAAATAGAGATACCATGCCTATACTTGGGCTATAACAGTGGGACGTACGTTCTCACTTTCTTGGGCAAAACCTCACAATCATTTAGTATAAACCAGCCCCCTGTCATTCATGTCCTTGACCCAGGCCAGGTTCCTGCCTGCCCGTTCAAACCTGAGTGCCTCCGTATCCTTCGGCGTGTCTCTGCAGGGAATAATTTTCCTCTTCTGGGAATTTCTCTATATTCTGACTAAATCTTCTTAAATCCATGGTCAGAAGTGTTGGTGGGGTCTTGGGAGTGTTGCGGTGACTCCAGGAGGGCCCGATCCTGCCGTGCGGCATACTGCCTGCCCACCCCCATGACTCTATGAGATGCCAAGGGAGATACAAGCACAGCACAAGGACAGACTAACATAGCAATGAGCACAACGCCCACACTACTTTTGGCTGCGGGTCCACTGCAAGTCCCAAAGCACAATCATGGAGACTGGCAGCTGGGACATGGACAAGGAGAAAGACGTGGAAGGTCTGTTTTCTCCACCTTAAGCTTAAACCTGAAATGTATCACACTCTAGGAAGCTTAATGAAATGAAAGGAGGTAGAGATGCCAACAAAAGTAACATGACTGGCTTCCCAAGTGAAAGTGGACCAACACTTTTCAAACTAAAAGGAACTAAAGAGAGTTCCATGCCCACACACAAAACCTTTGAACACACAGTGATCCTGCCCACTAGCAAACCCGCAGACCTGACCCAAATCGTGTGTCCTGGAACTTGACCAGTCAGCTTTGTGACTCCCTCCCTGGGCGGCAGGCAGTGAGGGGAGGGGTGCTGACAGACAGACCTTCTGTCATCTCTGGAGGCCAGCAGCATGCCAGTACGCATCACCCAGCCACGTGCGCCATCATTGCTGGTATCCACACCATCCTCCCGACCAGATTATAAACTTCCTGAGAATAGGATCTGCTGTTAGTTCATACCACACAGTGTTTCAAACAGAGAGAGAGAGACTACACTTTGATCCCAGGACACTGAGATCATGACCTGAGCTGAAATCAAGAGTCTGATGCTCAACCGACTGAGCCACCCAGGCGCCCCAAGTCAAACCATTAGTACTGGGCTGACTCCAGTAAGAAATGCTCTAGTGTCTCCTGGCAAACAGCTCTAACGCCATCAACCCTTACTCTTCGAAACAGCAGCTTCCTCTCCCCACAGCCCCCAACTAGAGTGCCCCTAGCTGATGATTTATTCCCAACTTATCTCATGTATACAGAATAAAACTTTATTTCTAGAGGAGGAGTTTTGGCCTCTTATGGCAGAGGTAGACAACTTGAGGGCACCTGGGTGGTTCCACTGGTTAAGTGTCTGCCTTCAGATCAGGTCATGAGCCTGGAGTTCAGGGATCGAGTCCTGCATCGGGCTCCTTGCTCAGTGGGGAGTCTGCTTCTCCCTGTGCCCCTCTCCCTGCTTGTGCTCTCTCTTTCTCTCTCTCTCAGGTAAATAAATAAAATCTTAAAAAAAAAAAAGAAGTAGACAATTTAGACAATTTGAATAATTTCTGTGCCTCTAAATGCCATGACTTATGTTAGATTTAGTGAGTTTGGTGGCAAAAAAAAAAAAAAAAGCCAGACGCTGATTTTTACTGCAGTAGCATTCTCACTGGCTCCTGTGCCCAGTCCTTATACTACCAGCGGCCATAAACCCATCACTCTACTATCCTCTGCATGTATCACAAACCTTTTCATCTTGAAATTGTGGTCCTTGAATATCATCACGTGAAACTTGCTCATAGGCCTCGGTACACTAGGTGTATCAACTTATTTTCGTCTTTCATCACTATAAACATCAACAATCAAACTTCCTTAATCCCAAACAGGTAAAATCCAAGGATCATCAGAATTAAGTGTTAAGTTATTTTCAAGTTGCTGATCAGAATTTTAGTCTGTAGCTGAGCTTAAAAGAACTTTGGTCCTTTCTCCCCATCAACTCTGAAACTAGTTCAGTAACAGCCAATACTTTAGCACTATGGTTAGCAGTATGGTTCATCTTAAATATACTCTTGATAACAAAAATTAGACAAATCATTATAGTTCCTTGAATGCCAACAGAGTGGTGCGGCCACTGTGGAAGACAGTATGAAGGTTCCTGAATGCATTAAAAATAGAACTACCATATGATCCACTAATTTCACTACTGGGTATTTACACAAAGGAAACAAAAACACTAATTCAAGAAGATATATGCACCCTTATGTTTAGTGCATTATTTACAAGAGCCAAGATATGAAAATAACCTAAGTATCCATCCACAGATGAATAAAGAAGAGGTAGTATATATACACAATGGAATATTGCTGAGTCATGAAAAATGAAATCTTGCCATTTGCTAAAACATGGATGGATGTACAGGGTATAATAAGTGAAACAAGTCAAATACCATACGATTTCACTCATATGTGTAATTTAAGAAAGAAAATGAGACAAACAAAAAACAGACTCTTAACTATAGACCAGATGATGACCAGAGGGGAGGTGTGTGGGGGATGGGTGGAAGAGGTGAAGGGGATTAAGAGTACACTTATTGTGATGACCACTGAGTAATGTATGGAATTGTTGCATCATTGTATTATACACCCGATACTAATACAAGTTAATTATACTGGAAATTTTAAAATGCAAAAAAGTTTTACATGTCCCAAGGCCTAGAAATCCTACCTCAATTATTCCTTATCTGGAGGCCCAGAAAATGTCTGGATATTGATGGGCTAATATTTTATTTTTAACACCTAATTTTGAAAATGTGCTATGTTCTAGGCGACATGCTAGGGGTCAATAGAGCTGTGGCCCCTGGCTATAAGGAACTCACAATCTAGGGAAAGCAGGCATGGATACAAATAATTTAATATCGTGTGAGGATAATAGAGTGTCATGTGATAAGTGTTACAGTCGATGTGTGTATAAAGTGATAATTCAAAGCCACTCTCCTTGGGCAGAGACAGAGGCAAAGTAGTGAGAGAAGTAAGCAAGAGAGGTGAGTAAACTTGCAGAAAGGAGGAGGGGAAGTGGGAACATGGACGTGAGATATGGGAAGAGTTTTCCAGGTGAAAGAATAAGGGAAAGAGCATTCCGGGATGAAGGGACAGCAAGGGAAAAGTCACAGAAGTGTGGAAAAGAACAGCGTGTCTGGGGAATCTATAAGCATCTCAAGAGAAGGCCTTGACACCAGCAGGAATGAGCTCACAGAGACCTTTGTCTGTCATGCAGAGCCACTGGGGATTTGCCCTTTAAGCAGAGAAGTAATGTGATTGGATTTGTTTCTAGAAACAGAATGTAATAATTGAGCAGCAAGCTCAAGCATGGATTTGGAGAAGGGCAAGGCTGCAGTCAGGGAAATGACCACAAGTCAGGGGATGATCAGGAGGAAAGTGTATGATCTTAGGGCTGAGGTAAGAAAATCTGCAAGTTGGGGGAATGCAGATGAAATTCCAGGTTTGGTCTTAGAAATTCACAATAAATACACATGATCAGTGAGTTCCGACAGGTGTAGTGGGGAGAGTCCCAGATAAGAGTTGGTGCAGGAAAAAAGGTGGGTGCATTGTGAAGAGGCGGCCCAAATGGGAATCTAGGGGCCATGATTCCTGACTGGGTTGATTTCTATTTATATGAGGAAAAAAACCCAAATTTAAATGAAAAAAAAAAAAAATCCAGAGGGAAACCAAGGATTCAACTAACACTTATAGGACAGCTTTTAGATGCTGGACACTGGGCCAGGCAACACTCTCCCCCTTTCATGTCAGAACCCTCACAATATCTACCCTGTGCTGGGACTGTGGTCCCTAGTTTCACAGATGCAGAAGGTGAACTCACATAACTTGTCCAAAATTTCACAATTCACAAGGGCAAAGCAGAGTTTTTCTCCCATGTTTGTGCAACTCTGAACTCATGCTGCAAGTGAGATCCAAAAAAAGGAGAAGGCCCTTTCATGGGTCTTGGCATTGAGGCACCAATCACATCATTTCATCAACGTTTCATGCATTTGTCAAAAAGCTCAGAGCCAGAGGGGAGAATCTATGGGTCAGCGAAAGATGCTCATTGAAGGTGTAGCTGGTCCACTTTACTCTGCATCTCTATTTCCCTGGGCCCGTATTGCTACAACTGGGGTGTTTTGTGTTTTTTTTCCCTAAGATAAAGAAAGGGACATATTCACTACACCAAAATAAATTCCAGAGAGATCAAGGATCGAAATGCAAAAAAAAAAAAAAAAAGAAGGCAGGAAGGAAAACCTAAAGGTTTAGAAGAAAATTTGGGATTTAAAAAATTGTCTGGGAGGACTTTCAAAGTATGACACAAATTCCAAAGCCTGAACATTTGACAACATAAAAACTAAACATTTCTGGGGAAAAAACAACCCAACTGAAAAGTGAACGCATTCACAGAAAGCTGACTAAAAGGGACACAAGTGAATTCTGAATGTGTGAAAAGACGCAGATTAAAACTTCATGTTGATACCATTTTTTTACCTATCAGGTTAGCAAAGATCAAAAAGTTTGATATTATTATTCATTATTGGGCAGGGGAAATAGGCATTCTCAAACATTATCAGTAGGAGTGTATTATGAAGCTAGCTTTTAACAGACCAATTTGGCAACATGCATGAAAAGTTTCAGTGGACATTACATTTGATCATGCAATTTCACTTCTAGTAATTTCCATGAATACATTTTACCTGTACCTAAAAATGTACATATCTTGCTTTTTAGTGCAGCTATTGTGTCTGTATGTACGCGTGTGTGTCCATGCACAGAAAAGGACTAGGAATGATTCATTCATTGCTAGGGACCTCCTGTGCCACCTATAGTACAGCTACCCATGGATTACCCGCGGAATATTCTACTAAAATGAATGATGCAGATACACACTGATGTGATCTGACCTCCGAGATCTATTTCCAAGGAAAAAAAGCCAGCTGAAGAACAATGGGCATAGTATATCACTGTTTTTTAAGGAAAAAGGTGTATACACACACATATATGTATTGTATGTATGCACGTGTATACTTGTATATCCATAGACTATTAAGATGCAAGGAAAACGCCTAACAGTCCAAGGTAGAGAAACCAAGAGCAGGGAAGGGAAGGAGATTTATTTGTCACTCTGTACACTTTTCTATTGTTTGAAAAATTTTTCACTGTGTGCCTGTATTTCTTTTTCCAGAAGAAAAGGAGTAGGGGAAAGAAGGATAAAGAGAGTGAGAAATGATGCATACGAGGGAGAGAAGTGCAGGAACACGACCAAAACAGATTTCAGCTCTGTTCCCATTCAAGGCTCAAAGTCTCACAGATGAGGCTTTACACTGGGAAGGCCAACCCCACAAACGGTTGGCTAAGGGACCAAGGAAAAGATAAGGATTTTGAGAACTGCTTTGCAGGTAGGTTTCTGACCAAACTTGGTTATCTAAACTTAGAAATAAACAATTAATCATCAAATCCAGGGGTGAAACTCATCTCCCCAGAAGAAGTCACAAATTATACGCACGACTATGTTATTATTTTGCTTAACCTAAGGATAAAGCACTTTTCACAAGAATTCGGAGGGGGAGACAAAGCATGAGAGACTGTGGACTCTGAGAAACAAACTGAGGGTTTTGGAGGGAAGTGGGGTGGGGGGCTGGGTGAGCTTGGTGGTGGGTATTGAGGAGGGCACGTATTGCGTGGAGCACTGGTGTGGTACATGAACAATAAATCTTGGAACACTGAAAAAGTAAAATAAAATTAATTTTTAAAAAATGACGTATAATCAACATTATAGAATGGAGTTTATTAAATAAATCTTTTCATGTCAAATGGTAAATCACAAAATTTTAATGTTGATTGAGAAAAGCATGCTATTGAATATGTAAACTATTAAAAATAAAATTCAACTGAGTTGGGGTACCTGGGTGGCTCAGTGGGTTAAAGCCTCTGCCTTCGGCTCAGGTCATGGTCTCAGGGTCTGGGGATCGAGCCCCACATCGGGCTCTCTGCTCAGCAAGGAGCCTGCTTCCCCCTCTCTCTCTGCCTGCCTCTCTGCCTGCTTGTGATCTCTCTCTCTCTATCAAATAAATAAATAAATAAAATCTTAAAAAAAAAATTCAACTGAGTTAATTTAAAGAAAAAAAGAATCAAACACTTCCAAATAATTGCCTTATTACTTTTAGGTTTTACCAAATAGGTTTGTATCACAATGGCCATATTTTCTGAAAGAAAACTCAAGCCCCTTGGTGTGACCATGGTTTGAGCACAGGGGGGAAATCACTGCATTTCCAGGGAGGGTAGAAGGGTACTGCGTATGGAGGCCTCGACACCATTTGTCGGGGGCAGACATTCTTCACTCCAGATGCCAACACATTCCCTGTGGAAAAGCGGTGCTTGTACCGGCATGAACCAGGACAAATACTGGTTGGAACCAACCCACACACTAGGGGGCGCACTAACCCATTCCGGACAGACAGTTCCAAGGGCACGGCATGCACAGGTACATGGGTAAATACGGTACAATTGAGCCGGTTAAAGGGAAAGGGTATAAAGGACCCACTTCAAGAAAGGAATTGGATGACAAAACTTGGTGAAAAATGTTGAAGGAGTGGGATCCTTGTGTGAAAGCTAACAAGCCTGGCATCAAATTACTTATGCTTGACCTTTCTACTCATATATAAACTTTCATTAGTGTTTCCTCTTTTAAAATATACCATTCAAATAAAGGAATGTCCACAGTCTCTAATTAAGAATCCAAACATATAAAGCCCACAAATCACCTTAAAAAAAAAAAAAACCTCATTTGAAACTAAAAACTCATCCACTACTCATGGCTTATTTTTTTAATAAAATTTGTCAAGAGATGTGAAGTGATCAGGAGGATGCTGGGCTAGAGAACATATTTACATGTGGTAAATTAGAGAGACACTATAGGGAAGTCCTACTGCATTCCAGCCTTAGAGCCCTGAGCTCAGGCACTATCTGAGGGGAGCAGAGCGGAGAGAATCTCCAGATCCCTGCGGACATCTCCACTGGTGTAGACACTCTCCTCTCCCCCTCTTTTAATGGTTGTCTGGCTTATCCCAGTGGGTCTAAGGACACAAGACCGTTAGGAAAAATTCAACTCCTTGCCGCCAAAACTTGGTCTACAGGGAATTCATCAACACTAGGGGTTTCTAGATACCCAGATCTCAAGTGCAAATAAACATTCTAAAACAATCTGGGGATTGGACATAAGGCTGCTAACTTTTATTTTGCCACATTAGGACATTAACAGACATGCAAAAGAAATGCCTACCACCATCTGCTATCACCAGGGTTTCAGAAATTAAAAAATACCTTTCAATACCGCAAAAAAGTGAAAGAAAATACTCTTAAATTTTGCTTTAAAAATCATGTATATGCTCTCTTTTATATAAGTTAGGCATGTGTCTATATTTAAGAATATTTTTTAAATTAAGAAGGAATTAAAAGAGGTTCTTTTAGTTTTTAAAGATTTAATTAATTTATTTGAGAGAGAGCCAGAGTGTGTGCAAGGGCTGCGGGGAAGGAGGGACAGAGGGAGCAGGAGAGAATCTCAAGCAGACTTTGCTGAGCACAGAGCCGGGGGTGGGGGAGGGGGTGGTTGGGGAGGCTCGATCCCAGGACTCAGAGATCATGAACCGCGCCGAAATCAAGAGTTGGAAGCTTAACCGACTGAGACACACAAGCACCCCTACAAGGGATTTTTCTCGATGGAATGGTTAGCTTTAAAGAAAACCTGGCTCTGTTCTAGTTTTTCTCCTCCTGCCGTGTACCCTGGAAAGCTTCTTCCCGAGCCAGACTCGAACCTCTGCTGCCAATGGGGCCCCGCTGATCTGCACGACTCTAGCCCCGTTTCTCATTTCCTCGGCTTGACCCTGACACTTCTCCAGCAGCCTCTGAATACCAGGCCCACCCAGGACTGCCTCACCCATGAGGAGACCATCTATGGGACAAGGGAGACTAAGTCTTCAGAAAAGGGAGGGTTGTAAAGAACGGCTTGGAAAATCTTTGTTTGCAAAGCCAAGTCTATTGCTTCAGGTCTTCTAGAAGCAGGTATCCCAGGGCTGAGTGCTGACAGTGGACAAGGAGATCCTGTCCTGCAATGTACCTCACACCCACGAGAACCCCTTCCTGGGCAGAGGGGATGGCTCTACTCAGGATGAGAAGGGGGTTCAGTCTCCCTGCCCCTTTCTTGAAAGCAGAGCTTTAATAGGAGATAAGAGGCACCCTCTAAAGGAGGAGCACCAAAATAATCACCTAGAAACGGGAATGCTAGGGGTTTTGCTACAAAGCCGATAAGGCCTGTGTGCTTTGGGAAGGCCTGTGGTGTAGCCTGGGGGGACAGAGGCAGTGAGCTGAGGTTTACCAAAAGCACTGAAGGACCACTAAAAAGCCTCAGGGACCACAGAAGGGGAAGCTGTGAGCACTCGTTCACTCAGCAGAGATTTTCCTTGTGTCAGGCACAGCCTTAGGGGATCGATGAAAGAATGGTCACTGCTTGGGCAGATGATATATTGTGGCTGGTGGCTGAAAGCAAAAATTAGCTTCCCTTTTGAGCCCATCTTTCTCCAGGAAGAACAATGTTCTCAAATATCAGCAGAAATGGCTCAGAGTGGACGTGAGACCCACCGAGGGTCTAGGAGAAACCACAACGAACAAAAGTACCTGAAGGGCAGAGACAGGCAAATGTTGCCCTGATTTCTTAAAATGAGAAAAATGGGCCCCAGAAACTTTACATTGGTAAGTCTGATGAGGATTCAGGGCCAGTGATATGTGCTTAGCAGCGACAGAGTTGATAATTCAAAATTAGCCACTAGCATGGATAAGCATACAAAGCTAGTCCTATTTTCTCACTGATTGTTTTACTATGCAACTGTGGCAGATGGGATATAGTTTGCAAAAAAGCAGGTCTTAAATTTTTCTTGTTAACTATCTCAAGGTCTCATTTTCAGAAAACTTAATCTAATTATATTTGGGGAACGTCAATGAAAGGTCTAAGATTTCAAAGTCATTTTGCAATTAAAACTTGGTCTCATTAAAGATTCCTTTCTCTCCCCTTCCCTTGGGGTGAATTATAAGCTCTGGGTTTATGCAAATGCCATTGTTGAATGAGGAAAGGTATTTACCTCTCCATCTTAATATAGCCTGGTCTGGGCTCCCTTGAAATGTAGAATAGACTTAAGATAATTAAAGGATAGTTGTCTCTATGTCCCCATCTGCTAAGAGTCTCTGGTCTGGTCCTTCTACTGTCTTCTGATCAGTGGTCTCTGCTGTTCTCTTCCCTGGTGTTCCATATGCAAAAGTAAGATGACTTCACCTTTTGATGCTCTTCCTCAGCTAAATTCCCACTTGACTTGGGACACTGGGAGTGTTTGGCTGCTCTCTCCCTCTCGTTGGGGCTACAAAAGCTGTGTGTGCCCGCACTACCCTCCTCTCATGCCCCTGGTGCACATAGTCTCTCTGCAAAGCAGCTTTCTTCCAGAGCTCCAGCTGGGCAGCAGTCCCTCCCTGGTTCCCTCTACTCTTGGATCTCTCAAGGTAGCATTCAATTATCTCCATCTCCTTCCTGACTTGACCTATGACTGTTAGCAGGGGACCTGCCCCCCACCTCCAGCATCCAGTTCTCTTTAGAAGGAAGATTCACTCACCGTCTAGATATTACTATTCTAGATATACTAGAAGTCTAGATTGGGAAATTAGAGAAACAGTATAAATATCAAACACTTCCATCCCAACAAGGCAGAGACTCACCAGATGGGCTGTGGGGTCAAGTGGTTTTGTAGCAGACTGAACATCTGGCTGGAAGCATTTTGAATTACAGATCAATTTCTCTCTGGGAGGAGATCGTTAATGCTGTGCAACAGTTTTGCACTGAACTGCATTCTGTTCAACAACTCCATTAATGATTTTGCCAAGAACAGAAGACATGATTCCTGAATCTGTAGCTGGCCCACAGCTAGGAAAGCCAGATTGGCTGCCACAATGGGCTGAAACTAACTTGATGAAACTCAATACTAACTATGTCTTCCAGTTACGTTTAATATTATAATGTCACAGCTACAAGACAGAGGAGGCCCAGAGAAATAGTATAGGGGCACCAAATTCATATCCTATAAGACATAACCGTAATAGAAATATGTGCCAAGAGTGGGGCGCCTGGGTGGCTCAGTGGGTTAAAGCCTCTGCCTTCAGCTCAGGTCATGATCTCAGGGTCCTGGGATCGAGCCCTGCATCGGGCTTTCTACTCAGCACGGAGTATACTTCCTGAACCCTCTCCCTCTGCCTGCCTTCCTCCCTACTTGTGATGTCTCTGTCAAATAAATAAATATTTTTTAAAAATTCATTTAAAAAAAAAGGAAAGAAATATGTGCCAAGAGTGAGACATGACGGTTGGGAAATCTATTGGACCTGGGCTGTGTTAACAGAAGATCAGTGTCCACAGAAGTATTAGTCTCATTGTAGTTTGTCCTAGAAAATGGCATCTTCCTTCAATCCAACCTCCAAGTGGTATAGTTTCCTGCAAACCATAGCCCTTCACTGCCCCCACAACAAAGCTCAAACTCTTCATGGTATACCATGCCCTTCACGACCTGCCACAACTATCTGGCCTCGAAGATCACTGTTTTTGTCTCCTGCCTGCTGTCCCATTCCAAACCTCAGGTGACTCCTTCCACATGCATTTTGGGGCCTTTGTTACTTTGTCCAGGTCACCCTTGTCTAAATTTTCACCTCTTCAAGGAGATGCGGGAAAGTGTGGATAGGAAGGGATGCCAAGTGTTGGGCCAGAGCTTTGGGGTGGTAGACAGATGCAGGCAACAGAATTCCATGGAGTCAGGAGCTAGACAGCTTGAGAACCCAGATGAAGTACCAGGCAAAGACAAAAATTATGCCAAACTGGGGAAGCCTGGTGCTCGGTGGGTGCCAAAAGGAGACATCAAAGCTATGGGAAAGAGGCCAGAATTTGAAGAAAGAGTGGGAAGAAAGAGAGCCACCACCTGGATTGCCTGTCACCTTTGCTACCTTTTTTTTTTTTTTTTTTAAGATTTATTTATTTTTCTTTTTGGAGAGAGACACAGCACAAACAGGAGGGGCAGAGGCAGAGGGAGAGAGAATCCCAAGCAGACTCCATGCTGAGCGTAGAGCCTGATGCAGGGGCTCCCAGGAGCCTGAAATCATGACCTGCGCCAAAACCAAGAGTCAGACGCTTAACCGACTGCATCCCCACCTTTGCTGTCTTAATCATCTCCCCAAACCTTTTTAGTTCTTATCTTTTCCAACCCTCCTGACTCTAAGACCGAGCTGACCGCTCCCTTCCCTGTGGCAACTCTATACTTTGAATGTTTTTCTATTAGATCCCCTGTGACCCAGATTTTCAATTATTTGTGTATATTTCCAATTCTCACATCAGACTGAACACTTGCTGGATGACGGGGCTGTGATTTCCCTATGTAATCCCAGGGTCTAGCCCACAGTACTATACCTGTATCACAGTATCTGGCACACAGCCCACAACCACTATATTCACATAGACAAACATACACGTTTTTATTTATATATACACATAGATGTATATGCGTTTAATAGATGGTGCTTTCCGTCTCGTTAAATCTTGCTTAAAAACCATATTTCTCAAGGTATCATGTCAATATTAGCATAGAAGAGTCAGTGCAATCTAATCTGTCTCATCGTCAGAGAATCAACTTTTAAGAGACATATTACTGAGTAGAAAATGCTTTTAAGTCCCTGTTCTTAGTCACATCTTTTAAAAGGCACCTGGGTCATATGGTGTCATCATGAACACTCATGACTACTTAGCACTTACTTAGGTTAATTGTGAGTCTTCTACTGGGAAGGAAATAAAGTACTCAATTTCAACACAAAACACTTCCACTGTTCTTCAAATTTCAAATATGCGAGTGGGCTGAATCCCTACCCTCGAAACGTGCTATTTTATTATTAGTGTCACATTTGCCTTTACCATATTTATGTTTAATTTGATAGGAAAGTATTCTACCTTACTTAGACACAGAGGTTCATGGGCCACTATTCTTGTCAATTATTTCTTATCCACTTTTCAGAGCACAGAGTCGGAGCTACAACATCATGTTCTTTCTACGTTTAATGCTAACAAGATTTGGTCATTCCTTTATTCTATAAAGATCAGTTGATATCAATACCCAGTATGTATTAGGGGCAAGTTGAGGTGCTGGGAATACACCAAGTAACAGAGGACCTTATGTTCTTGTACGGAGAACAGGAAAAAACCCAAATAAATAAATATACAATATTATAACAAATAGTGACATGCTATAAAGAAAAATGAATGGGGTAAGGAGGATAGAGAATGCCAGTGATTACTATTTTAGATAGTCTGTCCAGATAAGGTCTCAAAGGGGAAGTAATATTTGAGCAAAGAACTAGATGAAGCGAGGGAGGAGAAAGGGAGTCGTGCTAATTTCTGGGATGAGAGCATTCCAGGTGGAGGAAACAGCAAGTGCAAAAGCCCTGAGGCAGGAACGTGCTTGGAGTGTTTGAGGAAAGGAGAGACCATATCATTGTCAGCATGGTGAATGGGGATCTAAGAACTGAGGTTGGAGAAATTGCCAGAGGCCAGATCTTACAGAATCAAGAGTAGAATTTCAGATTTTATTCTCGGTGAGATAGGAAGTCATTGGAGGCTTGAACAGCCTGTGACACAGTGCGATTTGAATTTTTAAAAGGGTCACTCCAGCTGCTGAGAAAGGGAGAGCAGTAAAAGCCAGATGCGTAAGGAAGAGGGCAGGACTGATGAATCCAGTATGCATCAGCTGCTTTCTTCTCTTTGTTGCAGAAAGAAGCTCTCCTCAGCAAATCTACCTGCCCAAGTTTCTACCCTCCGGGAGGATTGCCTTTTGAGCAACTCCATGATGACAGCAAGTTCTCATCTGCTGGTGTCAGCAAAGAAGGCAGAACTGTCTGTCTTCTCATCCTTTGCACTCTGGTCTGGGATTTCCTCAAGGGGCTGACATTTCTCTCGTATTAGCTTGAGTCAATGGAAGTCCCTGTTTGTCAGGCTCGGAGTTTTTCTGTTGATACAGTTTATGAGATTCTGAACTGCCCGACCTTTTCCTTCCTGGGAACTCAGTTTATTAAGCCAAATCCAAGATGAAAGTGGGTCAGATCTGCTGATTCGCTGCTTTGTAGAAGAAGATGGGCAGAAAGACCATGTCTGTGGACTTCAGGGCCTTGTCCTCTGCCTGATCTTTCTCACACGTGACTAACTTTATGATGTCCGAACAAGAGCCACCTACTGTAAGGCTGGGGTGCTGTCCCACACAAGGCAGTATGCGCTCTGGGCCGCTGACCAGTGCTGGGCGGGGCTCTTCTCAAATCATTCCCAAATGTGGTCTACAAAGGCACAGTGGTCAATTCTACTTCCTATAATGGTCAAATAAGCTCCTGTCAGAATAATCCTCCTGAAAAGAACACCCATAAACTCTGAAGAAAATATATAAAACAACAACTGAAGGCACTGAAGATCAATCCAAAAAAGATACATTCAGCGTCAGGAGAAACAATCTGCCAGAGACCCTAAGTGTCCCTGTGTGTTCTTTCTGGGTATGCCTAGGACGTAAGGCTCCGACTGCTCATAACCTGTTACTCAGCACTGAATCTCTGGCGAGCAAATGAGGGATTATGTAAGGTCTCCCTCAGACAAAGAATAGGCCTCAACTACTTAACATAAAAGAGTTCGATTCCCCAAACTCAGGGTTCCTGCCCTGTAATGCAACCCACTGTGTGTGCAGGCATCCATCTGGGTCCATGGAGTCATCAGTGTGGGACTTGGGGGCAAGTGGAAATCAACGCCAGGATGTGGATACCAGTGATGCTTGCTGTGCCAGGAGTAACAAAGCCCTTCTTTGTGACCCACGAAAGAGTGACAGGCTTATTTATTGGCCAGTAAGTAGGGTAAAATAAAATCTCAGACCTTGACAGAAGGGAGTCAACACTTGAAAGAAGGGAATGGCACTGCACAGATCTCCCATTTTCATGACCTCTGGCCTGACAGCAGGTATCAGTCTATGTCATGTGGAGTGGCTAAGACTCTGCTAGAAAGCTTGCAGTCTTTCTGGGTTAGAGAATCAGAGGGCAAAGTTTGGGGCAACCACACCCACTGGAAAGCAAGAGGGAAATCACAGAAATGAAAGCCAGAGGTAGGAACCATAAATTCTGTCTATTAATTCTGCCCAAATGTCTGGCTGACCTCCGAACCATGCATTTGCAAGGCAGACTCCAGATGGCCCAGGAGAGACTAAACTTTCTGAAATGAGATTGCAGCTGCTGCCCAGGAGACAGAGTTTGTGCTCTGAATTCAATTATGTTAAGTGCCTGCTGTAACAACAGCAACAACTCTTTGGAGAAATAGCATAGCATCAGGGATCTCCCACAGCACACCACTTACAATGTACAGAATATAATCCAAAGTTACTCGACGTACAAAGAAACAAGAAAATATGACCCATTCTCAAGATTTAAAAAGACAAACAAAAAAAATGGTTTTTTGAATGACCCTGAGATGACCCTGAGATGACTTAGACATTGGAATTAGCAGGCATGGATTTTGAAGCATCTCTGCTCAAGGATGGAAAGGAAAATATGCTCATCATGAAGAAAATGGAAATTTCAGTTTGCAAATAGGAGCTGTGTACTTTTTTAATGATGCTAATTCCAGAATTAAGAAATACAATCTATGAGAAAATAATCATTAAAGGTGTTCAACATGAGAATGGAGCTAGAAGAAAAAATAAAATTGGAACCACATAAATAGAAATTGCCCAATTAAAATAAAAGAGAAAAACAGATTTTAAGGAATAACCAGACCCTCAAAGACTTAATAAGGGATAATATTCAAAGGTCTAGCATATATGTAATTGAATGTGAGAGAAAATATAATTTAAAAAGTAATTACTGAAAATTTCCCACATTTGGTGAAGACATTAATTTACAGATTCAAGAAGGTCAGCAAACCCTAAACAGGATAAATATAAAGAAAACCATCCGTAGGCACATTTTATAGTCGAAGTGCTAAAAAGCAAAGATACAGAAAAAAAAACTTGAATGTAGCCAGACACATGACGCATTCAAAAGGGTGACAGTGATTCAAGTCATCTAATTTCTCAATAGAAACTGCAGAGGCCAGAGACCAGTAGAATAAGCTCTTCAAATTACTGGGAGAAAAAAAAATCCAATACAGAATTCTATATCCTGCAAAAACAAGGACAAAATAAAAACATTTTCAGATAAAACAAAATTTATTCCCATAAGATCTTTGGTGTAAAAATGCTAAAGGAGTAGCATTTCAGGTGGAAAGTAATAACAGAAAATTATTAGGAAAGAATGAAGAGTGCTAGAAATGGTAAATATGTGGGTAAATAGAAAAGATGATTTTTTTCTCTGAATTTCTTTAAAATCATTGGGCTCTATGAAGTAAAAATTATAACACTGTCTTAAGGGGTTTATTTATTTTTTTTAAGGGGTTTAATGTATATGTAATCTAAATGGTGTCGGGTGGCTATAAATGGACCTATACATATGCAAAGTTTCCATATTGTATATGCATATATAAAAAATATATATTTAACATATATTATATATGTTAAAATTTAACTCTAAATAGACCATGAAAAATTAAGGAATGTATATTATACTTCCTAGAGAAACCGTTATTAATGATAACATAGTCATGTAACTAAAAAGACAATAGGCAAACTAAAATACATTTCTTTAAAAAACACAATTTTAAAATGTCAAAATAAGATAGTAAGGAAATAGAAAGATCAAAAAGCAGAGGGACAAATAGAAAACATAATCCAAACATAAATCCAACATTATCAACAATTACATTAAATGTTAATAGACTAAACACTCCGACTAAAAGGGAGAGTTTGTTAGAATGAATGAAAAAACAAGATCCAAATGTATGCTGTCTTCAAAAGATATACTTTATATATAAAAGTAGGTGGAAAGTAAATGGATGGCAAAAGCTATACAATGCTAACAGTGAGAAGGAGGTGGCAGAGTTACCACATTAATATATATTAATACAAGATAAAGTAGACTTTAAGACCAACAGTATTATCAGAAATAAAGTGACACATTTTATAATGATAAAGAGGTTAATTCATCAGGAAGACATACCAGTGATAAATACATACATCTTAATAATAGACCTTCAAAATGGTCTACTTCGAAATGCAACAATTGAAAACTGAAGAAAGAAATAAGCCATTCCACTTTCAGCAACTGCTAGAACAACTAGACCAAAAAGTATCAGTTAAAAATATCCTAGTCTACATTGAAAGCCTCCAGTTAGAAAACCCAACCTATACAACTGTCACTGACAGTGTTCTGGGGACCTCTTTGGAATTTCACATATGGAAATAAGTGTCTAGAATAAATTAGACAAATCCGTCATGATACCAACCATGCCTCTATTTCCCTCTCATGACGTCACTGAAGCAACGCTGTGAAAATCAGGATCATGAGAACCCCCGCCCTGCTGTTACCACCCTCATGCCCTGAAAGCTTGCTGGCACTGGGATGGGCCCCTCCCTACAGGCATCAGATGTCTATATTCTTGCCAGTGTTCTGTGACATAGAGTACCCGTTTCTTCTCGGTGTCAAGGACTCTGCCAGAACGGACCTGACGGCCATAAGTTGGACCTATCTGATGCTCTCTTACAGACCTTTTAGCTAGGAGGTCCTGAGAGCATGAGGTTGTTAGCAGGCAGTACTGGAGCTGCAAAGATGTATAGAAATGTCATGGCAAAGAGAGTTAGGAGTTATAGGTTATGAATAGGCAGATCAATCTGCTAGGTGGAAACACACACACACACACACACACAGGAAAGCAGAAATAAATAAAGTCAGAGATACAGAAGTAGGGACCAGACACCCAGAGAGTAACTACATCTGACTGGCAGAGTAGCCCCCACCACTGGTGGATGACACACGAACTCCTGTTTCTGAGGTTTCTAGAGCTGCCCAGTATCCAACTCAGGGCAAAATTGGCTGTTCTGTGGTTATCTTCCTTGAAGTCCTGTGAGACTGGTCATTCATGGTCTATTACATTATGGGTATCCGAAGAGTAAACCTCATCTTACTCGAGGCAAAGCAAGGAGGCCTTTGTTTCGTGCAATTAAAAAACCTAATTAGGTCAAAGTTATTAAAAAAAATTCAGGCCCTGCTCAGCGCTAACTCGAGGAGTTGGTATTATAATTTTAATTTGGCGAAGATATTAATTTACAGATTCAAGAAGGTCAGCAAACTCCAAGCAAGATAAATACAAAGAAAATCATCCCTAGGTATATCATAACCAAACTGCTAAAAACCAAAGATAAAGAGAAAAACTTGAATGCAGCCAAAGACACATGACACATCTTAGGCTTTCATGTTATACTGAAGCCTTTATATTCCTTAATGTAAAAAGAGCACTATTTTAAAAAACAAAATTTGCATTTCTTAATATATAAAATTTATTTTTTAACATGAAACAAGTATGCAAAGGAAACCAGAAGAACTTAATTAATTTCTAAATCTTTCTGAAATGCGTTAAATAATAGTATCCATTTCTTCTTGGTCTATGAGTCACATTTATTTTGAAAGAGACTTGTAAAAGACATATATTTCTCAATAAAGTCTAACCATAAAAATAGTGGTATGTATATTACAGTTTATAAATAAGAATGGACACTAATTAGGACTAGACTTATGACTTGCTACAGGATAATTATCGATGCACAGAAAAATTTAAAAGCCCAGGCCCTCGACTGGGCTTGGGTCTTAGATATTCCACTTATCTCCCTAAAAGATGTCAGAATAGCTCCTCTGAGCCTCAGTTTCCTCATCTGTAAGACAGCAATAATAGTACCTACCGCATATGGTTTTATGAGTTTTAAGTGAAACAATGTGTAAAGTGCTTCATATCACATGCGGCACAGAACGCATCCTCAATGAATGAAAATTGTCATCCCTTGCATGGTTGGGCTCACCCAGCAAAAGCAGCTCAGTGCCATGATGTTAGGATTGCACCCTCATGAGCCCTTGCTTGGAGGAGAAAGGGGAGGAGAGAAATGCAGAGAAGGAAGAATTTGAAGAAAGTCTAAGTAGAATTTTAAGTGGTATCAGTAAGAAAACAAGCCCCTCTGGCTCTCACTCTAAAGGACAGGATTACAGAAGGGTCTGGACTAAGCCTCTCAGGGCAGGGACCACTCTTGCCTTTATATCCCATGTGCATTGTAGAAACCTCAGCCCAATAAATGTCAGTTGAATGAATGAGTAATATTGCGATGAAGAGCCATTACAAAATGGCTTTGGCTGTGAGGGTCTGGGGCAAAGTCCCCAAACTAGCAAAGCGCCAGGAAACAGGGGTGGCCTTGGACAGCTGGCTCCCACTTAGTACCATTGGGAGAGCTGTCAGCCAGGTGAGTGTAGGGCATCAAATTATCGTCCTTGGCACAAAGCAGGTGCTCAATAATACCTTCTGAACGATGAATGCATGAATAAATTATGTCATCCTCTGAAACACCTGTTCACCAAAATCACTAAAATGTCACTGATTCCTGGGAAACAGATATGGGCAACATTCGTGGATGTTATAGATGGATAGAAATTATAGAACAGTCTTAAACGAAATCGCTTTGTACTTATCTATTTTGCTCCCTAATTAAAGTGCCTTGCAATATAGATCAATTTAGGAAATATGGCTTGGCCTACCAAAGGCTTGAGGGAGCCAAACAGTTGCCAAGGACAGGATGAACTTGAATTATTTAAATGCAAATACTTGTCTCTCCATTCAGCTCAAAAAGATGCTGACATAGCAGCATCTAGATTTTGGCTTTTATTTTCCTACTAATTCTGACTCACATTTCTGAGAAGACCCTGAAAGCACACCCAATTCTTCATGTATTTTCATAAAACATATGTGTTACCCTGAGAGTGAATGTTAAAAATGCAAAATAAATTGTTCCAGCTTTTGACAATTGTTCTATGGGAGGTTCCTTGGCTTTAAGAAGCAGGAATAATGGGTAAGGGAAGGAATTCAAAAGCAAATGCTCGACATGTTTGAAAGGCTGTAAAAACCATGAGAACTTTGCTTCTTTATAACACCTGATACAAAGCCATTTCCTTAATGATCCTCTTTTTGGTTGTTCTACAAGCAGCATCAAGTGTGAAAAAGGCAGCCTTGGGGTAGAAATGCAAATTCCTGTTATTACAAAAGTATGGAAAGATTGTTTGGGACCAGAAAGTCAAGGCCTGCCTGGGCTATTGTAACAGGAACCAATGTGGCGCTGCCGCATGCCATGTTCCTAATGCACTCTCTGGGTATTTCACAATAAGCCATTACCATGGCAACTTAACCTCCAACCACACAAAAGAAACACCTCAAATTCTTTCTTCAGAATGACACAAATCTCACACAGTATCAAGGGATTAGTTTTAAAAATACTTCCCTAATGCTATTTTTAATGGCTGAAAAAGAGATTTAGGAAGGGGGGTGGTCAGTATAGACAGAATAAAGATGAACCAAGTGAATGAATGATGGTTATACATTTTTGCAGTTTTATCATTTAAAACAATGACTTGACGTTCTACTGTAATGATGTAAATAAATACATATCTGTGTACATTGGTTAGAGAAGGAGTTTGATGAATGTGAGTGTCATTTTCACCCCCCAAATACTAATGGAATAGAAGAGTTAGTTTTAGGGTATTCCAACCCACTCCAGTCTTTGTCCTTAAGATCTGCCATTTTACTTAAAGAATCTTCCTGGCAACCAGTCACTTAATATGCATATGGCAATGTGGGGTGGTGGGGAGAACTCATTTCCTGTGTGAATCCCGAATCATGAAAAATTAGGCATTTAGGAGTCAAAATCCCTAAATTAGGGCTTTAGGGTAAGTCAGCCAGATAGCCCAGGGACCTGTTGACCAGGGCACAAGGGGTGGCAGAGAAAATAAGGTACAAGGTAAGCAGACAGGGCTAGTGAATGCTGATTCACCCTCTTGGAAAAACAACAGAAAATACGGGCTTCCTCTGGGCACATCGTAGCATCATCTTTTAATAAAAGGACAGCTGATAGGTCATAATCCAAGCAGTCTCCTCTACGGCACAATGTCTCCCTCAAATATGTGGGGCCTGACGTGAGCTAAGACAGCAGGTGCAGGAAGTAAGAGACTCGGGACCTCCGGAGTCCTTTGAGTTGTCCAGTAATTCCTGTTCCTGAATGTCGTGTTTCCGGTGGAAATTCCCTCAGAAACCTGTGGTTCTGTCAAATAGTAAAGTTCTACAGAGGTGGGGGAGAATGCTTGCGTGAAGTTTCGAAGATCCCTCTGCAGTCCTAAGTATTTCATCGTCCTGCCTTACTACCCATGTTTTGAGTTCAGTCACATCCAACATTCATGGGACATACTCAGTTTCAGTAAAAGGCATGGAGTCAGAGACATGAAAGGAGAAGTAACTCAAGCCGTTCTGTTGGGGGTTTTCCTCCTCTGAGGACTGTTCTGGGATGAGAGAAGGTGGAAGAGTCTGGTGTCCCGTCAGTGGGACCCGTTCTTCCGTGGCTTATGCAGAGCGAGCACTTTGCTGGGCTTAAGCGATCCTCAAGTTCACGGCCCTAAACATGGGCTGACATCTTCACCTAATGGTCTACAGTACTGGAGGAACGAGTAGGCTGGGGGATGGTACGGGGGCCTCCAACGTGGAACATTCCTAAAGGATTTTCAAGGGCAATTTCTACTACACCTGGCTTTCTCCTTACCTGCTAACTTTGGAACATAATTGACATGTAAGATGTACCACCATTATTTTTAATTTAGGAGATGTTGGAGGACCTTGCCTTTCTGAAACCAGACTTCCTGGTCTCTTTAAAATATTGTTTTCACTACCTGAAATTTAAAACAAAACTCAAGAAATATCCAGCTTATAAATAGAGTGAGGTTCAAAAGTTGATTTGCAAGCTGGCTGTTTGGAACTCAGAATGCATTTTGCTATAAAAACAAATGTTATAAATGGTACAAAAGGTATGTGGGTTCCCAGAATAGCCTACATATGTCTTTGTTCTGAGATTTATACATTGGCAAAGGGAAACTAGAAGGAAAGGGTAAAAACATATAGTTTTTAGTATATAGTATACATATAGTATAATGACTAAGAGCTCATTAGAGTTTTTAAAAACTCATAAGAGTTTTTAGTATATAGTATAATGACTAAGAGCACTCGCGCCAGGCTATCTGTGTCCGGATACCATCACTTGCCAGCTTTTGGCCTTGACCAAGTTAATCTCCCTGGGTCTCAGTTTGCTCATCTATAAAATGGGACTAAGGTTTCCCTTAGAGGTATGTGTGAGGATAAAATCAGCCAATATAAGTCGTGCTGCACAGAAAAGGGGCTCTGTGTTTGCTCACATGTTTGTTTTCTCTGCTCACACACTACAGCATTCCCAAGACCTGTACCTCTGCAATCACCTGCCATTCCTCAGGGAGGAGTTCAGAAATCTTAACCAAACCTTGCCCAGTACAGAAACATTCACTCGAATGAATATTTGCTTGAACTTGAAGGGAAGAAAAGGAGAGGGGTGTGCTGAAGGGAAGGAAGCCTGGGAAATGCTCCTGCACCCACTTCTTTCCTCGGCCAGCCACTGTGCTGACCCTCTTCTATTCCCCTCCAGCCTGGGGTGTCTGCAGCAAGGGGCGAAGAGGACGCGATGAGAGGAAGGAAACTTCTTGCACACTTTCCAGAGCCCACTGGGCAAACCTCATGGAGCTGTGTTTACAGAGCAGCCCCTGAACAGTAAGGACAGAGGAACGAATGAGAACTCCTCCAGCTCCTTTCTGGGGCTCGCCCCTCAGCCCTGCCTCCCCACATGCAGTCGGTCACCGCACACGGTCCTGCTGGGTGGCCTCCCACCTTCTAGATCTTCTCTGTAGTTCCCAAACAGTCTCCTTGGGAAAATGGCAAAAGACTGCAGGTTGTACACAGGCGAGAATACCCAGAATCTTGAGTGGACCCTCACCACTTTGTCGATCTCAAGAAAGGCATCCTCTAATAAGACATATTTCAGGGAAGAAAATAGTATTTCCTGACCTCTTTCAGGGCATTAGAGCACATACCAATTGCTTGCACCATCCATCTATCCATCCATCCATCCATCCATCCGTCCGTTCCTCCATCCATTCACTTATTCAATAAATCCTTAGTGTTTAGGCTTATGTTAGATTTTGAAAATACCTTTTGGAATTTCAGACAGTACATATTTATAACTCATATTTAGATTTTTTAAGGAGTTAATCTTAAGTGCAATGGCCATCCCACCTTTGGATGTAAAGTCATGTTCATGATGAAGTGGTTACTATAAAATTTTTAATACCCAAAAAAAGAAAAATAAACCTTCTGTTTCTTTGTGTTTTTTTGGTGTGCTTTTTTTTTTAAGACTTTATTTATTTATTTGACAGAGAGATTACAAGTAGGCAGAGAGGCAGGCAGAGATAGAGGGGGAAGCAGGCTCCCCACTGAGCAGAGAGCCCAATGTGGGGCTCGATCCCAGGACCCTGAGATCAGGACCTGAGCTGAAGGCAGAGGCTTTAACCCACTGAGCCACCCAGGCGCCAGTGTCTTTGTTTTTGTTTAAGGGAAATTTCCTGCCCTCGAGGAGCTCACAGCTTAGATCAAGGGGAGCAAATAGTCAGCCTAGATTAAGGGTAGCCTTATTTGTCCTCCAGTGCCGACAAACCAAAGCTTTGCTTTTTTGTGCAGCTGGGACACAGCAAAGAAGCCTGCAGTTTACAGAGCATGGATCCCTGGCCCTCTCCGTCTGATGGTCTAGAGACTCCTCGGTGTACCTAGAAAGGGCATTTGGGGTCTCTGAACACACTTCTCACTATCTGGAGTAGACCCAGCTCTGCTCCTGCTCTGAGTGAGGATGCTAGTCACGTGTACGTACAAGGAAGCTCAACAGAGTTGGGGGGAGCCTTTACGATCCACGCCCAAACTACTTCATCAAAAGAGAATGCATACTTATTTAGAAATCTAGAATACATGGTACGAACAGTTAAGCCATGTTTCTAAGCTTGGTCTTTCCCTCCACTGGAGTAAGCACTTGATACCAGGGCATTTGGGAAAACTTGAAAAAAACAGATTATGGGACGCCCAGGTGGCTCAGTCGGTGGAGGGAATGACTCTTGATTTCAGCTCAGGTCATAACCTCAGAGTGGTGCCATCGAGCCCCACGTCCGGCTCCATGCTCAGCGGGGAGTCTGCTTGAGGATTTCTCTCCCTCTGCCCTTCCCTCTGCTTGTTCTCACTCTCTCTTTAAAATAAATACACAAATCTCTAAAGAAAAAAAAAAGTAGAAACAGAAATTATAAGAGAATATGCAATAGGAGATGTTGATGGGTGGAACATTTAGTTTTCCTTGCACTAGCCTGTGTGTGAGAAATAAACATGCAGGCGTAGTCAGTGCTGTTTGAGGGGGTGCCTTTCTCAGGTCTCTCAAGCTGTGCTCAGTGAAGTTGTATGCTGTTCACCAGAAGTTCTGACTGCTGCATTCCAGGCATTGTTAAGATGGTCAGATTGTTCTTTGTTGTCCTTTTAAAGTTGGGTATGGCCATGTGATTTACAAGGACAAGGACAAGTGAGCAGAGGTGACAGGCGTCACTTCTGGGCAGAAGCTCTCAAAGCCACTGTACCACTTGCCACACTCTATTAGTTTGCCATGGCCATGGACAGGGCCCCCGAGATGGCTGCTTGTTAGCTTGGGGCCCCAGGGTAAGGACCCCTCCCTCCCCCGCTCCAGGTGAACCCCCAGCTGGCCCAGGAAGAAAGCATAGGGAGCAAATGCAGTGTGTGCTGAGACTTGGGGCTATCTGCTTCTGCAGCAAAACCCAGACTCTAGGTTCTGACAGACAAAATTGTGTGCCGGGAGACCTTCGTTTCACTGCCAGGCCAACCACGGAGGAACTGCCGGAAGGGTTCCTCCCGTATATTTCCAAATTGCTCTATTGCCCCCTTGTAATTTACCTTTTAATCTCAAAGCTCTTGGTTACCCTTTGGCTTCTTCTAAGGAAACATAACTTATTTGTTGTCGCAGTTGTTGATTTTGTATTGGTTTTTGAAGCAGTGGCAAGGTATGAAGGAGAGGAAAAAGCTCTAGACGGGGAATTCGGAGGCGGAAGATTTTTTACTGGTTTACTGAGTCTGCCATTAACCAGCTGTGGGACCTCTGAACAGAGCATTAATGTTTTGGGACCTCAGTTTCCTGTAAGTAGCATAGACAACTTGGATTAGACCTCAGATGGCAAAGTAGCACCCCATGATGAATTATACCTAGCTCTGACACAGGTTTTGTTTGGTCTACATAGGGGTGGGTTCCCCTGTCCCCCTTCTCATTAAAGCACGGTATGTTACCTATTTGCTGCCTGATTTTTCACACACACTCACTCAATAACTATTTGTTGAGTGCTCACTGTGTGCCATCCACGCTTCTAAGCCCTGGATTTATAGTTACACACAAAACAGGCTAAAAATCCATGCTCTCCCCCCCCCACACCCGGAATTGACATTCCAGAGGATTCCCAGCTTCTCTTCACTGGAAGATCCAGCAACACCAGGCCTGTGTTTCAACACAGCACGGACTTCTGTGAAGGTGGGGGGGGGGGGCGGGGGTTGTAGCTTCAGACTGGGCACTGGGTCCTGCCTCTGCAGGCTTGGGGAGGGCCCAGCCAGGTGCTTCCTTTCCCCGCCTGCACCTGTAGGCGGCTGCATTTGGAGGCTCGGACCACGTGACCTCTCTGAGCCCTTCATTCCTGACAGCCATGATTGTAGAGCCTATGCCGCAGAAAATGAAAACTGTATTTCCAAGTGTGTGACAGAAAATTTACACCTTAATACTGTTACAAATTCTATAAGCTGGGCTGTGAATATATGTAAAACAGAAAACAGCCTCCGCCCTCTCTTCCTCTCAGCCCCACTATCTCTCACTTGGTGGACTCCTGTAGGAAGAAAGAAATACACCCAGCACACTCCCCATCTCCTTGGTCTCCATCCTGCTCCCTGCCTCCCTCTGTCATGGCTCTCCTGACAGGCTTTTTATTCTGGATGCAAATTAGCTTTGTAAATAACCAGGGGTGCATATACTTTAGGTATCTTAAATATTGAACTCCCTGTCTAAAACTATAGTGCAGCAGTCGGATGGAAATTAGCATATCACTCTAACAAGATTCTGGAAAGCCCTCTGTTTGCTGTATAACGTTATTTACTAACTGCATTGTCGTTCCTTGCAGTAAATCCAAGAAGGGATGTGGGTGCCGAGGAACGGTTATGTGTTTCAGCTCCAATGGGAACAGGTTTTGTGAAAAATAAGTGGGCTGGTAGGCACTAAAAAATTATTTGCTAGGTTATAAGTCATCTGTACCAAAACCATTCTCCTCCCTCCTCCTTTCTTTTCTTGTTCTTTTGCTTTCTTTCTTCCCTCTTCCTTAGGTGGGATTGTAGATGAGTCATCTTTTTGAGTAACTCCTTATTAAGTAGCAGGGTTAATGGCATCGAGATAGGGAAGAGGGAAGACAGAACAGCAAAGCTATTACCACATGTGTTAATGGGTAGATACACACATATATTCCATTACTCAAGTGAAAGATAATTAAAAGGTCATTTTTCTCTGCAAAAATTTTCATCTAAGAGCTGAGACACAGTAAGCCAAGTTTCCACCAGAGCAAAATTTTATAACCAAGTTATAAAAGCTTGAAAAATAGCAATGACACAATGGAAACCCTGCCACCACCTTCTTTGCACTGTCACCAGACACAATGTTAAAATGTACACATAAATGTTCCTTTTTAATCCTGTGAATTAGTCCTGGGGCTATGTCTAGAATTATATTTCTAATGTCTGGCAATCCTATCCCACCTCGAAGCAGAATTATTATTCTAGGTTCCAGATCAAAGGAGGTTCTTTTCAGGCAGGTTTCTAGAAACATCTCCCTTCCATTGAAAAATACCACCAAATATTAATGACAACAAAAAATAATTTCAACAACCAGCATTTATTGAGAACTTGTTATGTTCTAGGCGGTGTGCTAAGCAGTTTATCTGCCTTAGTTCGTATAATCCCCATGACTAACCTATGACGTGGGCCTTCTTACTTTTCATTTGCCCCCCAGGTCTACTCTCCATCTTCCGCTAGCCTGCCCTGCACCGTGGTGCTGACCTTTATGGATGTCATCTTTGGAGTTCCCATGCCTTCTGGCTTCTGCCCAGTTCCCAGAGTGGGAGGAGAGGGAAGTCTGGGTATTTATTCTCCCAGCTCTGTTCTTGGGGTCCAGTGTTGTTATTACTTTCCTATCACCCCAGCTCCTATCAGGGGCCCTCTCCCTTAGGCATCACACTCTGATCAGCTTCCAGGAACCTCTCCCCCTCCTCATCCCTTCAGACATGGAGCTGCTTTGCTATCCCCAGGAGGCTTTACTGTCCTTTGTTGAGTGCTCTTAATTCTGCCTGCACTCTTGTCATTAGGCCCTTAGTAAATGCGCTCGATTACTTTGAGTGCACCGTCTATTTTCTGGACTCTGAATAATGTAGTACTATCATTTCCCTTTTATAGATACAAAAAAAAAAAAAAAAGTGAGGCTTTGACAAGTTAGGTGACTCAGCCAAGACTGCATAGCGAGTCAACACTAGAGTGAAGATTTAAACTGAGATCTCAGCCTAGGCTCTTACCCAATCCAGTACCTGGGGTCTGGAATGGAATCCCCATTGTGTTGGTTTTCCACACAGATTTCAAGACAAGGATCTGGACTTCAAGTCCAAGAAGAGGAACTGGCTTTACTTTAGCACTGTTGAGATGAGTCGTGGTTTTCTAAAGCCACCTGGCTTCTCCGTGCCTTGGTCTCACCTATAAAATGGGGGAAAGACTTGATCTACTTATTGTTCAGGATTCTTATAAGAATCAAAGTGAGGTAACAGATAGGAAAGAACCTGAAAATGATGTGAGTTCTATGTCAGGGTAAGTTATTTATCTTGGGGTTATACAATTTGTAACAGTATTAAGATGTAGATCTCTCTAGATATTTGTGTGTGTGTGTGTGTGTGTGTGTGCACATGCACACATGTGGAATTTAAGTCTTCATTTTGTAGGTTAAAACACCATTGCTCTTCTATGATAGGAACTCTTTGTCCATAGTTCAAATCTGCACATTCTATTAGGATCCCACAAAATTCAATCATTTTAAAAAGAAAGAATGATCGGGGCATCTGGGTGGTTCAGTCGGTTAAATGTCTGCCTTGGGCTCAGGTCATGATCCCAGAGTCCCGAATCGGGCTCCCTGCTCAGCGGGGAGTCTGCTTCTCCTTTTCCCTCTGCTTGTGCTCACTGTCTCTGAAATAAATAAATAAAATCTTAAAAAAAAAAAAAAAAGAGGGGCTTATTCAGCACCACTGACATAAGCCTCACTGTCCTTTGGCCAACATTGTGGCTCATTCTCTGCTATTGGGAATATCATTCAATCGTTTGATGCCCCAATTTTTCTGTCCACAAAGCATGTACCAGCGTCCTGCCTCTTGCTCACAAGATTGCTGAAGATTTTTTAGAGATCCAAGAAGACATTGCCATAGAAAGATGAAGGGCAATTAATTCTTTGTATCTTGAGCTGGAATTGTCTATGTACTTGTCACATGCTCCTAATCTGTGACCAGCTTTTAATTAGACAATAGGCACTCGGTAGTAGCGTCTTTGATGTTCAAGATTCT
>CM052898.1:96546015-96573132 GCA_028534135.1 Potos flavus | reverse complement strand
GGTCAACGTACTGCCCTTAGCCTGACGTTTCTGCGCCACTCCCTGGTGAGGATACTTGTGATTACATGTAAGACCCACTCAATAATCCCGGATAATCTCCCCACCTCAAGATCCTTAACTTAATCACATCTGCAGTCCTTTTTGCCACGTAAGGTAACACTCACGGGTTCCAGCGATTAGGATTGGATATCTTTGGGGGCCGTTATTCAGCTTACCGCCGTAGCCAATAAAATAGGGGAGAGAGAAAGTGCCTTAGCAAACACATGGATTTTTTTCCAGTCCATCTTAATACTGAATCCGGCGAATGTGTCCGTGAATTAACAAGGCACATACCCTTGTCATACTTGTTGACCGTTAATCAGAATTTGCTTCACATCTTCTATTGAATTACATTTGAACATATGGATTTGAGCTAATGTTGTTTGCTACTGATGCTGTGAAAGTGGAAAATAGGCAATATTTCCTAAGAAATAGAAACATGAAGCAAAAGAGGCCAGTCAGAGGTATTGGGTAGGGTGAAGGCTTAAGGAGACCTGGGGGCAGGGAGAGGAATGGTCACAATGTGAGTGAAGACTTCAGGGCTCATTCTGGCTGGAGCCAGGCTTGTGGCCATTTCAGTCAGAAAAGGCAGCTGCTGACATTCCCTTTTCCTGAGAGAAGTTTCCACAAACCACGAGGCGACAGCCAAATGAGCAGTCATCCTGCACCCTCTGAGCTCGCACTAAGCATCCTATTTCCTTAGAGTTTGGGCCAGATAAACATAGACCTCTGCTCACTCTTAGGAGATATTTGATATTTCCACAACACACACGCTTTGGGGGCATTTTATTTGTTTTAGCATATTAAAAGTTTCCTTCTTTCTGTTCCTCTCAATAGCGCCCTTTCCGTGCTCTTTGAGACCTCTGGGAGCTGGTCTTCAAGGTGACGACCTGGCCCTATCTTGTGTTTAAGTGTAACATCCACACTGTCTACCAGAGGTGATGTTCTACATGTATGTGGTCACAAAACCTGTCACCTACCTTCCTTAACAAAGACATCCACTCTGCCAGCTGTCACATAAAACCACCTTAATGCTCCAATCGTGCATGTGACTAAGCTCTGCCCATTCTAATAGCATCATGTTGCCATAGTTACTAATGCATTTCGAGGAGGCGGGGGCGGGGGGGTAGGGTGGGGGTGTGGGGGGGAAGCATAGAGCCGTTTAAAATTATAGATAACAGGAGGGAAGTAGGTAGCATAAATAAAACGTGTGACGGGCGGTGTGCTCCAAGGCTGATTACTGCACGTGCGAGGACACGCAGCCCCAACTTCTGAATGGATAACTATTAACAGGCTGCGGAGCTTCAGATCCTCACCTCTTTACCCAGCGAGCCCTTAAATGCTTACGAGGAAGGGACTCAAGGGCACAGCTGCATAATTTATAGTCAATAAAAGGAACTGAATGAAAGCATAGGTGTAACAAGGGATAGTCCGTCTTCTGAGTCCCTCTGCCCTGCCCATAGGGTTGGATTAGCTTCCCTTTCCCTTCCCTTCCCCAAGCCTACAGCATATACCCTTACCTCACCTCATTGGATTATAAACACCAGTCAGTTTGATTTTTCCCACTCACTGCTTTCAACACTACTGCTTGAACCTCCCTTTTCCATCAGAGGAAGGTCTACCGAGGCTACGTTGGCTCCGTTTCATACCTTTTCCATCGCTTTTCTTAAAACACTTTCTCAGACTGAGCCCTCTTCCTTTTTAAATGTCAACCTCATATCTAATTCACATCTCACTTCTCTTCCCATCCCTGATCCCACCCAAGATACTATTGGCACATGAGAATGGAGGAAGACAGGGCCTCCTGCCCCTCAGACACCTCTTCCTCTCTTCCTCACATGCTTCTTCTGGTGTTGGTCCAGGAAAATGAGGAAAAAGAGAGAGACCTCTCCTTGCTCTTCTGCTTTATGGAGAGTTCTGGTCCATTCCAAATCTAGGGCCTAACTGCCTCCCTGGCTTGTTTTCTTAGAGCTCAGAAGGTGTGGCCCTTTATGAGATTAGTCTGTCAACCCTCAGCTGATGGCGTCTTACCAACCCCACTGATGTTTACCCCCTGCACCACTCAGAACTCTACAGCCTGCAGTCTCATCTATTTGGCTTCAATTTCCAGGGCCTACAGACCCAACTAGATTCTGCCTTCACACCTTTTCATACTTCTGCATGCCCTTGCCCCATGTGGCACCCGCCATCTTCCCCCCGGACTCTTCCTCCACGTACTGGCAGTTACCAGTGGCTTGAAAACTATCAGGATGGCATCCCTAACCTTGGTTTTGGGAATGGTGGATAGTTACAGCAGAATTATGAGTGATTTTCCTGGAGTCTCACTCTTGTTTTTGGGGTGGGAAGAGACAGACCTCATTTCCTTGTAGGGGATTGGTGAAGGGAGGAAGAGCACTGCCCTACTCCACAAGGAGACCGCTCACTGTCTCCCCACTCAACATCTCCCTATTCATCTGGGGGGAGTGGATAGTAGAGATAGCGTCAGGGCTGATTCTGCTGAAATCCGGCTCTTAGCATGCCCTGCGGGAAGTGGTACTGGGCAGTTGTCTGTAGAGGACTAGTCTCATTCCCTAAGCAATGGGAAACATTGCACTAGACACCTGGCTTTCTCTCTAGTTCCTAGAATTGGGAGGCCCTAGTCTTCTGCCCCTGCTTTCTCTGGCTTATGACCATTGATAATCAGGTTAATCACAAAGATGAGAGGAAGACTCAGGAGCTGCCAGGCTTCTCCTTGCTCTTCTTCTTGTGAGACAAGTCAGCTACCTCCTCTTTCTTCGATGCTGACCATAAGGATCGGGTGAGTCGGGATCCACGGTTAATAGCATTCGACTTGATACAGTTTTATAAATCTACTGAGCAATCTATTCTATATTACTTCCATTAATCTCAATTCATTTAAGCAGGTGAATCTTGTCTCCCTAGTAAGGTAAAAGCTGAGATGATCCTTAAATAATAAGTATGGTATTCGGTATTTCTTTTGCTTTATGTACAGACTCTATCAGAGGGCTCTGCACATAATAGGGACTAAAGATTTGTTGACTTGAGGGAGGACAACATGAGTGACAGACCCCAGGAGCCTGCACTGTGGCAATCTGAGGTGGCTGCCCGCTGCCACATTGAACCAGAGAGGCCAACTCATCAGTGGTAAAGAGTAAAGCAGCCTCATTCTGGCCTAAAAGGCTGTGTCCATGTGACACTCTAATTTCCATCCATCAAAACCCCAAACAATCCAGAATGAAAATCCAGGTTTCTAGTATCAGGAAAATAAAATATTCATATGATTGAATGCTTGCCTTTTATTTAAAAAATGACTTATTGTTTGTGACTCAGTAGAGGGCCAGAGAGAATGAGGGAAGGCAAGGAGAAAGTAAATTGCCAGCATTCCTGAAGAAATATTTGCTTTCCACTTCTGAAATTCGAAGGAAGGGGGTTGGTGGGGATTTTTTTTCTCTTTGAAAGGGAAAAAAATAAGGAAAAATAAGGAATGGATCTCTAGCTAAGAGGGAGAAACAACTTTAAGTAAAAATCTGAAAGCTAATGCTAATAAAGCCTCAGGATATATGTACATTCTAATTTTTTACATTGATACACAGTATATCCTAAATTATCAATTGAAAACGTACCATCCATTTAATAACAGCTGTTCAGAACAAAGAAACAGGACTAGAGTAACTCGATGTTGCTCATAAGACATTTCCTAACATGAACGTGATAGTATTAAAATGTTGAACTATTAAGATCTGTGTTCTGGGCCCTTTATTTTATCTTCTTAACAACCTGGAAGACAGATATTGTCACCATCTACACTTTACTGATGAAAAGCTAACCCAGCATCAAAGACAGGATAAGTGGCAGAGCTGGATTCAAATAAGACTAGCCACAACAGCAAACAGCCCCAGCTCAGAAGCTCCACATGCAAGAACTTCATCATTAACATCACAAGCTTATCTACCCCCGATCTGACCATTTCCCACCACTTCTATCCCCGTCTCCCCAGTTCAAGCCACCTTCTCCTGACTGCAGCATCTGATTGGCCCCTTGACTTGCCCGTGTATCCCTACGGTGAGATATCGGAGCAATCCCATACAAAGCCTGCAACAGATCTTGTCACTCCTCAGCTCAATATCCTACAGTGGCTCCATCCCACTCAGAATTAAACCAACATCCTCATAAGAGCCCACAAGGTCCTCCGGATCTGGTTCCTGGCTGCCGCTCTCCCTCCCTGGCCCATTCCAACCTCATTGGACTCACGACTGTTTTCAGATGCAGCAAGTACACCCAGGCCTTTTGAACCTTCTGTTTCCTCTGTCTGGATTGATCTTCCCCCCAGATACTCAGAAGTCTTGCTCTCTCACCCTCTTCCAGCCCACAATGAAAATTTTTCAAAAAACATCCCTGTCCCTCTCTAAATAGCACTCTCCAGGACTTTCCGTCCCTTGCCCTGCTTATTTTCACAGCAGGTATTGCCCTGTGATCTGCTAAACATTTTTGTTTGTTTCTCTCTTTCCCTACTCTAAAATATAAGCTTTTTAAAGGCAAAGACTGTTTTGTTCACCCTGTGATCCTCAATACTCAGAATGGTGCTCAGCACAGAGTGGGTGCTCAGGAAGTATTTGTGGAGTGAATCCATTCCTTAGAAATCCTATCAACCTTGATAGTGAAGAAGCCATATAAATGAGCATGATGCTCTGCTAGGATTTATTCTGTACAACCTCTACTCCATTCTGAATAACCATAATTAAGTGTGAAAAAGCTTTAAGGGCAATAGTTTAATAATGAGACAGAGCTGCCCATGAACTCCTGCTACACTGTGGTTAGAACAGTGCATGAGGGTTTAGTAATAATGTAGTCAGTCAGCAGGCTCCCTAAGATGGCGTTGTGTGGTCAGTCAACAGGCTAAGATGGCGTTGCGTGGTCAGTCAACAGGCTCCCTAAAATGGCGTTGCCGTGGTCAGTCAGCAGGCTCCCTGAGATGGCATTACTCTGCCTTACTTATATGTCTGCACTTCCCTTGGCCTCAGTTCGGCATGACTTCAGAGCCTTTAATTTTCTCTTTATCCTCAGGTAGGCACTACAAAACTCAGCTTCAATTTTAATCACATTCTCTCTTGTTCTAAAAGTGGAGACAATTTAATCATTCTTTTGAGAAATAAGTGTGCTGGTAAGAGGAAGTTTTAACCAAATAAATAATTTCTATTGTTGTGAAGGCAGAACAAAAAGAAACAATGACAAAATTCAAATAAAAAAGTCTATTCCTGTAAAAATAACTTCTCTCGTTCTTAGGACAAATATATGTAGTCTCTGCATGGCTAAGCCTGGAAACTCCAGTCTCTGTAGCATGAAGCATTTATCCTCTTCTTCATCCCTCTTTGGTTGGCTGATTTCCCGTCTTGAAATGATGCCTAGATTGCCCTTCCTCCCCAACTTGTACACCTTCCAAAATGCACACGAAGCAGGTAAGAAGCCCAGGCCATAAACTCAAGTATTCAAGAAATAGAGCATATCAAAATTTTTCTATAAATTAATTTCAACTCAGGGAGCCCTCCTGCCAAGCGGACAGGAAATTTAACTTTCAGACAATACTGGCTCTCTCTTAGCCCCCTCCATGCTGCTGGGGCTGCCATAGGTCCCAGGGTCTTCTGCTCCCAGGGCATCAAGGAATCACCCCACCATTGCTCTTCTGTCCACTTTACCCCAGAGACAGCCTTTGTCCCGGACTACATGATAGTTGACTAATCTACTTTCGAGCAACACAGGGAGTTTCAGAGATCCCATGGCTGGGGGTCCAGTCTGTCTGATACCATTCCCCATGAAATCCTATCATATTCTTTGGATGCTATCAGGGACCAAGGCTTATGGGGCCACAGACCTTCCCTGAATCTCCCATCCAGCAGAATCTCAGCTTAATCTGGGAAATGCCTTTTCTCTCAAACCTGCCTCTTCTCAACCAGCCTGGGCTTTTGAAAAAAAAAAAAACAACACACAATTTCTTCAAATAGGAAAGCATAAGCTACTTGCTTAAAGAAAGAAAAAAACTGCAGAGGTGCAGGGAGAAACCACATATATTAATATTTTTAAATGGTCTCTCCACATCTGCCCCCACTGCCACCACATCAGAAGATCCCTTCTCTGTCCATGCATCTCAGAAGAAAATGGTGTAGCTCAATGTGGGCTGGAGGGACTGGGTCTGGGTTTGGGGTATCAAGTGGTCCTGCTTCCTGGGTCCTTGGGGGAATTCAGACCCCTGGCTCCCTGCAGCCATTGAGAAAAGTGACCGGATATGCCTCAAGGAGGAAACTCGGCCAGCTCCACTTGCACATGACGTTCTGTTCAGAACCCAAGTCACAGAAGGAGGTTGAGAACTGTTATATCACAAACTTTAACTGACCAATATGAACCTGTATTATTTATCAATATAAATAATTTGCTCCCAAAGTATCGTTTGCATGCAGGTAGTCTCTTTTTATGCCTTCATCTGTTTCCTACCATAAGGAATAGAGTTTTATAAATCACCTCATTTTCAATGCCCCCTTCTTTGTAAAAGATCAAGTGATAACTCACGAATGACCATCTTACACAGACCCACATTCTAAGCAGAAAAACAAAAACAAAAACTCAGGCAGTCCCAGCAGCATCCTCCCCTAGGACCCTGCACACGGCTGCACTTTTGTCTTTTGGAACAACACAGTGTATGGTCAGCAGATGCTTCTCAAGGACATGTGCATGCTTTAAGGTCTGGATGAGACAAATGTCATAAGCAGCCTTAATTTCCGTCTTAACCCTGCCTTTCTAGTTTTCTTTTCAGCAGCCAAGGTCAAAAGCAGACAGGAATCTTGCCACCGAAGGAAAGAAAACTCATCATGACGATGAAGAGGACAAGTCTGGTAAAGAATGAAGCCTGCGCTGGAAGCCAAGAGAATTATATTATCATATAATCCCATGGATGCCTTTGAAGCTTATGAAAACTGAATCATTCATGCACCCAATCACCCATCTAACAAGCTTTCATTGCTCACCTACAACAAGCCAGACTTTGTGCTAGCACTGGGGAGGATTAAAATATGAATGTCCTACAGCAAGAACAAAAACGAACAAAAAAAACTTCTAAAAAAGACCTTGTGCAATGATATCACCATTTGCTTTAGGGCTTCATCTATTCTGTCCCTGGGTTAGTGATATTGACAATTTATGATGGATAACAATGGGTATCCATCATAGCCTTTCAAACAACCCCATAAAGGATTACAAGGTCCATTTTACAGATACTGGGGCACAGAGAATTTAAGTAATTTGCTAGTGAAGACAAGGCTGGGTAAACAAACGTTATAGTACTCTTCACTGCAATACCATGTAGCCATTCACTGCTACTATCCATGTTTTGTGTTTGCACCTTAAACACGCATGCATGAGCGCGCACACACATACATACACACACACACACACCCCTTGCTGGGCTAAATATGTATGAAAAATATCTGTCAAAGAAATCAACTAGAAAATATCTGTTTCCTCCTTGAGCCACATGTAACTTTACCTACCAATACCCGAAGATGTACTTATTTCCACTCAAGAAAGATTTTATATATATCATATATATAAAATCTCTGAACTTCCCATCAGCCTATGGATTCTGGAACCATCCCTGAGCTTGAGTAGACACTCTTAGTACCACTATACTACTCTAGTTCTGTCTCTGCCCTGGTTTTCTGGGCAGAGTAACAATGGAGGATACCCAGCACCTGGACCCTTCCACAGCCTCATGCCAACAAGGGAAAACAGGACCTTGTCCAGAAATGTCACTTGCCAATGTTAGATTTCTTTTTGTTCTGAGTCACCATTGGCATAAATATATGTCGGTCAGTATAAGGAAAAACTGGCCAGAAGCCCTCTGAACTTAAAATTGAAACCGAAAGTCTGATATTTCAGATGGCACAATATATCATTAGGTTTTGTTTTTGTGCCTCAGTTGCTGTAATTGAAAAAGGGCATAACACCACCTCCCACCCCCTTTCAAACTTCTCCTCAAAGATAATAAATAATATTAACCCAACCCCTTGGTTAAAATGTTTACATGAGACAATCAACAACGATTTTAGTGACATAGAGTGTTATTGGGGCATTCTGATAATGATTAGTATTTGTCTCTGTCAAACCGTGTCCCCAAAACATTTCCATCTCAAACTATCAAGTGATTACGTTCTGCTAATATCCTTAGCAGAAATAACAAGAAAAACTATAAACGTTATATGAATATTTCTATTGCTAAAACTAATCATCGTTAAGGTCAAATACTTTGATCCATGGTCTTATCGGGTGACAGCATTTCCTCCCCGCCAAGAAGAAATGAAGCCGAAATAGTACGCTCCTTAAACTCCTAACATTTGCTTCCTTAGTGGCCATTGATGACCTGGAACCAGGCAGAGTTCATTAGTGGAATAAATATACAGACTTCAGCTTGTTTTAGTTTTCTTTTCTTCAGTCAACATTCACCAATGTTGTCATTGTTCTATTTGTATTAGGAAAAGGTCTTCTCCCAGTTAGAATACCGACCGTGTTGGTGATAATCTGGGGGACAGCAAAGATAGGCCAGGCTCTTCCCCTTCCCGCTCTCGAGTACTACTAGTGGGGCTGGATGTTCGCTGGGGACTCTAAATACACGCTCACATCTGTAGAAAGGTGACAGCATGGGGCTGAACATGCACGTGGACTTGTCCAGCCCTGGGAGGGATTCTACAGCAGTACCTTCCCATTCCCATTTTGGAATTACCTCCTCCACCACCGCATTCTAATGTGTGCCTTACAGCCAGCTCGAGAGGTCAGGGAGTTGGCGCAGTCCGCGAACGGCAAGGTCCCCAAGGGGTCACCTCCTCACTTCCCTCTTACTCGAGCATGGCTTCCCTTGCAGCCTCCAGGAAACACACTGTCTGAACATGAGACACTCAATTAAAATTAAAATGACTGGCCAACCTAACAGCTTCAAGAGAATAGTATTTCATAGAAGAATTCAGAAGAATTGCCCATCCCCGCAAGAAAGCTCTCCCTTCCTCCCCCCGCAACACTGCTGCGACAGCATTCGTGAGGCAGGACCAGCCTGAGTTTTATGAAAGGGTTAAGTTCTGTTAGAGGGCATGCACAGAGCCTCATGGGTGCTTGCCATCAGGAAGAAAGGCACGCAACTACAGCTCCCGCCACCCCAGGTACTAGGATGGACTGAGATTCATAGCTCACAGCTTAGTTAAGAAATCTGGACGCAGATATATTTTTTCGGAGCCATGGTGATTTTAATTACAGCTTGATCTTTATGGCCACCCATTGATTTTTCTATCAATGTCCGCCACCAAATCTTCTAACTTGCACTTAGATCTTGGAAGGAAAAAACAAAACAAAACAAAACAAAACAAAACAAAAAGGGTATTTCCAGTAGGTGCTACCTTGAGGGGCCTAACAGGCAGGGCAGACTTGAGCAATGACGGCCAAGATAGTAAATGCCAAGGCCGAGATAAGAGTGTTTAAACTTTTTTCACACTGGAGCTATACTTTGCGAATAGGAATTTTTATTCTGATTAAAAACCTAAGCTGGAGCCTTACACAGAGAAAATCCCCAGTGCCCTGCATTTTCAATGACCTCATTATTCCTGTCGCTGTCTTGCTTCAGCCTTAGATGCTAGAGAAAGCGGGGAGGATGTAATGCCCAATGCTTTGGGCTCCTCTAACTCTCCCCTCTCTGGCATAACCTAGGATCATCACAGGTGTGGTAGGCCGTGCAACAGCCCCTGACAGGTGTTCAGGCCCTAATTTCTGAAACCCACAAATGGGTTACCCTAGGTCATAAAGGGGACTGTGCAGACGTGTTTAAGTTCAAGATTTTGAGACGGGGAGATTATCCTGGATTTGCTGGGTGGACCCACTGTTATCACAGGCATCCTTACAGGAAGAAGGGGATCAAAGTGAGAAAAAAGGAGATGTGGAAACAGAACCAGAAGTGAAAAGATGTGCTTTGAACACAAAGGAAGGAGCCATAAAGTACGAAATGCAAGGGTCTTCGAGAAGTCGGAGAAGGCGAAGGAATGAATTTCTACCTTGAAACCTCCAGAAGGAACACGGCCCACCTGACTCCTTGATCTCGGACTTCTGACTCCTAGAACTGTGAGGGAATAAATCTGTGTGTACCAACTCTGTGGTAGTTTGTTGCAGTGGCAATAGGAAGTGACTGTATTAGGAAGTGTCCGGCTTTGCTTCCTAAGTATACTTGCTGTTTCCCTTCAAAATTACCGCTCTTTTTGAAACACGACCACAGAAGGTCCTGTTAAGCCTGTGGAGAAGAGCTGCTAGGATCTGAAGTCCTCAGGCAAGCATACACTTGCTTCTCTGGGTAAGGAGTGAGCCTGTGCTTTTGGAAACTAAGATCAGAGCTTCCTGATTTCAGAAGATGGCTTTTGGAGAAACTGTATTTGAGGGAAACTGAAATCTGAAACTGCTTTGCAAATGAAAGAGAAGCCATTATTGAGAGAGAAGTTATACAACAGACCACAAATTTCCTAACTCCCGCTTTCTATTTAAGTAACTCATAGATCTTCTTTTAAAGCTGAACAAATATGTTCTGCGGCAAGATGAAAACCCTTCAAAATCAGACAAAGACTTCTTCTGAGCATTTCTAGTCTTTTCGGTAAATGCAGACTCCATAATGGTGCTTGGGCATGTGGAGGTCGGAAATGGAGTAATGGTGAGTCAAAAGGCCTATTTCCATCAAAATGCCTCAGAGGAATTCTTTGCTGGTTCTTGAGTTGAGAGAAGAGTAGCATTCGGTAAAACCATGTTATTTACACACTCAATTTTTATAAACCAGCTTGTTGCTGTGGTCTCAGGCCAAAGATTCTAACAACAAAAACCCAGTAACATAAAAACCAAATTTAAAGTGGAATTAATTTCAAAGAAATGAAAAAGAGTGTGCTTTATTAGCATATGTTCTTCAGGAAAAAGCTTGCTTTTCTTATGTAAGAGCTCTGTTCAACCAGATGGGCCTTCTAGTAGATACAAACTCATCATGGAGAACACTGTGCTTGGAATTTCCTGTGGCTGAATCCCTTCAGGGGCACTCTCTTGGAAGATGTTCATTACCAATACAAAAAGAAACTTTTCTGCTTAAAATAATAGTCCTGTACAGTTGCCTTGATCTTTAAACCTGCAAGATTAAAAAAAAAATCTTCTCTACAAGACCATATCAAAAGGCACATTAGTCATACTTATAAGGTGTTAGTTTTCCTATTTAGATACCCAACTTCCACTGAAACCCATATAGTAGATTGGCCATTTTCGTACTTAAGTTACCATTGCTACCTTTAGAGCCCATGATCTCATAAGAGTTGCTACCTATCAGCCTAGGCATCCTCCATGATTCTAATGGGTTAGAATTTTAAAATCTGTTTCATGGCAATTTTTTCAAAGATGAGTTCAAAATGCTAAAAATGATTTTTCCCCCTAAAAACACTAAGCATGGCCGTGAAATGCAAAGAAGGGGACAGAGCAGGTTTCTCTTATTAGGGGACCTTGCTCTTCTGCACTGAAAAGTCTAGGCCTTTACTCAGAAGAGCCTCCAGCTCTGGATGACTTCGAGGAGAGGTACTCATTGCACAGAGGCTATAAATAAGAGTCATAATCAAGGTAGAGATTCAGAAAATGAAATCTAGGAGGAAAAAGCTGGAGCTCTCCTGAAAATTAGAAGGCTGAGTGTTAGTAAGAGTTTCTTTTCTTTTTTTCTTTCTTTGAGAGAGAGAGAGAGAGAGAGAGAGAAAGAGAGAAAGCACACAAGCAAGAGCAGTGGGGAAGGGCAAAGGGAGAGGAAGAAGCAGGCTCCCAGCCGAGCAGGGAGCCCGATGTGGGGCTCGATCCCAGGACCCCGGGATCATGACCTGAGCCGAAGGCAGACGCTTAACCGACTGAGCCCCCCAGGCACCCCAGTAATGGTTTTCAAGTACAGGGAGGACTTACAAAGCAGGAAATTATAGCTAGCTCATTTTCTGTTCAACAGAGGACAGGCCAAGAAGCTTCCACTGCACCATGAAAGGAGCTGGATCGATTGTAAGAAGGAATTTTGTCATGGTCAAATGTTGTTGTTGTTGTTTTGTTTTTTTGGTTTTTTTGACTCTTGGATGATGGAGCAGCAGAACAGTCAAGCCGGGCAAGCAGGTGCTGGACTGGAATGGGGGGGAGTCTCTTCCCTCCCCAGGTGTCAGTAGGAGGCTGGGATCGTCCAGCAGGCCCCTGGGTGCCTCCCCTTGCCTCACTGCTCTGCCCTTGCTACCTTGCTCCTCATTCTGTCTTCATTTCCCAACCTGACTGGATGGTTAGGGTCCAGACAACAGACCAGAGTTCTCAGAACCCTCACTTTATTGCTTCCTTGGAAGATTTCAGAGCTTAATGAATGATTCTAATTCTTAGAAAGAAGAGCCAAATTTTTTTCATGACTGCCGTGAAAGGAGATTACACAATATTTCTTTAGGGGCCTTTACAAGTAGCTGCTGCACAGCACAAACTGGAAAAACAGGACAGATTTCTCATGAGGGCTGGACCAGATGGCCCGTGCGCGTGCTCTCAGAGTCCTCCCTGGTTGTCGATTCCAAGAAAAAGAATCGCTGCTGGGCTTCTGTTTTGGTTTCCAATCTGAGTAACCGAAAATCATCCTGCAATGAGGATTTTTAAATGTATTTTGATACTGACTCTCAGGAGCAGGCTTTCAAAGCAATCTCGAAAAGCATGGCGGAGAGTCAAGTTTGTTCGGTACTGAACGTCCAAATGAGCATTTCACATCCGGGGTTGACATGGAGCACTGTCCTATCATCTCTGCCTGTGCTTTGTACATCTCTTTGAGAAGCCAGTTCTTTAGAAACTCTGACACTAAGCACGCTACCATCTGGAACTTAATTTCTGTCCAGCTTCAGAACGTACCGCGTGGCCCCTCTGGGGTCCTCACAACTCTGTAGGATGAAGGAAGCTGGTCCGGCTCTCTCATTGCACGGCGGGGCTTTGCTTCTTCTAGAGGAAAGTTTCAACTGCAAACTATGCATATGTATAGAAGAGAATTGTCCTTTCTAGAAGCATTTTATGTACTGTGCTTCTTTCTAAGTTGAAAAATGGGGCATACCAAGCAGCTGCAGGGTAGAAGCTGAAGGAGTGTAAGGAATCCTGCTCCTGAAGTCAGGAGACCTGCTTTTGGCCTTGACTCTCCCATCAGCTCTTTGAATAACTCTGACCAAGGAATTGGCCATCCTGTATAAAATAGGACTGAATTAGATGGCATCTCAAGTTCATTCAGTGCTAACATCCACAGCTAACGTATTTCCAGTGATCACATAGGATTAAAAATTCTCAATATTGAAATGGAAATTTAAGACTTTCGCCTTAAGTTCTTTAGTCTCTATCGCTCTTTACTTTCTAGTTCTGAAAAGAGTGGGAAACTGGTGACCAAAATATTTTTTAAACATGTAATGATCAATTTCCAGCACCGAATCCCTTTTTTATCATGGCTGAGGACTATCAGAATGGCTTTGATGCTCCTGTAAAGAAAAGTAGGAGTCGATGCTTATGATTTCAGTTCTTCTCATGCAGGGGTTTTCTCTCCTAAAGGAAGTTTTGAATTCAAAAAAACCCAAGAGTTCTATATTTTGATCAGATTCACTGGACCTAAATCCCATTCTGTTTGTGAATATACTGACAAATTATAAAATTTGAAGAAATGAATTTGAAAACTTAAAGTCAAATTTACAAATCTGATTTCCCTTTTGAATGTCATGGAGTTTTTTCCTCCTCTCAGAACATTTCTCCAATTACTGCAAGTTCAAGTATTTGCAGAACTTTTTTTTTTTTTTAAAGAAAGGATTTCTAGAAAATGAATGCACTTCCAATGATGGGCAGTGAGTGGATTGGGGTTAGAGATTTCATCTGCAACAACCCAACTGAAGATTACAGCTGGAAGATGAACTGTTTCTGGAAACACTTTGGAGAGATTCATTCCCTTGCATGTGCTACGTATGCATGCACATACAACATACACACACACACACACACACACACACACACACACACACACAGAGCTATGGAACTGGAACACCATTTGCCTAACAACTTCCGGGAGGCTGCCTCCCCTCCTACCATTTTCTCACCATCCCATGGATGCCAGACTTCTGACTGCTGCCTTGCAGAGGTGGAATAAACTCTATGAGACTGAATCAGCAATTAATTTTCAGGAAGGTTCCTCCACCTCCCCATTCTCACCACTTTGCTTTGGGGAAGAGAGGAAAGCCCACACCCATGGGTGTCAGTGGAAACGACAATGGTATTCCATATATATATGTATGTGTGTGTGTGTGTGTGTGTGTGTGTGTGTGTGTATAAACTGGCATTCTAAATAACCAAGCTGCTCTCTTTTCTGGACTGAAATCAAATATTTCTATTTGAAACAGAGCCACAGAGCTGGCTCTTCTCTTCCACCCTCTTCAGCCCACCTATTTCCTCCCACTTTTCCCCATACATGTGTGCGAGCGTGCGCACACACACACTCACTGCCTTTTACGTAATGGGCTGACAAGATTGATCCTTCACTTCAATTGCTTTGATTCAAAATCTGCCCACCATTCGTGGGAGGTAAAGAACTGTAGAGGGCACGTGTGCTTTAATAAAGAGGCTGTGAAAGGAATGGCATGGGAAAGGCGTCTGGTTTTTCTTGATTCTCTGCAAGAAAACAGAGAATGCTATAGAATTAAACAAATTATCTTACTTCACATTTATAACCCCTCCATTTTTTTTCTTTGGAACTGCCAGGTTAATCCTTTCTTAACAGAACTTCAATCAGACGACCTGTGCGAAAATCAGCAACCTCCATTGCTGATGTTCACCTGATGTCTAAACGAGTTGCCCGGGCTTCCCAGGTGCCATAACCTGACCCCTCTTCACCTCTACAAGAGGCTCTCTCCCCCACTTCCCTGCACAAACTCTCTGCCCTATTCCATTACTTCTCACCAGTACATGCGTAGTCTTTGAGATGTGCTGCCCACCCATGCTGCAGCCTGCTCTTCTCCTCCTCCTCTCTGCTCATCTTGATGTTTCTCCTTCCTCAATACCAAGCTTCACTGGCTTTTCTTATGTGACTGCTCCCTGACTCCTAGAGCCCCTGCTGAATGAGGTGTCCTCAAACTACAACAAAATTATTCTTTGTATCACTAACACATGCAGCCTTCTTGGTAGATCTCTAGTCACACCAAACTGTAAATAATCAAGAGACAACCGTCTCACTTCGTATGCCCAGCATTTAACATAGTGTCCCACAGGTGTCGCCATTCATTTTCTAAGCATTTCTTGAGTTGCTATCGTGAGCCAAGTGCCAGGTTTGGCTCTGGGGTTATAGTGATAAATAAACTCCAAAACTCAAGCTGATTATAGACTAATGGGGAAGACACCAATGCAAATAGATAAAAGCAACACTATGCAATCAATAATTTCCATAAAAGAAATAAGAATCAGTTGCAGCAGAGGCAGTATAGAGCACTTATTTAATGCTATATGGTGTGGAGCTGGGGAAGGTTTCACTGAGAAGGTTATGCTGGGGTCTTAGAGGATGCATAGGAGTTTGCCTGGCCAAGTGAGGTAGGAGAATTCTAGAGCAGAAGGATGAGAATGGAAAAGAATACAGAAGCATAAGAAAATAAGAAGGTTCAGGGTACTATGATGGGTCCTCTTTCAAGTAGGTACTTCTGATGAAGCATGTGGTCATCAGAGGAAAGATGAGAACAGAGAGGCGACTACGAAAAAACCACTGGAAGCCACACCATGAAGGACCTCAGGTGCCATGTTAGGTAGTTTGGATTGTATTCCCTGAGCTACTGAAAGGCATGGAAGGAATTTGAGGATACTGTTGTAATCTGAAGTTATCTAACCATGCTAAAAATAAGAATGACAATGACCTGATTTTTTTTAAAACAATTCATCTACCAGAGGACAAACCAAAATATCCATACCATGGAATACTACTCAGCAATAAAAAGGAATGAACCACTGAGACACGTGACAACTCAGAAGGGTCCGAAGAGAATTATACTGAGTGGAAAAAAAAAAAAAAAATCCCCAAAGATTACAAACTATAGGATTCCATTTATGTAAATGCTCTTGAAACAAGGAAATTAGGAGCTAGATCAGACAGTGGTGGTTGCCAAAGACTAGGGATCGGAGGGGTATATGGGTGTGATTATAGAGTGGTATATATATAGAGGGAACCTCATGGTGATGGAATAATTTGGACTCTTCACTGTACTGGTTACACAAATTTCCACATGTGATAAAAACATGTAGACATATAAACATACACACATATGAATACATGTATAACTGGTAAAATCTAAATAAATTCTGTGGATTGTACCAATGTCAATTTACTAATTTTGATGCTGTGCTATAGTTACAGAAGATGTTACCACTAGAGAAAACTGGATTAACGGTGCACAGAAATTTTCTATATATATATATATAAAAAAAATTATTATTTTTTTTTTTTTACAAATTCCTGTGAATCTATAATTATTAAAAAAAAATTCCTAGTGAGAAAAATGGTAAAATGTGATTAACCTAAACAACTGGAAAAAATAACTTTTTAAAGTGGGATTTAAAGATTATTGCTCAACAATATTGACTCTTGTAAGAATTTCAAAGCCTGTTTTATGTAACATTACAGCACAATGTTTTATTGACATGGGTATATATGTTACTGGTAAGATTTTTCTAGATGGCATTGGGTCCATCAATATTCAAAATGTTCTAGGACTAAAGTAACAATTTTAGAATGTGGGTGGGTAGCTTATCAGTACAAATGTGCTCAATTCTGAATGACAAAAGCTCTGAGACCATGTCAGATACCAGTAGGATCCTTTTAAAATGTTATTTTAAAAATAACCGGCCTGGGTGGCTCAGTCGGTTAAGCGGCTGCCTTCAGCTTGGGTCATGACCCCAGGGTCCTGGGATGGAGCCCTTGGTCAGCCTCCCTGCTCAGTGGGGAATCTGCTTCTCCCTCTGCCTCTGCCTGTTGCTCCCCCTGCTTGTGCACTCTGTCAAATAAATAAAATCTTTAAAAAAAAATTTTTTTTAAAAAGACACCCAACCAACCAAATAAGCGGCAACAAGAAAACAAATCTGATTTAATTTCTATTCTCAGTGATTCAGCTTTCGTAGGATGAAAGGTATGTATGAGTCTACATATATCATGTATGGTTATAGAGTATACACCAAACTCTAACACCATGTGATGAACTCGGAGATTAAAAACACACACAGAACTAAAATAAAGGAACTCTCATGCATTAACAAAGCACAAGTGTAAAAACTCTAAGAAATGAAATAGTCTTATGTTATTTACATACAGGATAGTCCCCAGGATAAATGTTAGGTGGAATCCTGTTCTATCAGGCTAAAAGTAGCACTTGAATAGCAGATTTCTCTAGTGGACTTTTTTTCATCCTTAACCTTGAAACAATAGCTAACTTTATGAAAGATTTTTGCACAATGGCAATGTGAAGGTAACAGTGGCTTTGAGTATTTTATTCTTGCAAAACTCATCATGAGCTCCTAATTAATGGATGGTAATCATGGGCTAGGACAGGAGTGGGGCTTTAAAAATTATAAGGCATTAAACAAGTGAAAGGCATTCTAATCATTTATCAGGGTTATAGTAAGTAAGTCCTCAATGGCCAGGTAGCGCCTTATCCAGCAGGGTTGGAACATTAAAAAAAAAAAAAAATCCTTGGCTTGGCAAATAGGTGGCCTATCTGGGCACAATTCCTCATGCCCCAAGAGGCAACCATAATTCTAGAACCAAAGCAGAGATCGTAGCCTCAAAATGAAGAAGCTGAGGCAGCCCAGGCATGACCATCACCCTCCCCAAATATAGCCTCCCAAAATTCTTTCCTAATAGAGCATTATTATTTTTCTTATCTGTGGTCTGCTTCGCCAACCTGAAGGTAAGCCCCAAATCTAGTCTGCTTTCTGCACCTTTGTGAAACCAGTTCTAGTAGAGGTCCTCATACAGAATTGATGCTCAATAAATATTTGTTGGCTAAAATTCCTCTTCACTCTAGAACACTGCTTTTTGTCAAAAAAGAAAAGTGAGTAGTTGACATTTTCGAATTCTGATGAAAGCTAGGAGCCCTCCCCTTGGGAAAAAGATATATGAAAAAACCCTGTTCTTATTGTTTTTTTTTAATCTTCTATAAATTTCATGGATCCCAGATTAAGCTATGCCCAGAGAAACCATTTAAGGATGACAAAGGTATTGTAAACACAATTAGCCACTTTATTTTTGCTATTTGTTATCAAGAACACACGATATTTTAGTGACATTAAAGCCAAAGGATAATTCAGCTAATAAAAATATTTCTGTTGTATTTTATAAACTGTAGAGCTAGTCCCTCTCTCCCTCCCTCCCTTTTTCTCCCTCTCTCTCTCTCTCTGTCTCCAACCCTAAGAAAGTCTTAGTGTACATTTGGCATAATCTCATAATCTCCTTCCTTAAGGCACTCTGAGTAGAATTTGAAGGAGAGAGGGGTTAAGTCATACTCACACACACAAAAAACCACCTGCCGGTCATAGGTAAAATGGTTCTGAATAAGAGAGGAGTGGAGAAACTTGTCCAGTCACCATAAACAACAAATGACTCAAAGAAAACTGAAAAACCACAGATGGCTAACTTTTTGTCAGAAAAGAGCTATCCTTAGTTGCCAGTAATGGAAGATGCCCGAGTGAATCTTACTGGCACACGGAGCTTCTGTAAAGACAGACAATTATTCTCCAACCTGAGCTGAGCTGTAAATATTACCAGAAAAACCTTAATGGAAATCTCCTGCCTTCAGAAAGTCTTCGTAAAACCAAACTCTTCCAATACAATGCTGCATAAGCAACTATGAAACTCTGCCACAAGAAATGAAGGGTGTTACTTTTTTATTCTTATTATTAACATATAATGTATTATTTGCTTCAGGGGTATAGGTCTGTGAATCATCGGTCTTACACAATTCACAGCACTCACCATAGCACGTACCCTCCCCAATGTCCATCACCCAGCCACCCCATCCCTCCCACCCCCCTCCCCTGCAGCAACTTTTTGTTTCTTCTGGTTTAGGAAAAGAAAGCTCAAGGTGCTGCTAAAATGCCGGTGGCCACACTTCAAATCACCTCTGTGATCTGCCTTATCTGTAGGTGGCCCGTGTTTCTCAGGGCCCCGCTGATGAAGGCAGCGACTTGTTCCCCTCGCAGCAGCCCAGCTGCGTGCAGAGCAGTCCGTGGGGCAGGGCTGGCCGTGGACCACACAAGCAGCCATGCACCGGAGACTGCAGTCTCAGTTAGCAAACTGTCCGTGTGGGGCCCCACTCGCCACCATGGCAATACTGGGGAAAGCACAGTTGCCTGGAGCCAGGCTGCTCGTATCCTACTGCAGTTGGGGCAAAAAGCTTTAGGTGCCCTCCCCCCCCCACCCCCCCAGGCACACAGCTTTCTTTCTTAATGGCTCAGAAATATATCAAAACAATAGTGCTCAGTGTCTTTGCAATGACAAGCCCTCCTGTAACTCCACAAAGAAACTTTTGCAGGGGTAACTTTTACAGTAATTGGTTTAAATGCCTCTTTCAGAAACCCTACATGGGAAGTCTCAGGTGTGCATTATTTTAATCGCATCGAGTTCCTTCCATCCTAAAACCTGGTTCCTAACAAAGATGAGGGATAGTTCAATATAAATAATTGACAAAAATCCTATCTGCACGCTAGAATAACCAAAGCCTTTGGAAGATGCGCCATTAGCTTCTCTCCTCTACATCTGTAAAGACTTTGAGACGAAAGCGCAGTAGGTTTAAAGAAATAAAGCCAGGAAGGCTCAGTGCAAAGCAGATAGAATGAGAAGGCAGAAGTCACCTAATTGAATAATGAAATTTTCTACTTATCAAATTTAAGTCATTCTTTATTAAGGAGAACATCAACTACTACCAGGAAGGTTGCCAACTATGGAAAACAACCTAGAGGAAGAGGGAGCTCAAAAATGTATGAGGAAACTCATATTAAAACAATTAACTTCTTCTCCGTATTTCACAAGAAGTTCTCTATTTTATTTCAAGCAGTAATTTAGATTCAAAGACGTCAGTATTCAATCAAATTTACCTTAATGGGCGTTTCTTCCTGCAACAAAACTTCCTTAAGGGCTTGCATAGCATTTGTTGCCTTGGTCTTTTGAAAGGTAAATCAGAATGCAGTACTAGATAGGAAACTAATTTGAATAGTAAAATCACAGAAACTACAGTCTGTGCCATAAAATCGAACCATCACATGGGCGGTGGAAAAACTACCCTGATATCTCAATACCAGTTTCCAGCAGTTGTGTTCGTCTCTGCAGACTGGAATCCATACAGCCCCTAAGGTGCTCCCAGCACTTAAGAATGTACAAAATAGGCTGCTTTTTTTTTTTTTTAAATGCTGTACACACACAGCACAACCACTTTGGGTTTCCCCTTTCCTAAGGAGCTATTTTCGAGACACCGGAGAATTCTAAATTAGGCAACCCGCCCGTGGGTAAGTCACTTTTCAAAACCCATGAACTGTCCCCACTGCACCTGTATAGCACACAGAAAGCCCGGGCACAGGGAATCTAACATCCATACCTATATTTCATGCCAGTCTGCTTTGCGGTGGACTCTTTGAGAGAAATGTGATGCTGAGGGGTGAAGGTCCCCAGGCTGCGCGCGATGATAGCGACCGTGCGGAATTTGGCCCGGGCTGCGTTCACCACATTGGGGGCGGTGGAGCTCTGCTTGCTCAGAAGTCGGTCCTCACCATTCCGGCTCTTCAGATTGTGCTCTGTGCAGGCTATGGAGACTTGCATTGCTTCCCCGGGCAGCGCGCGGTCCCTCTCAGAACCCCAGAACACAGGCAGTCACGAGAGGTTGAGCAGCTGGGGGGGTTTCTACTCGTCTTTTAACCCCTCCTTGCTCCCCCCCCCCTTCCTGGGGATGCCGTCAGAGGAGTCCTCGCGGCCGACTTCAGAGCCGGGCCAGTGGCAGGAGCGGTTGCGGTGCCGAACAGAGTCCCGAGCCCTGAGAGAAGTAAACAGCCAGCCCCGAAGTTGTCACAGCAGCTGGAGTGCGGATCAGGCTCGCCAATCTTCCCGGGCAGTCACCTCGGCGGATTACCCAGCCAAATCCATGCAGTCGGGAGGCTTCTGCAGACGCTGAAAGCTGAGCGTTCTCGCTGACTGCAAGCAGCCCTGCCTGAGCCGGTGCAGAGTGTCTGAATGCGGGCTCGCCTCTGGGCGATGGCTCAAATCCACGCAGGCATACCGCAAGATGCGCCGCCAGCACCCTCTGGACCACAGGCAGGATGCTCGACTGGCACACGCGGAGCCTCCAAGAAGCAGCTAATGGCAAGCCGATCCCGGGGACCAGCGGTCTCCAGCCCCTCCGGCTGTCAGCTCCCTCCCCGCCCCACTCCGGGAGGTCTCCGGGGCTCCTCAAGACCCCTCCCCACTCATTTTCAGGTGAAAAGCCCGGGTCGCTCAGCCCGCACTGACACTGGTTTGCAGCTGCACGGAGGAGCAGGCTGGTAGAGCTTCTCCCCCTGTGTGCGACTGGTAGGCAAGATCACTTTCACCAGACTCTGGCTGGAACAGAGTCTGGAGGGCAGCTCCTAAAGAGGGGGAAGAGGGGGGGGCGCCTCTGCCCAGACTCACACCAAATCCCGCTGCAGCACAACAGTTGGAACTGGGGGAGGGCAGAGTGGGGGTGCACCTGCCACACAACACGCCAGTGAATTAACACGTGAATACTCTGCGACTGGCTTCAGAAAACGCTACTTGAAATCCCTGTTATTAGCCTTGTCAGAGTTCATTTCCCTTTTGCACGTTATTCCTTCAGATGCTAAGTTTGAAGTTTCCTGAGAAAGCACGGCGCAGACTTTTTGGAATCAAGTCAGCTAACTTGCTGGAAAATCTATTCTGGGTCTCAGAGGAGGACCAAGGATGGGGAAAGAGACAGCAATTCGCCACCAGCCAGAGGGGGGCTACTCTAGGTAAGCGGCAGGTGCATGTCACCACCCAGAAGGTCCAGGCCAGGTGTCTGGAACCATGTACACTGCCCGCCGGTCATGTGGCCAGCTGGTGATGACAAACACTAAGCCCTGGTCAGGGCTGGGCAGCAAAACACCCCTCTTGACTGTGAACCCACATGAGACAGAAACACCATTTGGTTCAGTGTCAGGTGCAAAGTAACTGCTCAATAAATGTGATTGGACAAAACAAAGCACCAACTGACCGATAACACTTGATCTCTCCATTTGAAATGCACGGAAGCCAGACTCCTTTTGTAGATGTACTTACAATAAAACTGCGGCTTTTGCAAAATCAGTTTTCTAAACGTGGTTCCCAACAGAGATTGCTGCCAAGCAAAAAGGACCAGTGCTTCAATCAATAGTATCTGTGAGCACCATCTCAGTAGTAGGAAATAGAAACACGGGGGGTGGTGGGGGGAAATGAAGCACTGTCCCTCTCCTCAAGGAACTGGCAATGTGTGGGAAGGACAAAGCACTCGGTCTTAAAGGGGCTAATTAACAAGTCAGAGGTGTATCGGTGTTCCAGTGAGTGGTACAGATACTAAATATGCTAGAGTTAAGCAGGGGAGTAATTGCAGACGGCTAGAGAAGGTTCTTGGATTCATTCCCCACATTTCTATGGAGTCCCTAACAGACACTGGTCTCTGCTTGTTGCTGGGCTACAAAGTTGGCTTAAACACAGGCTGGACCTCAAGGAGCTCACGGTATGCCCAGGCAGCCCTCATCAAGGAGTAGGACTTTGCCCGGGCCGTGATTCTGATGAACAGGAGAGGAGGGAGGTGGTCTTCCCAGGGGTTGGCAAGTGTGGGGAGAACACACATTCTGGCTGTATCTATGTGTTTAAAAAAAAAGAGGTCTGACCACTTCTTTCCAGCTAAATTAAGTTATAGGAATGAAAAATTTTAAGTAGAATATGAGCTTATTTTGGATTCTACTCCAGAAACGAATCTCAACATTTTCTAACCTGCATTCCACATTGTAGAAGCTCATCCTTTACCCTTCATGACCTTCCCACTCCTGACTTCAGAAAATAAGTCTACTACCTACTATTCAGTGGTTGAGAAATAACTTTTGGAGGGGGTGAGGGTTGTGGAAAGGGACAAATGAGGCCTTCTTCTCACCCTGGGCTCCCAGGAGGGAGTTCTCGAAGATGTCTGTGTCCCTGGAATAAACAACAGTAGGCAGAGAGGAAGCAGATCATTAGAACCTTCATGTTTTCACACGTAGCTGGCTCATTGGAGATGATGAACGTGCATCAAGAAAAGAGTCAAAATGAGAAGAGGAAGAAGTGGGAGGAATCCAAAGGAACAGCTCAGAGAAAGAGGAAAATAAAGCAGCCTGGGAGGCAAGACAGAGCGTGGTGATCACCACAGGCCCAGAGGGGTCAGGAGCTTCCCTGGGCACTGGCTGAGGGGGAGGAGGTGTGAGAAGGTGGCCAGGGGCTGACGTAAGAGTCCTGCTAATTTCACGGGGGGGGGGGGGGGGTTGGGGGCCAGAGATCAGCACGCTGTTAGCCAAGATGGCTTTCAGGCTTCCCTGAAAGCATAACCCGCAACAGATCGGGGATGCGGTTACCAGAACAAAACATGCAAGGCAGAGCGCCTCTGAGTCACCTTTCTATCCCCCACAGGACCAAGCAGAATGCCTTATATAGAGCAGGCCATGTATGAATAATTGAGAGGAGACAGGAAGCAAAGGAAAGAAGGAGGCAGGAAGGGAGGAAGGGAGGTGTATGGGAAGATGCCAAATTCTTGGATAAACTGGATTCCTTAAAAAGAAGAAAAAAGAAAAGAAAATCCAGCACAGTCTAGTTTCTCCCAGGCTGCTTCCTTCAAGGGAGCAAGTCATTGCCCCACATTCACATCTGCACCTCTTATGTATTGACAAGGGTCCGCCTTTAGTCCACCTCCAAGAGAATGGAAGAATGGAGACCAGAGGCAGGCTTTACAGAGCAAGCCTCTTTCTTGCTGCCTGCAGTGGGCCTTTTCAGATCTGACGCTGCACAGGCTTTGAGGGCCAGCCAGCAGCTGGGTGACTTATCCAGCTGTGCTCACCCTTCCCAGCATTAATGGAGCTGCAGGCCTCAGGAGTCCAGGAATCAGCTCAGGGGTGGCTCATGCCTAATAAATTTGTGCTAACAGGCTACATGCTAATTAAGGTGAGAAATTAGATAGGAATCCTGTTATTGTCATACAGTAGGATTTGGAAGTTATTATTTCCGATTCAAGGAAGACCCACAGAGGATGGTATCACTGGAGATGGAGATATAAATGTAGATAGAGATGTGGTAATGGGTTCAATTTTGCACACCCCCGCCCCCCAATTCATATGTTGAAGTCCTCAGTCTCGGTAAGTACCTCAGAATGTGACTGGATTACGTATATTACAATAATACCGGGAGACAGGGTGTTTAAAGAGGGAACTGAGGTAAAATGAGGTCATTAAAGCCGGCCCTAATCCAATAGGACTGGGGTCTTTATAAGAGGGGGAGAGGAGGAAGATGGTACACGTGGAGGGCAGATCCTGTGAAGACACAGGGAGAGGACAGCCATCTGTAAGCCAAGGAGAGGGGCTACAGGAGAAATGGACCCTGCTGACTCCCTTCCCCGATCTTGGACTTCCAGTCTCCAGAATCACGAAAATATAAATTTCTATTGTTTCAGCCCCTCGATCTACAGTATTTTGTTATGGCAGCAGTCCTCACGCCCCGGTACAGGTATAGTTATTGTTCTTTATTTTAATACATATCTTAGTGGTCAAGAGAAACTACTGTAACACTGTAAAGAAGGTGCTCCTAAAAGTCTTTATGAGACCACAGTGATAACATTGTTGTGCCATTCAATACATCCTGAGCCAGTGTTATAAATGTGCTGCAAAGAAGAGCTCCAAATAGAACTCATTTGTTCCTGTCCACAAAGTTGTAGAAGCCTCTACATGGTAACTCTTGATATAAAAGAGTGGTAGTTTTCAAGGCATTTCTAGTACTTTCCCTTGTTCGGTTTTTTTTGGGTTTTTTTTTTTAAGATTTACTTGAAAGAGAGAGAGAGCGTGCGCACACAGGGGGAGAGGAAGAGAGAGAATCCCAAGCAGACTCCCTGCTGAGCACAGAGCCCAACACGGGGCTGGACCTCGAGACCCTAAGATCATGACCTGAGCCCAAATCAAGAGTCAGACACCCAAACGACTGAGCCACTCAGGCGCCCCTCCCTCGTTCTTAGTGACCTCCTCATTCTGCCAATTTTCCCTTTCAAGGGCTTGCTTTATACTGGGCTTGTATAACCAGCAACCTCAGACAGGTCAGGAGGTGGTGGCCAGAGGCCTGTAGTAGCAGGCAAAGGCCTGGCTTCCAAACTCAGCTCTGTCACCCTGCCTGTGACCTCAGGTATCGTCATAAATCTCCGTGCCGCTGTTCTCACCTGACCTGAGAGAGATGCCTGTAGATTCAGCAGGGTGCTTTCATAGAAAGCGGTGGAGGTTACAAGATCACGGAGAGCCGAACTGTCACTTACTCGGCAATTTCACCTGGGCCTCAGCTGGTCTCGATTCATTACCTGATATTTGGAATTCTTTGGCATCAACGTCAAAGGATCATTGAGTCACGGTGACAGAGCCAGTTAGAAACAGAGCGCAGGCTACTGAACTTGCACCCTATCTTCTCATGATCATACAGTCTTCGTGGTAACACGGAAGGACTGTGGAGCGCGCGGTAAGCAGGAGCTGGGGGTGAACCCCAGCTCTGCTGTGCCCCTTCCTGTGCACCACGGAGCAGGACGCTCAACCTCTCTGTGCCTCGGTGGCCTCACAAAAAATGGTGCAAGAATGTGCCTCTCTGGATGGTTGTAGAAATTGCATGAAATAGTACTTGGCCCAGAGTAGGCACTTGATAACTGCTAAGTATCCATCTCAAGTTATTAAAAGCAGGGCTGTTAGGAAGTCAGTCTCTCCAACAAGCTCGACCAGGGGACCCCAGCAGTTACTAATAGCACTAAGGCTTACACTGCATTTCCTATGTCCTACGAGCTCTCAACACTCTACATGTATTAACTCATTTCATCTGCATACAATCCGTGGGGAGGTAGTATGTTTTCGACACCATTCTAGAGATGAGGAAACACGAGACACAGAGAAGTGAGATAATTTGCCCAAGGTGACACAGGCAGGAAGCCGCAGAGCAGGGGTTTACTCGGGGTCTGTGCACACTGCTCCTCGCTACAAGAACCTCCTTGGGGAAAGGGCTTTAAACAGTGCCAATTTATGAATGTCATTTTTTAGAAAGCTTTACTCTTATTAAGAGGGAGGGTAAAAATTCAACATTAAAAGTCTCGACATTTCAGAACAATTAAATCATCCATGCTTGGTAGCTTTGAGGGATTCTTTCCATCAACCTTTTAAAATACTTCGTAATACTTCATTCTTCTTGCTCAAGAAAACATGTTTTTCCCAATTACCTGGTGCATTTCTGATTAACTCAATTTCCTACAAGTCGAGTCAAAACAAATGCTTTTTGCTGAGTCCACTTAGAATTTATGATTTCTTTGCCATCAGAAATCAGAGCCAGCGGGGGCCAGGAAACATTCAATTATGCAGCCAGGCAAAACCGGATTCATTCAAAACAGAAAAGAATCTGCTACTATCTGAAGAATTTTAAACAGGCAAGTGTACAGATGGCAAGCCACTTTATGTGCCTATTATTTGTGGTTAAAAGAGAAATTGTTAGGATGAGAGTTTGCTATTTATCAGAAATTCTTAACATCTGGGTTTGGAGAACAATTTATTATAATCTGACAAATTGAACCAGCCATGAAAGTAACAATGGGCCTACATTTGCGTGGGCGCAGGTTTTGGAATAACAGAGAAAGTAAAATTGAGAGGCCAAACTGGAAATACTCGAGGCTCTGCTGAATAGAAGAAACTTCCAGATAAAGACCCCTGCTTCCTTGGAGGCAAGTTTCACCA
>CM052898.1:96509051-96545515 GCA_028534135.1 Potos flavus | reverse complement strand
AAAGCAATCTTAAGAAAGAATAAAGCTGGTGGTATCACAATTCCATATTTCAAGATATACTACAAAGCTATAATAATCAAAACAGGATGGTACTGGCACACAAAAATAGACATAAAGGTCAATGGAGTAGAATGGAGTCCAGGAGGAAACCCATGCTTATGTGGTCAACCAATCTATGAAAAACAAGGCAAGAACATGCAATGGGGAAAGAAAAGAGTCTCTTCGACAAATGTTGCTGGGAAAACTAGATAGCTACATGCAAAAGAATAAAACTGGACCATTTTCTTTCACCATACACAAAAAAACTCAAAATGGATTAAAAACCTAAGCTTGAGACCTGAAGTCATAAAGTTCCTAAAGGGAAAACAATCTCTTGGACTTTGGCTTTAGTGACATCTTTATGGATAGGTCTCCTGAGGCAAGGGAAACAAGAGCAAAATTAAACTTTTGGGACTACACCAAAATAAAAATCTTCTATACAGCGAAGGAAACCATCAATAGAACAAAAAGACAACCTACTGAATGGGAGAAGATATTTGCAAATGACATTTCCGATAAAGGGTTAGTATCCAGAATATATAAAGAACTTATACAACTCAACACTAAAAAAAAAAACAAAAAACAAAAAACAAAACAAAAAAAAACAAACAAACAAACAAACAAAAGACCCCACCCTAAATAATCCAATTAAAAATGGCCAAAGAAGACATACAGATGACCAACAGACATGTGAAAGATGCTCATCATCACTCATCATCAGGGAAATGAAAACTAAAGCCACAATGAGATCACTTTACACCTGTAAGAATGGCTAAAATAAAAAGCACAAGAAATAACAAGTGTTGGTGAGGATGTGGAGAAAATGAAACACTCGTGCACTATTGGTAGGAATACAAATTGGTGCAGCCACTGTGGAAAACACTATGGAGATTCCTCAGAAAAATTACAAATAGAATTACCATATGGTCCAGTAATTCTCCCACTAGGTATTTATCCAAAAAAATGAAAAGAAGAATTTGAAAAGATATATGCACCCCAATGTTTATTGCAGCATTATTTACAATAGCAAAGATATGGAAGCAACCCAAATGTCTATTGACTGATGAATGGATAAAGAAGATGTGATATACATATAAACTGGAATATTGCCAAGCCATAAAAAAGAATGAAATCTTGCCATTTGCCACAATATGGATGGACCTAGAGGGTATAATACTAAGTGAAATAAGTCAGAGAGAGACAAATACCATATCATTTCACTTACATGTGGAATTAAAAAAAAAAAAATGAACAAATGAAAAAAGGGGAAAAAAAGCAGACTCTTAAATACAGAGAACAAACTAGTGGTTGTCAGAGGGGAGATGGGTGAAATAAAGGGGATTTAACTTATCTTGATGAGCACTAAGAAGTGAATAGAACTGTGGAATCATTACATTGTACACCTGAAACTAATAACACTGTATATTAACTATACCTAAATTCACACACACACACACACACACACACACACACACACTCAACTATTGTCTCTGGGATTTTTCCCCCCAAGTTGTTGATCCCCACTCTGAAAGTTGTGATGCACACTCACAGGCACCGACAGCCACATCCTGATGGTCACCGAGCCAGCAGCAATAGATCATGTCACAGTTTCACCAAAGGAAACATATGTGCTTCAGAGAATTGGTGAACTATAATGATTTCTAAGATAGTATATTTTAAACTCTTATTTCATGGCCATTTAAATCTAAAATGTTATAGAAGGGAGGAGAAATTTTTCAGCACCCACTATGCGCCAGGCATTGTGTCAAAAGCTTCTATAGTCACTATCTTATTCCAGAGGAAAGGAAAAAAAGAATCTGCCCTTGTTAAACATCTAAATTAATTGGGCTCTCAACTATGTAGTCTATAGATGGACTTACAGAACCATTCATCTTCACCCTTGCAAAACTAAATCTGAATCAGACTCTAGAAGGGCTTTCCAGATGAAATCACCCTTACCCGATGGGGCTGAGAAAAATAAGCAACCTGAAGGTCTTTCTAAACATACATTAATGGGTTAAAACTTCCTTGTTTCAGTTCAAATGTGTTGGTCTTCTTAGGGTGAGAAAGCTATTGTCATTCTACCTCATATCTAATGTATCTTTATAAAAGATGTATTCTCTCACTTCTTTGTTCATTTTCAAAAGGGAGGTGTTGTAAAGAGCAGATCTTAGATCCTATGAGATTCCTTCTCATTTAAGTCCTTCCTTTTGACAGATTGCAGAAAATTAATGTAGCAGACTCCTTAGGCTTTCATCACATTTAAAAAACTCATCTGGGGGGTTATAAGGATCAAGCTCTCAGTCTGTACTCTCTCAAGTACTATATTGTCTGAAGTTTTTATGATGCACACGTGTTACTCTTGCAAATAAAATACGTTAAAAGTTTTCTACCATAACCTTTTCACCAAGTCATCTAAGAGGAAAGAGGGATACATGAAAGCAGGAAGGAAAAAGTCACATTAATTCAGACTTCCAATTTTTAACATTTTTGTCAATACCTTCTTGGCTTGCACATTTTTTATTTTCCATGCATAGTTTCACGGTTGTTGTTATTAATGTTGCTATTGTTTATATAATTGAACACTTTTCAATGTGTCAGTTACCTCATGCTATCATTTTGGATTTGTTCCATGGTCTTTTCATTTTCATACATTATCTGCCCAAAGGTCAATTATTTGTCATCATTATGCATCGATCACCATGTCGATAGGCATCTTTCATTGTCTGGTTGGTAACTTCTATATCCTGATGAAGCAAAGAAGTGAAGGACTCAGCCCCTCCCCGAAGGGCTCCCTTCCTGGCTGAGAATGTGCAAACATTCATTGATGGCTAGCTGCCTACCCTCTATGTCAGAATGAGTGATCTAGCTGATACACACTCTAGAGGAAGAAATCCTGGAGGTCAAGGCAGTTAAAGAGATTATGGTAGTGTCAGAAAAGATTTGGGCACTAAGGACAGAGAAGAACCCAGGCAAGGAAAGAAAGTAGGTGAGGGAGGCTACATAGGCAGATGAAATATTTTTTAGCAGAGATGGGGAGGTTGAGGGGCCTCTTAGGGAACAATGAGCAAAGCACTCTGGATGGAACCTTATTTGAAAAAAGGATTTATGTGAGAAATGACCCAAAACAAATATACATAAATCAACTAGAGTCTGCTGAGGACAGCCTAGAATAAGTCTGGTGAAGATTCCTTGCTCAGGGCAGTCACAGGGAGGTTGAAGATAGAACGGTCATTAAGGATTCAGATCTGGGGATAGGAGTATAAGCAGTATTTTTGGAAGATCCCTCTGGAAGTCAATAGGGCGGTCCAGTAGGAGACTGCTAGAATCAGCCAGCTGTTAAGGTAAAACCCGCTGTCAAAAGAATGGTACTTCCTCCTGCCAATTCTAACAGACTATGGAAAAATGTTCACAACGCACTGAACACTCACAAAACAGTTCGTAAAATAATATGTCCAGTACGAGCCTATTTTGGTAGAAGCAAAAATTATCTACCTCTGCAGAGAAATCAAAGGATATATCCAAATATATGTTTGGTGTATTGGGTATATTTGAGATACCCAAATATCATCAGTAGTTACTTATGCATGGTGGAAATATGGGTGATGTTTTATTTCCCTAATTTTGATAGCATATTATTTTCTGCTCTAGGTATATATTACTTTTCTATTATGGAGCAAAAATGAAAAGTGATATTCAGAGAAAAAGAAATAATGCTTGAAGCCATCAGGAGCCTATAGGTATACTTATGATGGGCAGAAGACCAAGAGCCTTTTTCTATTTTTCTATCTCACAGCACCCAGTACTGTGAGATAAATGGCACCAAGCTGACTCAGTTTACGTTTTAACAAGGACGTGACCATTAAGCTATGCTAACTGATGTGGAAGAGAATTTATTAAATCAAATCACTGTTTTGCTATAGATCTGATATGGATTCCTGCTGGGGAGATAGGTGAGGAGTGGTCTGATCCCCTAAGGACAACAGTAAACATTAAAGGAATTTTTGACAATAACTACAAATTCTACCAACCTGAGCCTGATTGACCTTCCCTAGAGTTGACCTCTACTAAAGGGAAGAGAACCTATGTAGGTTCATAGTTAATCAGATTAAGTGAGCTGAGCCCCTTAGGGGAAAAGGACAGGTCTCAATCTCTCAGACAGCTGTGCAGACAGGTGCTTTATTAATTCCCATTGGCTGAATAAGTGAATTTATACCAAGTTCTGGGAGAATGCCAGAACTGAGTGGAAATACGGTATATAGAAATCAAATCACTATGTTGAAATTTTGGAGACCTCTCTAATAATTGTGGTTTGTCCCCAGTATTCTGCATTTGTCCTTTGCCCCACCTCCTACTTTTTTTTTTTTTTAAGATTTTATTTATTTATTTGAGAGAGAGAGAAGGAGAGAGCATGAGAGGAGAGAAGGTCAAAGGGAGAAGCAGACTCCCAGTGGAGCTGGGAGCCCGATGTGGGACTCGATCCCGGCGCTCTGGGATCATGACCTGAGCCGAAGGCAGTCGCTTAACCAACTGAGCCACCCAGGCGCCCTCCTACTTGTTTTTTTTTTTTTTTTTTTTTTACATAGTTCTATGGTGATAAAATGAGAGAAGGAAGGAATAATGCAATATGATATTTCTGTATAGATGTTAGGAAATATTGGCAAAGGGATAGCAATGAGGAGGGGACTAGGGAAGAAAAGAATTTTAGCCAAAATTAAACGTAGGGAAAGATTTGAAGAGACACACAAAGCTTGAGTCTAATCTGCTAACTGAATTTCATGAGGAGGTGGTTGGTCAGTTTTGGGAAAAGATCAGTGTCTTAGTTTCCTCGTGTGGTTGTCAAAATTATCACAAATGTGGTGACTTAAAACAACAGAAATGTATTCTCACAATTCTGGAGGCCAGAACTCTGAAATCAAGGTGTGAGTGGGACTGTGCTCCCTACGAAGGCTCTAGGGAGCAATTTAGTCCTTGCCTCTTTCAGCTTCTAGTGGCTCATCAGCATTCCTTTTGACTTTATCCCTCCAATCTCTGACTCCACCTTCGAATGGCCTTCTCCTCCATGTGTGTTTGTCTTCTCATCTGTCTCTTTTATAAGAGACGGGACACTTATCATTGCACTTAGGGCCCACCTAGGTTGATCTCAAGATCTTTAACTTTATTACATCTGCAAAGATACTTTTTCCAAATAAGATCACATTCACAGATTTCAGGGATTAGGATATGAACATATTTTGGGGCAGGGGGAGACTACTATTCAACCAACCCGTGTCAATTTGGGGAAAATATGTGTTAAATGGGAGGTGGGTGGGGAAAAAATGGAGAGAAGAGGCAGCAGGACTGGACTTGTTCTCTGACCTGACAAGAGTAAAATTGAAGATACAACAGAGCAGTTCAAGACTAAATGGAGATGAAAACTCATTCAGAGTACAGAGCTCCCATCTGAGGGTGGTTTCTTTGATAGGGTGAAAACAAAGAGAAATTAGAAGAATCCTCATAGGTCAAATAAGGGCAGGTGGGCCTTCCCATGCCCTCGTGTCTCTTTGCCCAGAGACAACAGTACTGGATCAGGTACAGAGATCAAACATGAAAGGATCCCCATAGAAGGATCATCGGCAACCATAACCTTGGTGAGAAAGGATCCATCTACTAAGCCAGAAGGTTTCTCTGGGAGAAGCATTGGCCCAGAGGTGGAAAGACAATGATACATGGACTACTTGGGAGGTAGAAATACCAAAGATACAGCACAACAGAAGCTAGGAGGCATGCCAGCAATGGAGGAGAGAGCAAAGCAATGATAAAACCGTCATTGGTTTGTTATTAAATTTTATCATTTTCCTGATCAAGAGTACCTCCAGTTTTTTTTTAATGGATGCCTTTCTGTTTGGTAAAAGCTTGAGCTGTCATTTCAGCAGAGGTAGAGGTTAGAATCTGGCAGTCATAGCATCATGTGGTGTAGGACTAGAGCAGCTCAAGAATCAGTTGGAACTCGAGCTCCAGACTCAGTATGAGAACAGAAGATTCAAATCATGGGACTTATGATGATATCAAGCAGCAGGGAAGAACATTAATCTAGAAAGGACTAAGCATTTCTCATTTTAAAAAAAGCTTGAAATCCAGATGATTGAAGACGGTAGTCAAGGGATCAATTCAGCAGAATGGTCGCTGAAGTCAAAGTGGACCAGTTTCTAAAATGGAAGCATAATTCTGAAAAGTATTAAACCAAAATACTTTTTATACCCTGTAAATCGAGATTTTAAAAACTTATTACAAATGAAGATTTATGAGAAATGAAAAGTACTTTGGTTTAATATTAAAAGACATTAACACTGTATAAATCAATTTTAATCACTACGTTGAGTTTATAAAACGTAAAGCTGTATATGTATATATAATAGTACATATAGCACTAGTATATAGTATATAATAGTACATAATATATGTGTATATATATGTATATATACACACATACATATATATACACATACATATATATACATACAGTAGTACAAAAGGTGGGGGAATGAATGGAACATGGAACTATATTGGAGCAAAATTTCTACATTTTAACAGAATTTTATTCTGAAGTAAATTGTGATAAGTATACATTATAATCATTAGAGAAAATAACTCAAAGAAATAGTTTCTCAAATAAAGGAATAAAAATATTTGACAAGAAGGTAATTAACCAAAAAGTAAAAGTTGACTAGAACTAGTAAATAAATTTAGCACAGTCACAGAATATAAAAATCAATATGCAAAAATCAATTGTATTTTTATACTACCAATGAACAATCCAAAATTAGTAAAACAAATCTTTTTGCAAAATCAAAAAAACTAAAATACTTAGAAATAAACTGAAGAAATGTAAGTCTTATAAACTAAATATTATTGGTAAATTAAAGAAGATATAAATAACGTGAATGGTCACAGATTGGAATAGTTAGCATTGTCAAGATGGCATTTCTCTCCAAATGGATTTAGAAATTCAATATACCCTATCAAAATTCAGCAGGATTTTGTAAAGCTTGACAAGCTGATTCTAAAATTTATATGGAAATGCAATAAACTTAAATAGCCAAAATAAAATAAAAAGAAAAAGAAAAAAGAAAAAAGAAAAAAAAGAGCTATATTAGATGACTTACACTATGTGATTTCAAAACTTTCTACAAAGCTATAGTAACCAAGAGAGTGTAGTATTGGCAAAGGGTAGGCATATAGATTAATGGAAGAGAATGGAGACTTCAGAAATAAGTCCTTATATTTGTGGTCAAATGGCTTTCAACAATGGCACCCAACACAATTCAGTTGGAAATGATGGTGTTTTCAAAAAATGTTGCTAATACAATTGGCTATCCCCATGCAGAAAAACAAGAGAGACCATACACCCTATCCCACATCCTGCACAAAAATCAACACAAAATGGATCATAGACTTACATTTAAGAGTAAACCACCTAGAAGAAGAGAGGAGAAATCTTGGTGAACTTGGGTTTGGAAGAATAGGACACCAAAAGTACAATCCATTAAAGAAAAACAACGATAAATTGGACTTCCTAATAAAAACCATTTCACTTAAGAACAGATTATGACAAGACATAGACTAGCTTAAAAATTCTGCAAATCATATACATAGTAAAGAACTTGTATCCAGAATATATAAAGATGACTAATGTAAATAAATAAAAATATATATAACCCAGCTAAAAAAATGGATGCAAGATTTTAATAAATATTTCAATGAAATATGAGAGATACATGAATGGCTAACAAGCACATAAAAAGAAGTTCAACCTCATTAGTCATTAAGGAAATACACAAAACACCAAAATGAGCCACTTCTGCACACCCACTAAAAATGCTATCATTTTTTAAAAATTTAACCAAGAGTTAGTGATTATGTGGAGAAACGCAAACTGAAACCCTCATGCGTTGCTGGTGAGTGTATCAAATGTTCCACTATGGAAAATAGTTTGATAGTTTCTTAAAGAGTTAAGCACAAATTGACCATATGACCAAGGAATTTCACTTTTAGGTATGAAAACATATGACTACCTAAAGACATGCACATGAATGTTCATAACATTATTCATAACAACCAAACCCAGAAACTTATCCAAATGTCCAAATGGTAAGTGGATAAACACATTGTGTTATATTTATAGAATTCTATTCAGCAATTAAACAGATGAACTACTGATACATGCAACAACGTGAATCAGCCTCAAAAACATTACATTGAATAAAAGAAGCTAGACAAAAAGGCTGTAAATTATGTAATTCTGTGATGAGAACAGGTCTAGAAAGGCACATTTATGGAGACAAAACAGATCAGAGGTTACCTGGGTCTGGGAGTGAGAACAGGGATTAACTGCAAATAGGCACAAGGACGTTTTTTTTGTTGTTATAGGAACGTTCTAAAACTGAATTTTGGTTATTGTCGTACAATTCTATAAATTTACTGAAATCATTGAGTTCCATATTTATTTTGGGTGAATGTTATGGTATATAAATTATACCTGATAAATTTGTTCAGACAAAAAAAAAAATAAAGTGTCATGCCATGATGCAGAATAAATACTGGTGGTTAAAAACAAACAAAAACATTATTTTGTTATTTTTAAGCACCCGCGTTCCCTTTCCAATCAGAAGCAAAGATTGGAGGTCAGAACGTAGAATTTATGACAAGCCTTAGCAGACAGAGGTCAGAGGTCTGCGAAGTCTGAGAGGAGTCGCAAGACAGGCTCAGAAAGAACAGTGAGTTTAGTTGCTATGGGGTTCTCCAGAAGAGTCTGCTCCATCCTTCACAGGGCTGACATACCAGAATCCCTAACCAGGTTGAAGGAGAGTCCAAGGGCATCCTCGAGAAGTTCCACCTTGAGCACACACTGGATCCGGGCTAGTGTGGAGGGATGACAGAGCAGCCATGGCCGAGGGTGCTTCCAGAGGCAGCCTCGTGGAGTCACCCATGTCATGGAATGAGACAACAAAGCAGCCAAGGCTCATCAGGGTCTCCACAGCACATGGGAGGTCACAGAGCACAGACTGGATACTGAGGCGGTGCAAGGTTTGCAGGCAGAGACACTGTCCCCAAAGCCCAGGCAGGAAAGCTTTAAGACACAGCAGGTAGGCAAGGGACAACTCGGAGGAGAGTAACAAGAACCTGGTGAATGGCATGAAGACCACCTCTGATAAGAAGCTGTAATTTTGAAATAACTAAATAGTGATCCAAACTCCTCTTTGGGAAATGGATGAGTTACCTTAAAACAGCAAGTTACAGGCTTTCTCCTGCCTTTAGTGGGACTAGGGACTTTAGAGCCAGAGGAGGACCGGCAATAAAAATCCCTTTTTCTGCCCACTGATGGACATTTGCAAGATGTTAAAGGCTCCCAGGGAGCTGAAGGTCTAAGGCTGTGACCTTTGACCTTAGGCTTCCCAGGCTGACCTGCAGGAAAGCACATCCTTTGGCCCCCAACAGCCAGCCCTTCTGGGTTTAAAGAGGACTCGCCATATCAGATTAGGAAGTCTCTTTGCCTCTCCTGGGGTAGCTCAGGTCTTCTGGGGGCCTGAGCTGATGGACCAGGTGCCCAGAGATAACAGCTGGGGCACTATCTTCTTGTCACTGGAATCTTCTCTGAGCCTCAGTCAGAACCCCTAGCTACAGGAGGCCCTGCCAGGGTGCTGAAAGCATTTGATTCTGCAACAAGCACAATGAGTCAGTAGATCCCAAGAGCGTCCTTTGGTGTATATCCCGGGTGCTTCTAGGTTCACTTACAGATCAATTAACCATTTGTAACTCTTTAAGTGGCATTTTCAAGTGAGACATCATTAAACAAAACCAATTGGAAGTAGAGTCATTCTATTTCCCTGCCAGTCAGATTTGACTGTCCGTATACACCGCTGTCGTGTCCCACATCCAGAAGGGGACCTGCCGTTCCACACAGCTAACATCATTATGCAGGCCCAGGGCTCACTCACTCAACAGCGCGGCGCATTATTTACAGCAATATGGTTGTTTGTTATAAAAGCTTTCATGTGCAGGAAGGGAAGAAGGGATATTTGGATTCCTAATGCTTTTGGCTTGGGGCTTTTTTTCTTTTAATGGAGTAGGAGTGAGTTATTTAATGTTACGTGTAGGTTCAGTGAGAAAATATGTCCCTTTCGGGAAATGATTTTAATTTCCCTGTAATCATTCTTAATTGTTAACTATCTTCTGAAATTCAAAAGGCTGTCATGTGGAGGAGGAAAGCCATTTGGGACTATTGTTACATTAAGGTGGAAACAGGACCAAGGAGAACTGGCAACAGGCAGGTTGGGGACATTGTAAAGAAGGACCCGCTGACAGTGCGGGCTGCTCAGCCGTACCTCACGTTGCCACCTAGAGATCTGGTAAGCTTGCTGTCATGGGAAGTATGCAAATTGTGGCCACAGAACCAGACGTCAGTACAGGATAGAGAAAACAGGGGACTGACTTCTCTGAATGGTACTTGCATTCCATGGGCTTTTTCAGATGGTAAGAAACTAAGTTTTGCTTAGATGACATGGATTTCTTCTTCTGGCATGCTCGATATCCCTTCTCCCTTCTGATGATAGCATGCTATGCTTCAAGTGGGATAGACCCCATTCCCCAGGCTCCTGGCGAGGGCACATGACCTAGTCAATGACAGTTCCACTGCCCAGGGCACAGTGATGGACTCAGGATGGTCACATGACCCAATCAGTTCAATCATACTCAATCCTGGGGCTTTCATTGGAAGAAAAACTCTTTCTTCTGGACTTGTAGCTAGTTAAGCCTGAAGCTATCTAGGGCTATTTCAAGGAAAGGACCTGCTTGGGAATGAACTGGAAGGTCATTAAGGAGACCATCTTCTCTAGTGGCCTCCCTCAGCAGGTGGAGTCTGCTCTTTCCTACTCTGGTGCTTTATCTACCATGTTGTCATGACTCAGCTACTTGAGTCGGTAGCTTCTATTGCTTCTAGGACTACAGACTAATTGTAAACCTCCTATTCAAATTCCCCAAGAGAAAGCACCTGACCACGCCAATCAGTCACCATCCATACTTGGGTGATACACCCAAGTAAACTACGGCTCTTAAACTCAACTGCCACAGAAGGCGGTCTTTATGTCAGGGACTATTATAAACTGAATATTTGTGCCCCCCCCCCCAACACTCCAACTCATATATTGAAGCCTTGGCCACCAATGTGATGGTATTTGGAGGTGGGGCCTTTGGGAGGTAATTAGGTTTAGATGAGATCATGAGGGTGGGGCTCCCATGATAGGATTAGTGTCCTTAAAAGAGACCAGAGCTTCAAACTTGTTTTATGTAATGATATTGTAGATATGGACGCTGTCCTCAGAAAGCAGCTCCAGATCCCTTCCCAAACGAGTGTCAATGTTCTTTCCAATTTTAGTTTTCTAGAATCCCTTTTTCTTTCCAATTCTCTTTCAATTATTTTGTTTGAATTTTTGTTAGTGTTGTGATCTTTCCCATAAGGATTGATGAAGGAAGTTGCCAAGCAGAGAGTCTCAGGCATTCTGCTCTTTCCCTTACCTATTACCCAGCACTTGTCCCACTAAGGACTTAGACATGAGTTTTTCACAAGGGGAAGGTGATTTTAGGCAACAGACTTGAACAATGGAAACTCGAGCAAGGCACTAGGGCTCATAGTGACTACTGAGCTGACAGAAACAGGCTCACTAAGTGACCCACCTTGAAATATCCATTAGGCCCTAACTGACCAATTATAACCAGGCACATTACCTAAGATTATCAGAAAGGAGAAAATTCCATATATGTCCATACTTCCTCACTCCACCCTATAATGACAGCCCCTCACCATCACCTCATGGCAGGCAGTCTCTCCGCTGTCGTGCCCACTGCTCCCTTGCAGTGTATTCAATAAACCTTTCTCTCTTTTGTTCCAACTAGAGCGCATTCTTTCACCGCCAGTGCCATCAGCCCCACCTTGTTGCAACGCCCCACAAAACCCACATCTGGGACACCACAGACTTGTCTGATAGATCATGGTGACTCAGTTGGGTGATGGGTGATCTGAAGAGAATATAATAGAGATTGATGATAAGGTATAACAGGAAAATCCCTTAAGGGAAGTATATCCCTAGGCCTGAAGGGATGACTAGAAGAAATGATCACTGGAACCCAGAGACAGAGGGCTGAGTGAGGGCCACCTGACAGAACCTGTCACCCTCAATGGAGGGATACAGCCAGCCCGTGGGGAAGGAGTTTAGGGAATAAATACAGCCCCATCCCCAATCTCCTGCCAATTGGCTGAACCCAACTGGAAGCCAGAGGCCACAGGAACACAGCAAACTCCTGGAAGTACAAAGCACAACAGGAAAGAATAGGAATGGGTATGGAGGAGTATATGGAAACTATTCAACCCTTTTGGGGGGGGGGGGATGTACTTAAGCTACATTTTCCTTTAAGCAGGCAAAAATATTTGAACACATCATAGCCTGCTGATAAGTCTTACGGCAATTGGCCGATCCAGGGCTGCTTCTGGCATGAAAGAGAACATCCAACCAGACATGAGCATCCACCACTCACACTGGCGGGCTAGCTGGCCCAACCTGAGGGTATGGTGCACCGAGAAACTACCCCCTCCGTTAAGAAGGCAGGGACACGGGAGGAGACAGTCTAGAGTGGTCTGCTTAAAATGGTCATAAAGGCCGGCCACATCATTCTTCAGGCATTTTCTAAGAGACGAGGGAATAGAATACTTCCATTCTTTCAGTCAAATACCTAATTTTAATTAAAATGTGGGGAAATATTAGGTTTAAAAAGCAGGAAGTGAAAAATATTATAGAAAAGGTCAGGTTTCCAGAAACATTATCTTGCATTTAAGATTAAAACAGGAAGGCGATATGGACTGAAAACATAACGCTTTTTCATTTTTAATTTAAAATTAATCCACTAAACCCTAAAGACACAAATAAATTCACTAAAATTTATTCACTCAGCCATCCAACTAAGACTGCTTTTTTCCTACCTTTTTCTAGGGAGACTCTAACACGGAAGAGAAATCACATTAGCCCTCCCATTTATGAAGCAAATATTTACTGAACACCCACCACATGCTGGGCACTGATCTAGGTGCTAAGAACAGAAAGAATAGTCTAAGATAAACAAGACCCATCCTTCCCTTAATCAGCTTAAGTTCTAACAAGAGGGACAGACCTAAACAGCTAACCACAACACGGGGCAGGATGAAGGGCATGTCAAGGGAAGCTCAGGAGACTTTGGTGGGAGAAAGTGTAAAGCAGAGATTCATTGTGACTGAAGGAGAATCATAGAAGGCTGATGGAGGAGGCAAATGGTAGCTCTGGGCTGTAAAAAAATGAGCAGGATAATGTTAGAGGGCCCACAGGAGCCCACTGTTAGATACCTCCAGTCAAGGTCAAGCTCTCACAGAGACACAGACACATCATGTTGAGCAAATGTAGACCAAAGGGGGCAGTGTGGTATGGCTGCATGGGAGGATGACACTAGAGGTTGGGGTGGGGGGGGGGGGGGAGGTCAAACCATGGAGAGTCTCAGATACCAGTTTATTTAACTCTATTCAGGAGGCAACAGGAACTCTAGTGGGTACCATATCTGGTTGGGATGAGTGTTACACACACATATATATATATATGTATATATATATATATATATATATATATAGTGGGTTTATTTTGAGCATCACGGTCTATAGCAGCGCTTACTGCCTCCTGTCTGGGCCCAATTTATTTCCCTAACAGTAAAATCTGAGGTGCATTCATCCCTTATGTGCCACATTAAATCACTGCAACCAAAATTATATTATATTAATGGGCTCAAACTGTAAATAAGATCTGGCTCACAGCACCTGCCATAGCTAATGGAACTAGTTCAATACCAACCAGACGAAGAAGCTAGAATGAAAGTGGTTCGTTGGAACAAAGTAGCCTATAAATAGTCATACTGGGGCAGATAGGCCGCGTTGCTAAAAGGCCCTCCAACTAATCGGCTGAGTGTTCCATAAATCAGTGTGAATGCAGAGAGGGGGGCCTGCGTGTCACCCACACAGTCAGCTCAGCAGGGGAAAGAGAGGGAGACTGCTAATTAATCTTCTCATTCTGCCATCGTAACTCACTGCAGTTTCCTTTCCTACCAGGGCAATTGGTATTAAAAAGAACAAAGGAAAAAAACAGTCCGCTTCCTTTACGGGGCTCCATGACCTAACCCCAGAGGCCAAATCGGGAAACGCTTTGGATTTTGATGTTCAAGACAAGAGGAGGGATAGGAGGCGGTGTGAAATCCTAGAGCCCATTGCAAAGTTACCTGTGATCTGGAAAGGAAGTCAAAACCCCAGCCAGCCAGGCTCTTAGCAGTTAACACTTCACCTGCTTTAGTGCTCAGTTAACGAGAACAGAGCCCCACGAAGGTCACATTTTCAGTGGCGAGCCTCTGTAACCGAATAGCAAATATTGGGTCGCCCTGTGCAGAGTTCACACTGAGACTTCACCTAAGCCCGGGAAGAACTGCAAACAGTCCTTGAGAAGCAGTTTGCTCTGCAAACACTGCTCTCCCCCTGCCACCCTCCTGGAGCAGCAGTACCTGAGCAGCTGCGAAGGCAGCTCTGTGGGCCCTCCTTGCTTTCGTGTGGGTGAGCCAAGTGACATCCCAACGCAGGCAGCCCCTGCTGCCCCAGGAACATGCTTTCCTGGGGAGTCAGACCGTCTGGTAAGGGATCGTGTTAACGGCCCCATGCCTGGCACTGATGCCTGACCCCCGAGGAGGCCTCAGCGTGCCCAGCTCCAGGCCGACAGACACGGGGCCCTGCTGCAGGCGTGTGGTGGAGTAGGGCCTTACCTGGCCAGGATATTCCAAATACATTCTTACATCAACTACATTCAGCCCCTCCTTGCTTTTTATTTTTAATATTTGGGGTTTTTCAGAGGAATACAGCTATCTGTCAAAACTCTTCATAAATACCTCGTTACACAAAAATCACAAGTTTACCAGATGCAAAAACCACTGTATCCTTACACATCCCTGTTCAGAGGCAGGGAAAAGGGGGAATGTGTCTGCCTTTTGTTTCTTTAAGAGGCCTTGGTTGCCCCTCACATCTTATGGATGGAACGCATCACATGCCCACACCTAAACCCACCACAGGACCAGAGGCACAAGCCTCCATGTTTGACTTAGACCGGCGGTTGCTGGAGAGGGTGTTAGAATCACCGAGAAGTCTTGTTAAAACAGATTGCTGGCCCTCCTTCCCAGAATTTCTGATTCAGTAGGCCTGGAATGGGGTCAAGAATTTATATTTCCTTTTTTTTTTTTTTTTAAGATTTTGTTTATTTGAGAAAGAGCACACATACTCACGTGCACACACATGAGCAGGGGGAGGAAGAAGGAAGGGCAGAGGGACTCCTTGCTGAGGGCAGAGCCTGACCAAGGGGCTCCGTCCCAGGACCCTGAGATCATGACCTGAACTGAAGGCAGATGCTTAACCAACTGAGCAGCCCAGGCAACTCCTGAGAATTTGTATTTCTAGCAAGTTCCCAGGTTGAGGCTGATGCTGCCGGTCTACAAGAGTAGGATACCACGTAGACAGATGAGGTTTCACCCTGTGCTCCCCTTAAGCACATGGCTATATGGAGGAAAAGCAACAACGTCAGGTTCTCTCCACAAGGAAAAGGGCGTGTTGCTGTTGAATGGCAACCCTCCGAGTCTTCAGAATTGGAAGCCAGCTGCTAACACCTGAACTTCTTCACAGAGAGGTGTCTTTTATGATCTAGGTTGATTCTGGCTCCTTGTTCCCCCCGTTAATAGCCCACGACCGCTGCTCCCAACAAGCCCAGGGCTAGAACTGGGGCAGAGCTGATGCCAGCGATGGCCAATGGCCCACAGCACAGGATGGAGCCCAGAGGAGCCCGTGGGCAGCACAGTTCCCAGCGCACCCCCGTGAATAGCATCAGCTATGCACCTCGTTCCAGTTCAGTGTCTTTGGGGAAGTACCTGCACTCTTGGGAGATAACAGGATAAAAAAATAAAACAATCAACTGATGATCTTAAAGTGCTCTTTTAAGCTGAAATAAGCCAGACTTCATGAACAAGCTTCTGCGTGTGTGCAGTAATACCCAAGCATTTCGTTACAGCCATGTTGTGATCCGGGCCAAATACTACTGCTCCAGTAGTGCTTTGTGAGAACACAAACCATTCAATAATCTGTTGATTTGACCCCTTCCTGGCCACTCCTCCTAAGATAAGCCTTGCTCCCTGAACAATTTTGATTCTCATTAGCTGAGGGTTTAGGTTGTGTTAGGAAGGAATACCTAGGGTCATTTAGCAGAATTCAGACATGAGATGACGGATGGGTGAGCCCGTTCAGATAACCCAGTAGGCAGGACATGAAAGCTTATAAAGCGAGGTGTATTGGGAAACTATTGATTCTCTTCTAGCCCAAGTCCCCGTCCAAGCTCCTGCACGAAGATAGGAGTCTTCCCTGAGTACTTTGGGGATTAGGATGGGAAGCATTACAAGTAATGCATCTTGGGCATTCAGCTTTCCACAGCCACTTTATCTCCAGGGCCCTGGGTATTTTTTCCCATACATTTGAAGTGAGCCAAGAGGCACTTCTAATCTATTTGCCAATTCTGAAGAGTAACTTTAAAGATAGCCTCAGGAACTCTGTATACTGAAGGAAGAGAAAATATTTGGTATACCATACTAATACGGTCTTTCAACCAAAGGATATCGGCTGCTTGAGGTAGAGTGCTGTCAAAAGACGAATGAATCCATTAGCTGTGCCTTTCTCCTGTAGATTTAAGCAGAATTTGAAATGCCCAAAGAATGAACAACAAAAGAGTCAAAGTGTTGACTTGATTTATTTACTGTACAAAACACTGCTCTACTTTCCACCCAGTGGGAAAACAAAGAGGAAAATATACCGAGAAGAGGTAAAAGAAAAGACACCACTTTCAGCCCAGTGATCTCAGTTCTGGTATGAATAATATTAAGCATTGTTCCATTGCCAGGAGACAAATCCACATGTGTATTGTTCTTTGCCTGGGCACATGTTTCCCTCATAGAAGATGTTGAGGGAATGTCTCAGGCAAGTGTCCTTAGCTATAAGACTCAGTGATGCCCTCCATCTGGGAGAGCCAGTTGCTCTCATGGCTTCTCACCAGCCATGCCAAATGTGTAAGACCTTTCCATTTCTTGAGAGTCATCACATCCCAGGAAAAAGGCCCAACTCATCCGCAGTGAAGAGACCAGAACTGTCACCAGAGTGGACCAGAGAAGAGATACTTGGAGTCGTTGAGACCAGCAGTCAAGCTTTCTTCTAAAGATGACCACGTGAAAAATACAACTCTTGGTCTCCAACACAGCTTTGACTCAGAAAGATTGTGACATTCGGCATGGTTTTACCTACAATAGGTCAGGCGAACTTTATAAATGTTTACAGACAGTGTTAAAGTATAGTTAGCCATCTAAATTTCAATTTCATAGAATATTGCCTCTCCAGGAGCATACCTATGGAAATTTGGAGCTCCTTCTTGCTGTTTGACTGTACATTTATATTTTAGAACATATGAATAGATTTTCTGTCAATATAAACCCACCCACTGAATAGGTGGGAATCCCCTTACTATATCATCCTCTGAGGTCACCTATTCATGGAGAAGACATTCCTCCCAAGCCCAGACTCAGGAATGTGGCCAGATGGACAAAAACTCTCCACTCTCCTGGGAATGCTGACAGCAACTCTATCCAGAGGCAAACATGTTTCCATCTCACTGCCAGCATTGTGATTTATGCCGAAATATTTTTAATACAATTACTGTATTCTTAGAACATCCTCCCTTCTTCCCTCCCTCCTTCCATCTTCCCTACCTCTTCCAAAGCATGTAAGCCTATAGCAGAACATACCATCTCAACTTAGATATGGCAAATCAAATGCAAATTAGAGGGCTTGCCATCACCCTGACCTAGCCTGAGCTTTAAATAAAAATTTTTGTACTATAAAATGATAATCACAAGTTGGAAGGAAGAAATGACAAATATGAAACGAAATATCTGAAAATGCACGAGATTTCGTTAAAAAGGATTTATTCAAATGCATCCATAAGGCAAAGGTTGAATACTATTTATTTCAAATAACTGCATTTTAGAACAGACAACTGTTTCCTCGTGCACCCCTGTTCAAATTGGAGGTCTGAGCTAGGAAATGAGCCTGGGCTTGAAGGGGGAAAGCAGCCTCAGCTCGGAGCAGACCAGGAAGGCTGTGTGATGTCCTGGGAGTCAGAACAAGATAGCGAACATGGGGAGGGGGCTGAAGAAAGAGCCGGACCACGCAGACTGAAGCCAAGAGGCAGCCACTAAAAAGAGAGTAGAGAACAGAGCACTAGGAAACCAGCCAGGTCAAACTAAGAAAGAACAGAGAAATGTGAGCCAAGAAGCAGGGAGGCCCAGGCAGTGTCCAGGGCAGGCCATAGGCCTGTATGGATGGTCCTGGGCCTCCCCCTACAGCTGCTATGGCTAGTTTCAGAAGCAGTCCTTCCCTTAACACGGTTTAAAGCCTCTAGTTTACAAATGGGTCGCTAGGAGTCTTAGAATTAATCACATTTCCCACTTTTCTCTGGCCACCAAGAAGCTCAAAGTTTAACTTCTTTTTCTCACGCAAGTACAGAGAACTCTTTGTTGTACCTTTCTCCATATTAACGCTAGCTGTAGTGTTAATCCTGGTCCTGTTCTTATTAGCCTTATTCTCCACCCGGAATGCTTCGTATATTTCTGCTAATTGCCGTAAATATTAGTAATAAGGACAACTAGACAATTGAGCGTACTTACTCTCAATTGATCTGCACTGCACAGCTCTGGCATAAGTCCATCGCTTGGAACTCAGAACATATTTTACCACAGAAATTACTTAACGGGGGCACCTGGGTGGTTCAGTGGGTTAAAGCCTCTGCCTTTGGCTCAGGTCATGATCTCAGGGTCCTGGGATCAAGCCCCGCATCGGGCTCTCTGCTCAGCGGGGAGCCCGCTTCCCCCTCTCTCTCTTCCTGCCTCTCTGCCTACTTGCGATCTCTCCCTCTCTGTCAAATAAATAAGTAAAATCTTAAAAAAAAAAAATTACTTAACAACTATCTCCCACAAGTCTGTTTCAACGTACACTGTAAGCACACTTCAGTGTTCTCTTTGCTGATCACATCCCCTAGCATCCAGCTTTTAACTGGGGCCTAGTAAGTCTCTTGCTAATAACCAAACTTCTTCAAGGAGTTGGATATCTAAATTTGAGTTTCTCTTTTTTCATAAAGATCCTGCTACAAGCACCTTACAACCTCTGAGTTATGCACCGAAGAACGACATGAGAGAGGGTGGTCTCGAGAACAACCTGGGCAGATCTAGGACAATATTAAAATAAATAGCCTTTACACATTCACAAAACCACTTCTCAATTTCATCCTTCAAGGAATATTCTAGCTAAATGACATGAGGCACATAACCTGGAGATGGCTTGGGTGTCGAGCGAGCTCTGACTGTGACAGTTGTCACCCACTCATCCAGAGTGTTTTGGCTCATCTAGCTGAGAGGGCAGACAGGCAGGCTCTCATCTCATGGTGGCCCCTGAGGCCACCCATTCATGACACAGGGCACTCCTCCCAGGTCCAGACCCAGGAATGGGGCCGGATAGTGAAAACCACCAAAGATTCTCCTGGGAGCACTAGCAGCTAATCTATCCAGAGGTGGGAGAAAAAAAAAAAAAGAGGCTTCTCACTGATGCTAAGTACCCTCATCCAGATGCCATCCCACGCTTGAGAATGCCGCGCTTTGCACAGGGGTGCCCAAAAAGCTTGTTGAATAAATAAATGGTATTAGCTAGGACCATATGGCACACAATAGAAGGAAGAGGAAAAGAAAGAGGAGGAGAAAATGAAGTCCCTTTTCCCTGAGCAAAAGCTGGCTTTGGGCAATTTTATAAAATAGGCTTTGAGACAGTCCTGACTTGGATCCTGACTCCACCACTCGTAAGCTCTTTGACCATACTTTTTTCTGTTCAAAGAACCATCCCAATTGCATCTAGGGCCAACCACCCTGGTGCACTGGATTCCTTCCTCCCCTCCCTTCTCAAAGTGTTTGATCTTGCCTCTCTTCTGCATCGTCCATTTCTCCCTCCAAACTGGATCATTGCTGACAGCATTCAAAGATGCTACAGAACCTGCAGTTCAAAAAAAAAAAAAAAAAAGGATCTCCCAAACCCCACATTCCTCCAGTCACCATGTTATTCACCTACATATGATAGAAATCCTCGAAAAGTTACCAACCTGATCAAAGTCTCCCCTGGCTTCACTCAAACAGCTTTTGTCAAGGTCATTAACGCTCTTCATTTTGCTGAATCCAGTGGTCCATTTTCAGCTCATCCTACTGCGATCTTACTAAAGTCGATCCCCCCAAAGGTGTGTGCTCCCCATTCCATAGAGTGGGGCCAGTGCTAAGAGATGCCTGAACTAGAGATCACATCCTCCAGTGACTCTTACCAGCCCCACAGCCACGTGTGGCCATGGGACTAGTTCTTTCCAACGGACAGGGACCTGATCATATTAGATCTTACAGAGACTAGTAAGGAGTTTAGATTTTATTCTAAGATCAACAGGAAGTCATTGGACTGTCTTTAGCAAGGTCTCCTTTCTCCTTGAACCTGCAAAGCTCATTCCTGGGCAGGTCTTCTACATTTACCCTTCCTTAGTCCCTCTTGCCATAGATCTTTGCCTAGCCAGCTACTTCTCATCATCCCAGATCTCTGTCCGAGACCTCCCCACTAACTTCGCCATTCAAAGGGCATACCTGCCATCATCTCTCACTCTACTTTCCCCTATAGCATTTACCATTGCCTGACATTATTATATTCCCTCATTTTCAGACTCCAGAATACATCAGAATCACCTGGGCACTTGCCAAAAATACCGATTTCTGCCCTCAAGCCCCAGGAACTTAGGAGGTCGGGGAAGGTGCCCAGTAATCTGCATTTAACCAGATGACTGCTCCACAGCTATGTTTCCCAGATATGTGCATGAATTCCTGGTCCAGTCAAAAAGGTGCTGCCCTCCACACTCAGCCCCCAGGATACAAATGATGCATTTTCAAGGTGGGGGGGGATCTCTGTTAAGGGAGGACCTTTAGCACGTGGGACTTCACCTGGCTTAATTAGAAAGAAAGAGCCATCTGGCCGGGCAGCTGGTTTCTCTGAAACATTTCTGAATTATTCCAACTGTACAAATCCTGTTCGTAAAGCCCCAAAGTCAGGGCGTAACTTTGAGTGTGTTGCTTTACGTCTGTGGGTCTCCACTGTCACTTCGATAAAATAGGAGTATATTGAACTCCAGATGATCTTTGATCCCTCTCAACCACAGGGAGTCTAAACTACAGGCGCTCCTTCTATAGTGCTTACACCCTTAAGCAAGAATATGCAGTAAGAGGCAAATGCTGTGAAAACAGAGGGGTTTGTTACAAAAGAGAAACGTCATTCTAGGCCCCCAGAACTACGTAATGACTCCCCCTGGTACCACAATTGCCAAGTAAAGAGAAGTACTTTCAAAAGCCAAGTACTGCACAACTGCCAGGGAGTTCTGAACATTTGACCATAAACATTTCTGTGCTTGCAAATTCTAAGAACCTGGGCGCTTATAACTATATCATAAGAAGGATACAGAGCAGAATCACCCCAAATAGAAAATTCTAGTGGAAATGCTACATTGCAATTAGTAAACTTGACACTTAAAACTAACTGCAAAAGAGAGGACTAGGGGATCATCGTTCTATTGATTATAACCTGACAGATAGTGCAATTTTTTGTGAAGGGAGAGAAATTAAGGGAGAGAGATTAAGAGGGGAAAAAATGTCTCCTCAGGAAGATGGCATCACGACAACATAGGTGCGGGGACTCAAGGAACTGAGAAACGGCCATGACCTCTTTTAATCAGAAAGGATTTGTTGGGCCAAGTGCTATGCTGGGAACTAGAGGTATGAAGGTTAGAAAAAGTCCCTGTTCTCACAGCACTGAGAATTATAAACAGAAACAGCAATACAGCTAGTGGGGACACAAACGAGGCTGTGTCCACTCTACTGGGGGAAAGAGCCCAAGGAGTTCTCTTCTGCCCCAGCAGATTCCCTGAACTGGGACTTGGAGGAGTAAGAGTTTGCCAGGGGGCACCTGGGTGGCTCAGTCGGTTGACCATCTGCCTTCAGCTCAGGTTATGAGCCCAGGGTCCTGGGATCAAGTCCCGCATCTGGCTCCCTGCTCTGTGGGGAGCCTGCTTCTCTCTCTCACTCTGCCTGCCTCTCCCCATGCTTGTGCTCACACTGTCTCTGTCAAACAAATAAAAATCTTAAAAAAAAAAAGTTTGCCAGGAGTTTAAGGAAAAAATGCCCACCAGGTGCAGAAAATAACAAAGGAAGACACTAAATCGGGTTATTAGGTTAGTATTTTTCTCTTAGCCATTGAGATCAGCCCTGGACATGGATGGGCTTGGTGAGTTACTTTGGCCAATAGACTGCAACAGAAGTGGTGGTGTGTCAGTTCCAATCCTAGGCCCCTGAAGCTTTGCACATTTTCAATGCTAGCTCAGACTCCGGCAACCACATAAACAAGCCCAGGCTAGCTTTCTGCAGGACGAGCAACCATGCAAGAGAGTCATCCCAAACCAGCCAACTCAGACAATCTGCCAACTGACCACAGATGCCTGTCTGAGTGCAGCCAAGATAAGCCTGACCTGGTCAAGATCAACAGTTTTTGTCCTGGTCAACTACAGACCCGTGAGCCACAAGAAGTGGTTGTTTGAAGCTTCTAGATTTTGGAATGCTATCTTATGCATCTGTACATAAGTTGGAAGGACTGCCTTCCAACTTGAGTTTAAAATTTTATTAAACAGGGTTAAGAAAAATAAACACATAGAGTCCTAACTCAATGTAGTCTTTAGGCAGTCACAGAATTTCCATCAGTTCTTCAAAGCCATCATGATTTCACTTAGAGTCCTTCTATAATGCAGTTCTCATAACCTAATCAGCATCAGACAAAAAAAAGGACTTCAGAGTAAAAAATTTCTTATCATCACTTCTGTTCAGCAATGGCCACCACGTTCCTTACCTCCGCTGCCTGTTCCTGATCAAACACAACCAACGAAACCACAGGTCTCTTACAAACACAACCCCTTGGGAAAGCCCAAGAAGATTCAGAAAAAGTAGTATTTCTTTTTCTCACCTAAATACATTTTGTAATGAGATTCAGCATATATCAATGACTAACTATAAAATGTTGGGCTTCTTTTACTGCTTACTTTGAATTAATTTAGGTGTTGCCTGGTTTTGATTGTCACAGACAGACTCCACTTCTACTTCCAACTTATAGTATAAATACACACTGAAAATTTTCCATAACTACACTGAATGGAGTCTGAGTGGCCCACTGAGACAACTGAATCATCTGAATGCCCAACTACTGAGAGTGATTTTAGGGGATTCATGTACAGCCACGTAGCCAAACAAGGACCCCCATGGTCTGTGTCCTACCGAATATTTTTTATCCCTGCAGAAATCAGAAATACAATTTTCTTCTTCTAGAGAAGAATGCAAAAATTTTAAAGCTGTAAATCTTTTCTTGTCCAAACTTGATTACTATAACTCATTATTACGAACTCATCTGTTATAATTCAGTATGGACAAGGAGCTTACCACAGAGAATACAACCGAAACTAATATTCTATTCATTAAAGTTTTGTGTTGCAAATTGCTTTTCTCTAGGCAGATATTAATATATATATATATATATTTTTACAACCTAGTGAGGTAAACAAAGAGCCTTGTTAGCTCACCTGTCCGTCAGTGGGCAAGGTTGCTGGTGTGATTAAGATAAGAACCTTGAAATTAGGAGAGTATCCTGTATTATCCAGATAGGCCCAATGTCATCACAGCAGTCCTTATAAGACAGAAGCAGGAGGATCAAAACGAGAAAAAGGAGATTTGAAGACAAAACCAGAGGTTATAGTGATGCACCATGAAGGCCAGAAAGAGCCAGAAGCCAACAAGTGTAGCTGGGAAAGGCAAGGAAATGGATTTCTCCCCAAAGCCAGAAGACACCTTAATTTTAAACTTCTGACCTCTAGAACTGTAAGTGTTGTTTTAAACCACTGTGTTTATTGTAATTTGTTACAACGATAGGGAATAAATACATTCAAGACAGCTTAAAGTTTGGGCATGGGTGGAACATATGGGAAATTTTCAGAATGACTCCATGTTTGGCCAAGTGAAATCATAAATAGGGAGCCCATGGCAGGCAGGTCTGGGAAAGCTACAGCTTCTGTGGGAACTGCAGTCAAGCACTTATGGCTTGGGGCCACTTATCAGTGGGGTCAGTAGTTGGGAGGAAAGCCTGGAACCCACCTGGGCTATATGTCTATACGTCACATCTCTGATCACCAAGACTTCTGAACATAATGGCTCCTACTTTACCTCTGCTTTCCATATCTTATGCAAGTTTCCCTCTTAGCCCAAGCTAAGGGAAAGGTGATCTCAAAAAGGTAATTCCGGGTCTTAAATAGGAGCATAATGCCAACATGACAAAACATACCCAAGCTTTGGAGGCTCCCTACAAAGGGTCCAGATAGCTCACCCCTCAGTAAAGTTCAAAGTCAACAAGCCCACACATAGGCTTGGAGCATCCACTCAAAAGTTTCAATCTGCACTCTTAAAAATAAGCAGATATTCAAGGATTATCAAACACCTTGGAAAGCCTTAAATGTGAAAAATAGCCATCAAAACATGACAATCAATATCAAAGCTGAAGAAAAGCAACTAGAAAAGAAATAGAGACTAAGCATAGAGATGAAAATATAACACAACAGTGACAATTGAAATCAGTGGTTTATTTAAAAGGCTAGGGGCACCTGGGTGGCTCATCTAATCATTCTAACGGAATGATTGAAAAGTAAAGTTGAGGAAGTTTTTCAGAAAGAAGAGTATAAAAAGAGATGGAAAGTAAGAGAGAAGATATAAGATGATTAGTGAACCAGAGCTGCCAGTCCATCATCAGAACAAGAGGAGCACCAAAATGAGAACACAGAAAATGTAAGGGGGGGGGGAATCAAAGTAATTCAAGAACCTTTCCCAGAACTGAGGACATGAGTTTCCAGATTAAAAGGATCTGGCCCACAGAGCACACAGCACAGTGAATACAAATCAGCCCACACCAGGTGACTTCATCATAAAGTTTCAGAACATGGGTACTAACGAAGGGATTCTAGAAGCTTCTAGAGGTTTAGAATTAACATCCACAATAGGCCAGATACAAGGGTTTGTGTCAGAATTGATTTGTATTTCTTCATGGTAACATTAAAAGGTAGAAGATTACAGAGATATGTCTTCTAAACCTTGAAGGTAAATTATTTCCATCAGAGGACTCTTTATTCAGATAATCCCTCAATCAAGAGGAAAATAGAGACATTTTGAGACATGCAATGTTTATAACATTCACCTCCCAAGCATCTTTTCTAAGACACTGGAAGGAATAAACCTGAGGGAATAATCCATGAGAAATAAAACACAGAATACCAAAAAAAGGGAGGAGATCCAACACAGGATCTTGTTGAAGGAACTGTCCCTGACAGTAGGAAGGTAGATGCTAGAACGTCGGCAATGTGGAGACCAGGGAGGCAACCAGCCCGATGGGAGCACATGACTCAGGAGACAGACACTCTCCCCCAAATGGCCACCTAACCCAACTATGCTCTGAACGACATGCTCCACCAAAAAGTAAACCAAGAAGAACAAACACGCTTACACCAGGAAGCAAGGGGCCAACTCAGGGGGCATAGCATATTCCTGGCAGAATAGCGCAGGGAGTCCCACAAGGTCATCTGTGTCAAAGATCTTGAGAATGTGCAGTCCACAGGGGACAACAGAGGCCTCCAGAGAGGTCTCCAATAAAAAAATTGGAACTGATTACCTGATGTAATTAACTATGTAATATTGTGTTGAGAAACTATTGGAAGCTGTGGGAGGAATTTACAATAGGTATGAAGAAAACTAAGCAGATTTTAAAAGGCAATTATTAGTTTCAGGAAAAAACCAGAAGATGAAAACATAATCATAATGAACTATATAGTTGGTGTTCTTGGCCAACTTTCAACTGCCAGCATTTGCACATAGCAGGCTAGAAGTGCTGAGGAATTCATAATCCTTGGACACAACCTTCCACAAATGACTAATAGGAGCTGGTATATAAATACCCCAGCTCCCTCACCCTCCAGGTGGGAGGACACTGAGTGGTGTGTTTGTTTTTAGAAATTTTGTTTATTTTGAGAGAGAAAGAACACAAGCGCAAGCAGAGGGGAGGAGCAGAGTGAGAAGCAGACTCCTGGCCAAGCAGGGAGCCTGATGAAGGACTCGATCCCAGGACCCTGGGATCATGATCTGAGCCAAAGGCAGCCACTTAACTGACTGAGCCACTCAGACATCCCTGAATGGGGTATTCTACACCATTTCTCAGAGTAGCCCCTCACCGGGTTAAGCTCCAATTACCCAGAGTGGTAAGCACTTGACAACACAGCCTTTATTACCCCCTTCCCTTTCTTGATCACTTCCTTATTCCCCTATTGGGGTTCCTTGTGCCTCCCTAGTAAACTCCTTGCACCAGAATCCTTGTGTCAGAGTCTGTGCTGGAGAACTCAGATGGTACAAATATCAGGAAATAAAATTTTCACAGGCATAATAATGTTAACAAGGGACATAGATTTAATCAGAAATTGGAGTCGAATTATGTTAGGAGAATAGGAGAAGCAGCAGAAGGGACAGGGATATAAGGGAGTTAAGTCTTCCTCTACCATATTAGACATTCAGTAGGTTAGGTCTCTGATTAATCAAAAGAGAACAGTATTCACATGTTACTTAAAAGCATGGAGATTTAGAAATGCAGGAAGAAACAGTTTAAAAAGTCAAAAGTGGTTGTTTCGGGGACCTGGAAGTTAGGGGAATAAAAAGCAGTTGGGACAAGAAATTGCCTTATATTGACACTTAAATCCTTTAATACCATTTGACTTTCTAATTGTACTTTTTTTTAAAGTTTTATTTATTTTAGAGAGCGAGAGAGAGCACACATGAGAGGGGGAGGAGCAGAGGGAGAGAGAGTGAGAGAAGCAGTCTCCCTGCTAAGTACAGATCCCTACATGGGGCTCCATCCCATGACCCCAAGATCATGATCTGAGCCAAAATCAAGAGTTGGATGCTTAACCGACTGTGCCACCTAGGCACCCATAATTGTACTATTGCTTTTAATAGCATTACTATTTGCATGTACTTTTTGATATAACTTAATTCATATAAGAAAGGAATGAAGAAAGAATAAAAGAGAAATGAAGAAGGAAGTTTTAAAAAGACAAAGATAAAGGACACCAGCTCCCTGAGATGTGTCAATATGTTTTACGGCAGAAACTGCCTTTCCTCAGCTGAACTGGAACTCTTTAACCCCAAGGCTTGTGTTAAATCCAAAGCTAGACAAATATATTTTGGAGAACAATGAAGTCATAAAATATGTCTATTGTAGGAGATATTTTTAAGACAATGAAATATGCCTGCTATTACTCCCTTAAGTTATAAATAAACTCATTACCGTGTGTGTGTGTGTGTGTGTGTGTGTGTGTGTGTGTGTTTCTTACTAGCTCTTCTTGTTTCCCTCAGGATACTTTTTAAACTCCAAGGGCTATAGGAAAAACATCTCTGACTCATGAAGCTTGGTTTTCCCCCTATCCCTTCAAAGGCACTTTTATCCCCTTTCTGAACAAATACCCAACAAGAGGGGACACATTTGCCTCCTCATTGGTTTGGAGCACAGAGGACATCAAAGATGAGCAAGACAGAGTACTTGCTTTTATGAGAGCTACATCTTATAGAGGAGACAGATCATGAGCAAATAAAAAAACAAGGCACTTGCCGATTATGATGAATGCAACGAAAGAAATAGCGGGCTCTGAATGAGACCAAGTACAAAGGACTCTGACAAGGCCCTGGGTGTGGCCCCTCTGAGGACTGCAAAAGCCTGGGGAAGAGCATTCCAGAGTCCCTAGCCCTGACCTGTGTTTAGAGAGGTGGTAACCACCACAGAGGAATGGTGGTCGGGGAAGGAAATCGGCTCGGCAGGGAAGAGGAAGGGACAAGGTTAACCACTGGACAGTTTTATTCAGCACCGACTCTACTAGCTGAGTGCCCAGAAGCTCCTGATAACAGCAACAAAATGGACTTCCTTATTGTTCATTTGTTAGTAACAACTACTGCCTTTAAATTTATCTTTTTATCCTTACATTAAGCTTGAAAGACAATAAAAAGTATTTCTCTAATGACTACAAAATACCCAGGAAAGTAGAATGGCTCCTTTTGTGTATAAATTCATTACGCATTTCCCATGCAGCACAGTATGTGCCTTTGACCTCTAGAGAGAATTGAATGGTAGCTAAAATCCTCCAAGTTTATAATAGTTCCCACACCAATATTCGATAAAAAATACTTGCTTTTCAATTCTCTTCTCTGAAATGGGAGTAATAACATGCTCTCCCCACCCCCGCCCTGAAAGTGTTAATACTTAAGGAAACTTTAATTTTCTGCTTGCCTCAAACCAAGGTCTTATGTGACAGGAAAGCAAAGTACTATTGTAGACATTTTTCACAGTAACCTCATTGTCAGCTAGTTTATAGTCTGAGCATTCATGCATAATTTCATATCTCAACATATTGTTCATTTTTCATAATTTTAGATCACAGGCAAGAATGTGCCAGTGAGCCGAATCAATGACACAAAAGGCAATGCCATTTGGAAAAATTACCCATGTTTTTCTAGAGTCAACTACTGGAAATTGATGACTAACCACAAATTTTCAGTCTAGACAATTAATCTGGAAAAGGCAAGACTGTAACCAAAAATGAGGTTATGAAGCTAAAAGGTGATGAATCTAAGGTAATTGTAGAATTGTTTGAATCTTATCAAACCTTCAATCAGGATTGACACTTAACACACTTTTGACTTTCCACTACTTGTCATTTGTTAGGGGACAAGCACTGGGCCATCGGGAAGGATGAGATGGTCCTCAGAACTGTCTCCCCAACTCCACAACTATGTTTGCTTGACCAGGATCCACAGCTCAGTTGTGCCTGCGGCCTGCCAGGCTAACAGTCTCATTCACTCGTTCCCCCTCTCAGTCAGTCACCCCCTAATCTGGTCTACAAATATCTGTAAACCCTCCTCTGGGCTAGGCATGGGTCTAGGAGATGGGAATACGGTGGAATAAGACAGAAAGGACCCTGGCTCTGACAGCCACACCCAGGAGAGAAGAGAGTCAAGAAATTAGTAATCTAACTCTGAAGGAGGGGACAGAGGAGGTAATGTGACAAGAATGACTGGGGAATGTGTACAGCTTTAGACTGAGTAGTCAGAGAAGGCCCCTCTGAGGGGGTAACATTTGATCAGAGACATTAAATGGGGAGAAGAAAACAGTCACTTAGCAGGAGGAGGTAAAGCATTGCAGGCAGAGCTAGATGCAAAAAATTTCCTGTGTCCAAAATCATTGTTTCTACAAGTTACAAAACAACGGGTATAATGTATGTATGTATGTATGTGTGTGTGTGTGTGTGTATGTGTGTGTGTGTATGTGTGTATGTGTATGTGTGTGTGTATGTGTGTGTGTGTGTATGTGTGTGTGTGTGTGTATGTGTGTGTGTGTGTGTGTGTATGTGTGTGTGTGTGTGTGTGTGTATGTGTGTGTGTGTGTTAAATGGAAGGCCGTTCAGGGCACTGGATGGCTCAGTTGGTTAAACATCCGACTCTTGGTTTCAGCTCAAGTCAGGTCCTCAGGGTCATGAGATAAAGCCCGGAATCAGGCTCTAAGCTGGACATGGAATCTGCTTGAGATTCTTGCTGTCTCCCTCCACCCCTCTTCCCCCCCACTTGTGCACACGTGCTTACTCACACTCTGTCTCACAAAATAAAAATAAATGGAAGGCTGCTCCCCAAAACATCAATGGTCATTTTCTGCATGGTAAAAATACAGGCACCTTTTACTCTCCTTTACATTTCTTATGATTTCAAATTATCCTATAATTAACCTTAATTGCTTAGCTAATTAAAAAAAAAGCAACTGCTCAGAAAAGTTCCATTTTCTTTAAGACCAATAAAATATAATTCAGAGAGCAAAGTGACCATTTTTATCCATTTAGTAAACCTCCCTTAGACTTTTAAAATTCAAAATCTGAGCTAATTCCAGACACATTGGGCTGAAGTTGGTCTTGCTATCATCTATGAAAATAAATTATTTAGAAGTAATTCAAAGAAAGTGGCTAGTCCACCAAAGGGCTTAAAACCAAGAAACCGTTCAAACCAGTCTAGTTCAAGCTTATCTAGTTTTCCTATTCAAATGGCATTTTATCAACCTCAAATGGCCACCTATCTGCAGACCTCACGAAGAGCTCCGCCCCCTGCCCCAGCTCATCACCCACCCTTGAGAACAATGGCACAGCAATGCCATAAAAATGGTCTTCTAACTCAGTTTTTGCCCCAGTTCGGGAACTGGTGAACCCTTTGGTGGTGTTTAGCAAAGGGAATATGTTGGGAGCCCCTCACAAGTCATACATGCCCTATAATAAAGTCTGGACTCCTGAGCTCATGGAGTAGATAGGTCACTCTGCAGAATAAACCATTCCTGTCTCAGGCAGGTCTGTGCAGTAACCAGACGCGGCAGTGACAGAGCGCAGGAGTGGCTCCCTGAGAGCGCGGACTGTGGCAGCGATGGGGGGTGCAGGGAGTGGAGGTGAGAAAGGGGCAAGTCTGAAACTATTTTCCTAAAGAGGATCTTAGGTAAGTGCAAGCTATCAGGTGTGGGATGAGTGGGAAAGGTGCCATCTGAGGGCACATCTGCATTTTCGTCCACCTGGCAGTGCCTGGAACACCTCTAAAGGGTTGTGAGGGGCACCCGCATGTGGGATGTTCCCACCACAGCCACAGACTTGTGGTCCCCAAACGTGACTCATACTTGTAGTCACCTGTGGGCTTTCTGGGGGGGGATGGGAGGTTAGGAAGAGTCCTGCTCTTTGCTCCCAGGGAAGACAGTTCAGCCAGTCTGGCTTGGAGCTCCAGAATCGGGGTTCCTCCAAATCTTCCGCAGGTGGCACAACTGGGTTTGGGAGCCTGAGCTTCGGAGGAGCAAAGCTGGCGGGCCCTCCGTTCAGCAACGCGCCCGGAAGTGGGACTCTGTGGGAGCTGAATGGCACCCAACACCCAGAGCTGCCGCTCTCCTACTGAAGGACAAAGTTTCTCAGCACAAAGAATTTTCTTTTCCTCCTTAGCACATACCACTGTGTATATATATGATCTGTTAGAATATTACTATTTTTCATATTCTTTGTCACACACATAAGCCTCACAAAAGCAAAGATTCTTAGCTGTTTTGCTCACTCCTATGCCCAAAATGGTTCCTAAAGCAGCGCCTGACAGATTTTAGCGCCAAACCATTGTTTTTTGAATGAATATAAAGAGTTGAACTGTGAGACTTCCAGCTTCTGCTGAGGGTAGGCCATCCTCTAGGAAAGATGACTCCTCAAGGCTTCATAACCCACAGGGCCTCTTAGATTACGGAAGGGAAGTCAGAAAGAGAGCAAGCCAGGAAAAAAAAAGAAAAGAAAAATTGCAAACTTTTTCTCTATAGCTTTTGTGGTTTTCTGAAAATCTAATAGTTTTGCATGATGATTTTGTTTTTAGAATGATGACTGGGGTACCTCAGCATTTTCATTTTACTACCCACCCTTCGTTCTCCCCACATGGTTTCTAAAACTTTGGTAATGGTTAAATTTTTATTTTAAAAATTCATAGTTCCAAATTAAAATTCCTGTACACTTGGGGAAAAATAGTACAGCCTCACTCTGAAAACTCAGCCTTGCATTTCTGCCTCCTAGGGACATGCACAAAGACAGGAAAAAGAATTCCATGCCTTCTTCCCGTGTGGCCTTTTGTCTGTTAATCAGTTATAGAATTTCTTGGCCACGTCCTTGCCCTCTTAGCCTAGTCGGAGGTGTAGGAGGACTATAGGCCCTGTTGGGAAGTTGAGTTTATTCTTATAGAGAAAGAAACTTGTTGGCCTACTCACACAAAAGCATCAGGACAGAGGCAAGCAAGCGCCATTCTGAAAAGGTCTACCCTCCCTGGACATGGAGATCCAAAATGGAAGTCCTACTAAGTATTTCTTTGTTGCAAAGGAATTTTACATTTGCCAGAATTCAGAATACTTTTATCAATTTTTAGCTTTCCTTGCATAGGTTCACCACCTGTGTAAATCAAATCTACGTTTGCACCTAACAGATGGGGGTAACAGTTTTGATGAGTGGAGAGCCTAGGAGGCAAATTATCTAATCTCACAGTTGCAGGGCACTTTTGTTTACTATTAACTTCTAAGGAAAACCATGGACAGGTTTCTACATGCTGTAACATCGCATTTATAACTAGACTATGAGCTAGAAATCATTTCCTTCGTTTCTTATATGACAGCATAAGTAAATAGCCATGATCTCATATTTGGAAATCTGGCACTTCCTTCTCCTTCCCACACCCAACACCTTCTCCAGCAACTGATTTTACATGCCCATATTCATATTCTACCTCAGGGACAAATGCTTCTCTGTTAATCATAAAAAAAAATTTCCTTGGTAAGGAATACATCTTTTAAAACCTACAAATGAGTACTGTGGTCATAAGCTTTCCAGACTGCAGTGAGAGGTGCTCCAGATGACTTTAGAACAGAGCTCTCAGTAGGTCATTTCTTTACAAATATGTAAGCCTCTATAATAATCAGTGAAAACAGGATAACGCTTAGACATTCCCTTAAGTGATTTGCCAAGCTGAACTTTGAATTCAAGAGTTCACTGGGTTTGTCACTATAGTAAGACAGATTGGTAAAGAAAACAATTTTGAGTGATGAAGAGAAGTATTTTTAATGTGTTGGTCTCTATAACTATTTATATATCACTACCTCTGTCCATGAAACAACTCTGCTCATAGATGACAGAATTATTACCAAATTACCTACTTTGAATAGCAAATAAATACAGCAACTTCTTCACAGTATTAGTTATTTGTTGGATCAACAAGTTAGTTTTCTCTTAAGGAAATAAACTAAAAAAAAACAAATCAAAGGATATTAAAAACTACAATGAAAAGGAGAAAAGCATATTTAGGAATTTTAAGATTCATAAGGGTACTTCCTAAAGTCAGAAAGCATGTCTTTAGATTCAGTTATGTCTTGGATTAGCTCCCACATTAAAACCCATATATTATTGTAATACACAGCCTTACATGGGGAAAAACAGTAAACAAGAACATTTACTTATAGTAGCAATTGGCAACATGCCAACACTACACTCAGTCTTTTTACTCTTTCACTACTTATACACCTGTAAGCTATCATGAAAACAAAGAGCCAGGAAAGAAAACCATATAAAAATGTTTTTCTCAATTATAGAATAGTCTTTGGAGTCCAGGTCTACAAAGGCCTCTGAATAGCCGTGAAATGACAGAATATTTGTGTCTAATGTGAAATGTTTTTTTCTCCCAACTTTTTCCCTTTTTTGTGAGTAGCACCATCATGCATAGGGGTTGCTTTAACAAAATCCACAGTCCTCACCCTTGCCCTGCTCTTCCTCATGCCCCCACCCAGTCCATCAGTAAGTGCTTTGTTTGTATATACAAAATACGTCATGGAGCCATGCATTTCTTTCTATCTCTTCTGCTCCTACCTGGCCCCATCCTTGTCATTTCTAGTACAGACTGAAGTGAGGCCCCCCCCTTGCTCTTCACCAATCCATTTTCCACCCAGCAGAGAAATGATCATTTTGGTTTTTATTTATTTTAGAGCAAGCAAGCAAGAGTGAGAAAGAGGGAGTTCAAATGGAGGGAGAGCGAGAGACAATCTCAAGCAAACTCCAAGCTGAGCACAGAGCCTGATGCCGGGTCTCGATCTCGCCATCCCAATATCATGACCTGAGCCAAAACCAAGAGTCAGCTGCTTAACCAACTAAGCTACCCAGGTGCCCCTAGAAGGGATCATTTTAAAACATAAGTCAACTTATGTCACATTCATGTCTTGAAGCCTTCACTTGGAGACATACAGGTAAAAAGGGCAGCTTAAAACATTTTCTCCTAATCTACAGGAAAGTGATTTCAAAAAGACAAACCCAAAAAGGTAGAGCAAGAAGGAAAGGAAGCCACGACAATAAAACGCTCGACGTGTAGAAGCTCGAAAAGTGTGAGAAGGGACAGCAATTTTGAGAAAAAGGTCTCCTAAGCTGGTGGGGGAAGGCCAAGAAACATCCTCATTTATACTGCAGAATCCCAAAAACGGTTCACAAACTGGTGGCACTAGGTATCGCTGGCAGTGCGATGAACGCAGTATAAAATAAGGAACATTATACAAAGCTGTTTAAGAAATGCCTCCCCTACTCTCTGTGAGTGGGCAGCTATTCCCTCTCCTACCCAGTCCCAGTGGGAGGCTTATCTCTAGGAGGGATGAAATGTGGGGTCCCTGGATGAGGGAGCACTACACGCAGTTGAGGGCAAGGGTACAATACAGAAAATGAGGGGAAATGAAATCACACATATGTATGGTTAGACCTCCCAGCCCTCTTTCTCAGGCTTTGACTCTCCAGAAAGAAACTAGAAAAACTTATGAGGGAATGCAACCAGTCAAGGGGAAAGACTTAAAATCACTAACAGTAGGATTCTCCCTCAAAAAAAAATCCCAACCAAATCACCTTTGGTGTGATCTGCTTGGAGTTAACAAGTGCCATCCACATGCTCCAAGTTTCCAATCAGCTTTTAGGGTCATCTGTTCTTAAACGTGAGCAAACAACAAAAGCTAACCACCTACCTAATAAAAGACTAATAAGAAAGAGACAAATTTTGAAAGGGGGTGGGAGGGCAGAGACTATTTGAAGAAACAGAACTATGTAGAGAAGAAACTAGAACAATCTCATTAGCAGCTTTATAGATAGAAGATAAAGAGAAAGAAGAATAGGTTAAGGAACATCTAGAGAACAAAAATGAGCTCTGTAAATTAAAAACAGCATAGGAGAAAAACAAAATTAAAAAATTTCTTAAAAGATCTTATTTGACAGAAAGAGCACAAGCAGAGGGAGTGGGAGAAACAGGTGCCCCGTGGAGCAGGGAGCCCGATGTGGGGCTCCATCCCAGGACCATGAGATCATGACCTGAGCCAAAGGCAGACACTTAACTGACACTGAACTGATTGAGCCACCCAGGCACCCCTCAATAAAAATTTTTGATAAAATTGAGGGCATCTCCCAGAAAGCTAAAATGACAAATAGATGCTAAATAGGAGAAAATACGATAGAATGTTAAATAGGACAGGAGGCCTCACATTTCAATCACAGGACTTCCAGAAAGAGAGAAAAGAAAACATGAAACAGAGGCACAGAAATCAACAATGGAATAACTTAAGAAAACTTTCCAGAAAAAAGGACAGGAAAACTCAGACTGAAAGGGCCCACAGCATGCCCAATACAATGGACAAAAATTGATTTGCGCCATGCTACATGCTGTAGGAAACCTCAGCTTACTAGGACCAAGGAGTAGACCTTAAAAGCTTCCAGAGAGAAAATAAAAATAAAGAGGAAATAAAAAAGGACAAAGAATCAAAACCGCTCTGGAAGGTTCAACAGCAACTCTAGAAGGTAGAGACAACAGGGCAAGGCCTTTGAAATTCTGAAGGCAAAGAATTTCTGACCCAGAAATCCATACTGCCAAATTATCAAGCAAGTGGGAAGATAAAGATCCATTTGAAATGTGAAAGTCAGTAACTCGATTTCCCATGAACTCTTTTCCAGGAAACTATTGGACATTCTGCCCCAACAAAAGGAGGGATCAAACCAACAAAGGGAAACACAGGAGATGGAGAAAACCAGTCCAACAGAGACAGGAGCAGAGGGATGAGAGCTGGGCTACAGGCACAGAGACCGACCCCATAGGAAACAGCTCGGAAGAATTCAGGTGAGCCTTCTATGGGACGGTAAATGGATATTTTGATATTTCAGAGAAGCATTTGAGGTTGAGTAAAGGAGACATACATGGGAAATAATGCTTCATTTAAAAAACAAAATAAGAAGCACCTGGCTCCCTTGGCTCAGTCGGTTAAGCATTTGACTCTTGATTTTGGCTCAGGTCATGATCTCAGGGTCATGGGATCAAGCCCCAAGTCGGGCTCGATGCTCAGGAGTCTGCTTGAGATTTTCTCTCTCCCCCTCTCTCTGCCCTTCCCCCCCAAAAGATAATAAATCTTAAAAAAATAAATAAATAAAAAGCAAGGTAATTATTAATTTCAGGAAAAGCAAAAGACT
>CM052898.1:96483754-96508551 GCA_028534135.1 Potos flavus | reverse complement strand
AGGCCTGTGATCTTCTGTTTACAAGGTGAATGTTCAGTGCAATGCCTGAAACAGAATTAAGTCCTGAATAAATATGCTTTAACTGTTGAATGCAAAGTTTTCCTAGGTTACACCAACTATCACATTTTGGACATCAGATTCCTTCTATGTAAGCAGATTGTGTGTGTGTGTGTGTGTGTGTGTGTGTGTGTGTGTGTGTTCAAATTCACTTAAGTTCTGAGTGCAAGGTTGGCAATATCCTCCCACCCAAACGAGAAACTCTCTGGGCACAGACCAGCTGACGGGGAAACCAGGGATCAGCACTGTCCAATGGAATGATCCCTGCTGCATGTCTGCTTTCCTCCATGGTCTCTCCTGTGTACCCACCCACAGGTCCCTTTATTTCAGGCCTCCAGAGCCTTCCTGCTTTTTTCACTCCATCTTTCTGGCAAATGAGGGAACGATCTTACATCATTTTGCTCCTCCACAGATGACATTTCAGTATGAGTAAATTCTATCCTTTCCATTAATTCAGCCAACATAATCCCACCAGGTCTCTTATCTCTGACCATTGAAAGAAAACTAATCTCGTTCCTCATTAAACAGGAGTTCAAGCCTCTCCTTCACAGGCCCCTGGGGGCCTGCCCCATGGAAGAGGGGAAGAGTGGCTGTTGGATCCAGCCCTGGGCCCTCTCCCTGAGCTCCGGGCTGGTGCAGCGCCTGCTCCGTGTGCCCCTGACTGCCTGCTGCAGGCTGGGGAACTCACTGGTTTAAGTTTCACAAAAGACTCCAACAGAGGGCCATGTGAAGAAGAGAGAGGGGCTCTCCCCACTCCCCACCTCCTGACTTAGTCCATCTGCGCTGGTTTCTGGTGGGACAGGACAGAAGCCAGAAAAAGCAGGCCATGGAGAAGAGGGTAGGAAGAGTAGGTGCTACATGAAGGCCAACCAGGTTTGTTTACTACCACACATGAGACACTTCTGGAAGCTTCCAGAAATGGCGGAGAACAAGGACAGTGAGGAGGAGGCAACACCATCACATGCTGTGGTCACGTTCAAAGCACATCCTAGGGCAAGGGACGAGAGCTGTATGGCTTTCTGTGAACCACAAGGTTGTAGCCACCTACCACCTCCTAACCAGCGCTGGTGTCTCTTCTCCTATCCCCGTCCCTAGAGCACTGTGCAGCCCCCAGGGCAGGCATCCGCCTTCTCACCAGCTCAGGGACTCCCCGGGGGTTGGTGCTCAATAAGGATGGGAGGAATGGGCTAACGAATGAACAGAGGAACCGAATCAAACCATCGTGGTACGAGAAATTATTGCTCAAAACCCTAAGGGAGGGGCGCCTGGGTGGCTCAGTGGGTTAAGCCTCTGCCTTTGACTCAGGTCATGACCTCAGGGTCCTGGGATCCAGCCCCGTATCAGGCTCTCTGCTCAGCAGGGAGCCTGCTTCCCCCTCTCTCTCTGCCTGCCTCTCTGCCTACTTGTGATCTCTGTCAAATAAATAAAATCTTAAAAAAAAAAACAAAAAAAAAAAACCTTAAGGGAGAGGATCTTCGATGTTTAACTTCAGTTTAAACAAGGAGGGAAGTGTAACACTGTGTCCCCCAGTTGTCTGCCCCCTCTTCCAGGTCTCTAGGATGCCGCTGTTCAGCGGGCGGTTGATTCCCATGTCATTGCTGACGGTGTGTCTTTCAGACCTTGACCCACTGACATGACAGAAGGGCTGGAGGGCAAAGCCATGTCCGAGCAGAAAAGCTCTGTTCAAGGAGGGATCTCCTTACACGCAGCTTGCTGGAAGAGCGGGGATGGTGTCCGGGAAGGGTGCTGCTGGGTAGGGGGTAAGAACGGACCCCTGGGCTTGCTAATGGGGGCTCTGCTCACAGTGCAGAAAGAGAAGAATCCTTCGGTGTCAGAGTGACTGATTGCATACTAACTGCATGCCCAGAAGCAAATCTCTTAGCTTCTCTGGGTCCCATTTCCCTCCCTTCTTAAAGTCGGATAATGTCCACCTTCCCTCCCTCACCTAACATTGAATCAAACTAGAATCATATACTAAGTTGCAAGTTATATATACAAAGTATATATAATTCCCATTCTAGGCCAACAATATTATAAAAAAAGAATTCTTACTGAAATCAGAGAGACCGTCTTTTTCCAGTTTCTCAGAATTGTCACACTTTACTGCATCCTTGGTATGGATATATTCCAAGCACCATTTTCCCCCCTCTAAGTCAAACTTTTAGGGCCTATTAAATACCTTTGAGAACAATGTTCTTTGCCATTTTCCTTGAAATTAGTTATATTCTTACAACTGGCCAACCATTTCAGCACTAAATCAAAACAGGTTCATGTTGGAAAAGAATAAAAGAGACATCTTTCCTCGCATTAAGAGGATTAATGGCCTACACTTGTTCTCACAAAAACCAAATGGATAATTTCTTTGTAACAACACTGTAGCCAAGCACTACTCTGATTTTGGAAATCATTAAGAAATAATACATTAGAATAACCCCAAAGTACTTGGTCATCCCTGTAGCTTTTTAAGATCTATAGTTGGAACTCACTGTTTACTGCTTTTGTTTCCATACAATCCCTACTAGCCCCAGGCTTTGAGTTTTTCTCTTTTAAAAAAAATTTAGGCCTTATGTCAGTGTCGCATCACCTGCCATGGTTTCATTTGCCCCCCAGTCAAAATACTCTCTTGATTCTTGTGCACAGAATTAATCAAGACTGACAAGAAAACTATGAATGGTGCTTATCACTTACACAAGAGAAAGGAAGAGAGCCTGGCAGCCAGGGCTTGGCTGCAGGGTGTTTCGTGAATCTGGGATGAAAAGATCACCCCCAAACATGGAAGGTTGTTCACAGGCTTTTGGACATAAGACTTTCCACATCTGGTCCTGGAGTCTCAGTCGCAGGCCGCTGCAGGCCCGTAACTCCTGCCAAATGTGTATCTACTGAGACCTTATGACCAGGCCGTTTGGGAGCCCCCTTCCAGGGACCGATCCCCTGGAGGGAGGAGCACGCATATAAGGGATGAGCTCCCTTTTTATGTCAATAATAAATACCAAAGCCTCTCCAGTCCTCCTGCATTTTTCAAATGAGAAGCAGAGACTCTGTCCTGTAGGCTCTACATCCCGGCACCAACTGAGGAAGGAGTTGCTGGTTTTCCTTGTTCTCACCAAACTATGGTGGAGAGTCAATGACTTTTAAAAAGAACAAAAACCTCTCCAGGATGGAGACAAGTTCTTTCTACTCAAGTTTGCAGAAAGTCATTTTGAAAATGGAAGTCATTTAAGAAAGTGGAAGCCTCTCCCAATTTTACTCCCGTCTCCTGATGGTCCCTCTCAAAACCGAATGTGACACGAGCTTTAAACTGCATACGTTTTTCTGTTGCTTTCACATATTTGGGATTGAGAAACCAAGGTAATGGTAACCATGTCACCCAAATTAATAGCACAACCTCCGGGATGCAACTTTTACAAATTCATCAAAACTGGGGCTGGTTCTCTTTACGCTTGCTGCCTCTAAACGACGTCTTTGTACTTCCTTGTAACACAGCAATCCTTGCAGGATCTGACTCGCAGGAAGGCTGCTGCATGGCTACCCTGGGTTGGAAATGTTTTCATGCCTTCCGCAGATGTCAGCTCGCCTGGCCCCGACACCCTAATTCTGTCTCTACAGCCTTCATTGCCACTGTCAACAAATGGCTAGGATTATGCTATTCTGGTTCTATTCTGGCCGAAAAGAAAATAAGCCCCTGGACAAATAAGCATTGGATCCCCCAGGTTTGTCATGCAAAACCCAAAAATCGCTGCTTGTTTGGGATGCTGATGGAAAGCACTTGGCTTCGAAGGCAAACAGATCTGAGCTTAAAGCCTCGCTCCACCGCCTTCCAGCTGGGTGACCCCCCCCAGCAATTCTCTCAGTTTCTCTGAGAGTCAATCTTCCCATCTGTTGAAAGAGGATAACAATACCTAATTTGCCCAGAGGTGAGAAGAATTAAAAGGAGATAATCAGCCAAAAGCCCAGTGTCTGGCGCTAAATAGGCCTTCAGCGAAGGTTATGCTCTCTCCCCTCCCACCCTCTCTCTACACAGAGAGAATACTACTCTGCCCCGTTCACAAACAGGGTTGACACGAGATAATCTTCTGAACAAGTTTAATCATGTTTTTCATTCCACTTTTGCCCCCAAATCCAACAACCAGATACACAAATGTATCTGTTTTCAATCTAACCATATCCCCAGTGCCTGGAACTGCTCATGAAACATTTAGACACTCTGAAAATATTTGATGAAGAAATGTACACACAAGTCCCAGGACACCTGAGGTTGCTTAGAAACATGGGGATCCACATTCCCGTTAGCTCTCAGTGGCAGTCCACATCAACCAGTAGTTCTTACCATCAAGGACCTTCTTTAATCTCCATTCCCCAACCACCCCCTTTCCCAGAGATACTAGAAATTTCTGATTTTATCAACACCCCATCAGTGCCTCTGATCTCCATGAAGTAGCTGCGATTACCATCCTGAGGTAATAAAATTCCAGTCTAAAATAGCATTTAATTTCATCACCTTATTAGCTAAACTAAGATATTCAAAATATTCATTCAACCCCACTAGTACTTCCGAGGACCTCCAAAAGCCAGGAAACCCCAAATTTATAGCCACACACTATAAGCAAAGGCTTTTCCAGAACAAGAAAAATCCCGAAATTAGGTTGAACTATATGAAATTATCATTTTTGTAGGTCAAAACGGTCAAATGTCAGCCATTTTCCGTAGTTTCTGTGCCTCACAGAGCACCAGCCAACAAATCATGAGTGCTTCGCTTTCCCACAGAAACAATGTGTCCATGTCACCTCTTCCCTTGAAAAACCTTCTGTGGCTGCCCATTCCATCTAAACCCCTTGGCCAGCACCGCAGGTCACTCTCACTCCTCGCCTGGCCTCCCCCGATTCCCCTCTTCCCTCCTCCCTGAAGTCTGCGTAGCCTCCATGGCTTGTCTCTGAGCACCAAGACGCCCACAAAGCACTCTCTCACCTCAGGGCCTTTGATCAAGATGCTCTATCCACGTCAATGTCGTTTCTGCCTCCGATGGTTCATAGATTGGTCCCCATACGCAGAGGGCAAGGAGAGAGGCTGAAGGAAGCGGCAGACAGCTCCAGATTGGTAGGTGGTAGTTTGAAAAAAAACAGGGTATTTATCAGACTTGCCTCGGGCAGACACAAGATGAGTAAATGTCCACACCTGCCCCCACGGAATCCTAGTTTATATCAGGATTTAACTGGATACAGATGGTCTCAACAACACCTTACTCTCTCAAGGCGATGTCCTTGAAATAGTTTGCACTTGCAAATAATTGGCAGAAATTTCATTCCAATAACAGGGGAGGGGGGAGGAGCCTCCGGTAGCCCTCCCCGGCTCCAGGGTCAGCCGGAGGTCACGTCCTCTCGATGACCTCCCCCAGCAGTCTCCACTTCTTGTCAAATGTTTGGTGGTCTTTCAAGCTGCACTTGAAAAGATAGCACCTCCCCTAAACTTTTCCTAGTCCCCCCTACCCTGTCAGAGTTTGCCTGTCAGCTCGGTATTCCCATAACCTTTGCCTGACCTCGGCTTTAGTGTTTTTTATACCATGTCTTGTGTCATATGGACTTCTAGGTTCAACTTCCCAATACACTTTAAGCCCTGTGAAAGGAAAAACTCAATTTATCCATCTTGTGGGCCTCATACAGCACACAGCAGGTGGTCATTAAAGGATGATTGACTTGAGTCCTGACTGGGGGCCACTGACCAACTTTCCACGACTTATGCCTCACCCAGTATGGAGGCAAGGGCATGGGTTCTGCTTATCCCCACCTCTGCCATTCAATATCCGATCTACATTCTGCAAGCCACCGAACTGCTATAGCCTCCCTCTTCTCATCTCCAAAACAGGCTAATAGCCTCCACTTCGCAGAGTTCATGCAAAGGCTGAATGAAATCATTTAAAAAGCATGCTCAGTGCAGTGCCTATCATAGTGAGCACTCAGAAAAAAGCACGAGTACAATTTGATCATTTTTACCATAATTATGGTTGCCTCTTAAACAATTAACTGATAGGTCATGGGTTTAAAGAGTAGTGCCAGAGGCGGATAAAGAAGTAGACATTTTTGAAGACTTTCCACCCTGAAAGGTTGGGTTGTAAGATCCTGCTATTGGTGGGCGACAGCCTGGTATGTTTGGTGCAAACACACAATCCCACTATCCCGGGGTGACAAGAATGAGTTTTTCCACCTTTATTTCTCACATCCACTGGGAAGCTACAACGGCATCTGGGCTTTTAAGAAATTAGAGTCTAGCTTCAATCGAGCTGTGAGTGCTTCTTAATCCTCCCATTCTCCTGCTACTCGACAATACCGCAGGACTGCTTCCTGAGTGTGGTCAGCCTGCGGTTGGGCCCAGAATTGTTTAGATGGACTCCCGGCCCGGAGGTCACAGCAGCAGGCAGCCACCTGCTTTAAGCCAACAAAATCTCTCCATCCTCCAAAACCCGGGGCAAGGACAGGAAGCTGGGGTGCTTCGGTGTTTAATGCGGTTTCCATGTTTTATCTTGGGTGGGGAGACATCAGGAGTGCTGCTTATTACGTTTTATCAGATTTCCCCAAACAAAGGCAAACCCATGTGGCAAGAGTGTCCCCACAAGCCCCAGCCTGCAAGGGGGAAATGCACCATCTACCATTTCCCCCAGAGGCTGTGCAGAGATGTGGGTGTGTGGTCTCCCTCGCAGGGTCTTTCGGTCATCACACAAGAAGCTTATGGAAAGGCAAGAAGAATGATAGGATTCTAAGCTATTTTATTTGAGTAACTAAGAGAATACGGGCCTGGGATTATGAGACAGCTCGCGCCCCTCTACCCCACACTCAGCCAGCCCATCACCAAATCAGACTCATTTTAGATGCTAAGTAGCTTTGAAATTCGGCCCTGATCTCCCGGCTTCCCCACTTACCCCACTAAATCCAGTCTATAAACAGCAAGCAGAGTGTTCTTATTTTCAAACATCACTCTCCACCTCTTAAAAGCCTCCCTCAGCTCCCCCACCGCCCTGCTGATATGGTCACAAGTCTACACTGCCCACCCACCAGGTGCCCATGACCTAGCCCTTGTCCATCTCTCACTAGGGTGGGTGACACTTCTCACCGCCTGGGCACCTCTCACCGCCTTCCCTCTTGTCCTTTCTGGGTGACACACTTGCAGAACCCTGCCCTCCTGGGCCTTCCCATCCCAGGCCTGCACCCCTGCTGTCCCCTTTCTGGGAAGCTCATCTCCTCTTTGTGCCTAGCCCTCAGATCTCAGCCAATCATGGCCTTTCCTGGCTTGATCAAACTTCTTTGCAATAAACTTTCTGGGTAACAAGTATCATCTTTTGCCACCCGGTGGTGAGTGCAAATTTCCAGTCACTTGTCTTACTCTGTCTCCCACTGCAGCCCCCCCACCCCGCCCCCTGGCAACTAGACAGCTCCTCGAATGCCCCCATCAGTCGGTTTCTGCTCGGCTGGGGCTATCCCTAACGCTTGGCCTCTGTCTGCGTACAGCAGGGGCTTCCCAACTAGCAGTTGACTACTGAATGCAGGGGAAACATTTTCTTTCCTGTTCATAAAAAAAAAAAAACCCTACACCATCTTTGATCATGCCTGAAACCATCACTAAAACTCTATGCCATTATATGTGGAGGATTTTCAAGTCTTCCAGCGAGGTCCCTAAAGTGAAAGGATCCCTGGGAAAGATATGAGCTGTTTTCTCGGCTCACAGTGGCCCCTCCTCTCCCACGGCGCTACAGGAGCCTGTGGCCTTCACATCACTCCCACTCCTAGATCCATCTTCCTGGGATACATCGCCACCAGATTTGGAACCAGGAAGGTCCTCGCTTCTCTGCAAGAACATGTTTGAGGAGGCACAGAGTTTCCCTACAAGGGGTCCTCTACCAAAACATCTGGGTGCCTGTAATTGGGAGGGCAAAGCTCCCTGTGCGGCTCTATTCCGCAGCACCACCCTCTCTGGCCTGATTTCCTTTCCCATTTTGATCTAAGAGCCCAGCCTCTTCCTCTGAGTCCAGCCCGGCCCCTCCTCGGAGCATCTTCCTGTGAACGACTCTTGCCGAGCCTGCTACATCTCTGATGAGAAACTCCACTGGGCAGCCTGCCACATGCTTGGACACCATCTGGGACTGTCACATAGACACATACATATCCCTGTGTTTCCTGGAGTCATTCATTGCCTTTGAGTAATTACCACAGAGTGATGAGAAGCATTGAGGTAAGCAAGTCTCTTGGCCATGGGTAAGTAAACGAACTTATTTTTCCATTACTGCATCATTTCTTTTGATCTCCATGGGGGCGAAACCTGATAACAAAGAGCAAAGTGCCCCTTGGATGCCTTTTTCACAATAGCGCTTAATTGATCACCCCATATGTGTACACTGGCACAGCACCTGGGGCTGTGAAGCTGGGGGAAGAGGGGCGTGATTTCAGAATTGAGTCTACGACTTTAGGCCTGAAAGGCATCTATCTGCACCCTCTGATGATACTTAGAAGAAGTGAGTGCTGATTACCCAGAAATCACTGTATTGACCATATGTCTAAAAATAATGCATGTTTGCATCGTCCAAATATTAATCGTGGCAGATAATTACTCAACCAATCAGAAAGTAATAATTTGCTGGAAAGCATCAGGCAGTAAGCAAGCCTTGAAGACAATTTCTAATCAGTAATTCATTTTGTGACTCTTTTCCTCATTTTCTCCCTTTGATCTGTAGTCCTCAGAATAAGGTGATAAAAAGTACCACTTCAATGCCATCATTTGATTTCTGTCCTTGACTAATCTAGACTATTGTCCTCAGCATGAACAAGAGATGCACCCCACTCCGCCCCCTTTTCTTGGTGCCTGCACACTCACGCTGAGGACCGTCTCAGATCTCCCCTTGTTGGACATCAAATACAGACCGACAGCTCATATTTCATTATCATTTACAAAGGAATTTTTTATTCCTTTTTTATAATCTTTGAAATCTCCAATCTACATTTGTTAAATCCTGCTTCCTGGACCAAACATTGTAGAAAATCATACTTTGAGGCACTGGCCCACTCATTTCTCCACCCCATGTCCTCTCTGAGCAGATGAAAAAGAAAGGGAACTTGAAAATGGAAGAGAAGTTTCCAGAAGGGCATGGTGTAGCTGAGCGAGACTGAAGATGAGCTCCAGATGTGGGACCTGCCCGGGGCTGGTCCACAGCCACTCACAGAGGTACTGTGGGGAGTAGAAAAAGCACACGGTCTGGGATCAGAAGCCATGGCTTTCAGTCCCCGCATTGCAGAATTTAAACACCTGTGACTTTAGGACAGTCTCCAGATTCAGTGTGGTGATGGGTGGAGTGCCATTGTAGTTAGTGTGGCTGCTCCTAGCAGGCTGGCACAAAATGTGATCAGTAACTGCCTTTCAGATGAGTGGATGAATTTGTGATGTGAGTGGTTTATAAATACTAGAGCATGAACCTTTAAAAAAAAAAAAATACTAGAGCATGATAGCCTCCTGCTTTCTTTAGTGCAACCTGGGTAAACAACTTGCATCTCTTCTAGCCCTAAGACCTCCAAAAAGCACAGACAAAACCTGGGAGGAATTACCCCCAATGTTTTGTAGCACAAAGGCAATCCCACTCACAGCATGAGAGAGGGAGGGGTGGGGGGGTGCGGACTGTAATCCAGGACAGCGTGAAAACGAAAGATGAAATCTATACACATCCAAATCTAGCCAGAATTCTGTTCTTGATCCCAGACTCCAAAAAAGTGAAATGTACACAAAGTATGGTGAAGGGACAACTGTCTTCCTAGAGCAGGACCAAGTTCTAAAGCAAAGTGAGAGCAAGCAGAGGCATTCCCGGTCGGCGTGCTGCCCTTCTGAGTGGCCGCCCTCCACTTGCCATCAGGGGCTCAGCCCAAGCCTCATTGCCTTCCAAGTCAATAATCCAATATGACTTGACAGTTGCTTAGTGAACGTTCGTGATGAGTCCAGACCATTGTAGATGTCCTGCAGGGGAAAAGGGAAAATCGGCACAATCTACTAATGATTCGTAGTTTTAAAGAAATAATAGCAAGGTAACATTTTTAAGGTTTTTTAAGGAAACTTTCCCTAATGTGGAATATAGAATCCATTAGTGTGAAATTAGCTCATTCTGATTGCCATCACTTGCTCTAGGCTCCAATTTTTCTTTCTACCGTTCTTAAATAAGGTTTACTATGTGATGAATGACATGAACAAGATGCCGGAGGTGTTTAACCTTAACAAGAGAATTAACTCTTTCAAATTAATTTAGCAGGCTTGCTGACACACCTATAATGAGCATGTTTGTAAGCCTCTCACACAATGTGCTTCCTTACGCCTCTGTGCTGTAATGGAATTTTCCAGATATTTTGTGTTCTGTTCACATATGTGGCCTGCTATGGAGAGTTTGTATACGCAGATTCTAGAAGGTCTCTGTGTCAGTATGAATTGAAATGCACACAAACTATGTTTTTTCTAAAATATCAAAACCATAGCATCTATCATTGATATTTAGGAAATATTTACACAATTGTTTTATTCTCTGGTCTTATACTAAGGTTTATTGATATGGGTGTTGGCATATTAACTAGCATAAGCATTGACATATGCAGTAGCCCCTCAAGATCCTCTCTCCAAAAGATAGCCCCCTCCACTCTTCTGAATAAACCCCAAACAAACATCCATTAACATAAATGCATTCCATTTCCCAGCCACAGTACCTTTGCACATGCTATCTGCTCTGCCTAGAATGCCCATCCCAATCTAACTCTAACTCAATTTCCACTTTTCTTCCAAAATCCTTCCCTGGCTTTTGCCCCTCTTCCCACCAAGCTAAACTATGTCTTCTCAAGATAACACTAATACCATACACATGCTGATTACGGTATTTGTCACCTCTAAATGTTATTGTATACAAATGTACTTCTCCACTTGACTGTTTCTTTTTTTGAAAAAAAAAAGCTTAAAAAACATAGAATCTATTCCTCTTTTAGCTGAATACATGAATACCGAATATCTGAACAACAGCGGATGGTTATCCATGAAGACAGAGCTGAAGAATCCTGGCCCATTAGGCATTTTTGTTACAGTATCATCTTGAAAACTATACACCTGAAATAAATATTCCAGAGCTGATGTTTCTAGTTAAGTCTCATTAGTTATCACTTCGAATTGGTATGAATAGTGAGGTTTCACTATGGAGCTTTGGGCTTGCCTCGTGTATACAGCAAGCCCCTACATAGTGAGAGAGCTGGCTAATTAGTGCCCATTGTGGTACAAGGGCAGGTTGTCAGGACATGAGCTCCTCAGACAGCTGACTGAGGAACAGAATTAACATTTTGTTCTGTTTGCTCTCAGCATGGAGTTCAGTTCATTGTCAGCATGGGCAAGCGTTTTTCCCCTCCTTCTTAACCTAAGCTCTCATAACGCACACAGAGTACAACACAAGAGCACCGCTCTCCCTCGGAATTGTCAGAGACGTTCTTAGCCAAGCGTGTTAATGACTCAGAAGGGGCATTCAGAATTGTAAAAGCTCTTAATGAACATGCCTTCCACTTCCCCCGTCCATACCCCTTCTAGTCTCTCAAGACGTTATTTTTAACTCCACATTGCTACAGCTGCACTTCAGAGAAAGCCAAGCGGAGACAGAGGCGCAGCCCTGGTCATACGATGGAAAGCAAGTCCTGGAAAGGAAGCACGGTGTGAAAAAGAGAGAGGACGTGGACAAGGGCAGGAATCAGAGAGGAGTTCAGAACACTTCTCGGAAATCGGACTTGACAAAGGTCAAGTAGGACCAGAGGCGACTCTAAGGAAGGGGAAGTCATGATGATCAACCCCCTTCCCTAACTTGGGGTGCAGGTGGGGACACTCCCGACCCTGACCAAAGAAATGGACAGGATTCAGCATGGCAGTTCTAAGGAAACTGGGAGTTTTACCAACTGGTATCAGATGAAAATCTGAGCAGTCACTATATGTTTTTTTTTTTTAAAGATTTTATTTATTTATTTGATAGAGAGATCACAAGTAGGCAGAGAGGCAGGCAGAGAGAGAGGGGGAAGCAGGCTCCCCGCTGAGCAGAGAGCCTGATGTGGAGCCCGATCCCAGGACCCTGAGATCATGACCTGAGCCGAAGGCAGAGGCTTTAACCCACTGAGCCACTCAGGTGCCCCAGTCACTATATGTTTTAACCTAAACCAAAACCTCCGAGGCAAAGCTGACTGTTCCTCTTTGCTCTGATATACAGCTCCTAGTCTGTGTTATTTTAGAACTTCAGAACCAAAGGAGTAATTCCAAAGCCAAAAGAAGCGGACTAGTTTGGGAATATTTTTTTATCTTCTGTGGCTTTCCTTGATACCAATTTTAGCCTAATTTCACCCAAGGAAAATTGCTTGATTTGCTCTCATTCCCTTCCTACTAAGCAGAAATGGTTCTGGTTGTCAAACATTCCCACACTTAGCCTGAATTATCCTGTGAATGGCACCCCTGGGGTTGTGCCATGGGAAGCTTTGCTTGAATTAAACCAAGAAAGCCCTCTCTCTAAGCATCCTCTTCCCCGGGTTGACTTCTTAGTCATTTTCACATGGGCATAGCTTACTTACATGGGCTCTATTCTTCCACCAGTCTTAAAAGATAGTATTTCATGTAGCAGCATCAATGTGCTATTGTCGATGTTTAATATTTTTATTTTTTTTAAAAGATTTTATTTATTTATTTGAGAGAGAGAGAGATCACAAGTAGACAGGCAGGCAGAGAGAGAGAGGGAAGCAGGCTCCCCGCTGAGCAGAGAGCCTGATGTGGAGCTTGATCCCAGGACCCTGAGATCATGACCTGAGCGGAAGGCAGAGGCTTTAACCCACTGAGCCACCCAGGAGCGCCAATATTTTTATTTCTGAAATAAATATGTATCACTTGAGGTTCCAACACAAAACAGATGGCACACTCAAATTAGCCAAGTCAAACCAAGTTTGTTTGCACAGGTGTAGAAGAATGGTGGGAGAGACTGCAGTACCCAGTGTGAACAGCAGAGAGGAAGAAGTGGTGGGCAGAGTCAGGTTGCAGAGAGTCATGTAAGAAAGGCTGTTATGAGTTCCTTGTCCAAAACTTAAAGCCTCTGGTGGAGACATACAGTCAGCCTAAGGTAGATCTCCCGCAAGCAAAGAGTCAATACCCAACTTCACTTTCCTCTCCCACTGCGGGGCCTTCCCATTGGCCAAACCAGATGGTAGGGGCTCCCGTGTAAGCCATGCGGGTTGGCTTCCTGGGGCAGAAAGCAGAGTGGAGAAGTGGAAAGAGAAGATCTGGAGAAGCAAACAGAAGATAACTGGCACAAAATAGAAGCTTTATTTTAAAAAACGCCAATTTAATATTTTCTTTCACCTGAGTCATAGTTTGAGCTTCTTAATTTCCAGCCCTTTACAGGGACAGATGGTGTCATGTCCTGCAAAATTCTTTTTATATGGTCTTTGAGGGGTGCCTGGGTGGCTCAGTCAGTTAAGTGTCTGACTTTGGTTCAGGTCAGGATCCCAGGGTCCTGGGATCCAGCCCCGCATCAGTCTCCCTGCTCAGCGGGGAGTCTGCTTCTCCCTCTCCTGCTGCTCTTGCTCTCTCTCCTGCTCCCTCTCTCAAATAAATAAATAAAATCTTAAAAAAAAAAAAAAAAAGTATGGTCTTTGAAAAAAATTAGTGAAAAATAGGAATTCCTGAGGATTTTCCTTATGTGAGTCCTTTTTTATCGACATGGTTTTTTCCATCTTTTGGCCAAGAAATATACTGTAAAAGGACTGAAATCTAAAAATATCACTGCAAAGCTTTGCTATTCACATAGCTAAGCATGAAATACTTAGATAAAACTACAATTCTCCTTCCTTCCCATCTTTTCACATTTATTGAGCACTACTATGCCCTTAAGTACCCTGTAATACATTAAGATGCGAAGATAAATGGAAACAACAAACCAACCTTACCCATGTTGGCTCAATTTAAAAAGATGGCAGATGGGTAGGTAATTCAGTTCTGTTTGTTTTTAGATGACAAACAAAGGGTAGTTCAGAAGTTGGCACTGGCTCCAGCCTTAGGTCTGATTTGGGCCTTGCTGACGTTTCCAAGCTCCTTCTCTCAGATGTTCCTTCTCATACTGCTTGTTTGTCTCCTCAAAAAGTTTTTCTTTGTGGTAGGGGAATGGTGATAGGAATCCAAGCTTCCTACCCTACACCCACAAACTCAGAAGAGAAGCGATGTCTATATGTCATAGTAAAGCTCTGGGTTCGCTCTGATTGGATGGGTTTAAATTACTCTTGAACCAATTACTGGAACCAGAAAAATGTTTTACTCTGGTTAACTTAAGTCAATGAGAGCCCATTATTTGGTTTGAGTATGGTGACAATCCAACCCCAACATCCCTGAGAATGCAGGAGGGACAGATCCTCAAGGAACTATCTGAGGGCTATTGGTGAAATGAATGCCAGGGAGGTAACCACCACAAAGTAAAGACATATGCAAGAATAAGAAGTCTTTTTTATGATTATCTTTTCAAGTAATTTACAAAAATCACATAAATATGTAGTTATCAATTACCTGAGCATTTAAGAGACATCTAACTTTGGTGTATACATATTAGTTATTTCATTGAAAATTTTCTCTTTTACCTAAATACCACAATTTAAAAAACTAAGAAAATCAATTGACATCTGTTTCAAAGTTATCAACCTAGCTTCCCAATTAGCAAGCCCTTATTTCTACTCAAATGGATAGAAGCGGAGAATTTATGACAGTTCTAGACAGAAGGAAGTGTGTCTTCTATATTCTAATAACTTTGAAAATATTTTTAAGATATTTTATATGAAAGACCAGATTTTAAAAAGAGTTTATCAGATTCTGAATCATAACCTAAAAAGGAATTGCCTATCTGGAAAGTAGGTGGATGGGACGCTGAGCCAAACTTGAACAAGTGGCAAAAGCTAGAGAAAAGCAAAGGCCATGTAGCAATTAGTAGGAGAGCAAATGTCAGCCCTACACTACCTGGGGGTTGAGGACTCCAGATGATGCAGTAAATGAGATGGTTGGAAAAAAGATAGTGCTCAGCTAACTTATGAATCCAATACTAATCATAGGAAACAAAACTTGTTTGGACAGATGCAGCTTTAGGCTTCATAGCTGAACTCAACAACAGTGGATGTCCCACTGACCACTTGGTTTTTGCTCTAAAATCTTTCTTTTACCCTTTGTCCACACCTGAAATATTGGAGAAAAACCCAAATAAACTTTTTGGACCTATGTGAAATTCCAGCAATGAGAGAAAAGAGATCCTCCTGAGAGCATGAACAGAAAACAGTCACTGAATTTATGTAGAATCACAGAAGTTTAAAGGAAGAAGACCTAAAGAGTCAAAACAAATGTTTTTCTATGAAAGAGGCTTGCTGGAAAGACAGAGAGTAAACTTTAGAAATCTTTATAATTTCGGTAAGATTTTAAAAGGCATTGTATTTAATTAAGGAATCTGGATTAGAAAAAATTAAGATAAAAACTAAAATTACTGAATTTAATGATTCCTCACTGGCACCAACGAAGCTGTTGGGTACCATAGAAAACAAACCATGATTTGAAATCAGTGTTAAGAAACTATCCCAAGAATAAAATTGTGTTTGTTAAGAATTTGATTCTTAGCATTCTGCCAAGTACTTTGAACATGCATTAACATATTTCATCTTCACAGTATTAATTTAAGCAAGTATTATTATTGCTATTCACAATTTATAGTTGAGGAAAATGCTCCATAGGAAGGTTAAGTATGTTATCTAAACACATGAGTAGTAATGTGGGCTGGATATGGGTTCTAAACCCAACACTCTTTTACACAATAGCCTGTGCTCTGGTTTCACAAGTAAGTTCCTTTAGGTTATCAAAAAATGGATAGTATTTCTATATTATCTAAATTATTCTAGACCAGGGGTCAGCAAACATTTTCTATAAAGGGCCAGAGAGTAAATATTTTCAACTTTGCGGACAAAACAGTCTGTGTTACAACCACTCAGCTCTGCCATCATAGTGAGAAAGCAGACAAAGACACACATTAATGGTCATGAATGCCAATAAAACTATATTTACAAATATAAGTGGTGGGTCCAATTTAGCCTGTGAGCTATAGTTTGCCAACTTATATGTTAGAGCATATAAAAGATGAGAAGGTAATCATTTTTTATGGAGCTATCACAGCACTAATACCAAAGTGTTTCAAAGATCATGTACAAAAATTTTAAGTTATCTCACTTACAGAAATGCAAAGTACAAATACCATTTTTGCAAATTTAAACTGGCAACAAGACCATTACACAGTGACCAAATAGAGGTTATTCTAGTAGTATAAGAAGGTTTAACTTTTAAAAATCTATTATTATTATAATATAAGTAAATAAAATAAATGACACATATTATTTAGCTCTTCAGACAGGATTCTCAGAATTCAACATCCACTTATGACTTAAAAAAAAAAGAAAAAACTTGGTAAAAAAAATTAATAACAGTATTACCCTAATACAATAAACAATGTCTATGCCAAAAAGTGTGGGCATTGTAAAAATGACTTAAATACTAAACACAGTTCCATGAAAATAAAATGAGATAAAGATAGCCTTTACCAACACTGTTATTTAATATTATTTTGAAAGTTCTAGCTATGATAATATGATCAGGAAAAAAATCAGATAGTAGGAGCCAAAATTATAATAATTTCCAGGTGATATAATACACAGAATCACAATTTACTGCAGCACAAGCCCAGAAGGAGAAACTTCCATGGGAACCAGTGCCAGGGTAGGAAGACCTAAATTGTAATTAATGAAATGCTGGAGGCTCAGTGTGCACAACTCTGAGAATTAAAGACTCAAGGTGGGACTACTTTTGTGGGGGTAGCCTACTTTAGTTAGGTTTTACCTCCAGGAGCTTTACCAAATGCTCACAGTGAAGATCAGAGAAAAAGAGAAAAATATCCTCATGCTTCTGGGAGGAGGAGAGGAAGTAACTGTTTTGAAATATGGCAGAGCATTTTGTTCAACAAGCTCTGCCCTCAAAAGAAACTATTTTACCAGAGATTAAACTACTTGATGTTTTATTACAGCATAACTGGGCTAGAGGAAGAACTATATCCAACTCCAGCTCCTTCTAGCCACCAAAATGGTAAAGAAAGTCTTTCAGTAATAATAAAGAAAGAAAGAAAGAAAGAAAGGATCTCGTTCCACACAAAGAAATAACAAGCATCAGAAATAAAAACTACATACATATTTTATAGGTGAATACAAAGATTTTTTTCTTAGTGTTTAAATCTTTTAAAAAGATAATTGGTTAAAATAAAAATAATAGTGCCATATTATGGGTTGTATAATACATGGTGAAGTAAAGAGTATGAGTATGAGAACAATCATACAAAGACTGGGAGGTGAGAAACAGAAGGATACTTTATAAAGTTCCTATACTATATGTAAAGTCCTGTATTATCACCTGAAGGTTGAGTGTAATGAATTAAAGATATATACTAAAACCCTAAAGCAACCACTAAAATAACAAAACAAAGAGTTATGGCTAATAAACCAAAAAAGGAGGAAAAATGGAATCATAAAAAATATTCAATCCAAAAAGCAAAAGGAAACATAGAACAGATAAGATAAATAGAAAATAAAGAGTCATGATAGGTTTAAATTCAGACATATCAATAATGATATTAAATGCAAATGGTCTAAACAACCCAATTAAAAAGTACAGAGATATCAAGTTGAATAAAAAAACAAGACTCCAATTGTATACTGCCTAAAGAGATTTACTTTAAAATTTAAAGACACAAATCAGAACAAAAAGGATTGAAAAAGATATCCCAATCATCATACTAATCTGAAGAAAGGTGGACTAGATATACTAATATCAGACAAAATAGATTTCAAGGCAAAGAATATCACTAGGGTCATAGACACTCATTTCATATTGATAAAAGCATCAGTTTATCATAAGACATAACAAATATAAATATTTATATATTTAATAACAGAGCTTCAAAATGCATGAAGCAAAAACTGGTAGAAATCCACTATTATATTTGGAGAATTTAATACTTCTCTTTTGCAGTCAATAAAATAAAGATATAGAGAATCTGTAATGATATAGAAGATTGGAATAGTATTAACAACTAATTTGCTGTAATTGACATTTATAAAAATTTCTACCTAAGGACTTCTGGGAAAGATGGTAGAGTAGGAGGACCCTAAACTCACCTCATCCCATGGATACAACTATAGAAAACAGTCACATCAGTGTAAATAACCCAGAAAATGACCTGAAGACTGGCAACAACTAAATGTAGCGAAGAGGCCCCATTGAAGAGGGTAGGAAGGGCAGAGAGACAGGTCAGGAGCTAAATCCCAGGGTTTGTCAGCCAGAAGGAGGGAGCCACAGGTGTAGAGAAGGGAGAGAAACAGACGATTACACTGGGAAGCCCACATGAAGAAGACAAATCCTCATAACATTTGGCTTTGAAAATCAGAGGGGCTGAATTTCATGAGTTCTTACAACCAGCAGGACAAAAAACCTAGAACTTTAAAAATCAGCAGGCTCAGCTCTGGAAGAGCCCAAAGGGAGACAGGAAACTGAGTCCCTGCCCTTAAAGAGACAGCACAAAAAACAGCCCATGGAAGTACAGTATAGAAACAGCAGTTTGAAAAACACCTGCCTCAGTTCTGGTGCTGCAAGTCCCCTCCCAGAAGACCAGCACAAATCTTGCCAACACCATGTCTCAGCTGCACATTTTGCAGGGCCTCAGTACTGGTAGCAACATCAGCTGGTCACCTCTAGTGGAGGATGCATACACATTGTTAGAATTGCATGCCCCACTCATGTGCACTTTGTGGAGTGACCCTGGTCTGCCCCCATCTCAAGAGTGGCTATGTGTCCCCTGTGGAAGAGGACCTGTGCCACCTTGTTAAAAGTGCATGCTCTGCCCACTACTTTTAACAGCAAAAGATGTAGCTGACTTTTTTAACACAGAGAAACAGACACAAAGAGTTAGACAAAATAAGAAGACAAAGGAATATGTCCCAAATGAAAGAAGAAGACACAATCATAGCAAGAGACCTAAGCAAAATGGAGATAAGTAATATGCCTAATTGAGAATTTAAAGTAGTAATCATAAAGATACACATACTTAAGAAAAGAGTGCAGACATCAGTGAGACCCCTATCAAAGAGATAAAAAAAGAACCAATCAGAGACAAAGAACACAATGATTGAAATTAAAAATATACTAGATGGAATAAATAGCAAGCTAAAGAAGCAAAAGAATGAATCAATGACCCAGAGAACAGAGTAATGCAAAGTAATTAAGTTGAGCAAAGGAGAAAAAAATTAAGCAAAATGAGAATAGATTTAGGGAACTCAGTGACTCTATCAAGCCTAATAAGATTGCCATTATAGGGATCCCAAAAGAAGAGAAAAGGTGGCAGAAATTTATTTGAAGAAATAATAGCTGAAAACTTCCTGGATTGGGGGAAGGAAACAGAAATTCAGATTCAGAGGCACAGAGATCCCCCAATAAAATTAACCTAAGGAGGTCCACCAAGACAAGTAGTAATTAAAATGGCAAAAAGTCGGGATAAAGAAAAAATTTTTAAGTTTGCAGGAGAAAAGAAGATAGTTACATACAAAGAAAACCCCTAAGGCTATCAGCAGGTTTTTCAGAAGAAACTTTGCAGGCCAGGAGGGAGTGGCATAATCTATCCAGTGTTGAATGGTAAAAATCTGCAGCCAGGAGTATTTTATTCATCAGGGCTATCATTCAGAATAGAGGGAGAGATAAAAAGTTTCCCAGACAAACAAAAGTTAAGGGAATTCATGACCAGTAAACCAGCCCTACAGGAAATGTTAAGGAGGACTCTTGGTGGAAAACAAAAACCACAAATAAGAGTAAGAAAAATAGGAAGCACAAAAGCAGTAAAAATAAGTATACACGCAAAGCTCAGTCAAGGGAACTCACAAAATAAAAGGATGTAAAATATGACACCATATACATAAAATATGAGGAGAAAAAGTAAATAATGGGCTCAAACTTAAGTGACCATCAACTTAATATAGACTGCTATATGCAAAGGGTGTTATATACAACCTAATGATAACCACAAATCAAAAACCAGTAATAGATATGCAAAAATTAAAGAGAAAGGAATCTAAGCATATCACTAAAGAAAGCCATCTTATGGTGAGAGAGGAGAGCAAGAGAAGAAAGGAACAAAAACTAACACAAAACAAATAACAAAATGGCGATAAATACATACCTATCAATAATTATGTAAAGGACTAAATGATCCAATCGAAAGACATAGGGTGACAGAATGGATTAAAAAATAAGATCCATCTATATGCTGTCTACAAGAGACTCACTAAAGACACCTGCAGATTGAAAGTGAGGGGATGGAGAAATATTCATCACGCAAATGGATGTGAAAAGCAACTAGGGTAGCAATGATTATATCAGAAAAAATCGACTTTAAAACAAAGACTAACCAGAGACATAAAAGGACACTATATAATCATAAAGAGGACAATCCAACGAGAAGACAACAATTGTAAATATTTATGCAGCCAACATGGGAGCACCCAAATACATAAAACAGTTAATAACAAATATAAAGGAACTAATCGATAGTAATACAATAATAGTAGAGGACTTTAACACCACACTTACGTCAAGGAACAGATCAATCAAACAGAAAATAAATAAGGAAACAATGGATGACACACTGGATCAGATGAATTTAACAGATATATTCAGAACATTCCATCCTAAACCAGCAGAATACACATTCTTTTCAAGTGCACACAAAACATTCTCCAGAACAGATCACATATTAGGCCACAAAACAAGTCTCAACAGTTTCAAAAAAAGCAAAGTTATACCATGCATCTTTTCTGGTTACAATGCAATGATATTAGAAATCAATCACAAGAAAAAATCTGGAAAGAGCAAAAGTACATAGAGGTTAAATAACAAGCTACTAAACAATGAATGGGCCAACCAAGAAATCAAAGAGGAAATCAAAAAATACATGGAGGCAAATGAAAATGAAAGCACAACAGTTCAAAACCTTTGGGATACAGCAAAGGCAGTTCTAAGAGGGAAGTTTATATCAATATAGGCCTACCTCAAGAAGCAAGAAACATCTCAAACAACATAACTTACATATAAAAGAGTTAGAAAAAGAACAAACAAACCCCAAATTCAGGAGAAGGAAGGAAACAATAAAGATTAGAGCAGCAATAAATGACATAGAAACTAAGAGAACAATAAGACAGACTACTGAAACCACAAGCTGCTTCTTTGAAAAGATCAACAAAATTTATAAACCTCTAACCAGACTCATCAAAAATAGAGAGGGAGAGAGAGAACTCAAATAAACAAAAGCAGAAACAAAAAGGAGGAATTACAACCAACACCACAGAAATACAAGGATTGTAAGAGAATATTATGAAGAATTCCATGCCAACAAACTGGACAACCTAGAAGAAATGGATAAATTCCCAGAAATATATCACCTACCAAAACTGAAGCAGGAAGAAAGAGAAAATTTCAACAAACTGATAACCAGTAATGAAATTGAATCAATAATCAAAAAAATTCCAACAAACAAAAGGCCAGGACCAGGAACCTTCACAGGTGAATTCTACCGAACATGTAAAGAAGAGTTAATACCTACTCTTCTCAAACTTTTCCAAAAAATGGAAGAAGAAGGAAAACTTCTAAATTCATTCTATGAGACCAGTATTACCCTGATACCAAAACCAGATAAAGCTGTCACTCCAAAAGAGAACACAGGCCAATATCTCTGATGAACATAGATGCAAAATTCCTCAAAAAAATATTAACAAATTGAATACAACAATACATTTAAAAAAAATCATTCACCATGATAAAGTGGGATTTCTTCCTAGGTTGCAAACAAGGGTGGTTCAATATTCGCAAATCAATCAATATGAAATATCACATCAACAAGAGAAAGGACAAAAACCATATGATTATTTCAATAGATGCAAAAAAAAAAAAAGCATTTGACAAAGTACAATATCCATTCATGATAAAAACCTTCAACAAAATAGGTTTAGAGGGAATATACCTCAACATAATAAAGGCCTTACATGAAAAACCCATAGCGAACATCATACTCCTTGGTGAAAAGCTGAAAAGCTGAGAGCTTTTCCCCTAAGGTCGGGAATAAGACAAGGATGTCTACTTACACTACTTCTTTTCAACATAGTACTGGAAGTCCTACCAACAGCAATCAGACAACAAAAATAAATAAAAGACATCCAAATCAGTAAGGAAGAAATAAAACTTTCACTATTTGTAAATGACATTACACTAGATAAAACAAAATTCAAAGGAACACATATGTCCCTATGTTTATGGCAGCATTGTTTACAATAGCCAGGATATGGAAAGAGCCCAAGTGTCCATCAATAGAAGAATGGATAAAGAAGATGTGAGATAGATAGATAGATAGATAGATAGATAGATAGATAGATAGATATAATGGAATATTACTCAGCCATAAAAAAGAATGAAAAAAGAACGAAAGCTTGCCATTTACTACAATATGGATAGAGCTAGAGAGTATAATGCTAAGCAAAATAAAGCAGTCAGAGAAAGATAAATACCATATGATTTCACTTATATGTGGAATTTAAGAAATAAAACAAATGAGCGGGGGTGGGGGGAGAGACAAACCAAAAATCAGGCTCTTAACTATAGAAAACAAACTGATGGTTACCAGAGGGGAAAGGGTGGGGGGAGTGAAATAGGTGAAGGGATTAGGAGATTGAGAGTACACTTATCTTGATGAGCACTGTGCATGGAAGTGTGGAATCACTATATTGTACACCTGAAATGAATATAACACTGTACGTTAACTACACTGAAATTAAAATTTTTTAAATTAAAAACCTTAAAAAATAAAATTCTACTCAAGAACAGCAGAACACCCACCCATTCTTTTCAAATGCTGAAGGAACAAGGAATATTTATCAAGATGATCATATTCAAGACTATTAGAAAAACCCCAATAACTTTTTAAAAATTCAAATCATATACAATATATTCTTTAGTCCCATTGGTATTAAATTAGAAATTAATAACAGAGAGATTTCCAGAATATCCTCAAAGACTTGTGCAAGATTGCTAATGGCAACTTGAAATTCCCAATACCTATCAAAAGGTGAATAAGCAGATTGCGATATATCTATACACTGGAGTACTATTCAGCAATAAAAAGAATGAAGTTGAGCTATATACGTAGATGAATCTCAAAATAATTTTGCTGAGTCAAAAAAGCCAGACCAAAAAAAGAATGTACACTCTATGATTCCATTTATATGAAGTTTCGGAAAATTCAAACTAATCTAAAGTCATAGAAAGCAGATCAATGAATACTGAAGGATGGAGAAGGGGGTTATGGTGAAACCTTCTAAAGGAAGGAAGCTCTAACTGTAAAACTTCAGATATTAGCCATCTGGAGGGGAAGATATTTGGGGAGTCAGAGTTCTTTTCCTTCTCAAATTCAGTCCCTTGTCTGGAAGGCTTTCCTCAGCTAGCACTTAGAATTGTGCCTGTGGCTCTCTCTGTTTCTGAAGATACCATTAAATGAGAGAGGAATAGCACAGAAAAATTAGGGAAAACAAAAATGCAGCAAAAGCAAATGTCATGAACAGCTAGTAGGTCTTCATTTAGGTTTATTTCTGTGGGACAAGGAAGATGTTAGCAAAGATGTAGAGAGAGGGGAAACCTGTTGGTGGGAATGCAGGCTGGTATAGCCACTCTGGAAAACAGTTATGGAGGTTCCTCAAGATGTTAAAAATAGAGCTACCCTATGACATGTGCCCTTCTTAATATCGATCACCCAGTTACCCCATCCCCCTACTCCCCTCCCTTCTGTAACCCTCAGTTACAGAATACCCAAAAATTGCATTTCTAGGTACTTATAAAAAAGATACAGATATAGTGAAAAGAAGGGGCACATGCACCCCGATGTTCATAGCAGCAATGTTCACAATAGCCAAACTGTGGAAGGAGCCCAGATGTCCTTCAACAGATGAATGATAAAGAAGATGTGATTCATATATACAATGGAATATTACTCAGCCATCAGAAAAGATGAATACCAATCATTTGCATCGACATGGATGGAACTGGAGGGGATTATGCTAAGTGAAAAAGTCAAGCAGAGAAAGACAATTATCATATGGTTTCACTCATATGTGGAATATAAGGAATAGGGGAAGGGAGGGAAAACTGAATGGGAAGAAATCAGAGAAGGGAGACAAACCATGAGAGACTCTGGACTCCGGGAAACAAACTGAGGGTTACAGAAGGGAGGGTGAAGGGAGGGTGAAGGGAGGGTGATATTAAGGAAGGCACATGTTATGATGAGCACTGGGTGTTACACACAACTCATCAATCGTTGAACACTACATCAAAAACTAATGATGTACTATATGTTGGCTAACTGAATATAATAATTTCAAAAAGTGGTTTTTAGTTAATTTTCCTTATACCACAATAACTGTAAGAGTCTGGACACATTTTGTCAACCCCTGATTATGACCTTCTCCACTTATGATAATTGCATTATGTGTCTCTAAATTGGATTCATAAAAAACATGGGGGTTACATATAGGCTTTACTGATAGGAGCAGCCAGTTTGAAGAACAAAAGATGAG
>CM052898.1:96419980-96483254 GCA_028534135.1 Potos flavus | reverse complement strand
GTCTATAAATGAAGAATAAAATTATACATAAAGCTAAGCTTTTCATGTTTAACAAAGAATAAGGAAAAAAAATCACAATCTATAGCTCCTAGTAGAAGAAAAAGACAGGAAGGCAATTAGAAATACTTTGCAACCGTACTGAGGATGGACAGGCAGTGGGAGAGGAGGCAAAAGGAAGACGGACTTTCAAACACTCTAGGTAGTTGCCAGAGAAAACCAGCTAACACAAAGCAGGGAAGGTGAGGCAGCAAACTTCGCAGAACTCCCTAGGACTGAAGCTTTTGATGAATGAGTCAACACAGCTCATATACTAATTATAGTTGGACTTCTTTAGTATACTTGCATGTATTTTCCTGAAATAAGCATTTTAAAATTGTTGTTTTAATAGTTCCTTTTGGTTTATTATTTACTCAAACCCTCTCTGTCCAAAGACTTCTTCAATTCAACATTATTATCTAAGCCTGGAAGAGATTTGATTGGTGATTTATTTTGTAAAGAAATAGGACCGTGCTCCCCTCTGCCCCAAAAAGAGATCTTCTGGGTCCACGACGGGTCCCATACTGCCCATCTGTCTGGGAGACAGATGTTTCCTGACCTGTCTGTGCAAAGTATAAAGCAGGTGCCATTGTGAATTTTTAACTAACAACTACTAGAAACAATAAGCTTTCCTCTTCCTGAATTTCATGATTGCATCCATTTAACCATACCTTCTTTTTTTTTTTTTTTTTTTTTTTTTTTTACTGGTGATTTAAATAGTAGGAAGATAGAGAAAGGGGAACATAAAAGATTAGAGGGGAAGAAGCTTTTCATAACTTATTAATACATGAGCACCAGCCCCAGCATCCTTTTAATAAAACACTGGGTTTAGCGATGTGGTGGCACAGCACATACCAACCAAAACAATAATGTTCTATCCTTTGTAGGGGAACATGGAGCTCCTGACCCACCATCTGCTGTTTCTTCCAGCACCACCGATGGATCTCCACTTACTCACACACCTTCTCGCAAGGATGGAGGAAAGCCTGTATCTCTGAGATGGCTGCCTGGATTTAGGTGGTTGGCTCTCATCATGGGACAGGTTGACTGGACTACACAGGAGTTGGGATAGGTCCTGACTCTTCAGTCTCATGATCCCATCAGCTGAGCTCCAATGATTCTACCTTACCCAAGGAGTATTACAAGGCCAAGGTTCCTGATCAGAAACAGAGGCTGAGGGGACACCTGGGTGGCTCAGTGGGTTAAAGCCTCTGCCTTTGGCTCAGGTCATGATCTCAGGCTTCTGGGATCAAGCCCTTCATTGGGCTCTCTGCTCGGTGGGGAGCCTGCTTCCCCCTCTCTCTCTGCCTGCCTCTCTGCCTACTTGTGAACTCTCTCCTCTCTGTCAAAAAAAAAGAAAAGAAACAGAGGCTGAGAATGTGTCAGATAAAGGGACAAGACAATCATTCGACATGTACAGAGGTCCCACATACACTTTGCGGGAGCAAGAAAAGTGTATCCTGGGATTTCTCTTGGGGCAGGGCAAGTTTCAAAGTCAAGGGATTGCTCAGCCAACTCCAGCCACAGCTGGCAGAGGCCTCCACCTGCCAAAGCTGGGCCAGTGTCAGATGCTCCTGAGGGCTCATCCACCCCTAGAGGGCGGGGTGGCCTCTGGAGAGAAGTGGTTACTACCATCTGTCTGATATTCTCCCAAATCACTCAGAAAATAATAAGTTAAATCCACCTGCAGGAAAACAACTTAGCCTCCAGAGCCTCAGGGTGGAGCAGAAGAGAAAAATGCAAAATGGTGCTTAGAGTTGAAACATCACTGAAGTCTGTTTACACATTTTCCAACATACGTTGTTAAATATTTTTTAAAAAGAAAGCTTCAGAATAGTGCAAAACATATTATCCCGTGAATGCAAATTTTAAAATGTTTATTTAAATTAGTAGAAGCACAGGAAAAAATATGAAAGAATATGCCACAAACTATTTTAAAATTATGACCAAATTATGAAAGACTTTCCTTTTCTAAATTGTACACTTCTGAATAATTTTGTCTACAATGAGCATACATTTTTTTGAAAACAGAAGACATGAATAAATCTTTTAAATCAAGTCAAGCCTTTGAAGAATATTTAATAACATGGAAATTTTTCATGAAAAATCAGACTATAAAACAATATAGTATGGTATTAATTTCCTTATATTTATAATATTGACAGTAAAAAATACTAAAAGGAAATCCATTAAAATGCAAGGGTAAGTAATTTCTGGGTGAATGGATTGAAGGTGATTTTTATTTTTTATTTTTCTACATTTTCCAATGTTCTAGAATTAAGACATTCATAATGGGGGGGGGGGGAGACAAAATAAGATAAGCCATAAAAAGCAGAGTAAATAACTCTCTGACAACATACCTATCTAGGGAAATTGGGAAAAGTCTTATCTAAGTAGGTGATGCCCATGAGATGCCTGCAGTATTAACAGAAATTCACCAAGGGGATAGGAGAAATTCTTTCTCAGAGGGAACTATGTGCGAAAGGACATGGAGCAAAAAAGAAAGTGAGTGGTGTAGTCAGGAAATGTCATGTGAGCTTATGATGTGGGAAGGAGTGAAAGTGATAAGAAATTAAACTATAAGGTGGGGCCCAATGAAGGAACATGGAGGCTGTGCTGAAGAATCTGGAATAGAATCTGCAAGCCAAGGAAGCCACGGATGGATTAATGTAGGGAAGTGACATGATTTGATTGGCTTTGAATTCACTGGCTTCACTATGAATGATGTCAAACATGGGAAGACTGAAGTAAGATGGATAAGGCTTTGCAGTGGTAAGGTATGAAATAATGAGGATGACGCTAGATTTAAGAGATTAGAAAGTCAAATAGATAGGCCTTAATGACTTATTGGATGCACGTGGGACAGAGCGTGGGTGAAGGACAAGTCCAGCAGGATGCCCAGGTCGCTGGTCTGAGCAAATTTGTACTTCATGGTATTCTCTTCCAAGAAATAGAATGGAGGGAGTTCAAGGTGGAGACTGGGGGTGGGGAGGTAAAAGAATAATACATTTCATTACAAACATGCTGAGTTGAAGTGACAGTGGGTCATCCCAGAGGAAATATCCAATTGGCAGCTACCAAGAACAGTATGAGTCTGGCAGTCAGAAGAGACAGTGGACAAGAGACAAAGACATCACAGCTCTGAGTTGTAAGTGGTAGTTCACTTACCAAGGGTGTGGATGAGATAACTCATGGGGGAACGTATTTAAGGGAAAAGGAAAGTCAGCCAAGCGGAGGAGCTCCGAGCTGGACCACTGTGATGAAAGAGAACCCAGGCAGTCAGAATTAAGAGAGAGTCAAAATACTGAAATGAGTCAGGAGAGCAATGTCCTAAAAGTCAAGAGATGTGTACGAGAGAGAGAGAGTTCAAGGGCCAAGCAGGGCCGGAAACCTCCCTGTTGGCTGTAAGGAAAGGCAAACTCCACCTCGTCGAGGGCTGTGCTCCTGGAGTGATGCAGGGGGAGGGTGGAGGCTGCAGTTCATGGAAATGAGAAGACAGACACAGCTAGGACAGGTGATGAGGCCGGGCGGTGGCAGGAGTAGAGTGCAGAGGAGAGGGTTTCATTTTGTTTTTCAAAAGGGAGACGCTTGAACAGGTTTGCGTTCTGAGGGGGCAGAGACAGAGGAGAACCTGGAAGAAAGGAGATCATCGATGGCTCCAGGCCCTGGAGGCATGCACTCAAAAGCATGGCCTGGGAGAGGGGGTTGGCTTTGAACAGGAGGGGAACCCGCTGACAATACGGGGGAATGAGGACAAGAACTGATAGAAATAATACAGTAAATCAAAAGGCTCCTTTTAAGGGAGACATTGAGGAATGGTCTCGAATTTCTTCACAGAGACAAAGGCAAAGTCAACGGGTAGGAGTCAGGGAGTCAGACCTAAGAAGGGAGTTTGGAAGAGGAATGAAACATTGAAGTAGTAAGTAAAACTGAACTGGCAGGGTCAAGGAACAGGACCACAAGGTAGTTGTGAGGCTCCCACGGAGTCTAGTCAGTGGGAACTTGAGGCCTGCCAACTGGCAAGATGACACGATTCATTCCTCCATGATGCTCAGCTGCTGCCCGTGTGTGGGTGCAAAGAGAATATTTGAATATCTCCAAGGCTGAGATTTTAGAACTTGGGATTTGCAAGGCCAGAATCACAGGGAAATCGAAATGACATCAGCCCAGAGGTTGCCGAGGTGGATCTTGTGTGCTTGGCTGGCTGGGGAAAAAGAGAAGCCCGGGGCATTGTGGGTAATCGGAGGTAGTGAGGGGGGAAGGTATTCATGGAGGTGTAGGGGCATGGGCCACTGGTGGGAAAGGAGGCTGTGAGGGGAAAAGGAATCTCAGAGCCCAGAACTTCATAAGGCACTCGGCTCTGAGGACTGAGAAAGTCTCTTGAGTCATGGAAGAAGTGACAAAAGTGGGTGAAGTGTCCACAATGGCCACTAGAGATAACCCAGTGGGGACTCACGGGGGAGTGGCAGTATGACTCTGGACCTAGAGTCAGGAGTCCTGGGTTTCAATTTCATCCCTGCCACTTTCCGTCTGCATGACCTTGAGATTTACCCCCACATCCCCTAGGTTTCTGTTTCCTCCTGAGAATAGAGCTATAAGGTACCGAAAATATTAATGTGCATGAGAGCTCCTACCACGTGGCTGGCCACCATCAATGCTGACTGGATGTGGAGAATGGTACATCAGGCATGAAAACAGGGGGGGTATCAGGGCCCAGTGACTTGAGGGAAGATGGCCCAAAGAATTTGGGAAAGGAGAGAGGAGAAGCAGGCTGGGGAGAGCAGATCCATTTTGACAGCTTCTCAGTTTTGCTTTGAGCTGACCTTCCTACCTTCAAGTGGTAGAGGCAAAGAGAAGCTGCCCTGAGGGATATTTTGGTCGTGATAGTCTGCAAAAGCTGACAGCTTTATTTCACTTGATTTATGAAGACTGCTTAAAACCCCAGCCAGCTTTGTGCTGAGAGACCTGTGTTCTTGAACCCACCGCCTCCTGCCCACTCCAGGCACTCGGTCCATCAATTACCCCCTCCTACCAGCATCCCCCGTCTCTCCTCCACCGGCACGGGCTCTTCGGCCTCCAAACACCCTGCAGCTCTATCCAGTCTCTCTACTTCCTCCTGAACCACACTGGGGACCAGGACAGAGCTGAATAGAATCTAAGACTCCCTCTGGGTAGAAGAGGGACCTGGAGCTGCAACAAATTGGTCCCAGCCCGGTCCAGTGGGGGCAGGATCGCACTGGCAGGAGACAAGGTCAGAGTGGGAGGTGGGCACACAAAGGAGACAGGAGCATGAAAACAGAAGAAATAACCCTCTTTCTCCCTTATTTCTAATTCCAGTCTTCTCTCTGTACCGGGAAAACTCTCGGCTGACTTGATTTCTTTGCGGAGTAAGACACAGACTATATGAGTAAACATATTGCCCTCATATAATAACAACAGCTGATACATCCGTAGCGTTTACTAAGTACCAGAATTTGTTCTATGTTTGTTACATATACTAACTTCTTTAAAGCACACAACAATCCCATGAGGTAGGTATCACTATCATCTCTAGCGCACAGATGAGGGAAATGAGGGGCACAAGAGTTAAGGAACTCGCTCAGTCACATACTTAGTCAGGAGTAGAAATGGTGGCCAAACCCAGGAAGTCTGGGTCATTAGCATTTTGTAGAGCATTCACACCTACACTTTTTCTCATTTCGACCTCATAAGAATGTTGAGAGGTCCAGATGGCATGTCCGATATTGTTCATTACCATTTAACAGAGAAGGAAACTGAGTCTGGGAAATAAAGTGGTTGATTGAGGTCCTAGTTAGGAGATGGCAGAGTTAGAAACCCTGGTTCCCTACTCCAAATCCCTGCCACTACAGAGGCAGAGAGAAGCTGGGATCTCAGATGGGGATCGGCAAGCAGCAGGGATCTAGAAAGGGTACAAAGCCAGCCTGGCTAATGGGTGAGTCCTCGGGGACTCTCGAGACAAGCTCTGCCGAGCCGAGTTCAGGGTTAAGGGCTTCTCTGGCCGTGCACGTTGCACGCACTGCCACTTGCTTTAAATGGTTAGTTCGAGATTTCTGAAGTGCCCCTATTCCTTTTTTTTTTTTAAGATTATTTATTTATTTATTTGACAGAAAGACAGAGACATGGAGAGAAGGAATACAAGCAGGAGGAGTGGGACAGGGAGCAGCAGGCCTCCCGCTGAGCAGGGAGTCCGATGCGGGGCTTGATCCCAGGACCCTGGGATCATGACCTTAACCGAAGGCAGACGCTGAACGACTGAGCCACCCAGGCGCCCCTAAAGTGCCCCTATTCTTAAAGGCAGTAGACCCTCCAGTGTGTGGGGCAATCTCAACGAGGGTTCTGGTCTGAGCCCTGATAGCACCATTGCCCTCAATCCTGGGGCCCCAATGACTTTGTCTCTATCTTCAACTTCATCCTCCTTCACTCTGTCCCATGAAACTTATGTCCTACCCCTTCTTAACGCCATTTCCCCTGACTCTCTCTGGGCTCTCTATCCCCGCACTCCACCCCTCCCTGCAGGCATTGTTCAAGGCTTCATTTACTTTTAGCTCTGCGTACTTCCCAGATGGTCTCATCTCACTTCATGACTTCCAATATTATTTTTAAAGTGTACTTTAAATCAATTACCGCAGGGTTAAAAAAATCATATTAAAAGCTGAAACTGAAATTCTTTTTTGAACAAAACTTTATTCATTCAGGAAGACATCCTATTGGACTTCTTGGGTAGAAAAAGATAAGATCCAGGTTAAAATCCTGGAAGGAGAGGGCAAAGCAGAAAGAGGACCAAACTGATTTTCTTAAGAAAAGGAGGGGTTTTAGAAATGAGTGCACAGGGTGGAGTGTTCCCAATGGGAGAAGTAGGATAAGGGGCATGAACTCATGTTTCACTAAGTTGGCAGAAATGGCTGAGGGACTCTTTAAAAAGAGGAATGTCGCTGAGTCAATATTAACTTATTTGCATATCTGCAGTGTAAAGCCTCTCAATTTCCCTGATGTTCAACAAATTCTATCAGTAAAGGACTTGTGTGAGCCTGTTTTTATGAACTCTCTTCCCCAAAATAAAGACAATGCTAATTCAGGAGTGCCTGGGTGGCTCAGTCAGTTAAGTGTCTGCCTTCGGCTCAGGTCATGATCCCAGGGTCCTGGGATTGAGCCCCACATTGGGCTCTCTGCTCAGGCGAGAGCCTGCTTCTCCCTCTCCCTCTTTTGTTCCCCCTGCTTGTGTGCTCCCTCTCTCTCTCTCTGTCAAATAAACAAATAAAATCTTTAAAAAAAAAAAAAAAAGACAGTGCTGATTCAACACCTAGACAAATGAGGTACAGGATAGGGGCAGCGCCCATGAGATTTTAGACAATCCACACACTAATTTAATGAGGGGCTTCTAAATTCTCAGATATCTAGTAAAGAGTATTGGACTTGCCAAGAGTGAGGAAATAGGGAGCTTAAATTCATCTTACATGGGCCTTAAGAAACATGGAAAGCCTACTTCACAATAATGCAATCATAAGGTTAATAACTTGCTCATGGTAAACATTTGGAATAATGGCAAAAAGTAAAAAGAAGGAATACAAATTAACTATAATGACAACCCTCAATACAATCATTAAGATCGTGTACAACTCTCTAATCTCTTTCCTAATAAAACTTGTCACACAATTTAATATACTTACATTACTTTCATATACTTCACACACTTTCATGTATTCCAGTCTCTCTCCCAAATTCTAGACCCATCTTTTCAAATTCCTGTCTATCGAACATCTAACTTGATGTGTCCTAAATTGTGTTCAGTGTTCACTTCCAGATAAAATCCCCTCACTCTAACACTCTCTGCCTTTCCCCTTTTATTTAATTAATGACAAGACCATTCTTTGACTCATCAAAGCTTGGAGCCATCTTTGGTTCCCCCTTTCATTCCCCCACCCCACAGCCAATGAAGCACAAAATTTAATGAGTTAAACCTCTGTGGCATTTCTCTGATTCAACTGTTCAGAGAACTACCACCTTATGTACCACCACTTTGACTAGCTTCCTCATTCATACCCTCCTCTCTTCATGGCTGGAATTCTGAATAAGCCTCCTAGATGGCCTCCTCGCCTCCCCCTCTATTCCTCCTAGCAAAGCCAGCATATTACTGCTTGGTTGATAGACCATAAGTAGAGCATTGTCAAGTTACTCTACTGCTAGAGACTCAGCAGCTCCCCATTGTCCAACCACGTAAGCAATAACTTCCCCACTCCTGGCATTCAGGATTCTCCTAAATGCATTTTTTCCCCATCAAGTGAGATTACTAAATTATTCCTCCAAATATATTTCATATTTTCCATTCTAAATTTTGTCCCTTAGACTTTCCTTCTTTTGATAGTTTACCCATCTGTTATAGGCTGAATTGTGTCTTCCCAAAATTCATGTGTTGAAGTCGTGATACCCAGGACCTCAGGATGTGACTGTATTCATCAATGGGGCCTCTCAAGATGGGATTAAGGTAAAATGAAGTCATATGCCCTCATATAATATTACTGATGTCCTCATAGGAAGGGCAATTAAGATTATGATGCTGACCATGTAAGCAAGAAGGCAGCCATCAGTAAGCCAAAGAGAGGTGCCTCAGAAGAAACCAAAGTTGCTGACACCTTGGTCTTAAACTTCTAGCCTCCAGGACTGTGAGAAAATGATTTCTGTACTTATTTTCTGTTGTTGGTACTTTGTGGTAGCTGCCCTAGCAAACTCATGCACAACCCTTCCAGGTCTGTAATTCCAACTTCCCCATTTTCTGTTCTCTCTCCTTGGGACCTATGACACTCTGTGATACTCTGTTATTGCTCATTGCTTGCTCGATCTCCTGTGTGGAGCTCGGGACTCCATCCTGTCCCCCCATAATAGACTATATTTTATTAATGTCTATAGTCATCACTGGACCTAACTCAGAGCCTTGCAAATGGCAGATACTCAAAAAGCCCTTATTGGGTTGTATTAAAAGAAATTTTACTGCAGAGTCAACTGTTTAAGTATTACTATATTCACAAAAAGGAATAAAATTAATTATTATAAGCAGTAGTAAAAATGTCATTTTCTACAAACCCTCCAAGTACCAAGCATCTTTCTCTGACATTGACTATCCAAGGAAAGAAAGTTATGAGACAAAGTAAATGGTTATTAGGTTTAAAGTTTAGATAGGTAAGGCTCTTCCTTTTTACATTATAACATGCATTGTGTCCATCGGTAGCCAGCGTGGCATAGTGAAACAAGCCTTGGCTTATGAGTCCAACAAATCTGGCGCCATACCTGGCTCTGCCATTTACTAGCGATATGAGCATTATCAGAGTATTTCACCTCCAGCTGGTTCCTTATCTGTAAAGTGAAATGTCTATAATGACTTTATAGGACTTCCATGAGGACTGGATTAAAAACAGGGTTAGAGAGCCTTGGTTGGAGGCCAAGCATTCCACCATTTATCAGCCAATGACCTCTGACAAGTTACTTAATCCCACGAGGCCTCCGTTTTCTCAGTTATAAAAGGATGGTGGCAAATCAGAGTTCTGAACTAATAAGGCTGATTCCATGGCTACCTGAAACAGTAAATGTTTAATATATGTCAATATAAGAAGTCAATATTGAAGTGCCTAATGCAGGGACTACCACATAGAGAATATCCAATAAGTAGTATTTTTATTATTATTACTTGCACCAGGAGGATTTATATCAAAACACAACTACTATCATGAGGGAAAAGTAGTCTTTGTTATATGCTGTCAATTACACAGTTTCTAAGAGAGGATTCTAGTATTTAAAGCAACTTAATTTTCTCCTGAATGAAAATAGTTTTGAGCTAGAACATTGACAAAGCAATATATAATCTCATCACTTTTAATCCATTCTAAGGATGGCTTTGGTGTCTATAGTTATCCCCTCAAGCAACCAGAACTCTACATCACAGTTATTTCGTGCAAAGATGGAAAGATGAAGCTCTTGGTGAAACTGATTCAGCTATATAACACCTACTTTCTGAGGGAGCCCAAAATGGGCTGCTCCCCATACCTAAAACACATGTATGTGTCTGGGCCCTTCATCGTGAAGCCAAAAGAGCAGTCAGCCTGAAAATCTCCAGGGCGTCCAAACCAGGGAATAATAAAGGCAATAGTTGGTATTTACATATGGTTTTTGGTATTAGCACAGGACTATAAAGTCTCTTCTTAAATCACCACTATTTTGAAAACTCTACTGAATCAAGCACATAATAAGAGCTTAGTAAGTATTCCTTGAATTTCAACTAATCAATAAATTACTGTCTATTTTTAATGACTTCATTATAGTAAAACCTTAGACGATATTGGTGATACGCAAACAGAGTGGGCCAGCAGGAATTCATCATATAATCTGGTTAAAAAAATTAATGAGAAATAAATTCATTTTTAAAACAAGAAATAAACTTATTTAGTCAAAAAACACTTATTCTGGATCTAAAATATGCCAAGTTCATAGGCTTTCAAAAAACAAACTAGATTCGCTATCCTCTCATGATTGAATAGACAAAACCTCTCCCAATTCAATGAACTCTCAAGAAAGAAAATTCTAGAAGTGCTTTTCTCCTTTCCTACCACTTCGATCCATTAAATAATGGGACAGAATTGTAAGAAGGGGAAAGCTAAGCTTCTGGCCTTTTCCATTGTGCTACACCTCCTCCTCTCCCCACTAGTATTTGGAATAATAGCCTCTCAACTTTGTGGAATAGAATCTCTAGAGTAAAACCTCAGAGTCATAGAACACTGGAGTCACAGGTCCTATGGTTGACCAGGTGATTACCTCATCATTCTCAACCCCATTAGGGGCATATCAGCTCAGTTGGGCATAGTTTTCAAAATAGCATTCACTTGTTCCACAGATTAGATATGTTCTGGATGGGTATGAGGGGTGAAATATGCCTGCAGCACTATTCCTAGTTAAGAACTATTGGCATGGCCCAAGATTTTGTTGTATCTACAGAAATGCAAGGAACTTGCCTAAGATCATAGTGGAACCCCTCATCCAGCTCTTCTTACTCCAAATATCAAGCTTTCTCTAATCCCAGAATCCCAAGATGAGCTCTAGGGAGTCTGATGGCCCACCTAACATTGTATGTAAAACTTAGATATGTGTGCATATGTACCTTTAGCAGGGAAGGAGATCCATGCCTTTCACAGATTCTCCAAAAGATCCACCACCACCCAAAATATTTAAGAATCATAGGTTTAAATTTGCACTGGTCATTTCCCAGGCAATTCTACAAAATCTCTGGGTAGAGTGAGGCAGGACTAGCCATGTATGACTAGGAGTTAGAACGCCTACTAGGATGATTTGAAGAATGCAGTATAAGCCCCACTCTATAAGAGCCCCTCAATGTACTCAAAGTCTTTTGCCTGAAATCTTGCACGTTAATGGATTTTTGCCCTCTTCAAATCAAATGCCCGTGAAGAAACAGCATAATTTGTGATCACATGCAGTGGAGATGAAGTCATCATACTGCTTCCAAAGGGATGTGGAGGAGCTGTAAGCAGATCTGAAGGATGGGGAGGAGGCAGAGGAACCACAGGGCCCCATGCACAGAGGAAGGGGGACAGCTCCACAGAGGAAAGAGTGTGAAAACAGGATGCAGGTGGGCCTCAAAAACCCACAGCTCCTCCGTTTTCCTGTAATGACAGTCCTGAAGGGTATAAATCCAAAGCTACTGCAACATATCAGGAGCCTTATGAGCTCATCATTTGGCAGAGACCGCTCTAAGCCCTGGGGCATCTTCCATCAAACGTATAGTTAAAGTAAGTAAGTAAACAAAGAAATAAATCACGTGACAGCCAAAGTTGCCCTGAAGGATTCCACTTGCATTTTGAAGGGGAGTTGGATCTCTAGTATCTGGCAGAGTTGGCTTCCCAGTACCTCTTTACAGCCCTGCATCGGTGGCTCTGCGCCTTCTGCTCTCCCTGGACTGCTGTGGAAGGGCCAGTGGAAGTGACCATACTTGCTAAATATCAGCTCCTCCGCCCCTTCTGGACCCCACCCACACTGACATTTAGGGGTGTCCAGTCACTTTAAAGAAACAGGCCTAAAGAAGGGTTTGGCAGATACTGTGGGTTTCAGATTTCCTTTGACTGTATGCGGATACTCTCCTTTGATTTTATGCTGATTCTATATGTTGATATTTTGTCTAAATGCAAAATAATCAAGGTGGCAGAAAGGGTTCATCCCATTTCTTAATGGATAAAGGGAGCAGGCCATTCTCTACTGAGAGAAGAGTATTTTATTTTTGTTGCGTGCCATGGATCCTGCTGATGAGTTACCCTCTGCCAGCTGTCCGCACAGCCAAAGAGCCCCTCCTGCTGAATTCTCATCAAGGGACTAGCTGTGAAAAGCAGCTCCTCCTCATAAACCCTGCATGTAGTACCATCAGCCACAGAATGTTTCTAATTCCTGCCTGGAAACAAACCATTAAAAATGAAGATTACTTGAAGGGAGCAAGGATAGAAAATACCAAGAATTGAGTTCCTAAAATTATGTTCAGTGAAATGACAAGACAAGAAGGTTAGACTTGAGCAAAATCTTTGTTCCCAAATGGACAATGTAACAGTTAGGGTCCTCCAGAGAAGGAGAGATTTATGATAAGGAAATGTTTCATGCAATTATGGAGGCTAAGTCCCACCATCTGTCATCTGCAAGCTGGAGACCCAGGAAAGGCAGTGGTGCAGATCCAGTCCAAACCCGCAAGCCTGAGGACCAGGGGAGCTGATGGTGTAAGTCCCAGCCTGAGAACAGAAGACCAATATCTCCTCTCAGCACTCAGGCAGGCAGCAAATTCTCCCTTTCTCTGCCTTTTTGTTCTATTCAGGCCCTCAACTGCTTGCATGCTGTCCTCTCACATTGGGGAGGGCAATCTGCTTTACTCAGTCTACTGGCTCAAATGCTAATCTCTGCCAGAAACACACTCATAGACACACCCAGAATAACGTTTGTTTAAAATGGCTGGGCATCCCTTGGCCCTGTGAAGATGACACATTAAAATTAATCACTACACAATTTGCTGTACTTCTGTCAGCGACGTAGAGTGCTAATGCTAAATAAGACTTCAGAGTTAATTCTCTCATTTAAAGATGGGGAAACTGAGGTCCCTAGAGAGGTAAGAGACTTGACTCAGGAACTTGACTCCGAGCTGGAAGTAAACCCAGATGAATTATGCCATTTTTGTTTCTTACTGTTCACTGGATAATAATTGTTCTTATTACCCATTTCTGGTGTGTTTAACATTTTTAATTGGTTAAAACAAGGAAGGAACATTCCCCTTCCAGAGGATGAATTTTTTTCTTCCTTTTTTTTTCTCATCTTCTTCCCGTTGCTTTGCAATGCCCCCACCATTCTCATTTCAGAAACACTTTGGCCAACTCATCAGCCATCCTGATAACAGTTTCGTTGCCCCCACAGTGAAATCAGGGCTGCGCTCCTTAACACACAGCAGACGCACGGTAAGAAAAGTGCTGAGTCCATTTATACTGAACAGACAGATTTTACCGCAGGGTCATAGAACCAGGTCTTCTCCCCTCTTAGAAGTTAACAACAGCAGATTGAAACATCTGACATTCAGATCTTTTTCCAGGCTTTTCTTTCCCTCCAGAGAAGGAACGTTTTCTAGACAACATTTGTCAGGTGCTCTTGATGAGCCCTACATGTCTTTTCCCAGCAATAAAATGTTTAAGGAACATCAGTGAATAAAACATTCAAATAATTTTCTGAAAGAATCTGCCCATGACATCAAGGGCTTTTATAGCCATAGGCGCTGGTAAAGCTAGTAAGAGCTGGTAAAGCTGGGAGCTAGCTAGGTTAGAACCACTCTATCTTGAAAGGCGTCAGATGCCCAAAGCTCTTTCCGTGGCTGGTAGAACCCAAGCTCAGAGAGTATTCCCAGCCTCTGATATCAACCTGAGGACTTTCCAACTCCTACTTCAGTCCTTTGGCCTGGGGTTCTTATCTCCTTGTTTTGTCTTCCTATATGACTTCACGATGACTTCATCAGTTTACCTGGAAAGGGTCCTATCTTCCCCCGGTGACCACTGGCCACTGACCACTGGCCTACATGTAAGTGATTGACCACATTACCATCCTCAATTCCCTTTTTAAGAATTCTGCTTGAATTACATAACAGGAGGATGCTTGAAACTTGTTATGAAATTCTCCCTGCCTGTCACACCCCACCAGAGGGAATTAGAGGGTGTTTGCTCACAGTATCTGTTTTAATAACAACTTCTGATGAATACGGATACTAAGAAAAATGCTAGGTTTATGTGTGAATCTATTGGGCATCAAAAGCTCAGCTTGGTCCTAGTTCAAGGATCATTTTCTAATTTTCTTTGAATCCTGTATATACATATTTTTAAAATTATATGTACTGAATATATTGGCAAGAAATACAAAACCCAGTCTACTGTGTCCAGGTTGAGCTGAAATGCTCTTGAAAAATGTTTGTGATAAGATTTCTTACTAAAGAATCTCCTTGCCTGGCACATACATTCTCAAATACATTCTACCCTCAGGAACCTCTTAAAACTTGTTCAAATTGAACAATACGAAGACCTCAGAGCAGTCTGTGATTTTTAAGGGAAGCTTTCAAAATGGAATCCACCAATTGAGCATTTTTGTCATTGATTTCAGAAAGAATTTTCAGAAACTGTCCAGAGGGGATAATTGTTTATGTACATAATGATTGCAGGCTCTGTGGTGTTTCAGCTCTCTGGAGGGTGTAGGGAACATGTAGAGCCTTTGAAATAAACTCTCAGAGCACTAGACTACGTACACCATTGGACTCTTCCCTGAGATTAGATTATTCAAAGCAGAAAATGTTAGGCAAAGATGAAGAACTGCCTTCAGGGAGGACATATTTCACTTTCTTGTCCTTTAGAGGGCCTAATGAGATAAAATTGCATAAAATGAGTATTGCCACTAAGTGAAAAGTATAAATCTCTTTCCCTCTTGCTAGCCCATTTCCCTCAAGGAGATTCTTTCAAGCATTCTGCTTTATAGTCTGTGCTAATTTTTCTGTAGACAAAGGACCAGTGGAGAGAAATTTATATTTAAAATGTACTCAGATAGATTAGAATTCTTCAAGAAAGCTACTCTTCAATGACATTTATAGGGAAGAGAAACCAATACAGACCATTCTTACTCTGACAATGATGTTCTTGGAAAGAGAGTCATAGGTCAAAATGATACAAGTGGAAACTAATTTGTGTATGTGTTGCTGTGTTAAATTTCTGATGCCCAGACTCAATAGAAATGGCCCTAAGCAACGTATTTAACCAACTATGAAATTTTATTGCTGTGTAGATCTTGCAAAGGGAAAGACAGCATAATTGGGTCAGCACAGAAACTGTGAGCAGATAGGCTGCAATAACCTCTGAACCATGACTTAGGAAGTATCCTGGCAGCCATGCCTTTCCCAGTTCACTCCCAGAAAGCATCGTGTACAATTCCTCTCTTCACCCCAGTTTGGAGAAGAGATATAGCTGATCAGAACATAGGATATGCTCAAACCCAAGAGAAATAGGAGGCTGGGGCCTTGCAAAACCAGAGGGAAGCCATTCTTGGGATGAGTAGCTTCGGCAGTAGAAGGAAAAAGGGCCTCTTTGGAAATGTGATTGATAAGGACACCACTTAAAATGAACTTTGAAATAAAAATTTAAAATATTCAAATATCCCATGTGGCAAGAACAACTCAAGAAGGAAAATCCAAACAGAACAAGAACAGAAACTATTCTTAATCTGCCCAGACTAAGGGTTTTGCCAGTTCCTTCTTGAAAAGGGACAGAACATCATTTGTTTATTATATATAGCTAGGCTTAAAATCACTGCCTGTGGTTTTCATTATATAGAGTGAGTTCAAGCGTTTTCAATTAATTCTTTTGCCATCTTCCTCGGGTCCTAGCCCAAACCCTATAGATGAAGATATTGAGGTTGAATGAACTTTATTTGTCACTCCTCTAGTGCACTCAAGATTCTGACTCAGAGTGAATGCACTAAGGAAGCATCGTTCCTTACAAAATGTTGCTTTAGGGGCTTATTGATGTCTGGGGTACTATTAGATACAAATGGATAATGTAAAGATTTAAGTGTATATAAATCAACTTAATGTAGCACAATAATATCATGTAAAATTGTTTCATATTATATAGTATAAAAATGTTTCCTAGAACATTCATTGCTTGCCTTATTTCTACTGGAAAAGAAATGACAAATAAAGGAGGATAGTTATCAGAGTCATGGAATTAAGAAGTGTTGTGCAGGCCCTTTGGGCAGGGAATTCTAGAATTCTAGGTCTGCAGAGAGGATGGTCCAGAAAGGGCTGTGCTGGATGGATCCATCCCTTGGGTCTCAAGGACTCTTTGCCCGTTTGGGGTCAGAGTAGGGTCCCCAGACTGCCTGGGGCATGCCGGTCACGCTGTCCTGCAGGGATGGTCCGTCACAAAGAGGAAGTACCCATGTCCGGGATGACTCCCGAATATCCTGCCAAGCTAAAGCACCGCAAATATAAACAGGTTCATAAAAATCCTAGTAAGTCTTTATAAGAAGTTACACAGAAAGCTCAATCTTCTGGGAGAACTTTAATAGGAAGAGAGAAGCTTAAATGGAATGAAGATCTTGTCATAAAATTATTGACCAAATCATTCCACTCTACGCATTCACTCTACCTATCTCAACTATACATTTAGCTGGAAAGGGTATCTGTGCAATAATGCAGTTACCACAAAAGCTAGGAAATTATTTGCAAACAGCTAGTAGATGAGATTTGAAAACCCGTTAGCAGATTTAAAATCACATAAGAGGTACAAGGATCTCACTGAATATCATTAATTAGGGTTGTTTTTACATATACCGTATTATTGCCTACTTATATCCATATAATTTTACATTTTTCTAGTACAGTGATAAAACAATCTGTTGACATTATTTATTTTGGGGTTACGATACTTTTTAACCTCACTCTGTTATTGCCCCTCTAGTTCTACCACAAAATTTCTTTAAAGGCCCTTACTCTGGGGCACCTGGGTGGCTCAGTCAGTTGAGTGTCTATCTTCAGCTCAGGTCATGATCCCAGGGTCCTGGGATCGAGCCCCACATCTGGCTCCCTGCTCAGTGGGGAGTCTGCTTCTCCCTCTTCCTCTGCCTCTCCCCCCACCTCGTGCTCTCTCTCTCTCTCTCAAATAAATAAAATATTTTTAAAAAATAAAATAAAGGTCCCTACATTACTATTTGTTTTCACATGCGTCCTCTGCTCAACTTGTCCGGCCAACCTCTCACCACCCCCCATCCCCACCTATCAAAGGCTAAGACCTCCAATGCCTCTGAATGTACAAAAAACTGAGGGTAGGCTTCCACAGACCGTGGGACTTCAAGGCAGGAAACGTGTGCCACTTCCTCTCTACCTTGCTCCACACCATAACACCGAGAATTATTCCGATCCTGCACTTAAGAGTAAAGACCAGCACCTTATCTGCACTATTACATTTTTCTCATTTCTTCTGCAGTTTGTCTTGGCATATTATCTCCACTTCAAGCAAGGACACTTCCCTCTTTCTCTTATAATATATGCGTGTTGACCGAACACCTGCATGTGGGGAAAAATGAGGGACATAAACTCCAGCCAGAAGCTGGCTGCTTCCCACACCGCAGTTCCCAAAACCACAACAGGCTTCCTTCTGCACATGAGCGCACCTGAAGAACGTTCACACACCTCCCAGGAGCCGCTCTGCCATCCAGAGGGGAGGCTCTGGGGGAACACAGCGAAAGAGTCCCTGGTTCCACAGGATTCAAAATGGTATCCAAAATGAGAACGAACCATTTGCATTAGAAAATGAAGAGAGCTCGGAAGTACAAAATGAAATTAAACCATAAATATACAAGTAATGCTAGAGATAAATCTAAATAAAAACAGAAAATATAACAAAACATCACTTGCTCAGAAGAGGAAAGGTAGATATAACCTAAAAGCTCTGTAAAGGAGACACGAGGTTTGTCAATAGAGGGAACGTCACACTGGATTTTATTAGTAAGGAGTGTTGGCTCCAAACATAAAACGTGAAATCCTGCGAATTATGAAGACGGCTGCCTCTTCAGTCTCTCCATTTCGCCCACCTAAGCTCTGCCTCTCCCTTCTCTTGAATCTCTAGGCTGAGCACAGACCAAGACCTTTGGTGCAGGCCTGAGACCTGCACCCACCACTGGCCACACCCCATATTACATGCCTGCATCCCTCAGGGACCGGCAAATTTGTCAGTCTGCCTGTGCTGACAATCCAGCTTATGATAGAATGCTGTAGTCCCATATCTGCTCTCATGAGGATCTCCTTTCACATTAAAAGGCTGTAATTAGGCATCATCCCCCCAGGAACAGTGGTATAGCTTTTCAAGTCTTCCTACATAAGCCTGTACAATCTCTTTCTATTCAGGATGCAGGTAAAATTCATTCTCCCTTTTGCTGGGCTAGCTCCAAAGAAGGATGGAATGTCTTAAAGTCAGTGGTATACAACCAACAGAAAGTTTTAGTGGAAAAGGTACTGCAAATGGAGACTCCAGTCCGAGATCGAACTCCATCACTGGGGACTGTGTGGCCTAGATGGGCAACAACATCTTCTTGAACCCAGACAGAGCAGACGCTCTGAGCAACAAACCCCGCATAATATTTTGTCGCTCAGAAAACCCCACAACTCCTTTACAGATTTTTGTGTCACATTCACCTTTCTTCTCCCAGGCAAATAAACTCAGACACCAGGCATCATGCTAGATGCCAGGGAAACAAGATGAACAAGAACATCGAAATTCCCCCTCCAGGTACCTTCAGGTCTAATGAGAGAGAGGATCATGTATACAAATGATTGCAAGTAGAGGCATATGGGGAGGAATAGAGCCAATGGGACACAGGTGGAAAAATGATCAGTTCTTCTAAAGAGAGCCATCTCATCTGTGAAACCTAAACCTTCCCCGCTTGTACACAGAATGATGTGAGGATCGAATGAGATATAATCTGTGATGACGCTTTGAAAAACACAACACTCTCTTCTCTTCTAGGGTGCTCATCTTGCTTCCTGTCTCTCTCATCCAGGCACATTCGAGCTGTGGTGTTGGGCACAATGTCAACGGCCAACAGAGATGTGGGGCAAGCCATACTTCATACTTCGCCATTTTCCCAAATTAATTCACTGTAGTTAGGTAATTGATTTTGGAAGGCAGCCCTCCCTGTAGCCAACAACTGAGAATCAGTTAGGTGGGGGGAGGATAACATGCTAGACTCGGCAGGCTCAATGCCTGGCATTGACTTTTGTACATCAGTATGCATCAGCACCCAACTCTCAGCTGGAGGACAGAATAACAAGTGATGAATCACCTTATAGATCATAAGCTTGTGTGCACACTAAATGAATCTTTGTACCATGGCATCCATGCAACATTTGGCCTTGATTCATAATTCTGTACAAAGTTTGCCACTGCTGCAAAAGGGTAATGAAATAACAAAACAGAGTTGAATTAAAAGTCCTTCTTCATTTAAGTGTCTACACCCAGCAAAAAGTTATGGCTGCCTTTGAACTGACACAAATACAAACAAAATTCCTATTTCTCTTTCCCTAAGCAGAGGAAGTAGCTGGTGCTGGGAATCTGCTCATGGTGGTAATTTAATCACCAGGACCACATAATGGTTCTCATCAACTTGAAAAATAACTGGACATACAGAATAGCATACAGAAAAATGCCCTTTGTCACATGAGGTACACTCTGACATCTTCTCTGTAGCAGAGTTTTATTTACAAGTTACTAAATCAACCCCACTGCCAGGTAGTAGTTTCATACTTGATGCTCATTATAGCTAGCTACACTTGCACCAAGAGGTTGACACCATGGTTGACTAGAGCCTCTACTATTTGACTTGTTCAAGGTAAAGGAACTATGCAGAATTTTTTTAATGCCCATAGTTCATTTGAAAATCTGAAAAATCAATCTGTAAAAGTAAAGATTCTTGCCTTGAGCTGATCTTTTAATACAGGGCTAGTCGACTGGATGATGGAGATGTTCTATGTCTTCACTGTACATTACAGTAGTGACCAGCCTCGTGTGGATATTGAGCACTTGGAATGTGGTTAATGCTACTGAGAAACTAAATTCTAATTTAATTTAATGTCGATTACCTTTAACTTAAATAGCTGCACATAACTAGTGGCTACCATATAGGATAGCCTAGTATGAGTCCTGTTTTCAAAAGCTATTGAATAAACCACATCTAAACTTAAGTATTAGAAGCAGTTTTCAAAACTATCTAAGCATATTTCTTCTTCAATTTTTGCTTTTAGTTTTGCGAATTACATAATTGACTTTGCAGAATGGTTTTCCTTGTTTTTTCTGATCATATTTCTATCTTAAACAAATGCCAATAGAGATTTTCGCTTTCTTTGGTTTAGTTTCAAGCAGCTAATCAAATGAAGGAGATGGAGAGTTTTTTTTACTCATTTGGAACCAAGGGAGCAAGCAGACTCCCAGACTCTGCCAAGGTCAAGCTCTTCGGTGGGCTTTTTCTTAATCCAAGGGTAATAGTTACTAAAGATGTCATGGTGCTGGCTGGCAAATGGCCTCACTTGGAGTCACCAGTACAAACAATCTGAAGGAACTTCACAGATACCATATGTCTATGAGGGATATTAGTGACTACTTTATCTTTCTCAAGTAAGAGACTCCATGTCTTAATAACATCTGTGATTCTCTCCAACCTGACTATAACGTGCCAAAGACAGGTTAATGTACAATGAAGAGAAGACATTAACCCTCTCTAGGCAGAAGGAAAGAGATTAAAGGCAGCTGATGGGGAAGTTTTGAGAGCTAGTTAGTCTTATTAGTGTCTAGCATAATAATTTACATGTAGCAGGTGGTCAAAATTATTAGTCGATCAGTTGTATAATTTATTTACATATAGGCCTAGAATTACAAGAAATAGCCCCTTTACCTAATGCACAAAAATAAACAGGTATAGTAGTATTTCTACTATTTCTACTGTCTTCCTTGCTTAAAAACTTCCAGTATAAATATATCCTAAATACTCAGCTGATTCAGTTTGGCCTCAGCGATGTTTGGAGAGCCACTTTATTATTTCAAGTGATGAAAGTACTTTAGATGTGAGTTTTTCAAAGGCTTCTTTCATGTGCCCAACACTGCAAATCAAGTATCTCATGCACAGCGTTTTAAATATTTGTTCTGAGGTTTTGTGAATTCTTGGAATGCTTTCAGTATCTAAATCAAAAGCATGTCATATCTAAGAAAATGAGGTGAGTAGTTTGTTTTTTTTATTTAACATAGTCAGCCAAAGCACACAGTTATTTTAACAAATGAAAGTTGAAATACCTTACTGATAATTCACTCATTTTCATCTAGGCTCACATATATAGATATTTTGTGGATATTTAAGTCAAGGACCAATCATCTTAGGAAAAGTGCGAAGTGCTGATGTTTTGCTCATGAGGACTAGCCTTCACAGATTATGCAGAAACCCGTATGTGGGTAGAATTCAAACATTTTCAAAATGTATAGATGACTCTTTATATTCAAAAACAAAATTAACAAAAATGCAATACTAGCGGGATCTAAAATCAGCATGTAATGGGGGTTGTGGGGTGGAGGAGAACTTCCCTCTGACCAGAGGCCCCCACACCCATGTTAGGAGGCTGGAAGTCAGGAGTGCCTGGGTGGTTCAGTGGGTTAAGCCTCTGCCTTTGGCTCAGGTCATGATCTCAGGGTCCTGGGATCAAGCCCCGCATCAGGCTCTCTGTTCAGCGGAGAGCCTGCTTCCCCCTCTCTCTCTGCCTGCTTGTGATCTCTCTCTCTGTTAAATAAATGAAATACTTTTTTTAAAAAAAGGAGGTTGGAAGTCAGATAACACTCCTTCTCTTGATATCAGCCCTGGGGGCAGGGCGGGGAGGGGTTGAGAGGCGTGTGTGAACAAATTACGCCATCTTTCGGTTTGGTCATCAATAAAAGGGCCATTAAAACTACCATGAAGCAAGAAAGACAAACATGGAGTAAAGGTCACGGGGCTTTAAAAGGGAAGTAGGAGGTAAGTGATGGAGGTAACATAGTTGATCTGAGGGGCTGGGTGAATGCTCGCTGGGGACAGCCCTGCAAGCCCCGGGGCCCTCCGCTGTCTGTCAAAAAGGAGCCACAGCCAACCTTACAGGAAAGTCTGGAGCTGCTTAAACGTGGCGCATTTGAGGTTACCGTGAGCTAACCAATTATCGTAAAGAGATCATTGCCTCAGGAGTGTCGTGGCTTAAGGAGCTGCTATACAGTCAGGAATGAGAGATAAGATTTGCTAGTGCAGAGAGGCTCTCTCTCTGAGCCTTCTTTTCACGTGAATAAGAATGTGGATCATTTAAGTGATTCTGTGGAAGCACTTCAGAGACAAGAGCCGAAAGCAACAGCAGCTGCGGCAGCTGTGTCCTTCCGCCTCCTTCCTGAAGCCAGAGGGCCAGACCCCAGGACCTCACCACATCAGTGAGCATTTTCCCTCCCACAGGGCCTCTCACGGACGGGTGGAAAGGAAGACCAGAAGGTAGCGAGCGAAGCTATCCTGCATACAACCTGCTCTCGATATACCTGCCCAAATCACTCCACCGTGCTCTCTTCTCCTTTCTGTTCTACTGCCCTCGCTGCTGGTCCCAGCCCTCTCCCCTACGTTAGCAAACTAGTTCTCTAGCAGCTTCCTATGCACCGCTTCTCCACAAGTATCTTCTTAGGATACAAATTGGATCTCATGGTTTCTTACGTATGAATCCTTCAACGGTTTTTATGACCATTTCCTCCAATGATCTTCCATTCCTGCCTCTTAGCTTCTTCTTCCCGTGCTCCCCTCCCCAAGAAGGTTTGGGGAGAGCAAGGAGGGAAGAGAAAGAAGAGAAGGACAATGGAGACGAGGGGCCACCTGCTCCTGGGTTCCTACTATATTAGGTGCCTTGTAGTTGTAATGTTATTTAATCTTCTCCATAATCCTATGGGATTTTACTAATGAAAAAATAAATGTGTCGAAGGCATAAAGAAACTGTGTAACCCATCTATTCAGTAAGCCTTAGAACCAGCATTCAATTCATATCTGTGTGTCTCCAAAACTTGTTTTTATAACCATCACCTCTGGACCTTCATATATTCATTCCCTTTACGTTAAATGTTCTATCAGTCTTAGACTGATCATCAAGCTCTTATTCATCCTGCAAAACCCCGCACATGAATCACCAACTCTTCAAAGTCATCCCTGACTCTCAAAGTAGAATTTATCACTTGCTCTACTACATTATGGCTATGTCTTAAGTAGCAATATTGCATGCATCCTGCCAAACTCTAATTATCTGGTTGACCTTGTTCTGCTCTCAGAGTTGCTTAAAGCCAGGAACCATGCCTCGCCTGTTGTGAGCTCAGTGATTGACATACTGCCCAGGGCACAGCTGGTACTCAGTCAATCTTTGTTGATTTGAACAATTCTATTGTGAAAAAAAGTAAAATGGTAAATCAAAAGCCTTTGGTTAAATTCTTAACTAGAGGGGCGCCTGGGTGGCTCAGTTGGTTAAGCATCTGCCTTCAGCTCAGGTCATGATCCTGGGGTCCTGGGTTTGAGCCCCACATCGGGCTCCCTGCTCACAGGGAGACTGCCTCTCTCTCTCCTCCCCACTCATGCTCTCTCTTGCTATCTCTCTCACTATCTCTCTCAAATAAATAAAATCTAAAAAAAAGAAAAAAGAAATCCTCTTAAAAAAATTCTTAACCAGAACTTAGCAAACCATCTATGCGACTGTTAGCAGATTGTTTAACTTCCTAGGCCTCAGAAAACTTATTTGTAAAATTACTCAAGGGAAAGAGGAAGATATTAAATGATCTCTAGTATCTCCCCGGATTCCAAAATCTTATGCACTTACTCTTTACATACAGAGTGTGTGTGGAGGGAGAACTACTATAATCAGACACAAAACGAAACATGGCATTTATATAATTGCACTTACTGCACAGTTGATGGAACTTAACTATATTTATTAGGGCAATGGAGGAGGAGGCTAACCACCTTATAAATAAACCACTTTATGAGTTTTTAATGTGTTCCTTATTAAAAATACATTACTTTCCATGCCAAATTAAATAGCATTTAAAGCCAGTGTTTCCCTTCTTACCTTTAGTTAAGTGAGAGTTCTGCTTATTCTAGTCATGTGATTAAGTAGCATAAGCTACTCAGGATGTAGACTAATAGAAGAAAATATCCTCTACATGTGAAAAGTCAGAGGATTTTAGAGCAAGAGAAGAACTAATAATCAAACCCAAAGCCCAAGGAATGGAGACAGCACACCACTGGTTAATAGTGGAGTAGCCTCATTCCCAATTTTCAGATGACTGGCCAACTGTAATCTTACTGCCATGAGTTCATTGCCATGCTAGCTTATGATATGTCCATCCCCCCCAGATGTGATCATTAGAAGTATGATCAACATATATAGGTTGCCTCCCCATAACCTACTCCCCTTTTCTCACATCAAGAGTATTCTGCTTCTTCCTTCTCAGCCGGGTAATTGAGGAGGGGTTGAGCCCCAAGCGATAGGAGTCAATCAATATCTCCCATTGCTCAGATACGGTCAGTGGTCCAGAAGTGGACAGGACACCCAGTCAAAACAAGGGACTCAATAAGAAGATGGAAATTCTAGAAGAAGAAAGCTCCTTCTTTTTCCTTCCTTCTGGAAGTGAATGAGAATTTTGTCAGCCATCTTGAAGCTGAGAAAAGAGCCTGAAGCTGCCTCTGACCCATCATATGGAGCTGACAGTGGAGTCGTTGCCAGAAAAAGTCGCAGATGCAGATAGAGAGACCAGGTCCTGGCACAATGGGTGAACCTTAAATCTACCCTTTACTGAAGTTTTCCCTACCTCTAGACTTTTTAATTATGTGCACCAGCCAGTTTTTCTATTGTTTTTCTATTGTTTGCAATATATATACATATATACATACATATATATTTATAAAATATATTAATATATATAGCTGGTAGAGATGGTCTATGCTATTCAAGGTTATGTATAAGATAGAAGCATTTTGATAGAATGCATTTCAATTTCTTACCTATATAAAGGCCCCAATATTTCTTCAGGTTAAATTCAGAACAAGAGTCTTTTTCTGTAAACTTCACTAGAAATCAGACTGATGAATTCCAGTACTTGTTTTGGATCTGAGGTAACTCAACAAAAAAAGAACTTCAAAAGCATATATCTTAAATTCTTAAAATCTAATTTTAATTTCAATTGTCCTCTCTTTTATTATAGTAACACACACACACATTTGGAAATTGGGAATAGAGGAAGGGGGAAAAAATTGTCCACATTCCTTTCACTTAAAAATAACAACTGCTAATATTTGGTTGTTTTTCATTCTATTCTTTATGCAATGCTTTTAAAAACTGCAATTGAGTCCATTATGATTGTAGATTAGTAGATTGTAGATTAGTATAATATCTATTTGTCCTGATTTAAAAAGTGAACTTGAAGTCAATATGAAAGATTTAAAAGATGTGGAACATTCCACATACACATACACCCTCCATCCAAGTAGAATTGCTGAATAAAACATAACAAAATAAATGTATATACAAGTTTAATACCAAGAAAGGGAAATCTCCAGATGTCAAAATGAAGGGATCACCAAAGTCAGAGGGTAAGGGCATGGTGTCTCCTTACCCCCCCTCTGGAGGCCGAGAAGCTCTGGTTCATGAGGCAAGCATGGATAACTCTCTGGGCATCATTTTGAATAATCTGGCTTTATAAATATCATCAGAAAATCCTTCTACGGTCTGGCCCCAAGTTGAGCTAATTTAAGTTTTCAACTACAGTTTTTCTATTTTTCTCTATGTTTCCGGTAGGAGGAAATCCAGAGATGCTGCTCAGTGGATGGTAGTCACAGCGCTGGTAACTAAGAGTTCAGAATTAACTTTTAAATGTTTCCTACATATGCACATGGGTCTTGGCTTTCTTCTATTAAGTAGATCTCTGTGTATAAAGTAAAATCTGTATCTCTCTGCTCTTGCTAAGGTTAATAGTGACCTCCATGTTCCTAACTCTAATGGTGTACTCTTCATCGTCATCCTGTTTGACCCATCAGCAACATTTAACATAGTTGATCCCCCACCTCTCAGTTAGCTCCTGACACCACACTCTCCCGTGGTTCTCCTACTTTCTGAGTGCTCACCCTCAGTCTCTTTTGCTGTCTCCTCCTCATCTCCCCCACCTCCCAGCGTTGGAGAGCCTGGTGTGCTAGTCTCATGGCTTTATACTCTCAAGCTAGAAGGATGATTCCAAGACTTGTATCTTTATATCCTGAATATAAATCTCCAGCCCAGAACTCTCCTATGAACTCCAGACTCTTGTCTACTTGACATTTTCCCTTTGTGGTTTAATAGGCATTTTGATGTTTCATGTCTGCAAGCCAAGCTCCTACTCCTCTTCCCATAAGACCTGCTCCCCTGAAATCTTACTCATCTCATTTAAGGGCAACCTAACTATGCCAATTTCCCAGGCCAAGAAACTTGAAGTCATCTTTGGATTATATCCTTTTATCACACATTACACCTAATTTGTAATGCTCTTAACTCTGCTCTTAAAATTGATCCATTTCCACCCTGGTTCAAGCTATTGTTACCTCTTGTCTGGACCATTAAAATAACTTGCTAATCAGTAACCCTGCTTCTAACTTTCAGTCTATTCTCCAACTTAGCTGTTGGAGTGATCCGTTATTCATTCCATGATGACTCTGTTAAGAAATAAATCATGTAACTCTCCTGCTTAATACTCTCCAAAATCTTCTATGTCACTGGGAATAGAAGCCAACATCTTTTTTTTTTCTTCAGTTTTAACTCCAATATAGTTAACATGCAGTGTTACACTAGTTTCAGGTGTGCAATATAGTGATCCAGTGATTCCATGTACCGCCATGCTCATCACAACAAGTGTACTCCTTAATCCCCATCACCTATTTCACACATCTCCCTGGCCCCTCCCCTCTGATAACCATCACTTTGTTCTGTATAATTAAGAGTGTGTTTCTTGGTTTGTCTTTCTCTCTTTCTTATTCTTTGCTCATGTGTTTTGTTTCTTAAATCCCACATATGAGTGAAATCACACAATGTTTGTCTTTCTCTAACTGACTTATTTCATTTAGCATTATATTCTCTAGTTCCATCCATATCATTGCAAATGGCAAGATTTCATTCTTTTTTATGGCTGAATTTTATACATACGCACACACACACATATACACATACACACACACACATATACCACTTCTTCTTTATCCATTCATCTATTGATGGACAACTGGGGTGCTTCCATAATTTGACTATTGTAAATAACACTGCAATAAACAGAAGAGTGCATGTGTTGTTTTGAATTCGCATTTTTCTATTTTTGGGGTGCCTACCCAGTAGTTCAACTACTGGATTAAAGGGTAGTTCTATTTTTAACATTTTGAGGAATCTCTGTGCCCTTTTCCACAGTGGCTGCACCAGTTTCAGAAGCCCACATCTTTTAAATGGCCTACAAAGACCAGCAAGACTTGGGTTCTGTGCAGTAAAGTATTAAGCATGATCAAAGGAAGCCTTGGCCCTTTGCCCCTGGCTCCTGGGAGGTAACCACTAAGCCCTTGGAATGTTCTACCCAATAGGAGTATCTTTGTTTGACTGGAAGCCTTGGGCGGTGCCTGATGGTCTACGATAAATATGTTGTTTGTAGTGGGGACCTTGGGCCACTGGGAATAAGCTCATTCTCCACAAGGGCTGAACACCAAGGTCAACCATGCAGGTGGTCAGTCTGTCTATCTGGCCAATCTCCAGTGAAAAGTCTGGGCATCAAGTCTTGGGTAAGCTGCCCTAGCTGACAATATTCTGTGCGTATTGTCACACATTGTTGCTAGGGGGAAAGTGCTTTCCATACAACTCCACTGGGAGAAGACAACTGGAAGCTCTACCTGGTTCTCCTGGACTCCACTCTAGGCCCCTCTCCTCACTGCTGATTTTAATCCGTATCTTTTTGTAGCCAGAAACTAATAACTGTAAATATAATCCTTTGCTGAGTGCTGTGAGTCTTTCTAGTGAGAAGCACATATATACTTTCACTCTAGGCCTTTCTTTACACATACTGTGCCCTCTATCTGGAGCACTCTTCTTCCCAGAAACCCAGTGATTGTCCTTCTCACCTCCTTCAAATACCATCTTCTCAGTGAGGCTTTCCCTGGCTATACCGTTTAAATCTGTAGCTGTCTGCTGACGCATATACTCATCCTCCCTCCTGCTTTGTGTTTCTACAGAAGACTTATCCTTCCTGAAATGTTACAGTTTATTGTCTACCTCACCCCAACTAGAATGTTCTGTTTTGTTCATTGCTATGTCTCCTGGAATAGGGTGTAACACAGATGAGCACTCAGGAATAGCTCTTAAATGAAAGAATGAATCTGTGTATGTTGGGGAGGAAATAAGGTAAATAGTTCAACCAAAATTACACACAGGACCCAAAACAGCAAAGGCCAATTAGTGGTCTTAGAAAATAACTTCATAAAAAGAGGGCCACCGATGAATTACAAAATATGGATGAGTAGATTTGGCTGCATGAGTCTGATTTTCCATCTTCTAAGAGACTGTTTTGGATCACCCAACATTCTAAAGGGGTCTCAAGACATAAGAGGGAAAAATATTTACCCACACAGGACATCCAGAAACCAAGAACTGGTGAATATGGAGTCAAAAATGGAAGGTCCTTAGAGAGAAAATGGTCGTGAGGAAAGAACTGAAAGAAGATAGTTGGACTCTGTCCACTCTTACTGAGTCTCACCCAGGCTCCCCCAGGCAATTAAACCCCTTGAATGGAAAAGTGTGAGCCTACTGTTGCTATTACCCAGTCCCAGTAATAGGTCAGGGTATTTCCCAAGATGTAAACTGTGGCCAGAATCAAGTGAGAAACCTCACAATGACTCAATGACACAATGAGATAATGATACCACCAAGGTACCATCCTCCAACTGCTAATTGCCAGCTGCAGAGTTCCTTGGTTATAGGCCAGACTGTTCCTGGGAAAGTCTGATCTACACCAAGAACAAGAAGGTCTAATCAGAACTCACAATCATCCATAATTACTGAGGAGAGAGAGAGACTCCTTTAGTGTATTTAGGATGACAGGTCATCTAGGAATCCCAGCAGGATGGCTGACACTGCAGACTTGTTTCCCATCTTTTGGGAGATGACACCTGGGTGTTATAATGAGATGATGCACCCTTTGCAAGGAGATGGAAACTGAAAATGATCAGGAAAAGAGTAAGCCAAAATGGGCTAGCTGATGGGCTTGATGGACAAGGGGTAGGAAAGGGAAGAACTCGCGGTGAGAAGAGTTAAAAAAAGGAGAAACCCATGGCTTCATAATGTTGGCACATTAGCACTCCATCTTGGAGAAATAAGGAATATGCCCAGAGTGAAGGCCAGGAGTGTCTTGTCTGGTCTCTGTAACTCAGGACCCCACTGTGGATAGGGCTGGACAGTGACATCACAGAGAACTTTCTGGAAGAAAGTACAGTGAAGACTTCGTGAATGCAGTGAGGTAAATAAATGAATAAAAAGTGATGGATGTCTGAGGAGAAATAAAAATAAAGTGGGCTTATGACATTATATGATAGGCAACTTCAACGTATCTTAAAATCTAACCTATTTCTTAGGAGAACAACATTGCCCCTAAGTACCACTATCTCCAATGAGGACATCTGTGACGATTTTAGTAGAGAAAGGTAGGAAGTAAGTGGCAAGGAGACTATGGGTGGAAAGTCTGATGGAGCAATTACTTGTGTCTGATCATCCAGCCAATTGCCTGCCAGTGAAGAATGAAGGCTTATATGTGATTATTCTGCTTAATGATTCATTTACTCAGCAAATGTTTACCGAGTTCTACACTAGAGACTAGATTCTAGGGATGCAGCAATTAACCATACAGATAAGATCCCTGTCCTCCTGGAATTCACACTCCGGGGGGAGAGACAGACAATACAGAAATAAACAAATCGGAGCACTAAGAGGGAAAACAGACACAGAGGAAGGAGGTACTGATTTGATGAGTCTTAGAAAGAAGTCACAATGAGGATTAAGCTTTTGGGAAATTATGCATAGAGGTGCCAGTCATACACAATGGTCATCTCAGGAGCGGAGACAGCTCCTTTGGAAAGCCCTCACCAGCTTCTAAATGCGTGTGTTGTCACCGCGCGCCAAATTACACAGTGCTGTAAAATTTCAAAAGCAGTGACCTGTTACAAACCCTTCCAACGCTAACGCAGAGCTGAGCTACCTAATGAGCTATACATCCTACACCCACACTCTTCAATTGCCAGAACTTTTAAAACATTCTGCCTTTACAAATTAAAAGGAATATCAGGAAGGGAAAAATAGACTAAAGACAACTGAGTCAAACCCCTTGTCTGAAGATATTCCACCTACCCCACTGGGCACCTGTGTTTCCCCTGCCACTGGGCAGCTCAGCTGCCTTCACGTCTCCCACACGGGGTTCACTGGGACCTCGGGTCAGAATCCACACTACTGCTCTGGAGTATTAATACCTGATAGGGGGCCAGACGTTCTGCGGTAACCGCGCATGCTCGATCCCGCCAGCACTCTCACTCTGCGCGTGCGTGCTCAGAGGGCCTTACTCCCATTTTGGGTAGCTCAATAGCCCCACTACCAGCACGCGCCCCCTAGCGGATGTGTCGAGCGGAAGAACTCAGATGGCTGAAATCATGCAGGTCCGTGAGGTCAGTCAGTCTTTGGGATCTACCTCGGCTTTGAACCTCAAGCTCAAGATGAAAATGTTGTGGCCCTTACTGGGCAGCTGTGGAGGGCACAGTCTTTGACACAGAATCCGTAGCAGTAACCAGGAGACTGCGGGACAAGCAAAGCAATCGCATGGCTCCACAGCACCACCTCCCAACCCCAAGCAGACACTGCACATAGTCACGGCCCTTCTCCCCCTGACCTCCTCCTCCCTGCGCTAAATTTAATTCCAGCCTGAACTGTTCCAAATTGAAGGAATCTAAAAAGACATGACAACTAAATACCATATGTGATCTGAAACTGGATCTAGTACGAGTGGAGTAAAAAAAAAAAAAAAATGCCATAAAGGGCATCCTTGTGTCAGCTGATGAAATTGAAACACAGACGGCGTATCGGGTAAAAGTATCATGTAAATTTGGTATTTGCATGGGGATGTATATAAGGGGTAAAGTGCATATGTAACTTACCCTCAAATTCACTCTGTTTTTCTCTTGAAAAACTAAATTAGGACATGGGAGGGAGGAGTGCAGGGAGGAAGAACGTAAGTACGTGAGCATAGGTTAACGCAAATGGGGTAAAACGTTAACAATATGTCAAAAAACAAAGTGCCTAAAAAGTGCTTTGTATTATTCTTACAAGTTTCCTATATGATTGAAATTATTTTCAAATTAAAAGTTTTGTTTTGGGGCGCCTGGGTGGCTCAGGGGGTTAAAGCCTCTACCTTCGGCTCAGGTCATGATCTCAGGGTCCTGGGATCCAGCCCCGTATCAGGCTCTCTGCTCAGCAGGGAGCCTGCTTCCCCCTCTCTCTCTGCCTGTCTCTCTGCCTACTTGTGATCTCTCTCTCTGTCAAATAAATAAATAAAATCTTTAAAAAAAAAAGTTTTGTTTTGTTTTGTTAATAATCTGGTTTTAAGAAGTAGGTAGATTGTCTAAAAATAGCTCCTGGAGTCCCATGATTAGAGGTTCATTTCTTTGGCTGTGACATATTTGCAGACCACCCCAAGTTCTCCACATCAACTGGGACGACTTTGCTTTCTTCTGTTTGAAAAAAAAAAAAATGTTCACTTCATAATTGTTTAAAACACACAGACCTAGAACATATCTTCACCTGGACATTGGCATATATCGCAAAATATGTAATTGAAATCTTGGGGTGCATCAGTTGATAACTAGCTAGGGACAGGCAGAGGAATCACTAGAAAGAAGCTAAAGCAATTGGTATGGAAAGGTGCCCCCATATAAGTGAAAATGAACCCTGAATACAGAGGAAGGAGGGCACCATCATTCCTCCACCTCTTAATGTGGCCCTGAGCCAGACCTGCGGGGTCATGGTTCTAAGAACTACCATGGGTTCTAAGCTAGCCTTCTCCCCAACAATCCTGACAACACTCTCGTTCCGGATTCCCTACATCTGCTCCATCTCAACTGTGCAACAAGGTGCCTGCAAAAGACATCAACAGAACATTCTCTAAAGCAAGGCCAATGGGGTGAGGCATCTGCCTTTCTTTTCTCCACCAGCCACCCCCTGCCCCCGGGGGTCTGTGGTATGGTTCAGAATCCCCTGTGTTTGGAAACTCCCAGACACAGAAATTTGCTCCATCTGATATCTAACTTATATAGGTTATAATAACACGTGCCTCCTATAGATCAGGTCTTCTCAAATATCCTGAGAATACGCTGGCCATAAAATATTTTTCTCACTATAGGAAATTTCACATGTGGTATCAAAAGAGACGCTTCTTAATTTTCACAATCAAGGAAAATATATAGATTAGAATTTAAGTTCTGGTTAGGACTGTCTGGACAAAGTTTAAAGATTTCTGCTAGCTGCCATTCAGGAGCCCAAGGGCTTCATTTTCTTTATGAAATAGCGCATCCTAGTGGCTCAGGCACTTCAGGGAAATTCAGAATTTTTTTTTTTTTTCCCTTGCATGAAAACATATTTAACCTACAGGAGTTCTTTGGTCAGGAAAACCAGGTCTCAGTGCTTATTTTTTCTCATATGAAACCATCATCAACAATTTCTATATGAGAAAACGTGGATTCATAGAACCCAGTGTTGCTCTTGAGCTCTGAATTTCAAATGTTTTCATTCGGCTACATAAACAAAGCAAATTTTTCCCCTGAAAAAGCACAAGTGGAAATTTCAAAACGGAATGAAAATAATATTTCAAACCCAAGCGGCACTGATCTCTCACTTTTGCTTAAATTTTCAAGCATTTTCTATCTAAACTGACACTTATAAAACATACTTATTTTAGAACTTCTGTTGCATTCAAAAGAAAACAAACGTACTGCTCTATTCTGAATAGGCCCCTTTCACTAAGACTTCTAGGCCCTTCACCAGCAGCCTAGTCCAAATTCAAGTAATCACATGGGTTCTGAGTCTGAACCATCTCAGTGACACCGATGTTCCTCCAGAAATGTTGATGCCAAGAGACCCAGTCAGAGGACTCGGAGCGAATTAGCACGGGCCTCACGACTGACCCAAATTAGGCCAGTCTAAAATAAATCATGGAGGCTTTTTTTTGTGTGTGTGTGTGTGTAGAAAATACAAATCCTGCACAGGTAGCAATGTTTTTTAGGGTTTTGATTTTCACGCTCATGGCCATAGCCACTTTTCAAGCAGGTCTGAGTGTGCCAAGCACTCCGTGAAAAAAGTAGGTCATGGGAATACATTGCAGAGGGATTTTGTTTTGGGGTTGGGGTAGCTGGAAAGATGAGAATGGGTTCAATCTGGGAATAAAAATAATTTTCGATTTCCATGCTGTATTATGGAAATTATGAAAAGGAGAAAGGGCATGAAGGGGATAGTCCTTCCTGAGTGCCCACTATTTGTGCCTTTGCACAAACAGCATTACCCTGTGAGGAAGGGTTTATTTTAATTTTATGAGTATGGCAGCCAAGGATCGGAGAGAGAGGGAAGAAAGAAGGTGGTCTTCAAATCCTGCAGCTGGGACACTACCTTCTCACTCTGACAGAACCTAGGGAAAGGTCTTTAGAGTGAAAATAGCTCCTACTTATCCTTAGAATCTCCATTTAGAGGCTAGACCAGTGAAAACTCTATCAGTTAATGAATGCTCCCAGACGCTTTGCCCAACATCTTGGAGAAAGCAGTCGGATGAGTGAGGTTTCTCTCTTGCTTTCCTGCCCTCTTCTTTCGTTCCTTCCCTCCTACGTCCCCATGCATCAGCCGGTAGCTCCATGCCTGTGTCCTGACACCCAAGCTTTCCTCTTGATCTGGTCTAGAAACTTCTTTTCTACGATCTCTGTTTTCAGGTCAGACCTGCCCAACATCTTGTTTCTTCCTTGGTGGGCTGCCTAGTAGAGTGATTATATACTTCTGTTTTGACAGAACTGAGATCTCTAACTAGAGAAAAATCTCAGACACTGTGGCAAGCTGATGGGAGAGGTACTGTGAGCTGGTGGGAGTTTTTGCCTTTTAATTGTATTCTGCTTCAAATATTTCTGTTCTGGACACAATACTAGGCATGGAAATACATGGATTGATAAAAGATTATTTTTATCTTCGTATACACCATTTGGAGAGTAATTTATTACAGTGCTTCATGAGGCTCTTTTGATTCACTAGGAGGCCATGCGTGAGGTGAAAAGAAAAAAAAATTTTTTTTTCTCGATAGATCCTAAGGACAGATTCCAGATTTATAAAAGTGAGGGATGAAAGGAGAGTGGTATATTCAGAATTATGCAAAATTCAATTTGTAGGTGTTTATTTTCTGCCCCTCTCTTTTTTAGATACATTGTGACACGTGTTTCCTTTCAAACTCTGCAAGATGACCAAATGATGGGTTCCTAGGACTGGCTGAGAAGGAGGCTGGAGAAAGAGAATGTCAGTCTCCCCCTCTGGCAGGGAGGGAGCTAAGCACATTTGCTACTTCATTTAATTCTTACAACAGTGTAGTGAGGGTACTTAAACTGGGCCCGTTTTACTGAGGGAACTGAGGATTAGCAAGGTTAGGTAAACAACATATTGTGTCTAAGACACAGAAGTGAATGTGGAGTTAGAGCATGACTAGTGGGGGAAAGGGAAGTCCCTACTTTCTTGCTCTTTTGTGTCTTTCTGCACCCCAACTTCTGAATGGATGCACCCCAATCAAGCAATACACAGTACTGAGCACTATCTAAATGCAAAGCATGCGAGGATTGCAAAATATCATAAGCTCTAGTCCTGATCCTCAAGGTAACAACAACATAATTTTGAGAATAAGACACACACACGCACACACACACACACACACACTTAACAATCCAAACCTATGTGGAGCAAAGACAGGTCATGCTGTAAGAGAGAAGACTGGGAGTTGGATTTGCCGGGGAAAGGACAATGTATAAGACTATTCTAGTTAGGGAAAGTTATGGTAAATGGAGACCCGATGGTCCAGGACAGGGGTGGAGGGTCAGCGTGCAGAACAGTAAGACTGAAGCAGGTTGCAGAGCAGAGCAACAAGACAGGTGCCCAGAAACGTAGACCAGAGCAGGGTGGTGAATGCGACTGGAGCCACTGCGTGCCCAGGAGGCAGTGCACATGGGTGCGTGTGCGCATGTGTGGGTAGGCGTGCGGTGGGATGGGAATTGGGGGGCTGGAAATAAATATGGAGAGTGTAGAGAAAGCACAGCACTGGGTCCCAAGGGACAGCGGTTCTCGTCCCGGCTTTGTTGCTGGCTGGATCTGCAACTTCGGGCTAGTCACCCAATATTGCAGCCTCAATTCTCTTTGGCTGGAAGATCAGAAATTGGAGATTATCTCCAAGGTCCGCCCCATATCAGTAATTCTGAGACTTTCCCCTGCCTCTCCTTGTCTTCTTCTGTGCTCCCTCTCCACCTTCAGCTCCAGAATATTGGAAATGTTGTCTTTGGTTTGCAAATAGCATTTTTTTTTTTTAATTTGAGAAGCAGTTGCTTCTGTCCATGAATCTGGACAAGCTCTGTTATTGTGAAAGACAGTGAAATCTGTGTCATCATTATTGGTGAATTTTTAAAGTGCAAATAATCCCAAACTGATGTTTCTATTAAACTAATGGCCTTCCTTCTGCTAGCCACCTATTTGCTTTTGCTGTATTTGATGCAATGCCTCCCATTCACATCAGGGGCTCCATAGTAAAGAGCCCTAGGAACCTCACTGCTGTGTTTACTGTAAGGATGTTTTTGAGGATGTTATTAATTATGTAATGAAGAACCATGAGATAAACTTCTCTCTGGCCCCTAGATTACAAAGAGATGTGCCAACACCGAGCAAATGGCCTACCCCTACCTACCTCAAGGACTCCATGACTGTTGTAAAGAGCTCCACTTCCCTCTTCACAGTTTGGTGCTGCTGGAAAATACAGCACTAAATCCGGTCCAAGCACATGGCTCGCACATGGCAGGCTCACTCCCCCCGGGGCAACATGTCCCCTTCCTGCTCTTAATCTTCCTTGAACTCATTTCTTCTTTTATTTTTATCTTTCTGAATTACATGTATTTGGGTACCTTAAGGACCTCTTAAACTAAAGAGGTTTAAAAATAAACACAAACAAATAACTATGCAACTGACAGCTTTGTGTTCTAGAGTAGGGATCAGCAAACTACAGTCTATGGGCCAAATCCAGCCTGCCACTTATCTTTGTATGGTTCTCAAGTTAAGATTGGCTTGTACATTTTTTAATGGTTTGGGAGGAAAAAAAGGAAGAGGATTTATGATATGTGAAACTTATATAAAACTCAGTGTCATAACTCAGTGTCCATAAATAAAGTTTTATTGGAATACAATCACTCATTCGCTTATCATCAATGGCTGCTTTCACCTTCCAACAGCACAGTTCAGTAGTTATGACAAAGGTGGATGTGGCTGGTGAGCCTAAATATTTACTATCTGGCCTTTTACAGGAAAAGTTTGTTGACCCCTGGATTAGACCTTCATTTTACATCTGATTGAGTTCCTCCTGGCTAAATATAAAATTGCTTCAAAGCTCGGTGTTTGCTGCATCCTTACTCAGTCTAGATGTTTTTTGTGTTTTGTCCATAAAACTACCTCTCAGTGGACTTTAACCTCGACCTAAGCTCAGGTTTATTTTTTTGGCTCAGATTTCAATGCCATGTAATAGAGACAACTAACTTCCAGCCTGTTAGAAATGACTAAAGAACCCTCCTGGGTAACTATTTTATAGACACTAATAAAATGATTCTACAAAAACCTTTATTTTTGCAGAAAATTCTAAGCCAACAGAAGGATCTACACAGTAACTTGGCACTTTTTGCACCACGTTCAAACAATTTCCTCCAGTTTCTTTTCAGTTGATACATGTGTTTGCATATTTACTGATTTTTTTTCCTCTCCTGGTCACCCTCAGTTAGAAATAAAACCAAGTCTCCATGGAAACACAACAGAATGCTCTCTCACAGATGATCAAGGGACCCAAGCAGCTGGTATTGGGCTGAAGGCTGCAATGGCATCTGACCAAATTAGGAAGAGAAAACAGCTTACTGGCTCTTCCAGACCTCTCAGCATTCTAAAGCTCAGCGTGAAAACCTACACAGATTGTGAATTACTGTGGATTTTTTTTATTCCTTCTTTTCCTTCTAAGAGATATTCTATCTTCTCATAAGATATTCTTATATTCTTTTTTTTTAAGATTTTATTTATTATTTATTTGACACAGAGAGAGAGATCACAAGTAGGCAGAGAGGCAGGCAGAGAGAGAGAGGGAAGCAGGCTCCCCGCTGAGCAGAGAGCCTGATGCGGGGCTCGATCCCAGGACCCTGAGATCATGACCTGAGCCGAAGGCAGAGGCTTTAACCCACTGAGCCACCCAGGCACCCCAGATATTCTTATGTTCTTGTAAGATATTCTATCTTACCCTTTTGTATGTTTCAGCCATAGGGACTTTCATCCCCTGCCCCTGGAATAAGTGACAGAGTCTATAGAATAAGCAGGAAGGGAACTTACATTTAGTGAGCACCTACTGTGTATTAGGCACTTACATGTCACAGCCAGCTTAACGTCACACAGTTTGTAGACCAACAGAGCTGGGATTTGGACTCTGTTCTGATTCACTCTAAAGCCCATTCTCTTTCCACTACACATGAAATAATACCTTTCAAAAAGAAGAAAATAGAAAAGACAGGTTGGACAAGGTATTTTGACATAGCCATGGTTTGGGGGGCGGGGTGGAGGATGGAAATGAAGGTAAGGAAGTAAAAATATGAAATTCACCTTCACACCTAATACCAGCTATGTTTATAAGAAGTCACAGTCAACCTAGGAACAAACCTAACCAAAGAGATAAAGGACCTGTACTCCAAAAACTACAGAACACTTATGAAAGAAATTAAGGAAGGCACAAAGAAAAACATTCCATGCTCATGGATTGGAAGAATAAATATTGTGAAGATATCTATGATACCCAGAGCAATCTACACATTCAATGCAATTTCTATCAAAATACCATGACAGTTTTCTCAGAGCTGGAACAAATAATCCTAAAATTTGTATGGAACCAGAAAAGACCCCAAATGACCAGAGGAATGTTAAAAAGGAAAACCAAAGCTGGGGGCATCACAATGCTGGACTTCAGGCTCTATTATGAAGCTGTAATCATCAAGACAGTATAGTACTGGCACAAAAACAGACACATAGATCAATGGAACAGAATAGAGAACCCAGAAATGGACCCTCAACTCTATGGTCAACTTATCTTTGACAAAGCAGGAAAGTATATCCAATGGAAAACTGTCTCTTTAACAAATGGTGTTGGGAAAATTGGACAGCCACATGCAGAAGAATGAAACAGGACCATTTTCTTATACCGTACACAAAGATAAAGTAAAAATGGATGAAAGATGTAAATGTGAGACCAAAATCTATCAAAATGCTAGAGGAGAACACAGGCAGCAACCTCTTTGACCTCTGCCACAGCAACTTCTTGCTACACACATCTCTAAAGGTAAGGGAAACAAAGACAAAAATGAACTATTGGGACTTCATGAAGATAAAAAGCTTCTGCACAGCAAAGGAAACAGTCAACAAAACTAAAAGGCAACCTATGGAATGGGAGAAGACATTTGCAAATGACATATCAGATAAAGGGTTAGTATCTAAGATCTATAGAGAACTTATCAAATCAACACCCAAAAAACATATAATCCAGTCAAGAAATGGGCAGCAGACATGAACGGACATTTATCCAAAGAAGATATACAAATGGACAACAGACACATGAAAAAATGCTCTACACTACTCGACATCAGGGAAATACAAATCAAAACCACAATGAGATATCACCTCACACCAGTCAGAATGGCTAAAATTAACAAATCAGGAAACAACAAATGTTGGCAAGGATGCAGAGAAAGGGGAATCCTCCTACACTGTTGGTGGGAATGCAAGTTGGTATAGCCACTCTGGAAAACAGTATGGAGGTTCCTCAAGATGTTAAAAATAGAGCTACCCTACAACCTAGCATCTGCACTACTAGGTATTGGTTGCACTACTAGGTATACAAATGTAACGATCCAAAAGGGCACCTGTACCCCAATGTTTATAGCAGCAATGTCCACAATAGCTAAACTGTGGAAAGAGCCGAGATGTCCATCAACAGATGGATAGATAAAGAAGATGTGGTATATATATACAATGGAATATTACTCAGCCATGAGAAAGATTAATACATTTACATTGAGGTGGATGGAGCCAGAGGGTATTATGCTGAGTGAAATAAGTGAATCAGAGAAAGACAGTTATCACATAGGGGAAGGGAGGGAAAACTGAATGGGAAGTCATCAGAGATGGAGACAAACCATGAAAGACTCTTGACTCTGGGAAACAACCTGGGGTTGTTAGAGGGGAGGTGGTTGGGGGAATGGAGTAACTGGGTGATGGGCATTAAGGAGGGCATGTGATGTGATAAGCACTGGGTGTTACATGCAACTGATGAATTATTGAGCTCTACATCTGAAACTATATGTTGGATAATTGAATTTAATTTAAAAAAAAAAAAAGAAAGAAGTACACACACACCAGAAGAAGAAGAAAAAGAAGAAGAAGAAGAAGAAGAAGAAGAAGAAGAAGAAGAAGAAGAAGAAGAAGAAGAAGAAGTCACAGTCAATATGATTACACTCATATGTGGAATTTAAGAAACAAAGCAAATGAACAAAGAGAAAAAAAAGTAAGAGACAAACCAAGAAACAGACTCTTAATTATAGAGAATAAACTGATGGTTATCAGAGGGGAGGGCAGGGGGTATTGGGTGAAATAGGTAATTGAGGTTAAGGAGTACACTTGTTGTGATGAGCACTGGGTGATGTATGGAATTGCTCAATCGCTATACTGTACACCTGAAACTAATATAACACTGCATGTTCACTATACTGGAATTAAAGTAAAAAACTTAAAAAAAAAAAGTCGTGGTCAAAAGCCAAGTTGAGGGGAACCAAGAGAACCTATATTCTCTTCCCTAAAAATCCCTCCCCAATGTTCAAAGGAGGAAGTTTTAAGAAGGATGATTAATAAAGGTCTTGGAAGAATAGAAAAATTACTATGGGAATCTAGAGAAAGGAGACATGCTTCAAGTTGGAGGGAGGGGTAAGAGAAGAAAGTAATGGAGGAAGGGGGAGGGGGCGGCAGAGCCCAGCAAGCTCCTCATAATTCAAAGCTTTGGCGATTTCCTGGGGCCAATTCTCCATTTAACTGCACTTATCTCTCCTCAAAATCTGATCTGGAAACAGCAATCTTCTAAGTCCCACCTCTTACTAGTATGATCCAGTGGCACCTACCCTTGCCTAAGAGCCTGCCCTTGTGACAGGACCTAGCATCCTCAAGGCCACAGAGCCTTGTTCTCCAAGGCATAATAAAGAGTCACCTTGGAACTGTACTCTCAAACCATGGGAATATGGGATTGGCAGGGCTGCCTCAGGAGCCAGACTGGGGGATGACGGTCCCCTCAAGCAGGTGGCCTCCAGGCCCCCAACTCCAGCAAGGACAACCTTGCTTTTCCCTATTTGAGGAAGGATAAATCCTCTGCTTCAAAACTATTTGAAAAACACTGTCCTAGAACATATCTTCATCTGAACCTTGGCACGCATCGCCAGAGGTCTAATTGATATTCAAAACCAGGACTTTTGAGGGAAAGAGGCATGCCCTCTGAAGGTCCACCCAAGGGTTCACGGTAATACCACCCATCTTGTGACAAAGATGCAAAGACAGATTTTTTTTTAATGAAATATTTGTAACCTACATTTTTTAATGAAATACCATCTAACCTATATTCAGACATCACCGCCCTGCCACCACTCAGGTCAGGGAGAGCATAGAGAAGAGAATGAGAGGATGTGAAGAGGCAGAGGGAGAAGGTGGCTCCTTGTAGAAAACAGATTCGGGAAACGTGGATGAGGAATCATGAGTTCTCTTGGAAAGGTGGTGAGATTCTTCTCAGGCTCTACTTCCAAAGCACAAGGGGGTGGGCTGTCCCATGTTTCTATTCCCCGTAAACCTAGACGAGCTCATTCCTCTTCTGCCTGAACCCTTAGTTGCATAAAGAGTCTGTATGAAATACATGGCTCTCCACAGAAAGAAGCCATTTCCTTGCAAATTGCTTTATTAATCAAATTAGCTGATAAACTGGAGCAGTAACTACTACACTAACACAGACCTTTGGATTATAGAAAAATGAAATAACTGGGACATCATGTCCATGCAAAAACACTCTCACTCCGTGAAATACAAGTTTGGACTGGAGCTGGGACAATGGCTCTTTACCAATGTAAAAGATTTTTTTTTTTCCCATTTTCAGCACCCTTGTCCTTCTGAACGGCTTTTGCTCCCTTTCACGGATATTTAAAACTCTAAGCATTTGTCAAGGACATGCACAGGTGCCCCCAGTGGATTTAACTAAGCACAAGCATCTCTTACAGAGGTTTGAACAATAATTGCTCTGACCAAGAATGATACTTCCCATCTCAGAGCAGTTTGTAAAAATTACACATCCAACCCCATACTCGGGGAAAACTTCTACCTTTTGTTAATCTTTCACAGAATAAATGATGGTATTGGAAGGTTAGAGAACAACCGGTAATTTATCTTGGACCGCAATGATAAAAAACGGCGTCATTTCAAGAAGAACTTGCTCAGTTTCATGAACTGCTTTGTTAACCATTAGCACAGACCACATGATTGAGGTTTAGAGGAAAACAAGAGCCTTGAAGCCCAGGCAGCACTTAAAAAAAAAATGCTACTCTTAATTTATCAATTCCCTGAAGAAGAAAAGAATAGAGCCCCCTTTCTTCATTATGAGCTGCTAAGTCACCTACCTACTCTGAGCCAAAGATATTTCTACTAGCAGCACGTGGCTAGGAGCTTCCACAGGTGAGCTGGACTATCTTCTAGGCAACTTTCGAACAAAGAGAACATAGACAATCTAAAGCTCAAAAAACAAAGGAATCCCAAGAAGAGGGCTCCCTGCATTCATTTTTCTGTTCCTTTTTCTAGATAGCGCTGGCTTTGTCCTTTCGATCCTTCTTTCTCTAAGAACAACAACCCTGGACTTGAGCACAGTGCCCTGGCTGAATGACATTGAGACCAGCAAGTACCTGTAAGCCATGCCCGTCTCTGCTCTGGTGGTTTCCTGCAGTGAGATTCCATGGACACGTAAGAACTTCTCCAGAAACTTCCGTTCTGCTGCTCCGCTAGGCCTTGCCGGCCAGCAGGCTGCCTGGGGCGGAGGCTTGGTCACTGCTAGGTGCCGTCTACATTTCAGAGCTGATTCACTGGATTTGGGGAGACCCAGCTTGGGGCTGGGGATGTCTGCACAGGCAGGCTTATATAGATGCATGTTTCAAAAACCCAAGGAAGCAGAGCTCATTTCACAGTCTTTAGCTCTGAGACTGGCTGCATCTTGCTATGATTAGCTTGGGTTATCTGGCTTTGGCATGTCCCTAAAAGGGATCAGCTTGTTTTCCTTAGATGCCCCTTCTTGTTTGTGTGTGTGTGTGAGCAGACTCTTGAGTCCCTGGCAGAGCTGCTGGTTACACGTCTCTGTTGAGGCCTTTGTTAAAAAAAAAAGGGAGGGGGGGAAGAAAAAGGAAAAAAAAGGAAAAGAAAAAGTTCCTGACAAAGTCCAATCATTTTTCTTGTCCCTGCAAAGTTCCCAAAGTCAAACTGCAGCAACTATGTATTGGCCGTGGGGAAAAAATATGGGCACTCTTTCCCACGTCTTTCTATTTAGGTAAAAGGAAATATTTTGGTGGGATGTAAGCCAAATATTCTGTTCTCATAAGGATCATAAGGCCTTGCAGATGATTCATGAGTGTGTAATGAGACCTTTCTAAATTATCAAGTATTTCATAATCAAATCATTTATTATACTAGTGACATGATTCATTTGGGTAGGAGGTCCATTAACCTTGTTCTTTTCATGATGTTGCTAGCAAGTGATAGGAAATATCAATAAGATGGTTGTAAAAAGCAAAAGGCCTACACAAATATGCCCAACTGACTTTTGACAAAGATATAAGAGCAATTCAATAGAAGAAGGATAAGCTTTTCAACAAATGGTACTGGAGGAATAGGACATTTACAAGCAAAAACAAACAAAAACAAATGAACCCTTCACTTAAACTTCGTATTTATAAAAAAAAAAATTATCAAAATGTATCACAGACTTAAATATAAAACTACAAACTTCCAGGACAAATCATAGGAGAAGATCTTTAGGACCTAGGGATAAGTGAAGAGTTCTTAGACCTGACACCAAAAACACAATCCATAAAAGGAAAAATTTAGTAAATTGGATATCATCAACATCCAAACTTTTTCTCCATGAAAGACCCTATAAAGAGGATTTAAAAACTAATTATGCACTAGGAGGAAATACTTGCAAACCACATATCCAACAAAGGGCTTCTATCTAGAACATATAAAGAACTCTCAAAACTCAACAATAAAGACATCAATACTCCAATTAGCTGGTGGACCAAAATAGTAACGGACATTTCACTGAAGAAAATATACACATGGCAAATAAGCACATGGAAATATGTTCAACATCATTAGCCATCAGGGAGATGCAAATTAAACCCATGACATATTCCTACACATCTATCAGATTAGCTAAATAAAAATGCCAATAATACCACATGCTGGCAAGGATCCAGAGAAACTGGATTGCTCACACATCACTGGTGGAAACGTACACTGGAAAAGAGTACGGCAGTTCCTTATAAAAACCAAACAGACCAAACCTACCATATGGCACAGCAATTGTACTCTTGGATATTTCCCCCAGAGAAATGAAATCTATGTTCACACCAAAAAACTATACACAGATGTTCGTAACAGGTTTATTCATAATTGCCAAAAGCTGGAAACAACTCACATTTTGTACAATGGGTGAATAGTTAAACTGTGGTATAGCCACACTATGGAACACTATTCAGCAATATAAAGGAATGAACTAGTGATATAAGCAACAACTGGAATGGATCTCAAGGGAATGATGCTGAGTGGAAAAAAAAACCAAATTACACATGTCAGATAGGACTTGCTTGCTCTCCCTTTCCCCCATCACACCACAGACACTTCTTCCCAGTTTCCCAATTTTTCTGTCAGGCCATCATTCTTTATCTTGTTTTCTAATTGCTTAATATATGTCTTATCCTGCCAACTTTTCAATAAAACCCTTAAGAGAAAAAAAAAAAGTCATCATATGTATGATTGCATTTATATCATGTCTGGACTTGACAGAATTATAGAGATGGATCACCAATTAGTCGTTGCCAGGGGTTAGAGAAGAGGAAAGACAGGGAGGTGGCTCTGTCTATAAAAGGGTAGATGAGGGATTGTCGTGCTGGAATTGTTATGTATCTTGACTATGGTGGTTGCCACATCTACATGTGTGATAAAATGGCATAGAACTGACACACACACACTCACACGAAAATGGGTGTGTGCAAAATCAGTGAAATCTGAATAAGGTCAGTGGCTTGCATCATCATCAATTTCCTAATTGTGACATTGAACTATAGCTATAGTTAGATATGAACTATAGTTATAGTTATGAAGTATATAGTTATAGTTATAAGATATTATTAGGAGTCACTGGGTAAAGGGATTTATCTGTATTGTTCCTTATAACTGCCTGTGAATCAATAATTACCTCAAAATAAAAAGTAAAAAAAAAAAGAGGCAGAGTTTCCTTATATAAGGGTCCCTCCACTTTGTGATTCCAGCTGCAATTCTCCTCCAACTATGACTTCTGGACATGAATGGTTCATCCAATCCAACAGGCTCCCTACTCCCACCTCACCCATCACCATAGCTTTGTTCATATGACCCCCCCCCATGTCCTATGAAAGTTCACCTCCTCTAGGAATTCTTCCCTGACCTCCTAGTCCCTGATATATGATCATTCCTTGAAGTTCCTCTTGCAATTCATGTCTAAAGCACTCACTTGACACTTCTAAACTGTTTCCAAACATTTGCACAAATTCGATGATCTCTGCCATATTTTTGTACCACTTTTACCATTATTTATTTACTATTTGGAATTAACCTGCTTTTCATTATTTTTTTTTACCTAAATGAACATATTTAGTGTTATGAGTTGAATGTTTGTGGCTCTTTCCCCCCCCCCCCCCGCCCCATGCCAAATTCATATGTTGAAATCTAATCTCCAGTGTGATGGTATTTGGAGGTGAGGCCTTTGGGAGATAGTTAGATCATGAGAGTAGAACCCTGATGAATGGGATTAGTACCCTTTTCTAAAATTTTTATTTATTTATTTGAGAGAGAGAGAGAGAGAGCAGGCACAAGCAGGAGGAATGGCAGGCAAGGGAGAAGCAGGCTCCAGGCTCCCCGCTGAACAAGGAGCCCGACATGGGGCTTGATCCCAGGACCCTGGGATCATGACCTGAGCAGAAGGCAGCCGCTTAACTGACTGAGCCACCCAGGCGCCCAATCTTTCCATTTTCAACCCAGCATCCAAAGCTGAGCCTCAAGGGAGAAAGAAGAGTTTATAGAGAGAGGGCCAGAAAAGTCTGAGGAAGGACCAAACAACAGGAGAGAGTCATGGAGAAATAGGCATTCCCAAGCCAAGTTGTACCTAACGTTCCACCACATACATGAGCCACTAGTTACATCTGATTTTGTGAGCCATGGAAGTCCCCACCAAGGAAGAAGCAGAGGTGAACTGGAAAAGCAGTCATGGAAAATGAGACATGAGCCTTCTTCGACACATCACTCTCTTCTTCTGCCCTCTGAATACGGAGCCAGGCCCAGGAGAGGAGAGAGGGATGAGCAAGCCAGGGTTGGTCTGGAACGGAAGTCTCTTCATTGAGTTCTAAAAGCTGATCGCTGTCATAAAAGGTCCCACTTTGAAGGTGGGGAGTAGAAACTACATATATTTTTTTTTCAAAATTTTATTTTTTTAAGTAATCTCTACACCCAACATGGGGCTCGCACTTATAGTCCCAAGATCAAGACTCACATGCTTTACTGACAGAGCTAGCCAGGTGCCCCAAGTAGAAACTATATTTATAAGCAAACTATTGGCTCCTTTGGCCATCAGTGAAACTCAAGATCGGTTTTCAACTAAATGTACAAGACTCTAAGAAATGCCCCTGAGCAGCAGTGAGGGGCTGTAATGTCTGCTTTGGTCTCTTTCTGTGTCTCAGGAAGAATTGCCATCTACTGTTCAGAATCGTTAAGTATTATGCCATCCCAGTGTGGGAAAAAGTGACAAGGCCATCTGAGGAGAGAGGTGTTCCTGGTCACATTCTGCTGATGGGATGCGGAGACTCAGAAGTTACAAATAGAACCCCGCATAGATCTGGGTGGTGAGCCGGCCTTAGCCACACCTGCTCAGCACTCATACCTAATGTGTGACCTTGGGTAGGCCTTGACCTCTCTGTCCCCTTAGTTTCCTGTTGGTCAGATGTAAGTTATCTCTAAGATTCTTCTAGGTCTGGTGTTCTGTGAGTTTTAAAAACGACTTAGGCTAGACATTCTCAGAGGTGAGGACCCTCCCTGTGTTGACTGGAGAGCCTTGGATTCAGTGAATTATTAGCCAGTTCTCTGAGACGCCAGGCCCAGGAGTTGGAGCTATTATTCTTGGAATAGACCAATCTACATTTATAGCCGACTTTCTCAATTTTTCTTGGCGAAGAGATGACCTGTTAAACACTCCATCTTGGATTTGTGGGCACATCACAGTCATCTAAAAATTGTCTTGGCCTGCAATTGAAAACGGAGGCCAGAGCTGGTAGGCGTGGGAGAACAAGGCTGTGTTTCCAAGGCTGCGGTGAAGGAGTGCTGGCTCCGTCCACATGAGTTTGGACAGGGGACGCCAGACCACAGATCAGAGCCTGTCTTTCTACTCCAATTATTTATGGGAACATGGGCTCTTGCTCCCGCTCAGGTGTCTGCTCCCTAGTGCTCTGCAGGTGATGCTGTGACAGGTGAGCAGTGATCTGACTGAGATGTCTGCCTCGTCCTACTGGGAGTCAACAGAGGAGCTTCTCCTCTTGGCATCACCATCTTCTCTCCACCTTTGCAGAAGCACCTGGGAGTCTAGGCGTGTGTAGTGAGACCACAGTTAAATATGTGTGTCATATCAACACAACACAAAGAAGAAAACATCACCCTGCCCTTGAGGAGCTCCCAGGAGCGGGAAGAGAGAGACCGACAAAGCTTACAAAGCAGTGCACTATGAGCTACGATGAAGGGAGGCAGGGAGGAGACACCGAAACCCAGTCTTGGGTGGAGTGGAGGAAGCAGCACCAGCAGTGAGGGAAAGGTGGGACGGTGGAGGGAGTTCTTCCAGAAGTATGCAATCAAGCAAGAAGCCTAATCTTCAATGTCTCTCTGTTCATCATTCATTTGCCCTTTCCTAGGACCAATCCCCCTCACCTCCTTTTAGGCCAAAATTTTCCTAGGAATAGAAAACAACAGCTCCAGTGGGATGGGGGAGGAAGCACGTGTGACAGTGCGTGGGATTATAGCAGGGGACAAATGGAAGCCCCGTCAAGCCAGCTTCAGCTCTGAAGGCACTGCCTCCCCTCATTCCCAGCTTCCTTTACCTCTTTTCCTTAGCCCTGCTGCTTGTATATTATATACTTTCGCATTATAACATAAAAAACCCCTCAATGTACAATTGTATTTCTAATATATACAGAGGCACACACATTATAGACTTGCTCAAGAAAAATGCATACTTATGGGTGACCAGATCAACAGGTCTCTTCCTTGGCCTGTGAAGGGCTTGTGGGCAGGACCGGCCCTTGGGATTTCACTGGTATTCTGTGTTTATCCCACGCTGACCACACACCCACACAAAGAAAGCATCTTTGAGTAGACTTTTGGCATTTGCAGCAAAAGCTCCCCTCATCACTGTGGGTGTGACTATCTTGTTCCTTCCGCAAAAGGTCCCAAAAGATGCCAAAATGCGGCCTTTGGTCTGAGTCTAATGCAAAGGAAATGGCCAGTGGGACTCCAAAGTACAAAAGTACGCTCTGTGGCCAGAAATATCTTGAAAGATGGCTGTTGGGGGCACAGAGTACCTTGGAAAAGAGGTAGGTGAGGAAGAGGGAAGGTGCATGATGGGGCCTTGCTCCTATCACACGGCTTTGCACTCTCTTTTTAAGTAATGTCAGCCATGAAAGGTTTGAAATCAAGATAGTATTGCGGTCACCAGCTGTTGAGTCATCCCTCAAGTAATGTTTCCAGGATGCTAAGAACATGTTCCTCCTTTATCCCTATCTACATTGGCCTGACTGAAGAATTTCCATGGGGTGGAGGTGGAATATAGTGGAAAGAGCATGAGTTATAAAATCAGAAAGACTTGGGTTCTAATCCTACCCCTACCACATGCTGGTGGATTGACCATGGCCACTTTCTGAGTCCCAATTAATTCCTCTGGAAAATACGCCTCACCATATTACCTCATAAGGCTGTTGTGAAGATCAAAGGAAATATAGCGTTTGGTGCACCTGGCACAGAAGACACGGCCCAAGACATGGTAGTTATTACTTGTCTGCCGCATTTCACAACCCCATTATCAGCCATGGACATTGTCGTCTGCGCGGATAGTGCCCCCTAGTGTTGCACAGCGGCAGAGCTCTGCATGGTGGACATACAGAGAGATGTAGTGAGCGACCGTTTTCAGGGGACTTAGTGCTATGGGTTACAGAACTGCAAAATAATGAGATGGCTTTAAATATGACTTTCTCTTTTCCAAAGAGAAGTGAAGGATTATTTAATAAAGTTGATTTGTTCTTCATCCGGTAAGAAATCCCTCCATCGCTCCTTAAGCATCAACTCAGAAAGCAGATTTGCAGGTTGCAAAGACTCCCACACCTCCGCGGTCGCTAATCTGCGTGCTCTGCCGTGGGGCTCCCCACCTTCTTCCACACATTATCCTTTTGGGGTCTGGAACTTGTCGGAGACAAGGCTGGGAGGCTGGGATTCAGCTATAAAATCTCAGCTATAAAAGCCAGGCCTGAAAATGTACAGGTTCAGTTTCGTGATACAATGTACCTGCTGTGAGGTCTTACTGGGATCCTTCTGTCTGAACCAATCTACCTCTTCATCCACCTCTCTACGGCACCTAACGAAAAAATCTAAAAAAATCCAGGATTCTAACTAGAGCTCCAAGAAGTCTTAGAAATCAACTGGTTCAATTCTCTTATTTTACAAGTAAGGAAGGAAACATCCACATAAATTAGGCAACATTTGGAATCAGTTACCGTAAGAACTGGACTAAAGTGCAAGTTTCCAGAAGCCTGGGCTCGGAGGTCAGACAGACAGGTTTAAATCTTTGCCCAGCAATATGCTACTGTGTGACGTGAGTGTCTCTGAGTTTTTAGTTCCTTCTTCAGAAAAAATGGGGGAAACAATACCACCTCCACAGAGGTAAGTAAGCTAAACCAATTTATATATTTTAAATCCCTAGATACACCACACTGCCTCGTGAAATGTCATTTCACCTTGTAATAACTGTGAGTGTTCAATCATTGACCAAAGTTCCAAGGCAGTATAGTTGAAATAATGACCCACCGGAAAGCCCTCGGTGTGTTTCTGCTGTGGAAGACAAATGAATAGCTTCACTTTGCTTACTTTATTTGTGATAGAATGTTCTGTCTGCTGGGAAATTTACAAAATCTAGAGTACCAGAGTCCCATCAACATTTTGAAAATTTGTGTTCTGCGTGGTTTGCTTTTCTAAAATCCCTAAGGATTATTCCAAGATAAACTTCAACGTGAAGCAATTTCAGCATTTGGCATTTTCCCAAACGGATTCAAATGCTAGCTCAAATAGAGTAACAACTGCATCTTTTACAGGTCACCTTTTTAGCAATCTTGCTAAATGGAATACAACCAAGAATAAACAAATAAGACATCACAAAGCCCATGTCCCAAGCCTCCTGGGAGAGTACCTCAATTCATAAACCAATTACTCTTCTTGGTCATAATTCAAGCAAGACAGAGCCTCCTATTTACCACTCCTCAGTAGAATAAAGGTAGCAAATTAGATGAAAAAGCCATTAGAGGCAGGCATACTGACAGCAATAAGAAAAATTTACAGCAAGGTGAGGATACAGGAGAAGCAATAGAAGGGGGAAATACGGAAGGCAAAATTTAAAAATAAAAGAGCAAAATGAAGCCTCTAATTTTCAAAGCAAATAGTTCTAGACTCCTTAATAGTCCCCGAGAACATTTTAACATAGCACAAGGGCTGACATTTATTAAGATAAACTGGAGTTGTCAAATTGTTTCTTCAGGTTTAAAAAGTTAAAATAAAGCCTTGACACTTAAATTAGAAAGTTTCAGGTACCGGGAAAACTGCTTGAGTGAAAATTTCCATTCTCTGACAATGTCAGATGAACAAGGCCTCATTGTGACTAATTTCTGCATTTAGAAATATTGTCTTGCCCATTCTCACAAGGTTTTTTTCCATCACTCGCTACTTGGTGGTTCAGCTGATGACTAGCCTAAGAAAAGATCAACTTTGTTCTTGAGCCACAGACCACACATCCCTTTCAGCCTGCCTCCTTGGTGGCTAGTAGTCCCGAACTCCCCCACATCCTTGTAAAAGTCCTGGTGCATTTTGTGTTTATTTCATCCTGACATTTCTCTCCCTTGTCTCCCCACCTCCTGGCAGAACTAATCACTCTTTTATTTCCATAGTGTTTCATTCCCCCTTCTCAGATCACACCAATAAAACTGTATTGTGCTCTTGTCGTCCCTGAAAGTACTCCAAGATTATTCAGGGTAAGGACCCTATCTAATGTACCCCCTGCATCCTCAGAATTGAACATAATAGATGACCAAGTCTTTTGAATGAATTTCTGTTTCATTTTCTAGTTTGACTGTCAGAAACTCTTTCAATATTACATATATAGTTATAAAAGAGTATCCTTGAATTCTGAATATTGACTTCATTGGAAATTCATGTAACTGAAAATACTTTAAAAACATTTCAAGTTGATACTTCTTTGCTATTTCTTTTGGATAAATGACCATCTGGAACCTAAAGTATTATAAACAGATTTAAGCATTTAATATTTTGTTCAACAAGCAACTGGTGTTTGGATAGTCGCATCATTCAAATTACTAAGCTTGGAGACAGAAAGAGCTGATCTTTCAAATGCATCCCACTTACGGAATTGTTTATCCTGACTATCACCTCCTTAGTCCCAGAGGTGATTAAATAATTCGACAGTCCTTTTGCACAGTTTGTTTCCTACTAACGCTCATTGCTATAATCAAATTCAATATGAAGATTAATCTACAAAATACACTTTGGGTTTTGATTTTTTAAGCGAACTTAAATGGGAGAAATTTATAATAAAGAAAAATGTCTTGAATACAAACCCAAATTCTCTTAACCAATTTTTCCTCCAATTCCTCACCATTCCATGCAAAAAAAAAATTTAAAAAAATTTACATGTATCTTGTCTGAGGCTCTTGTTGAGCTAGGGAAGGAATGCCAGCACACCATAAATGATAGGCCATTTTATTTAATCATGTTACATTCAAAACCATGTCGTATCCTGCTGCTGGGAACAGAGTGACTGGCTTGTTTGTCATCAAGAATCCCATAAGTGCCTTCTAGAAAAACATGAGTGATGACGACATTGTTTGAATGAACAGACTGTCACGGAAGCTCTTCTTAAAAACACACACCCGACCAGTTCTGAAATAACAGACTACATTAATGAGCTCTTTTGGCTCTCAACAAGTGCTCTCTGACTTTCGTTTCCATGGGTCTGACCCCACCTCATGAGATAGCAGCACGTGTCTGTGGCGCCCGCGGCCTGTGGCTGTTACCATGGGAAGGGATGACCTGCTGACTTGGGCAACTTCATCTCACAACCGAGTGGGGGAGGGATAAAACACAAGCTGCAGGGAGGCTCCCGGCTCACCCATCCACAGGAGATTCTCAGGGCAATAAGAAAAACTCCAAGAGGTTCAAAACGAGAGCGGAGCCCTAATGGATTGACGTCAGCAAGGTTGTGTTCCAAGTCCCTGCCAAGCTAATATCAGATCACCATCTACAGGTTTCTGAGGGACATTAGCCTTCTCAGTAAAACAGGAAAGTTAAGTTCCAAGTAGAGAAGCCAAAGGGGATGGACCCATCACGTGGCTATTGCCAGGTGTGATCAGGCTTGGAACAAAGAGAATGACATTGAGGGTAAAAGAACACCTTCATCTCTCCCTGTTCTAGGAAACAGACTCTGCCTTAGCACCTCCTCTGCTCTGTGGCCGAGTCTAGCCAGCTGTTCACCATGCCTATTTCTCTCTTCCTAGGCATGCATTTGGACTACATTTCCCAGCCTCTCTTGCTGTTCAGAATGGTCATGTGACTGAGTGCCTGTCAATGTCACTGCTGCGTATGGGTGCCACTTACAGGCCTGGCCCATAAAGTACCCTTCACACAAGCCTCCATACCCTCTCCTCTCTATTGGATCAGTGTCTATTCTCAGCCACTGGTCGACTTAGAAAACAAAAGTGAAGATGACAGAACTTTGATCAGCCTGGGTCTCACCCGATTGGACATTCCTATTCTTGACTGGACTCTCATGAGTAAGAAATAAACTTTCTTAGGTCAAGTCCCTGAAGTTTCAGGATTTAGCAGCAAGACTGACCTTTATTTAATAAAATCAGTGGATTTTATTTAGTGAAGGGCATTCACTTACAGCCTAACCATATAAGCACTCACAAACTCTTCCTGGATTGGGAACCAGAATCGGATATCTGGTCTGGAGCCTAGTTAAATTTCCTGGGGACTGAAGAAATACTTGGCAAGTTTCTGTTTGCAATCAGATTGCAGTGTGTGGACCAATGCACACAAAAAACTCCCAGTTTCTTTTGCCTTGGAATGGAGATTTCTCTGCCAAACTGGAAGACTTGACACTTGACGACATTTCGTGTAGCTTGAGAGGCTGTCGGGGGAAGGCAGCATTGGTTCAGATGTCATCTCCAGACAGCTGTGAGCGAGTACTTCTCAAAACCACGCCGGGTCCTCCTCCCACAGAGCAAAGGCACCTAACACAACAGCAAAAATCTGTGGCAACACATTAGCACATGCCATTTCATGATAACCACAAGCTAAAATTGGAAAGGCCAAGGCAGCTGTGACTGTGGAACGTCTGCACCCTCTCAGGGCTCGCATGAGAGGGAGAGGGCCGAAGACTCTGAAATATAGTTACATTCATCGAATAGAGGATGCCATGTGGGGGCTTCCAGAGCCTCTGCTCTTATCCAGCTCTTTTGATGGAAATAACTTCCAGGGAGAGAAGCCTGAATAAATATTGAAATTCACAGACCACTCTATGATGCAGCCCTTTGCTCTCCATCTGAGTGACTTTTTCCCCATCCAAGCTGCTCCCTGGCTTCCCCCTGCCCTTTGCTAGATACACGCAGGGCCAAATTCAAGGACCTCAAACAGGGAGGGGAAGCTGTGACTCCCACACTCTGCATCAGGGAACCTTTTACTGTGATGGAAAGTGAAAGGTAAAATTACACAAGCGACATCTCGGTCACGATCTATAATCAATCCAGACCAGGGAAAGGGGGTGTTCTGTGGGGCTAAGAGGTGACACCTGCAGCCCGACCACCCAGGTTCAAGTACTGGCTTTATCACTTCCTTGCATCTGACCTATGGCAGGATCCTTGTCAGCCTGGGCTTTCTCCCATGAAGTGGAGCTAGCAAAAATAGCCACCTCCCAGATTATTGGTAGGGATTAAAATGAATAGTCTAAGAAAAGTGCCCAGTAGATAATAAGGACTCAGTAAGCACTTGCTGATATTAGGAAAACAAGGCAGGCGTCCTAGTCTTTGTCAATGTACTCAAGAAATCCCGTCCAGGGTCTGGGAAAGACATATGGCTGTATGTACCCCTATGTTTGCTAGAAAAGCAGATGAGAGGAAATCATTTTCTCAAGCCATGTTCTAGACTGAATTAGAGCCAATGTGTCAGAAAGAAGATAATAAAATAATGCAATAACAAACAGGTAGTGGTTTATAGCATACCATTTTCACATATATATATTCATCTCATCTTTAACATCCTAGGAGATAACGCAGATGCTTTGTCACCGTACAGATGGAGAAATTAAAGCTCGGAGAGGAGACATGATCTGCTGAAATTCACACAACTGGCCCACAGCACAAGCAGAATTTAAACCTAGGCCTCTCTATTCTAGAGACAAGGGTCCGATCCACTGTGCATGGAGGGAGGACATGTCAGACAGATGTTTCTCCTTGGTTAATCAGAAAGGATTTTAAGCAAGGGCATAAAAGAAAATCTTAGAAAAGCAGAGTTCTAAGCAAAGCAAGGAAGAAAGCATGTCAAGACCATTCTCTTAGAGTTGGCAAATTTTTCCAGGCTAGGGCTCATGGAAGGAATCTAGCAAAAAGGGGAGTGTGGGGGCAAAATAACAGACGAAGGCCAATGACCTCCAAAGGGTGGATGGGAATGGTAACATTTGCGGCAGGGCCCTCTCTGCCCTTACCCCTGTGTTGAAACTTTTATAGATATTCCCCCACTTAATCCTCCCAACTCTGTGAATGTACAGTATTGTCATTCCCATTTACAAGGGAGGAGCCTGAGGTCAAGGTCACATAGATAGTGTGTGATGCAATCAGGATTCAGAGCTTACATTTGCCCACCCTGGGTTATGCAGGCCCTGAGGCTTACAGAGAAGGTAAGAGCCACAACATCTCTCATTGGCTAGTACTGGAAGTGCAATAAGCTGCAGGACAAATGTAAGAAAAAATAGCAAGCTGTATATTATAAAATTAAGCTGTATAAAATGAAATTAAGCTGTAAAAAATGAAATTAAGCTGTAGGACTAAGGCTAAATTTTAAAATCATCACATGACGTTACCCCAAGCCATGAGAAGCAGAATCTTCAGTACATTGAGAAAGAACTGGGAAGGCTGACCTCAGACAGGGAGTAGACTAGCAACGGCTCAAACAGCTAACTTGGAATATATGTAAGCATATCCAGCAAAGAGACAGTCCCGGGAATATTTTACCCCCTTAATGAGAAAGGAAGAAAAAAATAATCAACAACAGACAGCAAGGGAATACCCTTCATCACTGAGGGATGGGGGTTATAACGAGTCCATGGGGCTGTTGTATGAAGTCAGTGGGATGAATATAAAAAGCCCTGGGCAGAGGAAGTGATGTGTTCGAGATGCTTGATGCATGTGAAGGAGATGAAATAAATAGTCCTCTGTGTCCCATCTTCAGAATGCTTGTCCGACCTGGGTTCCCCCTCTACTCAGATTCGGTGAACACTTTCCCTTAAACTGACTCATTTATTTTAAAACCTAGCTTTGTCCTCTGCTATTATGGCCGTGAATTCATAAGTTTGAGGTGTAAGTTATACATTTCTTCCCAGTATTCATGAAAATAAATATAAAACCATTAGCACAGAAGACAATGTATGTGAAAACATTGCATTAACAGAGACATTACAAATTGAAGGTGTTTGTGTGACTCTGTCTCCTTCTATTGAAGAAAATTTTCGGGGTGCCTGGCTGGCTCAGCTGGTAGAGGATATGACTCTTGATCTCAGAGTTGTGAGTTCAAGCCCTATGTCAGGTATAAAGATTACTTAAAAATAGAATCTTTTTTTAAAAAAGAAAACTTTTTTTTAAAAGATTTTTTTTATTTATTTATTTGACAGAGAGAGAGAGAGATAAAACAGCAGGGTGAGCAGCAGAAGGAGAAGGAGAAGCCGACTCCCCCCTGAGCACGGAGCCGGACTTAGGGCTCGATCCCAGGCCCCTGGGATCATGACCTGAACTGAAGGCAGTTAACCAACTGAGCCACCCATGTGCCCCTGAAAAAAGAAAACTTTTAAAAAATCAAACATATCTAACAATGGTCAACCAATTACTAAAATAATTCACTTTAAAAATTGGAGAATTTTCTCCTGCTCCTACAACTTCGGAACAAAGCATCAACATGTTTCCTTTTCCTTGCAGAAATAACACAACTGATAAATCTCCATGAAAGTCAGTGAGCGGGAAATCAAACTCTATCCCCGTACTCTGGAGTATGAGATCATTAAACCATGTAGACTCAGAACTGAAAAGAGCCTGAGAGATCAACTTGTCTACCCTTCTCATATTACAGAAGAGACTTTGAGTTCTGGAGAATTTTGAAACCTTACTATGATCACAAGGCAAAATGGGATTCGAATCAAGGACGCAAGTCTATCAGCCAATGCCCCTGCCATTACATGAGCCCACCCCCAGGAACGGCAGAGGAACCAGAGCTGCTGAGCTCTCTCAAATCCACTGACATCCAGCTGGGAAAGAACCATGTGGGCAAATTAGAAGACCAAGACATAGACACTGCCTTCGGTGTGCCCACAGTCCTTCAGAATGAACCGGACACACGCGAACATGACCCAATTAACAGGAATATCAAACTGAGAAACTGCCTGAATTTTCCTAAAGTAACCTAAAAAGTAGTCACAGGGTTTCAGACTGAAGCAAGCTCCTAGGTATTTGGCTACTCCTCTGGAAGTTGCTGTGCCCACACAGGGATGTCTACTTGTGACTCACACCCCCCCCCCCCGGGGGTACAGCTGCACAGGGCACTGATGGCCTCCTGGCCCTTAAGTCAAAGGACATCAATGTCACCTTTAGAAACCATGGCAATCCCTTCCTTCCCCTAGGGCTGCTGCTGGGATGCCAGGAACTTCCTCTAATCTAATACCTGTCCTATTGAGGTTCACCCTCTCATTCATCCAGTCATTCAATAGTCTAAGATTTGCACCAACATACAAAACAACAAAACAAAGAGTAAGGAATCAATCTTCCTAGCTCATTGTCTAAAATCATAGTTAAACCATACAAAAACATCTTCATGTTCTGACATCTCTGGAAAGATACTTCTAAGTGACTTCTCATATAAACATTCTAAGATTTATATTTTGAAAGAAAACATGCTTGCTCAAATATGCATCACCTTTTAGAAAAGAGCTTTTTCTTTAATAGCAAAAGAATCTAATTGATAGTTTTTCTAAGAAAACAAAATATTGGTGTAAAAATTTAGTTATTCCTGGGGTTATTCCACAGTCAGTTAAGGGTCTGACTCTTGATTTCAGCTCAGGTCACGATCAGGGTTGTGAGATCAAGCCCCACACCGGGCTCCACACTCAGCATGGAGTCTGCTTGAGATTCTCTCTCTTTGCCCCTTCCCCTGTGCTCTCTCTCTCTCTAATAAATAAAAAAATCTTTAAAAAAAAATAGTTATTCCATTGTAGCTCATTTCCATCTCACTATATTCTGTTCCTGATACCATTTTACTGATGCTATCCACTGTGTTCTACATCAGTGGAGGAGGGGGGAGAGAATAGGGGGACCAAAAGCGATTGAGTGTCCAGTCTTTACCAGATGCTTTATATAATTTCATGGAATCCTCAAAACAGGCTTCTTAGCTAGGTATTCTTGTACCCAATTACAGAATCAGAGTAGAGTTAGTGTACTTCAGAAAGGGGAGGCATCTCTAATAATAAGTCCAGCAATCGTCTCATGATAAAAACAAGGGCATGGAGCACGTGTCAGCAACTCTGTTAAGGACTTTCATATAACAGTGCACTTTCTATGTATCAGACCCCATGTGCTTTTCTTATTTAAGTCATTTTATCTCCTCTCTAGCATTGGTACTCTCATTATCCACCTTTAACAGCCAAAGAAACTAAGTCACGCAGCTGGTCCGTGGCAGAGCTGGTGTTTGAACCCAGCAGCCTGGTTCCCGGACTATGGCCTTAACCCCCAAGCCAACTGCCTCTGTCAGGCAAGGGGCCCTGCCGAGAGCCTCTGGTTAGTAGGTGACACTGCTAGAATGCAGCCTGCAGACCACGGGACTCCAGAGGCATGTTCTTCATCATTGGGCTCCATCAACACCTCCCTCTGCCAAAGCTTACACCTGCATTTAGCGCCCTTGACTCTGTCTTCTTCCTCTTTGAGGACTTGGCTTCATTACTTGCTTTAAACACTTTCTCTCCCCACTAGAATCTTCCCTTCTTCCAAAAAAACATCTACAGATCACAGCAAACCCCTCCCCGGACCCTGCTTCAGACTTCAACTATCACCCTCTCTTTTCTCCATTGCCTCTTCTTGAGAGTAGCTTGCACACACTGCCTCTCCTAGAGGCCTAGTCTCTGTCTCACTCTCAAGTCTCTGAAAATGGTCTCCTATCCCTCCATTCTTCTGGCCACACTCCCAGCTTCAACCTGCAAGAACCTTTCCAGGGCACTTGTGGGTGTCTCATGAATAGAAGCAGCTCTCCATGTCCATTTCACACTCTTGTTCACACTCTTCCCTCCACCTGGATCGCCTTCCCCAGCCATGACCTCATCTTGCTCAAGTCCTGCTCATCTTCCAGGTCCAGATCCAAGCACTCCAGCTGGAGGCACTCACTCCTTCCTCTGAGGTTTATGACCTTTTTTATAGTACTTCTTATTTAAGTACAAGTCTTATGTCCCTGAGGCTGTACCTAACTTCCTATGGCAACTTCCCTGAGATCAGGCCTGATTCTCAACTCCAGATCTTCCTACGTAAACTCACGCCAGAGCTTGCTAAGCTCATGAGTCACCTGCTGCCCTGTGGGCAGGAACTGCATCCACCAATACTCACCTTGGAGAACTGCCTGTCCTCACAGAGAACCAAATCTGATCCTCTGGAAGCAGGCAGAAGTAAATGGGTTTTAGGAGTTTTAGGAGTTTAGGGTTTTGATAGCAGAAAGAAGAAGTATTAAAAACGTGGCTCAGTGTAACTTTCTGCTTAAGAAGAAACAGTTATTAAGCTGGTAGAAGTCACTATTGAAATGCTATAAATGTTCATTCGTGTGTTGACTTTCCCCACTAAATGTTCCCAGTCATTTCGATTTAATAGGTTCAATCAGCTATGGCTTGGAATGTTAATACTGTATTAAACAGTATTTAAGAGCTCTTTGTATTCTATCCCCAAGTCATTTTTCCCCAGGAGGATGGTGACTGTATGAATCCCCAAAAAGCCGCTATTAAGAGCACACAGTGGTATCTCATAAATATTAATTGAGCACAATAGGAGCCTCAGCTGTCAGGTGCTAGGTGAAGGGCACATGTTTGCCAGATAGTTTAAGCGTCACCCCATCCTTAATCCCTTCATAAGATTTCAACACCCCATGAACAATATGGGGTCACATTTCAACCCTTATTTTAGAGAATTCAAAACTAAAATACATTACTCTTACATTATCTCATTTAATTTTTACCCACAGTGCTTTATAATGCTATTAGTCCTCTTTTGCAGTCAAAGAAATTCAGACTTTAAAAAGTTAAGTAAATTAGCCAACAATTTGTTTAACTCTAAAAATCAGTGCTATAAGATGAGGATCGAAGAGTGCAATTGTCATGATGAGCACTGAATATAGAATTGTTGAATCACTACATCGTACACCTGAAACTAATATAACATTATATGTTAACTATACTGGAATTTAAAAGACTTAATTTAAAAAATCTCAATGCTATGGATTCCATATAAACACCACATATATAGAGAAAGCAATGAGCTAGGTATCCTCAAATATTGCCAATGGGAGAGTACGCTGAGAAAATATTTCCAGAAAGCAATTGCATGACATACATTAAGAATAAATATGTGTGTGTGTGTATATATGATTGTAATATTATATATATAATATCCACCCCCTAATTATACTTCTAGGAATAGATCCTAAGAAAATAACTAGCGATATGATTTTTTTAAATCTGATATAAAGATATTTATTGTAGTATTATTTACAATAATGATAAATAGTAAGCAAAATAAGAATAGCTAAGCAATAATATTATAAGATGCAGTCCTTAGAAAGAAATTTTTAAGTTGTCTTTAAGATAATAAGATGGACTGGCATACTATTAAGTGAAAAAACGGTAGAAAACAGAATATATAGTATGATTCCAACTCAAAAGGCTAGGAAAAAGCACACCAATTACTAGCAATAGTTGCCTTTCTTCTTTAGATTTTTTGTTTTCAAATTTTTCTACCAAATTTAAACACTACTTTTGTAATCTGGAAAAAAAGATCCTGTTATTTTATTTAAAGACAACGAGTAGGGGTGCCTGGGTGACTCGGTTGGTTAAGCATCTGCCTTTGGCTCAAGTCATGATCTTAGGGTCCTGGGATCAAGTCCTGCGTCAGGCTCCCTGCTTGGCAGGGAGTCTGCTTCTCCCTCTCCCTCTGCCTCTGCCCACCATTTGTGCTCTCTCTCTCTCTCTCTCAAATAATAAACAAACAAATAAATAAATAAGACAACAAATAAATTATTAAAAAATCATATCCATGGTTACACAGGAACTTAAAGCCAACTTTTTGCCTCCAACCTCAGGACCCTGGCACTTGCACCGCTCTCTCTCACTATGCAGAGGAATGAGCCATCATATAAAATACACCAGCATGTGATCAGTCAACTCTGTAAAATGGCCAATTAGTATGAAGCAAATGATATTAGATCATTTCATATGCAGTCCTATGTAGACACAGCCCCAGAAAGGGGGGTCAGAACCATTTCCCACAGATAATGTGCATTCTCTGCCCTGCTTCCTGCAATTTTATTTCTTAAATATACCAGGACTGCTGGACCTCTCTCAATTTCTAATGCTTTCTTCTAGTCATTTAATAATACCCTTTTTTTTCAAATATAGATTATCACTGAATCTGAGGATAAGACAATTCTCAAATCCCTCATGAACTAGAACTAACTTGCTGTAAAATATTTTCACTCCATCCTCTCAGAAAGGAAATGGGAGTTCGAGTCCTCTAGCCCTTCCCTATTGATGGCCATTAACCAACAACCCATAAAATTCTTACTCATAGCAAATGTGTAATATCTTCAAGGACTCTTCAATGCATTTCACATTCTGTCCTATAAGTAAGGTCTCACAAATGAATACATTTGTTCTTATTTGAATCATATTTGTATTCTACATGCAGGTCTCTAACAGAATTGTCACTCTTGGGCTATGCTTTTCATTTATAAATGAAAGAAAAAAAAACAAGTGGCCTGGGGGAGTTCACATTCTACTACCTACATTACTCTTTGAGAAGATTACATCATCGGTCATTGTCATCGTTCCAGTGATCTCAAGGATTCAACTGAGGTAGGTAATTCCAACATTGGGGTATAACAAGGAAAGGAGCTGACGATGAGAAAAATTGTCTTTTTCTGAAATATCCACACATAGAGCTCCAAAGTAAATCTAATTTCTAAATGGACTCAGTTCCAACTGCACACACTAGTTTCCTCCTAGAAACAATCATGTTGCAAAAATAAAGGGAGAGGGGACACTTTTAGTTTTTGATGATGTAGGATAGACATGATTTTTACTGTTCTTTAACATCTCACCAAACAAAGGACACCCAAAGTTACTGCAAATCAATGATTAATAACACTGCCCCACAGATTACCATGGAAACCATTAATTCTGGGTCATCCCTTCTGACTATAGGACAAATTGTTATTGTTTGACTAAAGGAAAAAAGAGGAGATATTTGTATTTCCCAAAAGTTGCTGGCTAAATCTGGTTACCTTAATTAATATGCCCCTCTGACCTGATAAATGTTACTCCACCACCAGATAATAGAGTAGGAATTTTATGATCATAAAACAGAACATAAAACAAGATCATAAAATTCCTGAGTACGACTCCTTTAAGAAAAGCTTGAAGTCAAGAGAAAGTAAAAGATGTGTTATGGAAGAAAATCAATATCAGGACTTTCCTTTGCCACTTAACTCTTTTTCCAGAAGATCATTAATGATAGCTTTAAGATTTATACATATGACATACGTTCCCAACACTGACAGATCATTCAAGCTTTCTTTGACTTGAGATCATTCTCCTTGGGTCCTTCCTCTGTGTACCCCAAATGTAGGCACAGCAGCTTACAAGAACTTCGGATAAATCACTCTGGTCATAAATAGCAAACGTAATTCACAGAACATTTCTAGAAATTTTATCTTGTTCTACTTTTCAAATGTTGATTTTTTTTAAATAGTGGCTTAGATTTGGAAATATCTATTTTATTCCTGCCTCAGAAAGGGAATGGAAAAAGGGAAGTTCGGGCATTTTGAAGTTTGTAGTCCAACAAGTTTTTATTCTACAGGCATCAAAGTCTAAATAAATTGATTCAATTACTAAATTGGTTTTTCTATAGTGTCCTTTTGGAATTAGAGATATAAAAATGGGGACAGCTCAGAGCACACTGGGATGCTTTGATAAATAGAATGCATTCGGAGATCACTATGCTACCTCACAGTCTCTACAAAAGGAGAGGTTCTATCAAGAGGTTCTATCAAAAGGTTCTATCATTGGACCATTTCGTCACAACTGTTTTTTATTTTTAGTTAATTTTTATTACCGTTTAATGAAAATAGTTATTTTAGGCTTTATTTTCACAATATTTTTCCTTGCAAAATTATCTTTCATTCCTAAGTTTTTTTGTTTTTGTTTTTGTTTTTGTAGCAATTATAGGGAATAAGCACTCTTAAAGTTCAGGGCTTGGAACGCTGTTACTCAGTATCCTTTGCCTTATAACACTGAGATTTGTGAACTCTTTCTGCTCTGCATTATTTGAAGCTGAGGCTGAGAAAAGAACAGAAATTAAATCTATAGAGATTTGTCTTGCACTTACCTATTTTCTTCTAAATGTGCCATTTTCTCCTGATACTGTCTTCCTACCTCAGACAAGAGGCTCACATCCCCATTGCCAGACTAAGCTCTCATTCAACAAATTCACACCACTCAACTGCCCACTCTTCAAACAGGCAAAATGCATTTCCCTCCTTCACCCCAGAGTT
>CM052898.1:96364285-96419480 GCA_028534135.1 Potos flavus | reverse complement strand
AAAGGAAGTGCAAAAAAAAAAAAAAAAAAAAACGCCAAGTCTTTTCTTGTTGCTGTTTTGGAAAGGGGCATTTTCCTGCAGTTCTCCAACTCCTCTGATTTTCACTTAAGACAAATCTCAATGCCACACTCCTTCTGCCTGTCAGTTCTTGAGCGCCTACAGCCTCCATGGGGGGGGGGGGGGAAGAGGGGCGGGAGTTGGGGGTAGTAGGGGGCTTTTCTGAATCACCATCCCGGGGGGCATTATTTGCCATTTTCACCAAGTTCCTGCTCTTTGGGGTTACACCTTCTGAAGTGTCAATCATCCATAAAACAAGGAAAGCTGCTGAGCTCTCCAGCAGCAGGGCAAAGCAAGCGAGCACCGGCTCTGATGCGCGGCGGCCGGCGCTGCGGGGGGGCTGAGGCTTACCTGTGGGGCATGCCCGTGGAGTAGGCGCTGGTGTGCTCGCTCGACAGCTCGTAGAGTTTGAGGTACCAGTTCATCTCCGCTTCGCGCACCAGAGCCAGTTGCCGCGCCCTGAGCTGGCTCTGCCCTGAGGGACTGAGGCTGCTGTCTTTTCCATTTTCAGGGGCTTTCTTGGGAGATTTGTCTTTGCCCCCTGTGGAAAGCCCAGATTGTTTCCTTAACTTGGGATGCTCTTCTGCTATCTGACTCCCCGCAGCCCCGCTCCGAGCGGCCAGCATCCTGGAGGTTTGTGTCTGTCTATCAGAGGAGACTCCAAGTCACTGTCATCAAAGTAATTTGAATTGATTTTTCTGCTTCTGTCTCCCTCGTCTTCCCTGTCCTCCCCCCATCCCCTTAACCTTATCCTGCCGCAGAACTGTAATTGAGCCAGGTCTGTGGCTGAGGAGGAAAGGCTATCTCTAACTTTCCTGAGGAAGAGCTAAGGCGGCCACTACCTGTGATATCTTCCAATGTGGCAATTAAAAAAAAAAAAAAACCTAATAATTTTGTAATGCTAATTAAGAAAAAAAAAAAAAAAAAAAGGAAGAAGCCAGGTACCTTAAGGAAGGACACTGTGGTACAATAGCAAGTATATACCACAGTGATTTCCCCAGCCCTTCCTCCCAAAGGCCTTTCTCAAGTAAAATAGTCTGAAGCAGGGTAATACATAGAAGTTTTTGAGGGAGGGAGGGAGGGAAGGAGGGAGGAAGGAAGGAAAGAAGGAAAGAAGGAAAGAAAGAAAGGAGGAAAGGAAGGAGGGAGAGAGGGAGGGGAAAGTAGGGCTGAGTCAGGAAGGGAAAATCACACCCAGCCTAGGCACAGGCTAAAGTAGATTGTCTATAGATACTCAGGAAAGGAAGAAGATGGAACTCCAGGTGCACAAAAGGAAAAAAATAAATAAAATAAAATAAAAAGACAAAAAGACAAGCCTCAGCTAGAATGAAGAAAAAAGTCTTGATTGAGAGAAAAAAAGGTACATGAAATAATATTAGAAACAAAAATGCTACAAAAATAGCAGTATTTAAAATTAGTAAGAAATACGCATGGCCCTCAAATTCTTTGATACCCCTTCTATTGACAGGTAGGAACTATTTTCCTTCCCCTGACTCTGTGTGGGCTTGTGACCACTCAGTGGAAGTGATGCTATGTCAGAAAGGCCATATGGCTTTCATCCACCACCGTTGGGATGTTCATCCCAGGTAAAGCAGCTTTACTATGTAAGGAATCTGACCACCTTGAGATTCTTATGGCAGAGAGTCACACACAGGTGCTCTGATCAGTAGGGCCCCCTGAGCTCCTAGACAACAGCCAACGTCAACTGCAGACTCTGTGAGCAAGCCAGCTTGGGCATCCACACACAGTCAGTCCTTCAGGCGACTGCAGTCCCAGCCAACACCTGACTGTAACTCCATGGGACACCCCAGGTGAGAATGGCCCGCCCAGGCCCTTCCCAAATTCCTAATCCCACAAAATTGTGAGATAAAGAAAATGATTGCTTTGTTACCACCATTAAGTTTGGGTTATTTATTGTATACTAATAGTAACCAGGACATCACTCATACCCTTACGATAAATATTTCACAAAATATATGTGAAATACTTAGAACTGCGTCTAGCATATATTAACATTTAATAAGTATTAATACTTATTCTCCAGGTTAGATACTATTACAGCACTAGGGTTCAAACTTTCTGCTTATGTTTCCCTTTTAAAAATTTGAAAAACTATCATCTTAAATATTTTTCAATGTATGACATTTGTCATAATGAAGTTAAATAGTGGCCAAGGATGCCATGTCCAGCATATTGTAAGTATGGCTGCTTTAAAAATAAAGTTGTTATATCACTATCTCAAATGTATCCAGTGGAATTTAAATCCCATGGCTATTTGATATCTATCATCATCCTTTTAAAAAATTCATGAACTCACTCTTCTTTAGCAGTTGGAAATTCTACGTTCTTCCTTTTTCTCCCTGAACTTGTTTTTCTAGTCCATTTTCTCACCCAGAATTTTATTCTGATAGAGAATATTTGTATGTTTGAAAATATTTTACAGATGAACCTATCAAATAATTCCCTGCAAGAAAAAAATATAAATAAAAATGTTAAAATTTTTATTTTCTATATCCATAAGACTCTAAGTGTTATAAAATGTCCTAGGGATTGAGTTATCATGACAATTATTGTTGGACATAACTGATCAAATTAGATGTTTTAAATTTTGAAAAATTATTGCTTAATGTGATTAGTAAAATTTTATTGAAAACATCTTTTAATGACATGGATGGGATTGATTTTTTTTTTTTTCTGTATTAGGTCATGTATCCACATTCTTCATTGGTAGAATGAGATAAGATTCAACATCAATTCTATTCTCTTTTTTTTTTTTTCATTTTTGAAGATACATGTTCTGAGAACTTTGTTCATATGAATAAGGGAAATGGAAAGGTTTTTTTTTATTATAATAAAAATTATTCAGATCTTTAAATGTCTTCTCAGTTACATACAAAAATGACAATGGTGTGTCATTTAACAATGATATGTTAATGATTCATCCAGCAACATCTCTGAGATCGAGAGCTTACCAAAGGAGATGACCGGAAGGGTGATTCAAACGGATTTATGTATTAAGAGGCTGCTGCTTTGCTAGAACAGACTGCAGGGGGGCCGGGGAAGCAGACAGAGGGTGAGTAGGAAGTTGTTGCGATGACCTATGAGAAAGATGACGGCAGTGTAGATGGGGTGAATACACTGGGTGAATAATGGCGGTAATAAAAATCATTAAGACTCTGTGTACATATTTTGAAGATGAGAAGGATAGAATTTCTGGATAGGTTGGTGCCAGGAAAGCAGTATAAAAGATGGAAGGGGCGCCTGAGTGGTTCAATCCATTAAGCCTCTGACTCTATTTCAGCTCAGGTCATGATCTCAGGGTCACGAGAATGAGCCCCAGGTGGGGCTCCCTGCTCTGCAGGAAGTCTGCTTGAGATTCTCTCTCTCTCTGTGTCCTTCTGTCTCTCCCCGCCTCAGATAAATAAACAAATCTTAAAAAAAAAAAAAAAAAAAGAATAATGGGAAGAATTTTGGCCTGAATCCCTTGCTAAGACTGAGCAGATGCAGGAGAATCGAGTTTGCCAGGTGCAAGTGGGCATAGTTTTTGTATTTACTCACATGTTCACCTTTTTTTATACCTTGGTTTTTCCCTGAAGATCCAGGTTTCCATTTACTTTCATTTCCTACAGTAAGAACTTCCCTGAACAGTTCTTCTAGGTCTGCTAAATGAGAAATTCTCTTTTATCTGAAAATACCTTATTTCACCTTCCTTCTTTAAAGGTATTCCCCCTGAGTTTTTTAATCTTCCATCACTTTATTTTTTTTTTTCAGGTTGATTTAAACATCTTTATTTGTATAAAAAGTTTTATATATTTCCAATAGTCTTTCCATGTTTATCAGTATCAACAAAGATCTAGAAAGTAGGAAGAATACCTTTTTAAAAACTATATGTATTTTATAAGTGATATTTTAAAATTTATTTTAAAATTTACTATATTATATGCTTTTCCTAGACCCATCAAGATTTCTTTCAGAAAGCCGATTCGAAACCTCATAAATATGATCTTTTTATTTTAGACTATTTTTTTATTATTATGTTCAAGTACATTAAAAACTAATGATGTACTATATGCTGGCTAATTGAACATAATACCTTCCATCACTTGAAAGATGTTCTTGCCTTGTTTTCTGGTCTCCATATTTCCTGATGAGAAGTCAGTGGCCAAGTCATTTTCCCTCATCTGCACGGTGTTGGGTTTTGCCAGCTATTTTCCATATTTCCTCTTTCTCTTTGGTTCTGATCAGCGTGACTAGGATGTGCTCCAGTTCCCTTTGTCCTTATACTGCATGGGTTTGCTGAATCTATAAACTTCTGTCTTTTACCAAATTTAAGAATGTTTTGCCCATTGTTTCTACAGAGCCTCTCTCTCCTTCTTGGGAACAGCAATAACATGTATATTAGATCTTTTGAAATCGTTCATCGTGTCCCTGAGGCTCTGTGCATTTTTTTCACCCTTGTTCCCCTCTTCTTTGGATTGGATGGTTTAATTGATAACTCTTTTTTTTTTTTAACATCTTAATTTTATTTTATATTTTTTCAAGCTTTTTCATTTCTATGGTAAGTGCATCCTATAACTCTTTAATTTCAAACAATATATTACCCGGTTCTACAATTTTTATTTGGTTATTTTCTATATGACTCTGATGAGATTTCTTTCCTTTTCCTTTTCCTTCACGGCCAGCTTATTGTCCCTTACCTCACTGACCACAGTTCTAAGAGCTAACTTAAAATACTAATCTGGTCTTTCTTTCTCTAATCATTCCAAAGTTTTAGCCAGTCTATGCACATACGTGACAGATAAGTTTCCCCAAAACAGAAAAACAAACGAATGGAGGGAGGGACAAGAGAAACCTGCTCTAATTATATCTCTCTCTTGCTCAAAGCCCTTCAGTATTTGCCTTATGCCAGAAAATAAAGTTGAAACTCAGCAAATTGATTTTAAAGGCCAGCCACCATCTGTCTCTAGTCTGCCTTTTCAATGTTGTGTATAGCTGCTTCTTTGCACAAAGGATGTGTTCCAACTAGATTGCTCCCCCCTGGTTCCCCTAAGGTGCCCGCTGCTTCATGCCACCACATTTTCATCGTTCCTTTCCCTTTCTCCCTATCAGTAAAGTTCTCTGCCCACCCATTTCCCAATTTCCACATTGAAATTCCAGGCAGTCATAAAGCCTCCTCTGATCCCTACGGCCTGCAGGGGGCATCTCCTTTCCTGCTCTTGTCATCCCTCTCAGCTGAACTCATGAGGGTACACTGTTAGGACTACTTTCCTACTGACTTGGAGTATCCACTCCCTTTATTGTAAGTCTTGCTCCCTTTCACCTACTCTTAGTCCCTCTCCTTTGCACCTTTAAGGTCCCACCTTTCACACACACCTTCGGCAGCCTCCATACCAACTTTCCCCTTCACCACTAGACACGGGTTCTTAAAGGGCCATGACCGGACCAGGGACCTAAAAATGGTTTTGTTTTGCTTTGTTTCTAGAAAACTCCATGTAATAATATTTTTAGAAAATTCCATTTAAATAATAAGAGAGAAAGCTTAGAATGTCATCCAGAAGAGGATAGGCATAGTTGATTGCGTAAGTATCATTTTTCTTCCTCTTTCCTCCTCTCCCTTCCCTCAGGCCAAAAACAAATGTGAGGCCCGATGATGAGAGTATTGGAGTAGACTTGATTAGGGTTGAAGTTCCTGTCCTACGTGCTCTGTGTGCAAGATGGCACCTGAGCTGGAGGGAAGCAATGGCTGAGGGAGGCGTTTGGCCATGGGGGCCTGGAGGAGCGCCTTCCTGAGTCCCGTGAAACTGGGACACTTTGGGCAGTGAAGAGAGTATTGTTAATAAAAATTATACAGAAACAAGAAGCAAACATGGTAATGTCCCTCCAAACAGGATGTATAACCATCGCACACATACCCCCAGCATGATGGAGAACACCAATCTCCGGGTTTCTAGAGCAGTGGTCCATCTCACAGAAGGCACGTAGACATAACAGAAGCCAGCTGCTGGGAGAGCCGGGGTCAAGTCGAGGGAACTGCCAAGTGCCCTACTATGGGCCCTGATGTGAGGGAAGGCATCTCACCTCAGGGGACCGACAAGCAGCCTGAAGAGCAGGACAAGGACAGCACAGGCACCAGAAACTCTTCCCATGGTCAAGATAGGATGTAAGGGCCCTAGAAACTTAGGTTATCCCAAGAAGGGAGGTAAGGAGACAATCTGAGCCTGACCGAGCTGCCACCCGAAAGTGACTATCTCAACTTGGCAGCATTTTTGCTCAGCTCTCAATGGAAACAAAGATTTTGTGAGCTAGACACTGAGGATTGAGTGACATTTCTGCATTCTTGCCATGAATTTTAACATTTTAAATTGCTCTCGATCCTCATCCTAAGATGATCCATCCTTTGATTCATTTCAACGTCCCCTTTGTCCTCTGAACTTGGGAGAACTGGGTAGAACCCATCAGGCCATTCTGCCAGAGAAGTGAAACGGACGCATCAGCACACAGAGGCCGTGATGGTCAGGCCTGGAGGGACACGCAGGAGGGCACTAACCACCAAGTCTCTGCTGACAGTTTTTCCCCATCACAGCAAGGAGAACTCTGAACCAGAACCTTTTCCAAATGAGTGCCATTACTTCCAGTCAGAATAACAACGACATTTATCGAAATGACCGATACCCACATAGCGAAAGATCTAAATCATTGTCCCATGTATTTTCATCACAGTCTCCACACTTAGAGGAGGAGATGCAGGCCCAGGAAGGCTGCGTGACTATGTGACTTGCTCTACCTTCAGCACCTTTGAAAGACTTCAAGCCAGAGGCTGTGTGTCACCAGGAATGCAGATTCAATCCAGGACCAGACTCTCTGGGCACCGAACTTCTTAAGTTGTGCATTCTTGTTCCTCTCGCTTTATGATATCAATAAGTGCACACTGGCCATTTGCTCACAGAAGTTTTGGGGGTTTTCTTTACCTGCCTGTTGGAGGGTTGGTTTCTTCCTTTCTGGTAAATTGCTAACCGCGAATTAGGGTTGGTCATCTTTATTACCTTTCAAATACTTAATGCCAGATAGGGAGTCACTTTCTATTCCTACAGTGTTTCTGCTGCTTTAATATGCTGCACATTTCTTTTAGAACATCATCATTGAAAGAAAATGCTGTTCCTCTTTATAGATTTGAGAACATTGCTATTTATAAAGCACAGAACAACCCTCTCTCTGAAAATAAAGTATTTGGCAAACAAAGAAAACACATCGAAGCCGTCAATGAAATGTGTGCTAAAGGCTATGCCATCTCTGCAATCACTGCTTTAAGGAAGCTTCAAGGAAAAAGAGGCTCTTCTGCATGAGCCTTTACCAGCCTCTACAGAATCTAGAGATGTAGAAATCACCTACATTTTCTCCATCTCCCTCCCGCTAAAGGAGAAGAAGGACTGAGCATAATCCCAAAAAGGAAAAGTAGAGAGCAAAACGGGAGGTAATTATTTTCTTGTTGTTAAAAGTAGGCAAGATCTGACGATGGTCAGGGGACCGGAATCAATGGCGTTCTGTGATCTTACGAGAAACATTTGAGCGTCAGACCAAAGCCACCTGTCCCAGCCATTGCCTAGTACTGCTGTAATTTACTCAAACTTGTTTCTTTAAAACTTGAAAGATGACTCTACACACACAAAGGGGCTTCCAGGCCAGTATTTAAGTCATTCCTCACTCCTCCCTAGTTGAAGTATTGCTGCTGTGGTTTTTGTTTTTTTGTTTTTTTGGGGTTTTTTTTAGTTTCAGGGGTAGAATTTAGAGATTCATCAGTTGCATTTAACACCCAGTGCTCATTCTATCAAGTGCCTCTTTAATGCCCATCACCCAGTTACCCCATCCTCCCACCCACCTCTCCTCCAGCAACCCTCAGTTTGTTTCCTAGAATTAAGAGTCTCTTATGGTTTGTCTCCCTCTCTGTTTTCATCTTACTTTATTTTTCTTTCCCTTCCCTTATGTTCATCTGTTTCAGTCAAGTCCCTGTTTAGGTCTCCTTGCCTTGATTTCCATCCTGAGGGCTGACCCCAATTCAGTCACTCGCTATAGAAACAACCCACCAGGATTCTTAGTGTGTGGTTTGGTACGAACTCAAATATTCCTTCAGCCCTACATTGGAAACGCAAATAATTCGCACCCTTCATAGACGGATACTGCCTCACTACCTGATAGAGAAAAGTGACTCCATTTCCCACCATTCCGGACCCTCAGGAAGACCATTTGTGTAAGATTAAACTCAACAAAATATTTTGAAGAAGCTCCTCACTGATATTTCCCATTTGTGATGATCACATTGCTTCAAGTCAAGGGGAGCCTCATTAATAAATCACAAATATTACGAATGAGAAAGTGCATGGCAGAAGTAAAATAAGACATGTATATAAGGACATGGTTGTCAAATGAAAAGAGAGCATGAGAGATCACTTAAGTCTGGAAAAGCAGAAGGAGTGTAAGGAGCTTTCACCTGAGACCGAGGCAGCAGATTCCAAGTTGTGGGCAAGTTGTTCAACCTCTCTGAGTTCCAATATCCCCATTGGCACAAGAAGGAAATACAGATTATGACATTTATAAGAAGATAACAGGTAGTAAATATATAGCACCGGGGGCATAGTAAGTGCTCAATAAAACTATAGACATCATTATGATAATAGCTTATCACTTATCGTTATATTATTTACATTTTAACACCTAGAGTGTTTTTAAAATGTTTCAAAGCATACATGCTTTATTTGACTAATAAATACACATGGAAGAGTTGGGCCCAATACTTTTTTGGGCCCAATTTTTCTCAGTGTTCAAAAGCTGATTTATACTATTATTGCCCAGTACGCAGGAAGTCTAAGGCATGTCAGCAGGGAGCTCTTTCTTCCACAAGGTCTGGACCTAATTTAGGAACCGGTGTGCACAGGCTAGTTCATGGAGGGGAAACTGGAAACAGAGAAATTCCCCTATAAATATCTGAGGTGCCTGAAGAGGGCTAAGGTGCTCTGGCTAGCTAGGACACGAGTCAGGAGAATGCAGAGGACAGGACCAGTGGGGCTAGCAGACCTGGCCACACCAACATTGAAGTGACAAGAGGAGTTCTGACCATCTGCAGGGATGCAGACTGCCCAGAGCTGCTCAAAGCATTCCAGCATCCCTATAAAGGAACTTTAAAAAGGCTAAGAGACACTGTGAAACTTTCCATTGCTGTAAGAGATGGTGACTCATTTTCTTTTTTCATACTCATGTGATCAATGCTCAGAGATCAATGCTTTTGCTACTCAAAGGATGGGCCAAGGATCAGTAGTATGGGCAGCACCTGAGAACTTCTTAGAAATGCAGAATTACTCCAGACCTGCTGACTTAGGACCTGCATTTTAATAAGATCCCCCAAGTGATTCAAATGCATATTGAAGTTTAAGAAAGCACTAGCTTGAGTGTATTGGGCGATTGTGTGTATGAGGAGGTCAAACAAGGTGGAAATGCATACATTTTGAGTAGTACAGAAGAAACTGAGACCTAGAGAGGTTTAATAAATTTCCTACGATCACCCACACCTGTCTGATTCTAAAATCCATGCTCTTTGATAATTGAGTAGCTACTCTTTAAACATAAGTTGGATGTCTGTTAAAGAATATGCTTTCTATACAACTTCCTTCTGATAAATGGGAGGATTAACGCAGATGTTCCCAGGTGGAAGTAGAGGGAAGATAAAGATTAAATTCAGGACAGAGCAAGTATCTCTCATAAAGCACCACAGACTCTGCTGTCTATAGGTGAGAAGAACCATCTGTGAATGAATTTTGCCTCAAACTCTCAGACCCACTCCTGGCTTTGAGCTCCTCTCTTGGCCGTAGTTCTTGCTTCCTGCCTCACAGAACCTGATACATGCCTCCCCTTGTCCCAATGCCCGGTGCTGACCATAGCTCTGAAGTACATACACATTTTCTCAAGGATTTCTTTTGTGAGTTACAGCCAAAAGTAAGTGTGGAATGCCAGCATCGACAATGTTTGACCAACTTTTCAGACTCATAACCCATTTTCTTTCTTAAACATAATTCTTTAGGGAAAAAGAGAAACAACTAAATTCCTAATAAAGATTAAAAGCCAAATTCAGCAAAAGATGGTGTGATCCTTTAAACAGACAGGCTGCCCATTAGGGCAGGTGAGGTTGTGGAGATGGCAGACAATCTTTTTTCAGAAGATTTCTGTGATGTGGAAGAGAGAAATATGGTGGCTAAAGAGAAGAAGGTATTGAGGGGCCATTCTAAAGATGAGAAAGCCTTGGGGCACCTGGGTGGTTCAGTCTGTTAAGAGTCAGACTGTTGGTTTCAGCTCAGGTCATGATTTCTCGGTCATGAGATTGAGCCCTGTGTTGGGCTCTACAGTTAGCATGGAGTCTGCTTGAGATTCTCTCTCTCTCTTTCTCTCAGCCCCTCCCCCCCCACTCTCTGTCTCCCAAATAAATAAATAAAATTAAAAAAAAAAAAAAAAGATGGGAAAGCCTTGAGCAACTTTGCTGCCAGAAAGGAGAATCCAGTGTGAGGGCCAGGCTAAAGATTACAGAAAGAAACAACAACACTTAGAACAAGGTCCCCAGGAAGATGAGGTCATGGAATCCAGAGCACAAGTAGACAAATTGGTCTCAGGCAGGGCCTGGATAATCCGTAAGTATAACAGGAGAAATGGTGGGAAGAGGATGGAAGCAGATACAGTAAGGTTTTAGGCTCAATGGAAGAAGGTAAGGAGGTTCTCTTCTGGTGGCCTCTGTTCTCTCTGTGAAGTAAGAGTGAAGGGGTCACGTCACTTCTGGGGATGAAGGAATCATTGGAGAGGCCATGTGTTTGAGGAGAGTGAATGTATGTAGTCACTCTTCGGCAGGAAACAGATAACACACTCAAAGAGTTTAACTAAAGAGAATTAATTATGGTGCAGGTCAGATAGATGGGGGCTGGGTCAGGGGAACAAATAAGGGAGGGTGAGGCACCCAGGAACTGGCAACAATGAGCAAGAAAATGGAAGGGAGCCCTTGAGAGTGGGAGCTATGAAAGGGGAATTAATTGCCCAACAGAGACCTTAGTCAGACCCATGGTGAGGCCAAGAGGAAACAGGGAAACAGAGAACCCAACTTTTCTCTTCTCTTTCCCTCTGGTGCTTCTGCTGATGCCTCTTTTGACAAAATCCAGCAGAAAGCCAGAAGGCAAAGAGCCAGATGATGTTGTCTGTTAAGGTCAGACAATCAGTGCACAGAAAAGACATAGGTGGAGAATCTATCCACAGGAGAAACAGTGAATAACCAACAAGTGGAGAATGTTTGAAATGGCCACTGTGCAGGATGGATGGAATTGCTGCCTAGGAATAGGGCCTGCCTCAGGTTGGGAGCCATGAATTTATCATGGTCCTTCACAGTACAGGCCTGTGATTATCTCCTGGAGGGCTCAGCAGTGCAGGCATAAGCACAGAGAAATGGGATGGCTTGGTTGATCCAGAGTTGGGGTTTTTCAGGCAGGTAGGGAACACAATGGGAGTGAGGGAATCAGCACTGGAAAGACATGTGATGGATAATGATGTATAAGATGCATGAAAATGCTGAGGAGATCGAGTTCTCAGAGGTCAACCCAGGGCTATACTGCTGTGTTTCTCAGTGGTCTCTGAAGGGTGACTGCGTCTGGGTGGACAAGAGGCTGAAACCAATACTGGGACTTACGTTCAGTTTGCTGGGGATCTCACGGGGATCTCTCTGGGTAGTGTTTGTTTGTTTTTGCCTGGCACACATTTTTTTGTTAGTAAAGAGCAACTCCTCTGTTACACACAGATATCACTGGACTATAACTCACAAGGCCCACCTGGACCCTGTTCATATTGGTGGCCACATCGCCTAGGCCTATGTATTCTAGGGACTAGAGTATGCCATTGACATGCTACCCTGTGCTCATTCAAGGAATGAACACACAGCCTAACAAAATCCAATCAGAGCTCTTCCATAGGATTTGAAATATGGACACGGCAAGGAGCACAGGTCTCTTTCTATTGGATTGTAAACCTAAGCTTGCCAAGGTCCAACTTGGCAGGTAGAGAAAGTCTATCAGAAGCAGGAGGAACACGGAAAGGCCAATATACAAAACAACAGACAAGAAGAGCTGAAAGATGTAGAGGAAAAGCCCCAACATCACCAACTGAGCCCCTTGCCCGGCCATGCGTGGATCTCTCTTTCAGACTTCCTGCTTTCATGATATAATAAATTCTCTTTTGTGCATTAGCTGGTCTTTACTGGATTTCACCTGGTTTTTCTGGTTTTCTGCTGCTTTTCACCAAAAAAGTGCTGAGTAATAGAGTAGTCTGGACATGGCAGAAATGCCAACCTTGACCCTGGAATTGGTGGATCATTCAGAAATCCAAGCAGGTTTGGGCTAAACCTCCCTGTACTCTTCTAATCACCTGAAGGGTTCAGGCTGTTTTCCATCCTGAGGTTCCTCTGCTTTTCTACTTTCCTCAGGCTTAGCTTAACGGTCATTGTGATGCATAGGCCAGTGGCCACCCGTGGTCATGCCACCTTTCTCCTTGGAGCTGGTTCCAGCCAGTACTGGAGCAGCTTGTCAGTGAATGGTAACATCGACTCATAGACTCTTCAGGCCCCATGCAACAGTAGTGTGTGGTGAGCTGTGAAGCCCCTTAATTTTACAGATGCGTAAACTGATACCAAGAGGGCCTAAGAGACTTGCCCATGGTTGCCTAATTATAAAGCAGTGGAGGAAGCAAAGGAAAGGACATAATGTTTACTGAACTGTATTGAGTGCTTACCACAGGCCACACTCCGTGAGCCTTATGTAAGTTCCTTTGTCCTCCAAACCCTCCTGCGACGTGGGTTCATGACTGCCATTTTCCAGATGAGGACACTGAGGGTTATAGGTTTTCAATAACTTGCCAGGGACAAGTTAATGGCTGGACTGGTGTCTCTGGCCCAAGGCTTCCCAGTCTCTTAAAAACTCCACAGGGCCAGTTCCCTGTTGCAAAGATAGAACAAAACTCTGAAGAAGAGTTATAATATAGCCTTACGTTGAAAACTTCTCACCTCATCTGGAATATATGGGAAGTTAGCCTTTCCCATGGTCTTTCCACCTTAAAATATTTCTAGTTGTGACCTTTGGGGGAAAATCTTAGCATACAACGTGGCCTTAAAGAACAAAACGTGTTACAAAAACCCCAGGCTTCCAAATAGCTTTTTCCAGAATTACAACGGAATGGGAAGAAAGGAAAATAGAAGACTCTTTCACTGTCAAAACAAAATGTCGCTGACTTCGGCCAAAGCAGTTATTCCTGGAATGTCTAATTATTAAACCAGAGGCTATTATCGAAAAGTCAAGCACTTCATTCTCTTCATTCCGACAAGCCCTTAAGAAGCTCAATTCAGCAACAGAGGAAAAACTTCTGAGGACGTGCAAAATCCAGTTTTATTTGAAAGAAAATCCTGCCATCTCCTTGGCAAGAGCTGCATAGCATGCATAGTGTATAAAACAGGGTGACTCAAAAGGCTCCCATGTCCTCCTGGGGTCCCCAGGCCTCCTCCTAGACCCAGGCCTTCCGGTGACAGGGCTCGCCATTACTCAGACTCCAACAACCCTAGATTCGTAAATGTTGCCATTTCTACAATTATTATTTATAGTTAGTGTTTATTGAGCACTGACCATGGGCTGTGTGTTACACTAAGCACTTGACATGCATTTTCCCCTTTAAATACCATAACAACTCTATAATCTCCATTTTGTAAATGAGGAAATGGAGGCTTGAAAAGGCGGAGTAGCTTGCTTGAAAGAAAACCTCGGGGCACCTGGGTGGCTCAGTGGATTAAGCCTCTGCCTTCGGCTCGGGTCATGGTCTCAGGGTTCTGGGATTGAGCCCCGCATCAGGCTCTCTGCTCAGCAGGGAGCCTCCTTCCTCCTCTCTCTCTGCCTGCCTCTCTGCCTACTTGTGATCTCTCTCTCTCTCTCTGTCAAATAAATAAATAAAATCTTTAACAAAAAAAAAAAAAAGAAAGAAAAGAAAACCTCTGTTTTGTGCCTCCTTGTGTATCAGAGGGAAGCCCTTAGGCTTAAGAGGAGAAGAGAAGGGAAGGAAAGAAGCCGACCTTTTTAGCACCTATAATATACCCAATACCAGGCTAGGCACTTAGTTTTTTGTCTCTCTCTTCCTCACAATAAGCCTGGTTTAAATAAGAGTTCGGGAAGAGAGAGATTAAGTTACCAGGGCGAAGCTAGTAGATAGGTGAGTGATTATTGTAATCTGACACCTGTTCTGAAGATCCCTTCCCATGTACACCGAAAGTGTGCAGTTGACTTAAATCCTGGTTCCGTGACGCAAGCAGTAGGATCTTGGGCAAGTCCCTGAGCCCTGATAATCCCATTAAGTAAATTAAGTCCACGAAGATAATATGTGGGAATCCTGACTACATCCAGTTTTCCACACACACAATTCTCACCTCTAGTTTCTGCAGCAGCTGGCTAGTACCTCTGAGCACCTCCCCGCTCGGCAATGCTCCTTAGTGGCTTCTATGGAGGCCTTGGGGGGCTGGGGAAGGGTGACAAGGCTGTATTACTAGCCCCACGGGACTACATATTCTGTAGGACCCACATCTTGGAGTGGACTTGACACTTACCTGCTATTTAGTAAATGTTGACAGCTATTTTCAATTACAGGGACCAAAGATGTCTTTGCAAAGTCCTGAATCCCTTAAGAGGTCATTTGACCTGCAGCTCACCTTTGGGTGACTTTAGCCTCTGTTATTCAGAAACCCTGGCCACGGGGCACCTGAGTGGCTGTCAGTTAAGCATCTGCCTTTGGGTCAGGTCATGATCTCAGGGTCCTGGGATGGAGCCCCAGCTTAGCTGGGGGTCTGCTTCTCCCTCTCCCTCTTCCTCTGCCCCTCCCCCTGCTAATGTTTTCTCTCTCTCTCTCTCTCTAATAAATAAATAAAATCTTTTAAAAAAATAAAGAAAAGAAACCCTGGCCACAAACATTCCCCCCTCTTTAAAATCCAAGCTGCCAAAGCAAAGACCCCACTTGAATATCTGTCAGAATTTTCCTTTGAAAAGCTACCTCCTCCAGCAAACATTGATTAGATTTTAGTTTTTGACATCTCATCATCATCAAAAATTTGAGAAAATCCATAAAGGAAGGCACACTCATCCCCATTCCTGTGGCATTCAGGTGGTCCCGGAGCTACAGATTTGCCTTTCTGACCCTCAAACCGAGTAAATTTGTCCTATCACATATCACGTTCCTGTGACCCACACAGATGAGAAACCCACCGCTCTGACAGCCATGATCAACAGGGCACGTCGGTCGGGTAGGGAATTTGCAGAGGGTCATTTCGTAGGGTGACGCGTGAGTCAGTTTCACCGTGTATACCTAGTGTTTGAAGAATTTAGACCCGCATTACTCTTGAGCTAGGCATTTTAGCAAAACCACAGAATGGAAGAATGAACGTTCTCGAAGGATGGAAAAGACTATAACACAGTTTACTCGCAAGACATACAGTTTCACGCTAGTTCTCAAAGTGTGGTTTTCTGACCAGAAGTATTAACATCACCTGGAAACTTGCCAGAAATGTAAATTCTCAGGCCTCAGAATTTGCATGTCAGCACCATTCTGACAGCTCAATTTCATGTCTTCCTATAAGAGGGTTCCATGCTAGCCAACAGAAGCTATCTGGTCGCCAGGATGCACTTCTAGAAGCAGGGCCCTGCCACAGAGCCCTGAAACAACGCTGTTGTCATGAGTCCACAAGCACCTGAACATCTAGTCAACCCCATGCATGGGGAGGTGGGGTTCAGAGAGTCAGAGAGCATCCCGAAGGGGAGAAAGGGAGACAAGGGCCTATCCCAGACCTGGTCCAGGCTCAGAGCACCCTCCTCAGATGGCGCTATAGGCCTTGACTGGAACTAACCTCACTGGAGAGTCATTTAGGAAATTTTGAGGAAGAGATGTCAAAGCACAGAAGCCCTCGAGACTATGGGGGCAGAGGAGAGAGGAGCAGCGGGTGGCATGGGGAGCCCCACTCGCCCAGGTCTTAGGACAGTAATGCTATGGGCTCCTGTCTCCACAGACCGCCTCTACTTCCTGATTAGAACCAGCCTCTACTACTGCTAGACCAGTCTTTGCAACCTCCACAGAGCCCAGCCTCATACTTTTCATGTAAGAAGAGCCTAATAAAGTTTGTTAATTGCTCCACACATAAATCTTACTGGTGTTTTTAACTAAAGGAAAAAGCATGCTATTTGTGGTCTAAACTAACCACCTCCACTCACTGTGGGAAGCTTGTCTGAGTCACAAGGCAATCACAGCAAGTCAGTAGCACACCTGAAACCAGGGGATTACTAATCAGGTCTTCCCAACTCCAAACACCTGCTCTTTCCACTCTATCATGTTGCTTTGGGACCATCAGAAGTTACAGAGAACTGAACTTGGGCTAGGAGACCAAATAGGGTATAGGAGGAGTCAAAAAGTTCTCTGGTGAGAATTTCTGAAACAAAAAGGTCTACAACCAAACTATAGCTACAGCGGTAGGTCTCCTCTCCCCTCATTTAGAGTGCAGTGGTTTTAGAACAAATTACTTGACACTCCTCCTACAGAAGGTGGAGTCCAATTTCCCGCCCCTGAATATGGGCTGGCTTTAGCAATTCATTTCTAATAACTCGAATGTAGCAAAAGAGAGACTTACTGTCTTCCAAGGGTAGGTTAGAGAAGGCAGTACAGCTCCTTCCTGGTTCTCTCTCTCTTCATGTCTTGCAACATCTGGCTACCCTGAAGCCACTTTCCTGAAGAGATTACATAGAAATAGTGAGACATGGCCATGGCTCCAGTTGTCCCAGAACCCACCTGTTTGAGTCTCCCCAGCATCCCAGACATGTGAGCAGGCAACATTCAGATAATTCCATGCCTCTGCCTTCCATCCACCAAGGCCGACATCAAACGGATTAGAGACAGACTGCCCCAGCCCAGCTCTGGCCAAGTTAGAGACTTAGAAGCAAAATGCTGTTGTTGTTTTAAGCCACTAAGGTTTTAAATGGTTTGTTTATACAAGATTACATAAATAGAACACAGTGCAAACCAAAGGGGGTAAATGGTACCTGTGGAAAAGTAGAGGAAAACTGACAAATGTTAGCACTTCGAGGGGGTGGTTTTCAACATCTATAAGTGACATATTGTTGCCTTTTTACCCCAGTAAAGGATATGGACAATTTTGCAAAAATCCTCCCTGCTAGGGATACAAAGAAGCCAATAAAGTAAGCAAGGTAAGTGTTGAGTACCTATTGGACTTGCCTATGAAATTTGAATATTTTAGTCTAAATGAGATTTTCATATTCAGTTCAAAATTACTGTGAAATCAATTCAGGATAGTTTTCCCTCAAAGACTCCTCTTTTGCTGGTATTTTGCAGATTTTTGGGTTGGAGGAAAATTTTACTTTGTGGTCTATTTAAGGATATCCCTGTTGATGTTTGCTTGTTCTACTCAGAGAATTCATTGATTTTACTCTCTGGGGTATTTTCTGGCATACACAGGGCCCAACCTGTTCAATCTCACGTGGTTTCTGCTCTCTACCCAAACTTGTCCTGCTGATGTCCCTTTTAGATGAGTGGCTCCCAATTTTGGTTTCCACCCTGAACTCTCCTGAATCATTCAACCACTCTGCCCTGTTTTTTATGTTTATTTTTTTATTTTATTATTTTTTAAAGATTTTATTTATTTATTTGACACAGAGAGAGAGATCACAAGTATGCAGAGAGGCACCAGAGAGAGAGGGGGAAGCAGGCTCCCTGCTGAGCGGAGAGCCCCATTCGGGGCTCAGTCCCAGGACCCTGAGATCATGACCTGAGCCAAAGGCAGAGGCTTTAACCCACTGAGCCACCCAGGTGCCCCTCTGCCCTGTTTTTTAAAGTCCTCTCTCAGTGCTACGCCCACTCAAACCTCCTAGTCCCTGGCCTGGGTGCAGAGCTCTGGGCCTCTATCCTTTTTTACCATGATCACATTCCTGTCCCAACCCCAGCTCATTTCTTTCATGGATAATGATAATCATCTCCTACCTGGTCTTCTTGTTTCCAGGACTTATCTAAAATCTAGGCACTGTACTACTGTCCAATACAACTTTCTAAAACAACAATTTCATCAAGCTACAATGCCTCCAGAGTCAAGATCAAGCACACAAGAGCACAAGGCTCTAGCCATTGTCCTCTCAAACCTCACCACATACCCTCTCCTCTCTCCATAACATTTTTTCCAATAATACCACCCTACATATAGCTTCCTAAACACACCATATTGTTTTAGGCTCATTCGTGTTTGGAAATACTGCTCTCTCTTCTCCCTATCCCTTTCATGACACAACCACATGTGGAACTCCTATTTATCCTCCAAATGCCTTGCACTTATCTCCTCTTGTAAGAAGTCTTCCCTGACCCCTCCCTAAAGGGTTGCTCTCTCCTCTGCCTTGCACATGCTTCTGTTGTTGCACAGGCCACAGTGAAGGGGTCCAGGTATTTACACGTCAGCCTCCCTACTAGAACTTGAGTTCCTTGGGAGAGACTGTCCCACTCATCATTGTGCCTCAGAGCCTAGAACAGAGCCATCTGCACCAAAAGGACTCAATAAATGTGTTTTTTTTTTTTTTCCAATTAAGTAGGACAGAATAAAATGCACAAGCATTTAGGGGTGGATTCCCAAACAACAGACCAAGTACCCTTGAAAAAGAGCCTCTGACAGCTAGCCAGGCACACCTAAACTTAAGAAGTTTATATCACAGTAACAAAACTCAAACTTGATCAACAGCACTGTGGTGAGTGATTGAGCTGATTTGACCAGATATGAGGGGCATGGGGAGCTACATGAACATAAACCATTTCAAGAATAAGTTTTGTTAGGATAACAGCTCATGTAATTCTAGTTGGAGTAACCAAGTCTTATGAACTATAAGAGCCAGTGAGTCATCTCTAGCTTATCCTTAGAACAAAAACTAAAATTATTAAGATTTAGAAAATAGGAATAATAGGAAAACATTAAAGATGTCCAAGAATCAATTTCACTTGTAGGAATTAACCCTAAGAAATTAAGGATTTGCACAAAATGTTTGCTACAATAGAGTTTGTCGAACATTTTTTTAAATCAAGAAAAAAAAATTGGAAACAACCTAAGCAACCAAACTAGGAGATCAGATAATTAAATATCCATGTATTTGATAGCCCAGATACGGAAATATAAACATAGGGTTATAGTCAATGATATAGTTATTGAAACAATTTGTTATAATATTTCCAGTAAAATTCCATTTTATAAACTTACATATGAACAGAAAAATGTCTGAAAGAAAATACAGCAAAACGTTGGCAGTCATTATCTCTGCAAGTCTGAATTTAGATTTGTTTCATTTTGCTTATCTGTATATTCTATGTTTTCTAAAATCGCCATGTGCTACTATACATAATTTTTTTAATTAAAGTAAAATAGTGGTAGAAATTAGCTTGATTTCACACCAGATGTAATCAGAAAACCTCTATAAACTTGGCTTCCCAGGAACATAAAAGAAACATATGGGTAAATTATACATAAGGCCAAAGGTAGGCTGGGATAAAGACATGGAAATTCTACGATACCAGGTTGAGTTTAGTCTCTATTCTGTAAGCAATATGGAACATTGAATTATTTTGTTCAGAGAGCAACTTGAATAAAATCGTTATTTAGAAAAAATATATCGTAGGTGGAATTGGACTTGGTGGCTAATTGGATTGGGTGGGCAGAGGGGAAAGCAGATGCCAGTGCGTCCAACTCTGAAAACTCTGAAGCCTAAGACATGAGACAGAGAACGATGGCTCGGACAAGTCTAGAAAAAGAGAAGGAAGAATTTGGAAATGCAGAAGGAAGGTGATGAATAAACTGGACTTGAATTGTGCTCTAGCAATCAGGCATCTGCTACTGTCCACTCCTGGAAACCTGAAGTGGATCCTTCTCAGAAGAAAGAATTTTAAGAAAGGAGGGAGGGAAGGGAAGGAGTGAAGGAGGGAGTGAGGGAAGGAAGGAAGGTTTTTACCTATGGAGTTTACACAATTCTTACAAGTTTCAGATTTCCTAGACCAGGATTAAATTTTAGAGGCCAGACTTAATAGAAAGTTAAGTTTGGACAAGGATTAAACTGAGTCTCTGAAGAAAGACCTATCAAGGAGTCAGGAAAAACTACACAGAAAGTAATTCTTTTAATCCTGAGCATCTAAAGCTGAAAAGACATGAAGGGGTCACAAAATTTGAAAACAGAGCAGACAAATTGAGAAGCATAATATTTTTTAAATCTCTTCATTGATATTTTAATATAATTCTTGACTAATTTATCTTTGCCTTTTCCCCAAAAGCCGGTATGTTTTATCCCTTTAATGTATTCATAGTCATTTATAATTTCATATAATGAACCGAGATAAGCTTTCTTGGTTCATTCCAAACTGGGTTTTAATGAAAAAGAACTGAATGGAATGCTGATGTGACTTCTCATTGACTTTATGATCTCCACTCCAGGCTGGAAACTTGGTACAATGAAGCATCTTTCTGTATAATCACTAACCTCAAAGGGCATGTTATTAATTAAAGGACATAAGACTAGCCTGCATCCTGAGTATTTACAAGAGAGACAGGTGTTCAAGTAGAAGAGCTTGGCCATTCATAAGAACTATGGGAAAATGGACTCGATCAAGAAGTAATTGCTTGGTGTTCTGTTGGAAAGCCATTTTACACTGATACCCTGTGAGCAAGTGACTTACCCACCACCCAATGATATAATGAGGACAGACTGATTTAAAAATTTACATTAAGTCTGTATTCATTTCCTCTTTAATTTTTCTGGGAAGAGAGAAGCCTGCAGACGCATGCAGATGTCTAAGCTGTGATTGTGAATGCCATCCAGCTCCCTTTGCACAAGCCAGACAAGTGTTTGGGGAAAATGGATCTAGATATATGGATTTGAATAGAGGCATCTTCTTAAATGACAGCAATGGGCCCACCCAACATATGTCATCAAAGTGTTAGTCTCCAACTGAGATGTCAGAGAGAAGATCTGAGAGTCATTATTCCCAAAGGATGGGGAGAAGGATTTTAAGAGACATTATCAAATACATTCTAGAAAGTCTGTTGTGCTGGGCAGATTGAAGAGCTTGTGGTGGTTCATATGATTCAGAAGCTACTTTTTTGAAGCTACTTCTTAACAGACAGAACCCCAGTGAGGACAGCAGGGTGGCCCAGCTCGGTAGAGTGGGGGGCACCATTACATAGACTCCAATGTTTTGTGCAAAGTTTTTTAAAACATTTTTTAAAATTTTATTTCCAGCTTTATTGAGCTATAACTGACAAAGAAAAATTGTATATATTTAAGCTGTGATGTTTTGATATATGACTACATTGTGAAATAATTACCACAATCAAGCTAATTAACACATCTATCACCTTACATACTTACATTTATGTGTACGTGTGGTGAGAACACTTAAGATCTACTCTCATCACACATTTCAATTATACAATACAGTATCGTTAACTAAAGTCACCATGCTGTACATTACATCCCCAGAACTTATTCATCCTGTATAACTGAACCTTGGTACCCTTTGAGCAACATTCTTCCCATGTCCCCCACCCCCCACTCCCTGCCAACCTACATTTTAATCTCTGCTTCTATGAGTTTGGCATTTTTAGACTCTATGCATAAGTAATATTATGCAGTATTTGTCTTTCATGAACAAAAGGTTTTTAGCTGAACCAGATCTCTCTAAGTTTCTGAACAAAACATCTCCCCTCATCCCTATAGCATATTTATAATTTTTCTTATTTTTATAAATTAGAAAGACTTTCTATCATGCTTGTGGGCAATAATGGCATAAAACGATAAAATCAACACATGCAAATGCTTATCATTCACAAAACATTTTCACAAAAACTCTGTGGTTAAGTAGAGTATACAGATTAAATTTATCACTATTTTACAAATGAGAAAACCAAGTCTCAGAGCCCATTAAGCCTAAGATCCTATTCAGCCAGGGTTGGAATCCAAATCCTTTGATTTCAAATTCCCCGCTTTTTGCAATACACCAGACTGCCTACTTTGCTGGGTGGGATCCTATCATAACATTGAACCTCCCAGTTGTGGCCAGTACTGGCCTCCACAAGGAGGTTCACATAGGCAGATGGCAACAAGGGTCTTAGAGCACTTATGTGACAGCAAGGACAACCATGTTCGAAATAGCTTTCCCTAAACATAGTGGCTGCAGTGTCAGGATTTACAATTTGCATCTTTGTAGCTCACATACAAACTGACACACCAAGACAAGTGTTCTTCTTTGCTATGCCCTGAACATCAGGAAGGACTTGACCACCATTTTTATCTCCTAAAGGAATCTAGTAGCCTTTTTTTTTTTTAAGATTCATTTCTTTATTTGAGAGAGAGAGAGTACGCGCATGAGCAGGGAGAGGGGAGGAAGGAGAGAATCTCAAGCAGGCTCCCTGATGAGCAGGGAGCCGGATGGGGGGCTCGATCTCACCACCCTGAGCTGAAATCAAGAGTTGGATGCTTAACCAACTGAGCCACCCAGGCACCCCTCCAAGAGCCTCCTTAACAAGAAGACTAGAGTGGATTATTCTAGAAGTCCCACTCTAGCTATAGGCTAACATACAATTAATACAATAATCATTATTGCATATTGTTATAAATAATACAATTATTGCTTGGCAAGCAATGAGCCCTCAATAAAACCTAACAATGTTTACTGAGTGTTTACAATACGCCAAACATAGAGACAAGCATTTTACACGCATCATTTCAATGTTATATTATAATTGTCCCCATTTTATGGATGAGAGACTGAGTCTGCAGGAGGCTGGATAACTATGTTGAGGACACAGAGCCAGCAAATGATATAGTCAGAATTCAGACCATATCTGTCTCACTCCAGGTCCTGGAATGCCATGATGAGGTTCATAACAGGCTTTTCATGTCGTGATTTCTGATGGGCAGTCCTCCTTTAAGACACGTTGAAAGGCACAGAGTTCTGTACCTACCCTGTGCTGCATCCTTTACAAACTTTATATCCTTTTTACAAAGGGCAAATCTTTTCCACAAGCTACATTCCCACTCCTACCTAGAAGCTCCCAATTTTGGTTTTCCTTCCATTCTTCAGGCCTGGAGAAATTGTGGAAGTCAATTCAGTTCTCAGGCCCATCCTCCTGAGCATCTGTTGGCTGGAGCTTGTCAGCGGTTCCTCTCTGAGGCCCCTAGCTCCCATGTGATACCCACTCTAATTCATGGGTCCAGTATGCACGGCAGAGATGCTGGCATTGATGCTCCTGAGGACACATCCTTTGGCTGGACCACCTACTTCAGAGCTCATCATCTGGGCTGGGTCTAAGATTCCACCCATCTCCTTTAGGCCTGCAAGGTCCAGGAGCACTCAGTGCAGAGGCTAATCCTATAAGGTCTTATTAAGTGTCTATACCTAGACTAACTAGAACAAGTATACCATCTTAGAATTTATGGCCAGAGCTCTCCCTCAGCCTGTCCTATGTGCTGATCAGTTCTCCATTTGCTTTCACTTCCATTCCCAGCCTTCTTCAACTCTGCTCTGTGTTGCGGGAGGCTGACACCTATGAACGACATTTCTCAGACTCCCTTCCTACTGATTTCTCTCTAGGTTCAGCCAATGAGAGCCTGGGGTGGAGGGAAGATTTGGGGACAAAAGAAAGGGGGAAGCCAGGATGCATCTCTCCCTCTCTGCTTTAGGCAACATCTCCAGCATTTGCCTCATCTCCAGGATTCCAGCCTCTACCAGACAGTCCCTAATTCTTTATTTTCAGGCCCCATCAAGCAGGCCCCTACCTTGGCTCCAGTCCCCACCAAGTAGCCCTACTTCCTGGGCTTTAGTACTTTCTCCATTTGCCACTTGAACCTAAGGGCAGTATTGCTAATCTGTGGGCTGCCTCACTGTCTATTTGTCTATACGGCTTTTCCAAAACCTTCATAACCACTTCCCCATACTAAATTCCCTCTATTGAACTACCCAATGAGGACTCTGTTTTCCTGGCTAGATGATGACTGATCAATGTACTATCCCACTGGTCTGGGGACAGAGTGGGAGGGGGGAAAGGGAAGGAAGAGTAGAAATGCTCAACAGCCCTTGTGAGTGAGGGGACTGGAGTAGCCTCAGGAGGAAAGCCTGGTGCCATAGGGAGCCAGTGGCTCCAGCATGGGACTCCGAGTTCATTTTGTGACCACCTCTGGCATCTATACATCTTTTCCACTTTGAAGAACTCAGCTGAGACACTTAGAGGTTCTAGATTCTCCACTGCCCCAGGTGAACAGGCAACATTTGGCCTGCTTGCCTCTTCAGGGTTATGTCACTCCTGGTCTCCAAGTCTGAGAGTAGGTCCAAATGCATCCTGTGCTTTCCTCTTGCAAGAGAGGAAACACATTTCCTTCTAACTTTTAGGTTCACTGACTGGGGAGCCTACTAATTCAACTGACAGAAGACAGATTAACAAGAGAAAAACAGAGTTTTTTTTTAACAAGTACAGCACATATATATGCAGGGGAAACTCAGTGATGAGTAACTCAAAGAGACGGCTAGAACTTGGGCTTATGTAGCATCTTAACAAAGAACAAGAAATTTGCAGAGAAGTGACAAGACAAAGGAAAGGGGCTTCAGGCTTCTACGGGCAACACACTGTGAGAAGAGAAATATATGGAGGGAAGATAAAGGTTAAGTCTGGAAGTTTTGTTAGGTAGATTCCTCTCAGTGCCATCTCTGGACTGTTAAGAGTCCAGAGTTATCTCTAGTGACTAAGAGTCTATCTCTGAATTTAGGCAAATGGTAGGCAGGACATGGATTTTTTTTTTTTTTTTTTTTTTTGGCATCTTCTCTTTCTCAATTGTCTTCAGCTCAAAAGAATCCTTATGCCAGACTGGCATATTTGGGGTGGCATATTCTAATCTCCCACACTCTTCTTATGGTTATCTGTTGCCTCAACTTCCCCTACTCCCCCTATTCCATTAACTGCGTCGAAAGGGAGAATTGTCAGGATCCTCAGACCAGTACTGCATCTGGAAGACAATTAAGAGAATCTCCAGTGGTGGCTGTCACCTGCATTGGCAGATCCAGTCCATTACAACATGTTCTACAGCCCCTTCTCCACTACCTAACAAAGAGTTTCCCTAATGTCATCATTAATCAGACAACTTCCTCCTGTCTCTTCTAGGTGACAAGAATGCTGCTGCATTCCCTACCACCCCAGTAGTTTGCTTTAAACCAATCCAAGGAAGGCATTACAAAGAATGGATTTGGGTCTTAAATATGTGACCTCTTGCAGATGGAGTTTGTTTAAAAAAAAAAAGATTTTATTGGGGACCTGGGTGGCTCAGCCATTAGGCATTTGCCTTTGGCTCAGGTCATGATCTCAGGGTCCTGGATCAAGCCCCACATCAGGCTCTCTGCTCAGCAGGAAGCCTGCTTCTTCCTCTCCCACTCCCCCTGCTCATGTCCCCTCTCTTGCTGTGTTTCTCTCTGTCAAATAAATAAATAAAATCTTTTTAAAAAATAAAAATAATAAAATAATAAAAAATAAGATTAAGACAGATTTAATTATTTATTTGAGAGAGAGACAGAGAAAAGCATGAGCAGGGGAGGGGCAGAAGGAGAGGGAGAAGCAGACTCCCCGCTGAGCCGGGAGCCCAATGCAGGGCTCCATCCCAGGACCCCAAGACCATGACCTGAGCCAAAGGCAGATGCTTAACCAACTGAGCCACCCAGGCACCCTGCAGATGGAGTCTTAAACGTTCTTCATTGCCCATAACCCACACGTAGTCTGTCTCTGAAACATTTTATTCTTGTAATATTTTCTTAGTATGTTCTACCCTCCGTGGACACCATCTCTGAGCTTCCCACACCCAAGAAATCTTTGTTTTTTATTATCTGGTAGCATCCAGCACAGGCCACACTGCTTGTCCTATTGTCAGTTCAAGGCCATCTGGCCAGGCTCCTAGTAAAGTCTACCAGATCCAGTGCTGCTTGAGCCAGTTGGCCAACTTTGCCATATCCCACTGGGGGCTGACAGAGAATTCAGGACACATACCTCCCTTCCAAATACTGGCCTCCTGGCATCTCCCCCTGGAATTCTCTGCAGAAACCAGTCCCAGGCTGGTACCTTACCCAGCCAGGAGAAGCCCCCCACTTGCTGGCTGAAACACTGTCACAATCTTGCTGAAACTAGTTTGGAAACTACAGCTGTTTTCCTTTCATTCCTCTCCTTTTGAAGGGTATTCAGAACGCCTTTGTCATTCATGATGCATCCAGTGGTGTATTCAACACCCCGTCCTAAGAGTCTGAATACCATCATGACCCTTCCTTTTAATTCAGATGCAGCTGGACACCACAGCACAGTTCAACATTTCTAACACTGGCCTAATCAAAAGTGATCAGGTGTTTTCTCCTTAAGGGGGTGAGTATCTGCCAAGCCCCCTGAAGAGGGGCAATGGAGGAAAATTCCACATGGCCATATAAACAAAGCGACAGGGTAAATAAACACATGCATGTTCATGAAGTTTCAATCGTATTCAAAGACTTGAAGAAACAAAGTGAGGCATCTGATAATTTAAAATAATTGCATCAAAATTCATAGGGATATTAAGAGTAGAAAAATATTCACATGTATTTTTTAGACAAAATGATAGAATTCAAAAATATGTCAATGACCTGCTTCAGGCTAGGTCCATCATTCCCTTAGATGTGTGCATTCCTTCTTCTCCACCCATAAGGGTTCAGGGATCGAGGTAGTAAGAACTCTCAGGGGGTCCATGCCCTCTCTCAGCCTGGAAGATTTTCCAACCATGGACTTTCTCATACCTTAAGAAGTATATCTGTACCAAAACTTTCTCACACCTTAAGAAATATTACTGCACCAAAACTTATGGGGGGAAAATGCCTTGGATAAATGGCTCAGAAAACCTCTCTCCAAGAACTTTTGCTTCTTTCTTTCTAAGAGGAAACAAAGAATTCCCAAGAGGAAACCACAGGGTGTGGATTTAGGAGAAAGGAACCTCCTAGTTTTCTTCTACTTGAGGCCTGACTAAAAAAGCCAGAAAAAATGTTCAAGGTTCACAAATGGACCCAGCTGATCAAGAAGAGAGTACAGTTGGGGGTCTGCACTGTTGCCATTTTGAGCCAGTCAATTCTTTGCTGTGAGGGAGTGTTCTATTCTCTTTTGGATATTTTAATAGCGTCCCTGGACTCTCTAGCCATCAGATCCCAGTAGCACTAGATATTCAGATGTCACAATCAAAAGTGTCTCCAGATACTGCTAATGTGCCCAGGGTTGAGAACCACTGAGTGACGCTAGGGAAAGTGCAGCTTAGCTACTAACAAACCATTTCCTTTCTTAGTGTATCCTCTGTGCTACATATATCACCACGGTTCAGGGAGGCCATAGTAGAAATGGCAAAATCCAAAACACAAGGATTTAGGCCCTTTGCTGGCCACCACCCTCAGGACTAACATTACCTGAACAGAGCACCAAAATGAAAGGTAAGGATTTAACCTAGGGTCACAAAGGCCAGGTACGGCTGGACAGTCTGGGCACTGCACAATTCCTGAAAGCACCATTCACATAGACCATGATATGAATGGTGCTTGCTGAAGTTGTGCAGTGCAACAGCTCTGGATGTCACAATGCTTCAGCCATCTGTCTCCTGTCTGGTAGAGAGAATCTTAGGAAAAAGAAAGAATAAAACTAGTACACAAAATATACGGGTCAGGAAATCATGACTCACTGTCTCAGCTTTAAAATGGGATACCACTTTCGGATGGCATCACATCCTCAAAAATTAACAGAGATTCATATCTAAAATATCTTGTAACAAAAATTTATTTTACATTTCTTTTTTGTTGTCAGGACTCAATTGGATTACTTGAAAACAGCAGAGAAAGAGTGCGGCCCAGTAGAGTAAGCCTGGGATTTCTCCTGAGATGATCTGGATTTGAGTCATGCTTCTACCACCTAACAACCCTGCATTGGCTTCCTTGTGGTAAGTTGGAAATGACAGTAATTATTCCTGCCCCAGAGTGTTGTGAGGATTAACAAAGAAGTGAGACAATGAGTGTGCGTGTACCTCATAAAGAATAAAGCACAATACACAATACGAACACAGATGTCACTTGATAGCTTGCCAGAGATTTGCGACTTTTTTTCAAAATGTCAAAGACATCTGTCTTCTAAAAGGTATCCATTTTTAACATTTTTGGAAATCTTCTCATCCGCATAACTTTAATTATTGTTGTTCATATTTTATATTGCTTTATGCTTACAGGTCCTAAATTTTCTCTCACTGATGGGGACTAAACAACAGACTCGTGGCTGGGGTGTCAAAAGAAGATGGCATTTTATAGAAGCTTTTTCAATGTTTGCCCAGAAGAAAGTATAATTGCTTACATTTATCCTAAGAATACTTTGTTTTCCTAATTATAAAAGCAATAGATGATCATTTTGAAAGATGTAAAAAAAATAAGGAAGACAATAACAGGGGCACTTGGGTGGCTCAGTGGGTTGAGGCCTCTGCCTTCGGCTCAGGTCATGATCTCAGGGTCCTGGGATCGAGCCCCGTATCGGGCTCTCTGCTCAGCGGGGAGCCTGCTTCCCCCTCTCTCTCTATCTGCCTCTCTACCTACTTGTGATCTCTCTCTCTGTGTCAAATAAATAAATAAAGTCTTTAAAAAAAAAAAGGAAGACAATAACAGCCATCATAATACCATCCTCCTAAAATAACCGCTGTTGGCACATTTCACCCATCCTTTTCTTTGTTATAAATGATATTATATATTGTTGAGATTATACCATAGACCCAGCTCTTGTTTATTCTTTTCTATATTATACAACAAAGTCATTAAAAACCCTAGAAATGTTTTAATGGCTATATAATATTCCTGCAAAGGAATGTTTCATAATTTGTGAACTATTATCCCTCCATTTTATTTTTCCTTTGTATCCATTCATTTTGTTAATTTCTAAATTCCTAGAAGTAGACTCAAAGGGTCTGAATTTCAATTTGCTACCAGGAAAGTCCTGGTCTCAATTTGCTATGAGAAAAAAAATTATATTAATTTTCACACCTTTTAGCAATATGAGGATAGGAACTGCCTGGAATACCCTAACCAGAACTAAGTATGCTTGTTTATCCTTTTAATTTTCATATATTTGATATCTGATTTTATTAGTCACTAAATATCTCCCCTTACTTCTATGCTCTGTTCGTTTACTTTTATGGTGTCTCAGAGTTTTTAATTGATACATATGAATTCTTTATATAGAAAGGTTATTAATCATTTATCTTTCATATTCAGGGAAAGAGCTTCCCACACTACTATTTTTCTTTTAGTATTATGTGCTTTTCTTAACGTTAAAAAGTTTTAATTTTGACGTGATCAAAACCGTTGGCATTTTTCCTGTCATTTCTTCCATTACTTTTTAAGTTTGGGAAAAACTTTTTTTTTTTTTTATCCCAAGACCAGACATTTCTATTCATCTAAATGATCTTTGGTTTCATCCTTTTTATAATCACCCGAAGTTCACATTGACTTATTGCACCAAAGGGGAGGGGGAGAGAGTCCCAAAACAAAGAAGCAAAGGGATAAATATATATATTTATATAAAATATGTTTAATATATTTGAATACATTCAACATATATGTGTACATGTGTTGTATATGTACATGTATATGTAATCATATATATTGAATATATATGTGTATATATATATTCAAATACTTGGCTTTGCGTACAAAAGTAGGCATTTCAGTTCCAAAGTAGAAATAGCATTCTTGAAGACAAAGTGATTTTGATTTTTCAAGAGCTTTTCATTTCAAGAGGTAAAAAAGCCTGGAAGACCTAGAGCACAGATTTAAATGAGGAACCAGAAGGCACAGAAGCACCAGTGAGACCTCCTAAGGGCAAGAGTGATAGAAAGAATGGGAGGGCGGGGCCCGCCTGGGTGGCTCAGTCGTTAAGCATCTTCCTTGGGCTCAGCTCATGATCCCGGGGTCCTGGAACTGAGCCCTGAGTAGGGCTCCCTGCTCAGCAGGGAGCCTGCTTCTTCTCCCTCTCCCTCTGCCTGCCACTTACTTGTGCATGCACTCATAAATGAATGAATGAATGAATGATCTATCTATGAAAGATAGAAAGAAAGAAAAAAAAGAAAGAAAGAAAGAGAGAGAGAAAGAGAGAGAGAGAAAGGAAGGAAGGAAGGAAGGAAGGAAGGAAGGAAGGAAGGAAGGAAGGAAGGAAGGAAGGAAGGAAGGAAGGAGAAAGAATCCCGCCCTGACCAGGAGGAGCTCAGAGCCAACCAAGAGCACCAGGATGGAAACCCAGCTGCGTCTGTGAAGGGCTTTAACTTTCAGCCTCAGCGGTTAAGTAAGGGCCCAGGGCCACTTGCAGCAGCCACACCAATGGCAGTATCTTCAGTTTAAGAACAGAGCCCCCCACGAGGGCCTGGGCAAGCGGTAGAGAGATCCGGGTGCTTTCTCGAGCCACCCCACCACCTACCCTTACCCCTGAGAGACTTGGGGAAAGTAAGGGAGAAGGGAAGGTGAGCGCTGCTAGGGCAGTGGGCAGCCGGGGGCAGGGCTCTGCGTGAGCTGTGAGCAGGGAGCCAGGGGCAGCGAGGCCCCGCCAAGTCAGGGCGGAGAGAGCTCCTCAGCCAAGGACGCCTGAGCAGACACAGGGGACAGTTGACAAACTTCACCTTGGTAGAGCCAGCAGGAAGGCTTCAAGTCTGAGAGGGCACCTAAGGCCATGCCTGACTGCGTGTGGTGTAGACGAAAGGCAGAGGAAAGAGAACCCCGAAGAGACGGAGTTCACAGAGAAATGACTGGCTTACCTACATGTAGCCGGGTTAAGTTGAACATTCTCAGAGAAAATAGGGGCTCATGGGCCATATTAATATTATAATGTAATTCTATAAACATAGAGAATGTAAACATATAGGTAAATATTAATGTAAGTATATATAATATGTAATTAATATATATAGCTCCTTTCCCACTGTTTGGGACACCCCCTTCATCCTATGTTAAAGACATACACATATATTATGAGGACTGACGTCCGTTTCTGGACAGTTTGGTTCCAGTTATCTGCCCACTAGTCTGAGGTCATAGTTAACAGATTTAGGCACAGAAGCTCATGCTTGCTTAGTCTTGCCACTTTCATTTGGATTGTACTCAGATCCTGTATTTTCCTGTAGTCCTTTCCTAGAAGCTGCTTCTCCTTAAATCTTATCTGTCCCTTAGATAGTCTCCATTAATAAATCACATCCTCTTCCGGTTCTACAGCATACCTATGAATTGAGAATGCTCAGGAATGTGCTAAGATCAGCTCTTACCAGATCACCAGAGTCAACTGTGTGCATCTTCTCCTGGTGCCAAATTCAGTGACCTCATATTACTACCTTCAGATTGGCCACAGGGACAGGATTTACACCATAGAAATCAGCAAATGCTACGAATCTGGACCTTTGTTTTCAGAGAGCCAGCTTACCAGCATACCACGGACGAAATAGTCTCTAAAGGCCCCTCTAGGCCCGAGACTCTTCAGTATGATGAACTATAATACAACAAATACATTAAAAGTCTAGAATGGGTGAAACCATTATCTGGACAGTAGTTTTACTGCATCGACACCCAAATAAACATGTACTTTGAAAATATGTAACCTAAGAAATTCTTTCTATAGTCCTTTTTTCTCTTTCTCTCCTCCTTAGATAGGATTCGTGGACATGACTAAAATAGAAATGATCTGCATTAAAATCAGGTGGAAAAGAAAGACACAACTTTGACCTAGAAGAATGTGACACTTTGGATTGTGAAAGGAGAATAAATAACATTTTCTGGGAGCGGCCTCTGTCCCGGGAGGTCTTAGGCTATTAAATATAACTGCTCGAACAAATAGTCCTTCTCCTCCGGGGAGAACTGACTCTTGTTCCGCTACTCCCAGGACAAGCTGTGCAAACCCAATTAGTCAAATAGCCTGCACCAGATTAAACCCTTCTTCAGCCTCCTCTGGAAAAGCCTAGTCTGGCCACTGCTACAATCATCCAGGACAGCCTTACCTATTTGGAGCACGACGCCAACCACAGGAAGCCCTGGGCCACAGCCCGTCTTTGGGAAGGGCTCCACTGTGCTGGGCTCTCTGTCCATTCACTTTCAAGTACTCTTTACTCTAAACAGCCCTCTGTTGAGGCACTTCCTCCAACTAGCCCCCCTTCAGCTGGTCTCCCTTGGACTACATATGTTCCCCAAATGAGCTCTAAAGTCATAGATTAGTAGGCCTAGAAAGGGTCTCAGGCATATTTTCTTTTTTTTTTTTCTTCAAAGATTTTATTTACTAATCTGATGGAGAGAGAAAGAGAGACAGACAGACAGAGAGCATAGCAGGGGGAGTGGCAGGCAGAGGGAGAAGGAAAAGCAGACTCCCTGCTGAGCAGGGAGCCCGATGCGGGGCTCGAATCCAGGACCCTGGGATCATGACCTGAGCTGAAGGCAGATGCTTAACCGACTGAGCCACTCAGGTGTCAGGCATATTTTCCTCCAGTCTTTCTTTTATAGGTGAGGCCCTGAGAAAGACGGTCACTTGCCCAAAGTGACAACAAAGCCTGGGCCAGGGCAGAACTAGAACTCAGGCCTGCCAAGTCTCGGCCTCCTCTCTGTCCTCCTCTTTTCCACTGTCTCCCCTGGAGAGGAGAGGAGAAGGGGCACCCTCAGGGAGAAAGGAGACAGCAGCTTTACTACCTATGCACTAGAATAGCCACAGTTTTCAGAAATCCCTAAATCCGTGAGAATGTCAAGGTCCCCTCCAGGTGCTCCACTAACGGATGGAAATTTCACTGAATTTAATTTGTGATGCAACTATTTTTTTTTTAATTGACTGGGTCATTTTTTTTAATCTTTTTTTGTTTGTGTTTGTTTTTGTTTTTGTTTCGTTAGAGAGAGAAAGAGAGCACACTCACAAACAGGGGTGGAGGGAGAGGGGCAGAAGGAAAGAGAGAATCTTAAGCAGGCTCCATGCCCAGCCCAGAGTCCACCTCCGGGCTCCATCTCACCACCCTGAGATCATGCTCGAGTCAAATCAAGTTGGATGCTTAATCGACTGAGACACCCAGGCGCCCCTAAAATCTTTCCGATGTGTCCCCTAAATAATAACTGAGTTACAAAGCTGCAAAGAAGAGAGAATTTTTTCAAAAAATTCTGGTGTCCTCCTTTTAGAAATAATTCAAGGACAAGTAAATAAAAAGCCTTACTTCATTCACCTAATTGGATAAATCTCCCAATAGATTCTTCCATGACGCCTGTAACAGAAAACAGAATCCTCCATTTAATTTTTCAATGTGAAAAATAGTTTCTAAACAATACAGACTTAAGAAATCATTTCAGCTTCAATCTAGCTTTAAAAAGAAAAAAAAAATGTTACATTACTTCATGGTTTTGCAATTCCTCTTAGAACACAGTCATAAATTAAAAGAATAGATTTTCATGGGTAGCAATACAAACCTTTTAAAGGAAGAATAATGGGCCCATATGTTCATTTCTTTACTACCTCACTTGCATGGGGATGATTCGCATTGTCTGCATGTGATAAGCTACTTCATTTTTATATCACATATAGAATTGCCAAATTACAAGGCTAAACAGCATGTGCATCCAAAGTCCTAGAGCCTGGCTCCCTCCCCTTGCAGATGAGAGAAGTGAGACACAGGGAGGTCCTCAGGTACACCTAAGGTCAAAGAGCTAATTAGCCTCAGAGCCAGAAATAGAACCACATCTCCTGACTCCCCAGAATGTATGCTGTTAATCATTTTCACAAGTTTATAAAGCCTCTTTTATTACCAGTTTCCATGAGTTTTCATTAGACATATGAAAATTATAATGGTATTATTTCTTTTTTTAATAGATTTTAATTATTTGTCAGAGAGAGAAAGCACAAGCAGGGGGAGCGACAGGCAGACGGAGAAGCAGGCTCTCTGCTGAGCAAGAAGTCCCATTATGGGGCTCGATCCCAAGACCCTGGGATCATGACCCGAGCTGAAGGCAGAAGCTTAATGGACTGAGCACCCAAGCATCCCTAATGGTATTATTTCAAACAAATGTTTTCTCCTCATAGTTACACATTCCATGTATACACGTGTAACATCAGAATATATATAGTTTGTCAATGACTGTCCCCCTGGACCCTTAAAATATCACAATTATTGTAAGGGAGGGGGGAAAGAGTCCAGGTGTAGGACTCAGATGGGATGCAGTGTTCGAGCCCCAATTCTGTTGTGTACGGGATAGTAAAGTTGGTTAAGTTGTTTGATCTACTTAAGTCTTTGAGCCTCGATTTCCTCATCTAAAAATGGAACCATTAATGCCTACTTTAGTAACATTAATGCAAAGCCCCTAAGAGTTTCTGGATTTGGAGGCGCTGAGGAGAGAATTTCTTTTGACGTTAGAAATCTGCCATATTTCTGAGCTGTCTAAATTTATTAATCATTCATTCACAAAATATTTATTAGGCACCTTCTGTAACTGAACATTGTTCTAGATGCTGGAGATACAACAGTGAACCAGATGGACAATACCCTGGGGGCATCTGCTAGGATCTCTGAGGGGACACACAATGAAGCTGGTTTTACACGTGTTAGAAAAAGTGCAAAATGGACTCAGCAGCTACTAAGGGAATCACTGCCGCTGTGGCGTAAAGAAACTGCTGGGATGATGCTCTCCGAATCAGAAGGCAAGCAGAAAACAAGTCCTTCTCCCGACTCCGGCTTCCATGCTCCCTCTAGTGCCCCCTACCGACAGAGCCTTGAGGAGTCTTGCCCAGCGCAGCTAGCAAAGCAGAAACAGGGTTTGCAGTCCCAGCCCCAACATCACAAAGCAAAGCATCAAGGGTAGGTTTGGATCTTAAAGACAGTATTTTAATAGCTGACACAGATACATCCTGAGGAAGCTGATCGTTTGTCTTCCTTTAATCACAGGGTAAGGTGACTGGGCCTCGGTCTTTCTTTGCAAATTTGAAATGAACACTTGCCATCTACTGCTTAGAATTCTAAAACTTAGGTTGTGAAACCAGTTACTCAACACAGTGCACACCTGATTTCTTTTATTTCTTCCAAGGAAACATCTCACTATGAGTTCATTTATTTCTAAGTTTTAATATTGCAATAAATTTAATTAAATGACATGTGGAAAAGGGGGAGGAAAGTGAAGGATTCAGAAGGTAAGAAAGACCTACAGGGAAAGAACTGGAAAAGCAATTTGGTTAAATGACAATCGAGAAAAACTTTGGCAGGAGACTGAAGTCCTTACGGAGAATTATGGAGAATTTTTCTTAAGTTTTACCAAGTGGTGCAAACACTAGTCTAATCCATCCCCTTACAAAATCTACAATAAAATTTGCATCCCTCACAAATGTTTGTGAACTAGGACTTTAGTAGTAATAGTAGTAACAGTAATATATACGTTGGTACAAAAGACAAAAAGGACACAAGAACACATTGTAATAATTATGTCATCTTTACATCCCTATCTCCCAACCGATATAGAATAAATATGATGGCAGATGTATTGTGGTGGCACTTATTTTCAGACAACAATATCCATCTAATTAGCACAAGGAGAATCATTCTAGATACTATGTGCTGTACCAGACCTACTAGGAGGGTGAATAAAAATGGATCCTAGGCCGAGTTTCCAGGAACACCTCCCAAAACTTCAATATAGAATCAGGCCCACCAATGGAGCGGCTGCCTCACAGAGTCAGAAAGTCACTAACTGCTTAATGATCCACATTGGTCACAGCCTACACCAGATTGTGGTGGCCAGACCCTGGCACCTCTGTTATAATCGCTGGAGAAAAACCAAATGTGCCCTCCTCTGGGCTCATCAGCAGAGATGGTGAAGAGTAGCCTCCAACAGAAGTATTCCACTTTTACTGCTAAATAGTAAATTTCAAATAGACCCGCAACTGCAAGAGAATCTATGTAATGTAGCCTTGACCCACTTTTGGAAAAGATTGGAATGGAAGTTGAGTCGAGCCTCTCCACAGGACTGCCACAGTAGAATTCCTCTACATGATAGCAAAACATATGAAAGTCTCTAGAAATAAAAATCATATGATAATAGCAAAATTTTAGAAAAGTGAGGCAAAGGACAAAAGCCGGAATCCAAAAAGACCCTCGTTGATATGTGAACATTTGCTGATATGAACGTATTTAGTAAAAGATAAATACGGCATTTCAAAGTGGTGGAGAAAATATAAGCTACTTAATTAACTGGGTGTTGGAACAACTGGTTAACCATTTACACAACTATAAAGCTACATCCTTCAGACACCACACAGAAAGAAAAAATTCAGATGCCTTAAAGAGCTAAATGTTAAAGAATATAACTATAGAAGTGTAAGAATAGATTATAAAATAATATCTGTATTGTCTTGGAATGGAAAAGCCCTCTCGAGCTCGCTACAAACTCAGAAATCATAAAAGGGAAAAAAGCCTGGCACATTTTGACTCCATATCATTTAAAACTTCTATATCCCAAAGCCCACCATATTAAATTAGGACAAGGAACATCCTGTGAGAAAATAATTGCGACGTACACAAGATTAATAACCAGAATGCGTCAGAAGTACATACAAATCAGAGAAGCTAAACAAGTGAAGGAAAAATTTACCAAGGATATATGCAGACAATTCTCAAAGAAACACAAATAGTCAAATATATTGAGACATTCAACTTCGCTAGTAAGCAGGGAATGCAAATTTTAAAAGTGATACACCATGTCTATCTATACAGTGACGATAATTCAAAAGATTAAAAATATTCATACCAGGAATGTCTATTCTTACTACTCTATTGAACATTGTTCTGGAGGGTCTAGTCTGTGTGAAACAGAAAAAATGATAAAACAAAAGAAGGTTGGAAATGAGGAAATAAAACTGTCTACAAGGCAAGTCCCAAAGATTTACAAAAATGCTAATAGAATTATAAGTGGGTTTAGCAAAGATGCAAAATACAAGGTCAATATACAAAAATTAATTGCATCTCTATAAGTTAGCAAGGAAAAATTGAAAATTGAAATCTTAAATAAATAAATAGCATCCAAAATCATAAAATACTCAAGGATAAGTCTGCCGATACATGTGTACAATTTGTATGCTAAAACTACAAAACAATGATAAGAGAGATCCAAAAAGACCTAAATAAATAATTAGATGTACTGTTTTCATAGATGGGAAGACTTGGTATTGTCTAACTATTAATTCTTCCCAATATGATCTATAAATTCAATGCAATCCCAATAAAAATTTCAGCCTACCTTTTGTGGAAATTAACTAGTTGACTATTTATATTTATATAGAAAAGCAAAGGACTCAGAATAGCCAAAATAATTTTGGAGAAACAAAGATGGAGGATTCACACTACCTGATTACAAGACATCCTACAAAACTATAAGAATCAAGAGAGTATGGTATTGGCATAACAAAGGACATGTAGATTAAGAGAACAGAACAAAGTCCAGAAATAAACTTATACATATATGGTCAATTGTTTTTTTGACAAAGGTGCCAGGGTAGTACAATGGAGAAAGGATAGTCTTTTCAATAAATGGTGCGGGAACAATTGGTTCTCCATGTGCAAAAATATAAACCTTAACATACACCATATACAAAAAATTAACTCTAAATGGATCATACACCTAAATATAAAACCTAAAACTATAAAACTTCTATAAGAAAACATAGAAAAAATTATTTGTAATCTTGGGTTAGACAAAGATTTCTTAGGTATTACACAAAAATCACAAACTGTATAAGAAAAAAATCAATAAACTGGACTTCAACAAAATTAAAAACTAGTGTTCTTTGAAAAACATTACTAAAGTAAATGAAAAGACAAACTACAGACTGGAAATAAATATTCGAAAAACACATCTGTGATAAAAGCCTTGTATCCAAAATGTATAAAGAGCTCTTTCAATTCAATAATAAAAAACAAGCCAATTTTTTAACATCATTAAACTAAACATCATTAAAACATCTAAGAGTGCCTGAGTGGCTCAGTCAAATAAGTGTCTGCCTTCAGCTCAGATCATGATCCCAGGGTCCTGGGATGGAGTCCCACATCAGGCTCCCTGCTCAGCGGGAGGCCTGCTTCTCCCTCTCCTGCTCCCCCTGCTTGTGCTCCTTCTCTTGCTATCTCTCTGTCAAATAAATAAATAAAATCTTTTAAAAAAAATCTAAATATCATTAAAAATTAGAGAAGCACAAATTAAAGCCACAATGAGATCCTACTCCATATTTACTAGAAAAGCTAAGATTTAAAAAAGAAAAAGAAGGGCAACTGGGTGGCTCAGTCAGTTAAGCATCTGACTCTTGGTTTTGGCTCAGGTCATGATCTCAGGGTTGTGAGATCAAGCCCCATTCAGGTTCTGTGCTCAGCATGGAGTCTGCTTGAGATTCTCTTTCTCCCTCTCCCTTTGCCCCTCTCCCCGTTTACACTCTCTCTCTCAAATAAATAAATAAAAATAAAATCTTTAAAATAATAATAATAATAATAAAAAGAAAAATAGGAAAAGAGAAAGAAAGAAAGAAACCTGACAATACCCAGTGCTACTTCCAATATGGAGTAATTGGAACTCTCAAACATTGCTGGTGGTAATGCAAAATGGTACAGCCATTTTGGAAAACATTTTCTTTCTTTCCTTTTTTAAAGATTTTATTTATTTATTTATTTATTTATTTATTTGAGAGTGAGAACATGAGAGAGAGAGCGAACATGAGCCAGGGTGGGGGAGCGGGGGAGCAGAACGAGAGGCAGAAGCAGACTCCCTACTGAGCAAGGACCTGGAATTGGGGACTCCATCCCAGGACACTGGGATCATGACCTGAGCTGAACGCAGATGTTTAACCAACTAAGCCACCCAGGTGCCCCGTGGAAAATATTTTCATGTTTCTTTTAAAGTTAACCATACATGAATACTACCCAACAACCCTACTTCTAGATATTTAATTAAGAGAAATGAAAATCTATATCCCCAGAAAGAATTATATGTGAATGGCTATAGTAGCTTTGTTCATAATTGTCAAAGAACTAGAAACAACCTAAATGATCAGCTGGAAAATGGATAAACAAATTACTGTATATCCATACAACGTAATGGTATCTGGTAATAAAAGACAGAACTACTGATAACACAGATGAATCTCAAAAGCATTATGCTAAGGGAAGGAAGCCATTACATACTGTAATTTATATCACATTCTAGAAAAGGCAAAACTATAGATCACACCAATGGCTGCCAACAGCTGAGGGTTGGGGGGAAGAGACTGACTACAAAGGGATGTGAAGAAACTGCTGGGAGTGAGTTGTGGTCTTGGTTATACGGTTTTGTATGCCTTTGACCAAGACCATCAACTGCACACCTAAAAGGGTGAGCTTACTACCTATAAATTAGGCTTCTGTAAACCTGACCTAAAAAAATCCACATGGGGGTACCTGGGTGGCTCAGTCAGTTAAGCATCTGCCTTGGGCTCAGGTCATGATCTCAGGGTCCTGGGATCAAGCCCCCCATCGGACTCTCTGCTCAGTTCACTCTATCAGTGAAATGGCCACTCACCATCAATGGGCAAACAGAGGCACACTTTTTCACCACCTCTCTACTTTCTGTGGGAGTCCTAGGTAGATAAACCTGCCAGTTGGCACAGTTTTATAACATAGATCTGAAGACTTTCTGAAGGGTTGGTCAGCCTCATTACCTTCCCTCTGTATCGTGGTTATACTGACCCAAACACCAGCCTCCGGGTCAGCAGGCACTTGATACTGTACAGTGATAGGGACAGTGACATTATTAAGTAATCAGGCTTCTAAATCTGAGAAACATCACATGGCCCCACGTTACCCTGCTTTTAAAATACAACATTAATGTGTTAAGATCAATGCTAGGTATCCATTTACTGACCTTTAAATTGGAAATCTAAAAGGAGGTTACAGTTTGAAAATAAATTGAGTCAACTTGTTTTTATGGATATTTTACATCCTTTGAAGTAGCAAATAATGCAAAAAGATCATAAAGAGGGTCGCTATTATATTTTCCATGCTTCAAGGCTAAAAACATTTTCAGTCTGCATCATAATGGGTAGTTAAAATACAGGCAAGAAATATGACAGACATTTTATGTGACCACCATTGGAGTTCATGGTAAGTCATCTGTAAATGATTCATCCCATCTTCTCTGCAGAATTACCATATGTTGATCCTTATGTTGTCCAGTCCAGCAGGCAAAGACAAGAACAAAATACTGATATGGAATAATAGCACCTAATATACGTTTTTACTGATTAAACCACAAAAGTTATTTGAGCCCTTGTCACGTGCCAGTGCTGAACGTAAATGCATCTTCCCCTATTCCTGACTCCTTTTGCATTGAGGAAGTTTAACTAGCATAATACCCTTGGCATCTCTCCACTGCTTACTCACTCCTGAGAGGAAGTAGGGTGACATGGCTGAACTCAGACACTTTATCTATCATTTTCTTTGGAAGTGAAATGCCCATAGGGAGTGGGAATTTTTCTTTGTTTTCTCATGACCCCTGTCTTACCTAGGGAGTTCCTCATTATTGGGGGGGGGAGGGAGGAGGACCTGCCCCTGTCCTGCATTGCCATTGATTAGAGGGGTCAGTCCACTCAATATTGGGGGATCAGATTTAGGACACCCACTTGACTCACAACAAGTTCATCCTCAATTCTGTGTTTATCCTAATAAACATGGCATTTGGCCTCCCATTTGCTACTGTTTAACTTATATCTTAATTTGTTATGAACCCAGAATATAATTTGTTTGGTGCATTCTCAACGATTGCAACATTTCATGAACTGGGAAATGAAAATGCCCACACTAAAATTTAAGCAAAAGTATGGAATCAGGGAGGGCAATATACTTGTGCAGAGAGGCTTTTGATAGGGCCAGGAATCATGGTTGTGAGCCTTGAACTTTAGAGGGTAGGCAAAGCATTTTTATCCGAGTGGTTTAAAGAAGTTTATATTAACCTCACTTTAGCTGCTATGGCCCAGGCCAGTGGATAGAAGGCTCTAAGCTGGCACTATGCTCTGTTGACCTTGACAGCTGACTATTGCTTATGGTGGCTTTGTCCATAGGCTAAAGACTGTTTCTCCAGAGGCAAATCATCTCAGATTCTGTAACGGTGTTTTAAGTACCCTTTAGCATGGCATTTAGTACAGAGCAGGGGCACATTTGAGAAAGGGTTCATACAGCCACAAGCACGAACTAAAACAGAATACAATCTGATGCCGGTAATGCTTGGAAACTTTGAACAAAAACTGGTAATGTGTAGTTCCATCCGTATCTTGACTACACTGACGTGAAATGCTAGCCTTCCAGTGTAGCAGCCACCCAAGTCATATTCAGAAGGCATTTATTGAGCATCTATCGTGAGTTGGACCCTCTACCAGGACCAAGACATACAGAGATTAGCAGTCCAGAGCTCCCTGAGCTCATGGTGCTCCCTTCCAAAAGCCATTACAACACGAGATGGCAGGGGCCATAATCAAAGCAGGAGTGGAGTGCTACAAAGCACCGAGAAGTCCCTGATGCCAACTTAGTGGAGAGAGCCTGCTCAGAAAGCTTCCCCAAAGAAGTGACATGTTACCTGAAGCTTCATGGATTGGAGAAAGCCAGCAAAAGAGAGACAGAGAAGGAAGGAACATTCGGAAAGAAGGAGTCACCTTTTCTCGGAGGGGATGAATTCAGGAAGTGTCAAATAATCTAGCTAGAGGGAAGAGAAGTCCCAAAAGGCCAAGGAAGAAAGAGCTTCAGAAGAGAAATGTATGGGGAACAAGAACATAATGGTGAAGGATTTTAGCCAGAAAGTGACAAACTGAAATACACATTTTAGTTCTTGCTGCAGAGAGAAGCTAATAATAATATTATTAGGTGATGGTACCAGGAGGTGGAGCCTTTGGGAGGTGATTAACTCAGTAAGAATTAGTGCCCTTATAAAAGAGGCCCCAGAGAGATCCCTTCCTCCAGGTAGAAGCAGATCTTCACCAGACACTGAATCTGCCAGTGCCATGATCTTGGGACTTCCCAACCTCCAGAACTATGGGAAAGAGATGTTTTTTGTTTTTTGTTTTTTTATAAGCCACCTAGTCTGTGGCATTTTGTAGAGCAGCCTGAACAGACTAAGACACTAACAGTTATTGAATGTTTACCATATGCCAGGCTTCATGCTTTGAGAAGTAAAATAACTTGCCTCAGATTGAACAGCAAGAAAGTGTACTATTGGTCCCAAGCCATTGTTATTCTACACTCTGCTTTTAGTCATTTTGCTCTACCACGTCCAACCAGTTCTGAGACTAGGGCACCAAAGTAAATCATGGTGCCTTTATCTTCCCCAAGCAAGGCCTTCGCTGACAAGGCTGGCTTCTCCGTCAGTTTGATCAACACTGTGGGAATATTTACTATGAAACTGAAGTTGATAGAGAAGACGAAAACAAAAACAAAAACATAAAAACAACTAACAAGAAAGTAGTAATTTGTACTTTGCCTGAGAAACCCTTATGCTTGACCTGTAAATCGATAGACTCCAGCCCAAAAAAATAGGGCACCATGGAAAGAAGCTTCAAAGAGAAAGGTAGAAATCAAATTTGGTGTCTTGGGGAAGAGGGAAAAAGGCATCTGCTTGTTAAGCTGTAACTCTAAATTCTTTGCATATCATCAGATGTATAAGTGACTCAAAGAGAAGGTGTCACACATCATTTATCCCAAGCAATGATTTCTGTGTTGGCCCCTTGTCTTAAGAAAACAGGAACAGCGTCCGCATCTACTTTCATTCTCCTAATGCCACGTAGAACACAGCTCTCTTCCCCAATGGCACTTGTGAAAGAATGACTATACAAAATAAAGACAGAAAGAAGAAAAGGTATATGTTTACTCAGAGATATGTCAACTTTAAAATGGGAAAAAAGAAACAGGAAATTTTTCGTTCATATTTTTCAAATACTAGGGAGCTCTGGCATGTAGTCGAGAAAATAATTTTCTACCCAGGCGGCTTTATCAGCTTAAATGATTCCCTTATTAATCAGAATTTCAAAAGGCAGTAAAATCCAGTACAAAATAATGGAATTATTTGGGGAATTGATGCCAAGTGCTTAAACTGTAGCTTCCTGATGTATCCCCCTTTCCTTTTAAACATGCACTTTAAAGTGCAACTGTCAAAGGTCTAAATTATATCAGGAGATCGGATGTGACAGTATCCGACTAGCCACAAATTGTTGAGAGCTCTGCTCTGGTCCAAGCCATCATGATCTCTCACCCAGATGACAGTAATCACTCCTAAATGGGTCTCCCAGCTCTCAGCCATATCTCCCTACAGTCTTCTCCCTACAAAGCAGCCCGTTCATTTTCATTGCTGCACGATATCCCGCTGTGTTAGTATACCTCGATTTATTTATCCATTCTACTGTTGATGGGCATTTGGGTGGTTTCTTGCTTGGGTAGTCACAACTACCCAATTCATCTTTTTGGTAAGCACACAGACATTGTTTAGTTAGTATACTCCTGGCAATGAATTTGCCGGGTCATAGGGTATGTATATATCCAGTTTCAGTAGATGCTACGAATACTTTTCTAATGTGGTAATTAACATTGTGTTTTGTTTTGCTCTTCTCCTTATTCCATTCAGCCTTTTACATATCTTGTTTTCCCTTTACATTTTTCTTTCAGTGTTTAACAATAAATTAAAATTTTTAAAATTTTAAAGAAATCATTCTGAAAAAGTGAAGATTCTTCATAATTGAGGCTATTCAAAACAATATGTTCCAAACTCCAAAAGCATTTCCATGCGGCACTCCAAAGTATTCTGAATGATGGTGCACTGTTGGGAAAACAGGCAACCCCCTGCCACATCATTTTGTAGCAAACACATGAAAAAGCCCTGGAATGTTTATTGATACAATCAGTCATATGACAGCGATATTTTATGAGGGATTTGAGATTATCTTTGCCATTGCTTCACCCCATTAGCAAAACTCACTGACTATGATCATTATCCTAAAGCATCTAAAACCTCTGTTGTCATTCACGTCCAGGTCTATTGTATTATTTCAAGATGACACAGGTTTAAATCAGATTTACTTTGATTATCTGGATTTGAACATTTTCTTTCTTTGCCCCTGCTGTCCTTGTCCTGACCAGTTTGGATCTTACTTCCAGTATTTCCTCCTCAGTGGAGGCTTTGTCCTTGAGAGGTTCTCTTATTTCATAGTTTCAAGAGTTCCTAGGTTCCAGACCCCAGCCTAGCCACAATCAGACCTTCCCATGGTCTGTTTACATACATCCATGAATTAGAGCCTGCAAAGTACTCTTCCAGCTTGCACTGAAGATGGCATCATAAAGCAGAAGGAACTTGGATCATTGTATGAGTCAAGGTACCAGCAGGGAACACTGATACAGTCAGAAGAGAAAATACTTTAAAGTTCGAAACAAACGTTTTTGAATAGGGTGGGGGGGGAGAGGAAAAACCAAGAAACAGACTTTTAACTCTAGAGAACAAACTGATGGTTACTGGAGAGGAGGTGGGTGGGGAGATGGGTTAAACAGGTGATGGGGATTAAGGAGGGCACTTTTTGGGGGTTTTTTTTTCCTTCAAAGATTTCATTTATTTACTTGACAGAGAGAGAGAGATCACAAGCAGGCAGAGAGAGAGGGAAGCAGGCTCCCTGCTGAGCAGAGAGCCCGATGAAGGGCTCGATCCCCCGGACCCTGAGATCATGACCTGAGCCGAAGGCAGAGGCTTTAACCCACTGAGCCACCCAGGCGCCCTTAAGGAGAGCACTCGTGATGAGCACTGGGTATTGTACAGAAGTGCTGAATCACTAAATAGTACACCTGAAACTAATATTACACTGTATGTTCACTAACTCTAATTTAAATAAAAATTTGAGAAGGAAAAAAAGACTACTGATAAGAGCAGACAAAGTTAAAGGATCTAACAAAGGATGATAGTAGGCACCCCCCCATCTCCCCACCCCCCGCCCTGGGACTAGGAACAATGGAAAGTTGTTCTTACACTGAGCTCTGAAGGAAAAAGGGGCTAAATCAGCAAAGCGACACCTGGTGAAAGTTGTAATCTTGGAAAGGGGCCCCAGGAGAGGAATGAGCCATGGCTGAAAAAGCAAAGATCCTGACCTATCCTCCTTTCTCTGTCTTGTCTCCCATTGGTGCCTCTCATTGGCAAAACCCCCTGGGAGCCACGAGACAAGGGAGTTTATGTGATGCAGTCTGTAGGAGCCCAGAGCAGGGTGGAGAAGGCAGCGCACAGGTGTAGGGGGGCCAAATACAGATGATCCAGCAGCATCCCTGAGTCACCGCCTGGAAGGGGGCCGTGCAGGACAGCAGTCTGACCGATAACACACACATTAGTCTCAGTATGTGTTAAATGTTAACCTGTGAAACCTCTGAGATTTAGGGGGTGTTGGTTGTACAGTTAATCTACCCTACCTAATGCATCTAGTATATTTGCATTTTCACATTATATCTTTTGTATCTGAATTGTTTTTCCAAAACTATCAGGGGAAAAGTGTAACTATACTCTCAAAATGTAAATGAGTAAATTTCACAAAGATTTTTCACATAAATTGTTAATAATTCTATCTTGAGATTATAAATAATTACTCTGCCTTCAGATGTTCCAAACAGCTGCCTTACAATGACAGCTCAAAGGGGAAGAAACTGTAGGGGGGATAAAACAGCATTTTTTGAAAAATGAGACTATAAGAAGGAGAAAATACCATGGTAAAATAGTCAAGTGAATACCATAGAAAAGTTCTTTTCAAGACCGCCCACTCGCATTTCAACTCACCTCTTTCCTTCCAGCGCTGCTTCCCCCTCTCTTCCCCAGTGAAGTACCTATTGCATTCAAACTGACCTCTACTATTTAGAAACCCATCAGGTTTCTCCAATAGCCTCTTTTCACCTCCTCTATCCCTGCTACATGGAAACATCACTCCTGGGCCTTGTTACATGAGTGGTTAGCCATCAATGCTCCAACAATCACAGCTTGATCACATCATAAGATAATTGACAGTTTATTGCCTTTCATCCCAAATGATGGCAAGCACCTGGAATTGGGGGCAATTTGTACATCTTCTTGTCTTTGTGCATCTTCTATGCCTAACTCTGAATCTGAATCTGATGTACACCATCCCTTCAGTAATGGACGGATGGATGGATGGACAGACAGATGGATGGATGGATGGATGAAGTACTATCAGAACATTATAGGAAAAAAGAATAGTATGAACATGAAACCAGGAAAATAGAAGGTAAATTCTAGGAATCGCAAGCATCCAGTTGGATTGTTATAAGGATGTGGGTAGGAAGGTGGCAGGTAACAAATATTGAAAATATTTGTAGCAAACACATGAAGACGAAAAACAGTTCTCAGGGCCTTGAATGTCTGGCTAAGGCAGCTGGACTCAAGCTGCAGAGAGTTGAGGAATGACAGAGAGCTGATGAACGGGAAAAAGATGAGATCAGATTGGTGTTTTAAGGCAATTAATCTGGCTGTTAGAATATCCTTTCCTTTTTGATAATATATTCATTTTCTATCAAGAATAATATATTCACATTCTATCAAGAATTTTCTTTGTCTTAACTCAAACAAATCGATCTTATGTCGTGGGTTTGGGCAGCCCTGATAAACATTCCTTTTTTCCAAAGAGCTCAAACCAGCATGTGTCTAGGTCAGCCTTGAGTAAAGTGTTGTTTTGCAAATTTTTTTCTTTCTTACAATTAGTCTTTATGCTACTTCTCAAGCCAGCAACTACATTATTTTGATGCAACACCCTGAAATTAATTCTGAACTGCTCCCCAAGGCCCAGCATGTGGTTACCAGCAAATGCGCACCCACAGCAGGGAGTGTCCCTGGAGACTTCTATATGAGATTCTCTTATAAGACAACATTTGCTGATAGAAATTCCAGTCATATTTCTTACTAGAAATAATTTTTAATGGCACATTCGAATGAACTCTTGCCATTTGCAACAACATGGATAGAGCTAGAGAGTATACTGCTAAGCAAAATAAGCCAGTCAGAGAAAGACAAATACCATATGATTTCACTCATATGTGGAATTTAAGAAACAAAACACATGAGCAAAGGGGGAAAAAAAGAGAGAAGAAAACCAAGAAATAGACTCTTAACTATAGAGAACAAACTGATGGTTACCAGAGGGAAGTTGGTGGGGAGGAAGGGTGAAATAGGTGATGGGGATTAAGGAGCACACCTGTGATGAGCACTGGGCGATGTATGGAAGTGTTGAATCACTAAACTGTACACCTGAAACTAATATTACACTGTATGTTAACTAAATGGAAATTTAATTAAATAAGTAGATACATAAATACGTAACACATTTGCCCAAGGAGAAAAATTATCTTTCAACATTATCAGAACCATTTTAATTGAATAGACCAATATTAAAAATTGGACCACCATCCTTTGACACTCACATATTACACAATTTATCTGCCATAAGCCACTCTTTGTAACAATGCATGTGTACCAAATCAACAAGTGATAACTTCAGACTATTTTGGATAAAAGTTGTATCTTAAAATGATAAAGTTTTACAAGTAAACATTAAAGTTCAGCATGCAAATTCAGTTGATATTTTGTTTTTAATAAACTAGAAAAATTTATTTTCTCTAGTTTCCCAAACCTATTGCTGATCAGAAAAATAAATAATTACAAAGAACACAAGTCCAAGACAGTATTACTGAGCCATGTGGTATGAAAGGAGATAATGAAGGCTTTGATATTGCCCAGATGGACTTCTGGAGTTACCTTTTTAGATATCTTATATTCATTCAGTAATCAACATTTCAGAAAAGAAATGGATTACTCTGAGATTGAAATATTTTGAATATAAAAGTAAAGCAAATCACTAGACTTGAGTGATCTTTCAGTATTTTTTTTTAATTCCAAGATAGATCATGGAGAAGACTCAAGCTGCATGCATAACTAAACAAGAAATCAACTCAGATTCTCATTTTCCTATTGTTTTATACTTCATCAACCCATCCTCTCCTTCCCAAAGTCCGTTCCTGGGTCAAGTAGTGGGCAAAGAAAGCAATCTCCCCCTCTTCATGCTGTGATATAGGCTCTTCTTTAAGAATCCGAGGGCTCTGATGCAAAGCACTGTAGAAGTTTTGGGAGATGGGTGGGTGAATAGATGCTGACCCAGAAAGCACTGGGTACCATTAGCCCTCCAAGAAATGAGCTCACTCTCAAGCTTTGCTGGACCTTGGTGTAAACTTCCTGTTTAAATTACAGGAAGCTCATCCCCTTCATCTGGTCTGGAATCATCTCTTTAAAAATCAAATAAATTTCTGACAGAACCATCCTGCTAAACTAGTCATCATGGTTTTACTTTCTGCTCCAACAGCCAGTATGACTCTCTCTGCCCAGTTTGGTTAATTGATATTCACAAGGATTAATATTTCTCTTAAAAAGAGAGATCTTTCTGACCTTGCTGATTTCCTAAAGTCAAGTATGCACATGGGTATCTGCTTTATCAGCATTTCTACAAATTCTGTTTTTCCACACATTTAATTCATATGCACATAAATATATGTAGATCATTTTTAAAGTTTTGTATCTGGAAGAAGATTGAAAAAATTTTTATAACATTCCAGTTAACTCTGGATAATCACAGAGTAAATATCTATCACTTAATTTACCCTAAAAAATCTTGCATCCTAATACCTGCTCTAGTTAAACATTTGCTTATTTTGTTTTTGAGTATTCAATATATAATCAACATAACAACTGCTTTGCTGATATCTTAATTCCCCTCATTTTTATTTTTTAAGCAGAAGAATGTTTTGAAACTCAAATATTTTACTAATATTATCTAGGAAAATCTGGACGAGGTGGACCTTGCCTTCCCTCTGGAAGAAACTTACCTATTCCCATTATGAATTCAAGGAACTGCGAGCTTTGTTCACATCCCAGTTCCTTCAACATTATCTGTATGCTGCAGAGTCCTTTGAAACACAAATTCTCTTACCAAATGTCCTGCTCCAAGGGAAAGTTTATGAGCTATAATTCTTACCTCAGTCAGAGAAAAGCTATCTATTCCATAGAGGCATTAACAAGATGTCTTTTGGTCCCCACAAGGTGTCTTTGATGTAAATTTCTAGACCAGACAAGAGCCAGATTTTTTATCCATCATTTTAGGTAACCTGGACCCTCTACTATACACTCGTCATACCAAGTATTATGAAATGTTTGAATGAAGTTATTTATAGTTTCAGTGGTAACAGGTATTCTAATTCCTGCTAAATGATATATCACAGTGTGAGATTTCATATCCCATGCTAGGACCATACTACTAGAACCCAAATCCTCCATATTACCCCCAGAGCTTCAGGCAGCAGCTGTAGGAGCAACCTGAAAGGGAATGTTGAGCCATATCACCATTGCAGTTTTGAAGGTCACATGTAACTCACAACTCTAGTCACCCGGAACAGTTGATGCTGTGGAATTATCAAGCTTACTGCTCACAGAGGCTGAAGTCAGTTGGATGCTCTTATCTATGGTGGGGACTCTTCCACCAACAGTTTCATCAGCGTTCCTTCCTGCCCTCAGCAAAATAACGAAACACTTGGGAGCAAATATACAACCCAACAAACTATAACTGGATGCCAAGATTGCAAATATTTCCACAGCTACTTTGAACTTGCCTTTGGGGCTCAAGTAAGCATCAAGTAAACTCAAGTAATCTCTGACAAAAGAGATCCAGACGATGAAAAAGACCAGCATTCCAAACATGATGCATTTTCCTTCATAGTAATTATCCGCCAATTGGCGAGCGACAAAGGTTGTTAGAAAGCATAGCAAGGCCAGGAAGACATCGATCCCAACCATAGAGCATAAAAACTCTATAGAACCTTCATCACATTCCATGTTTTTGTACCTTGGGGGCTCCAATACTAAGTAGGCTGTGCATATGCCAGTCTCAACTAGAACAGAGATCAGCACAATGATTTTTCAATAAAGGGAGTGAATGAATACGTCGGGTTTTGGATTTAGAAATTCTGTAGGCTAAAAACATTGAAATAGTCTTTCCAAGAATGCAAAACAGGCAAAGAGAAAAACCCATTGCCATAGTGACCTGGCGGGTCATGCAGGAGCTGTTGTATGGCTTGCCAATGAAAAGCATGGAAGACAGCAGTATGATAATAAGAGAAAGTTGAATGAGAAAGCTCAGCTCCCAGTCATTGGCGTTCACTAGTGGAGCATGCCTGTATATCACGTACACAATTGTGACTGCCAAGACCACAGCACTCCAAAGATAGAATAACAAGCATGAATCCTAGGGCCTCATCATAAGCAAAGAATTCCACCTCTTTCAGCACATACTCGCTCTTTTGTGCATTTGACCAATAGTCTTCACCACATTGTTCACACTCCCTTTGACCTAATAATGAACAAAGAACAGAGAACTGACTACAAGAAAATCAATTGTCCCCTTCAGCTGTGAATAACTCAGAGCAGCCAAAGACCTAGTGTAGGAATCATTGAGATTCCTTTATACAGAATATATAATATCTGAAAAAGAAAAGAAAAGAAAAAGCAGCAATACAATGGTCTTAGAGTGTTCAACTGATATTACAGATTGAGAATTATTTTCAGTTGTGGGAATTCAGTCTCCCTTCTTGGTTTCCACCTATCCTGTATGGGCCTTTTCCAGTAAGATGCCTCTTTCTCTTCCAATTATCCAATTGAGAAGGGAGGTGTATATCCTCATAAACCAGAGAACAATCCACAGATGGTTTCCCATGTATGAGAAAATTAAAGCTACTAAGGTGAAACAATCAAGAGGATTGTGGTAAGGTTGATTAAAATACAAAAATTTATTTTTAAGATTTTTATTTATTTATTTGAGAGCGAAAGAGAGAGTATATGTGAGAGGGAGATCACAAGCAGCGGGGAGGGGGAGAAGCAAACTCCCTGCTGAGCAGGGAGCCTGATGCAGGGCTTCCACCCCAGGACCCTGGGATCATGACCTGAGCAGAAGGCAGACGCTTAACTGACTGAGCCACCCAAGCACCCAAAATACAAATGTTTTCAAGCTTCCATTCAACATTACCGCCACCTACTGAGGGGAATTTTGTCTTTGCTCCCTCCCCATCCTCCAGATGCAGATTCCAGCGAATAGGCAGAAAAGGACTGAGAATAAGAAAGGAAACAAAAATAGCAACCGTGTTGACTAAAGTTGAGAAAAAGTTGGGAGCCTTCAGATGCGCAGTCTCCAAAGGAGAATATTACAACATAAGAAAAAGCTATTTGAGATACATTCATGGTAAATTATCTCTAGTGGATCTCTTTAATGTTCTCTGAAAGGTGCAGGTAAAGATTGGAATTCCCTTTCAGTCACTTCTGACTGCTGGACTGGACTTCTCTTGACGTAACTCAGTGCAGAGACTGGATCACGTGGGGTTCAGGGAGGTGTTCAGGTTACCTATTTTCCATTTGGGGAAAACTCTCCTTGAAATAAATTGTTATTGAAGGCCTTTAGGTAAAGCACATGGACAACTCGTATTATCTTTAAAAATAGAGATAAGCAGAGATAAAAGTACACCTGACCCAATATACTTCAAAAGGCTAAGCAAACCAAACCCCACTAAAATCCTGGTCATGAAGGGCAGCAATTCAGCAAGTTGTGGAGAAGAATTCATAGAGCATTTGTTATGGAATTCATCTGTAAAATTCATCCTGCAAACCTGAAGTAATTATGGCCTTAAGTCCATTGTCTTTAGGGACAGAATTCTTGATCTTATAATTCCAAATGAGAGATAATACAGTAGAATATAGAACTGTAATTCACTTATTTTTCCAATTATTCACTAGTTTTTATATAACTAATGTTTAATCTATTTTAGAAATTGGAATAATTTTAATAATTTTATTAAAATAATTTTAAGTACTTTTTATGAATCCATTTTATGAAGCCAACTCCAGATGTCTGATATTCTATAGTGCCTGAAATACAATTCTGTGTATATAAACAAATTTTCTGTGTATATAAACAAAATAAGATGTCAAAGTAACTAACCTTTGATGATTCAGTGTTTCAAAATATTGTCACGTTCTTTTTCATCATGAGTTCAAACTTAGAGTTTGTGAATATATATTCTCCAACTTTCACGAAGGCAATCTCTCCATTATCGCCTAATTGCCAATTTAGAATATCATAGTACCCAGTCACATCTCCATTGTCATCAATTTCTATTCTCTCTCTATTATGGGTAGTAAACTTAAGTGTCTTCAAATAGTGCATTAGCTAGAAAACAAGAAGAAAAAACAAGAGAATAAAAAAGCAATTTGTAAATATTTGATTGCCTGGAGAACAGGGTTTATGAAGAAAATAATCTCAAGGCTCTTATATTGTTGGATTTTTTTTTCCTTTTCCTCTATACCTTTGTTATCTAATACAACAACTTGTAGCCACATGTGAGCGTTGAAACTTGAAAGGTGGCTGGCCAAATCAAGATGAGCTGTAAATATAAAATACACATGGATTGCAAAGACTTTGTTTAAAAAATGTAAACCATCATTAATAATTTTATATTATTTTATATTATCATGATTATGACATGTTAAAATGCTATTTCAAATCAAATAAAAACAACCATATTTAATATCATCTGTTTCTTTTTATTTTTAAATTTAGTTAGTAGAAAATTTTAAATTACCTGTGTGGCTCATACATTTCTAACAAAAAGCATTAATTACGCATAATGGTGCCTAATTAGGAAATCCTAATACCTCCATATCTAGGGAAGAAAGGATCTTCCTACCTCCCTCCTAGACTTCTTCCATGTATAGGTACCAGTCTACCTCCCCACCAGTCCCTTCCCTACATGTCAGGTGGTAGAGATATGAAGATCAACCAGATCTATTCCCTACCTTGCAAAGCTTAGTGGAGCTGAGTGGAGAGGCTCAGTGGAGAGGCTGAACAAATAAACAGGTACTAATAGTAAAATTCAATGTGCCTCTATGTTGCTGTTGTGGAAAGAGTGTTAAAAAGGCACGGGTGAGGGAGTTAGCTAACTAATTGCCTTAGGAAAATTTAGGAAGTCTCCCCAGGAAGTAGCCATCTGGGCTGGTTTTAGGAAATTAGTAGGAATTTGCCTGACAAATATGGGGGACAAGGAGTTCTAAGCCAAGGGAATAACATGTGGAACAAGGGCCCCTCCACAAACCAGAGAGACCAAACAACTTGGCGGAAAGAGTCTGAATTATGATGTCTGATGATCTAACATCGTATTTTGTCTCTTTCAGACATCATGACCTTGGGCTAGTCATATATCTGAATAAGCACTAGTTTCCTGGTCTGTAAAATGAGGGGAATTATTCCTGCCCTATCTCTGTCATAGAGAAGAATATAACTTGAAGCCTTCAGTAAGTCAATATTCCATCCTGGAACAGGGCCACTCCAGGTTACCTGCCCTTTTATCTCTCCTTCCTTTTACCATATGCTGTTCTCAACCAACATAAAATCTACATCAGAGTTCAAAACACAGTGGCTTTTACTGGCAAGTCTATTGGGAAGAGGCATTTTTTTTTCCCTTTTCAATCTTCAAAAGAGTTAAGAAAGGAAATTTTCAAAAGCTACCAGTCCCTGACCATTCTCTAGAACAACACTGCCATAACTTCATCTGTTTATCACTATTGGATGGTAGGACACAGTTCCCTACCACCCAGGGATACAAAAGAGTTTAGAGATATGTCCAAATAGACCACAAGAGTAAAAAGACTTTACAAATACACATATTCTGATCAAATCTGCTAATGGGATAAGCTGAGAAGAATGTGTATGGAGTACATGGTCATTTTAGTTTTAAATAAATGAAAATTTTTACCTGAGTACATTTATGAAACCTTTTTTTTAATAAAGCATTCTTAATGAGCCTGTTAAACCTTTCTTGTGTGAGGTCCTGCCTTTCGGTTTTAATTTACGGATATCATACAGGGTATGTGTCAAGTAGCATGAATCCTGTGACTATCCCACCAACACTCACCATGACACTGTGTGATCCCTTGAATCCCACTAAAGTCTCTTCTCTGTAATTCTAATACATATTTGTTGCTCTTTGAGCAAATTTAAATTATAATATTGAAATATTCTAATAATAAGTAGAGTTGTTATTTACCATATAGGATCCTTTTTTATTATTTAAAAAAAATACCCAGAAGATTTCTTTTAAAATGAAGGAACTGCCCTATGACCTTTAAAATATAACTTAATTTCTCATTCTTAATGTACCACAACTTCTCCAGTACCAAGGAACATACCTTGCACTCAGATCTTGGTTTACAAATTCCATTTTCCAGGTTGGAGGAGCAAGATGGCGGAGAAGTAGGAGGCGGAGATAGTGACTGATCCCAGAAGTTCAGCTAGATAGTTATCAAACCACTTTAAACAACTACAAACTTAGCAGGAGATAGAAGAGAAGAACAGCAACTCTAGGAACAGAAAATCGACCACTTTCTGGATGGTAGGACGTGCGGAAAAGTGAATCCAAAGCGATGGGCAGACAGACAGCGGGGGGAGGGGCCGGCTCCCGGCAAGCCGCAGAGCGGCGGAGCACAAAATCGGGACTTTTAGAAATCTGCTGCACGGCCCGGAGGCTGCCAGAGCGCGGCGTCGGGGCCTCCAGACACAAAGAGCGGCAGGCGGGAGGAGCGCTGTGTTCTCCGCCTGCGTTAGCGCCGTGGGCTCGCGCCCTGTGCCCCGCGCGAGGGGGAGAGAACCGGAGGCGCCCTCCGCCCAGAGGCTGGAGAGAACGCGGCCGCTTGGGGCAGGAATCTGAGCGCACCCGGCGCGGACTGGGAGCCGGACAGCAGTCGCGGCGCCGGCAGCCACCAGAAACCAGTTTCCTAGACCTCGCGGCTTTGATCTCCGGAGGGTGCAGAGGCTACTGAGGGCCTCTCGGGGACACTGGGA
>CM052898.1:96266936-96363785 GCA_028534135.1 Potos flavus | reverse complement strand
AAAAAAAAGTTAAAAAAAAAAAAAAACAAATTCCATTTTCCAGTAAATGGAAATAGGACTCTTTTGGAGAAATGGCTGACTACTGACATGAAACAGAAGAAGTATGAGATGAGCCCAGAACATCTTGGGGTTCCAGAAAATAAGGAAGCGCTCGCAAATGATAAAAATGTGTCAAAAGGATATGAAAACCAGCTCCAAGTGGCTCCCAATAGTCAAATCTGGGAAATTTTGAGCAACAGAATAAATAATGATAGTTGTGGATTGTTCTACTTGAATTGAAATAAATATCCTTGAGTCCATATTGATATAAATTCTAGTTAATAAATGTAGAAGGAATGAGGGAAATAGAAAATCACCGTTTTTTAAACAACACAGTAATAGCTGTTTCAGGCAAGAATCATCATCAATGGATGCTAAAATTTGCGGCAAAGCCATGATGAGAAATGTTATTTTCAGATCTTCAAACTATTGGCCCCGCAATATAATTGTTAATTACAAAGGGAAACATAGATACTTTCAGTGGAAAAGCAAGGTGACATCACTAAGTGATGAAAGTTAATGTCATAATAATCATTCATAATGACATCATGTACCTCCTGATATGTGACATAAAAAGAATACATCACTTCTATGGTATTCTTGCCAAAAATGCATAATCTCAATGCAATCATGAGAAAAAAAAATTAGCAAAACCCAAAACATTTAAAAATAACTTGCCAGTACTTATAAAAAATATCAGTCACAAAAAATAAGGGAAGAATAGAGAACTACCACAGATGGGAGAAGACTAAATAGACACAAACTAAATGCTTGGGGGGGGGGGTCAATTTTAAAAATAAAAATAAAGCTGTGGTGGTTCTGACTACTGCAGACTCTATTGGGAGAGACAAGCAATTTGGTATTGCTAGAGAATAAAAGGCTTAGAGTCATTGAAGGAATGATAAAATCCAAGACGCTGACAGTGCCAGACCACAGATGGCATGCTTTATCCCGTATGGTTAAGAAGGGAGGTACTGAAGGATGTAAGCAAAGGTTAGGTGTGCGCCTTGCTGAGATCATTCGGGCTACTGTGTCCCAACATATCATAAGGGTTATGTGTCAAGTACCATGAATCCTGTCATGGATTTGGAAATCAGAGCGCCATATCTCCAAGATGACTCCTGTTAGTCTTCTCCTTCTGGCCTTCATGCCTTTGCATAGCCCCTCCCGCACTGCAGAGAGGTTAAAGTTTCCCTCACAGCTAGGTATGACCATGTAACTAAATTCTGGCTAATGAATTGTAAGGAGAATTATATGTCATTTCCAGGAAATATCCAGAAATGGAGGGATGTACACATCTTTGCCCTTTCTCCTTCCTGCTGATTACAGTATGGACATGATGGTTGAAGTCCAAGTAGCCATTTGAGATTATGAGATGAACCCACATATTGAGAACACTTAAACAAGGTAGAAGGAATCGGGATCCCTAAGCCATCTTTCAGTTCTAGAATGCTAATCTCTGAACTTCACTTAAGTGAAGGGGGAAAAAACTTATTTTGCATAAGGTACTGTTTTGAGGGGGTTTTCTTTCATTCACAACAACCCTAATAAGAACTCTGTTAACAAATGGGAACTTAAAAATGCTCATTTAGGTCACACGAGCAAGCTATTCTTTTAGGTAGGCGTGTGATTAATCGTATCTATTAAATACAAAAGCAGATCAAAGGTTTTATTAGTATGAATTCTTTTACTGTCAAACTATATAATGAAGTAAAACAAACCAACGACTTACCTGCCAAGGCTCAAAGTCAGGTATATATGCACAGGTGTTTCCTGGAAGGTATGGCCCATTCCTTCTTCGCATCTATTTAGACCATCCAAGGCATAAGTCACAGAATACACGGCTTATTTGACATTGTTTGTGATTCTCAGCTGAGACACATCCAGATACATATTTTTAAGATCTCTCAACTTCTCCTCTCTCGTACAGAATTTATCAGACATGGCACGTAATCTGTCATCCTTACCCGTCACATTTACTCTATGGTCAACGTTGTATGGAACACTGCTGTTGGGTCAAGTATAGTTTAAAAGCAGTTTGCCAGAATTCAATGGTCAGGACATCATTTGGCTCCTTGCCAGGATGTATAGCATAAAGAAATTCTTTTAGGGGCGCCTGGGTAGCTCAGTGGGTTAAGCCTCTGCCTTCGGCCTGGGTCATGATCTCCGGGTCCTGGGATCGAGCCCCGCATTGGGCTCTCTGCTCAGCGGGGAGCCTGCTTCCTCCTCTCTCTCTCCTTGCCTTCTTGTGATCTCTATCAAATAAATAAATAAAATCTTTGAAAAAAAAAAAGAAAGAAAGAAATTCTTTTAATCCTGGTATATTAGCTCTTGGTATTGCAAATCCAATACTTCCACCAAAATATGGGAAATATTCAGGCCTTGTGATGAGGGCTGAGGTAATCCAGGTTTCAGTTGCTATGCATGTTCTGTCCGTTATGTTATGGTGAACCATTTCCAACACAAAAGGACCGAGGTCAATATCAGATGCATAAAGCATGACTCTGGCAGTGGAGTTCTTTATGGAATCAATAGCTTTCTGCATTTTCTTGTTTGAACAGACTTTGGGAATGATTCCAGAGAATGCAATACAGAGGTTGGCACTCTCCATTCTTTCCCTAAGAGTTTTTACTCCATATTTTCCATAATCATCATCAGCTGCTATGATGACTATCCAGGTCCACCCCAAGTGTTGGATGAGTTGTACCATTGCATTCGACTGGATCTTGTTACCGGCTACTGTGCAAACATAAGACGGAGACTGGTGTTTGTCACTAAGAACTGAGCAGGTAGAGGCATAACCCACCTACAATTGAAAATATTTGTATTAGGAAGCAATAGCCAAATCGCATATCACAAAATCTCTGAATATTTTTATTGGAGAGGGAGGGGACTTAATAGTTTTTCCCCCTTCATTCTCACATCCTTCCTCAGAAGGACATGTAGTCTGCTCCCTGGCCCATGGGTGGGGACTGTTTGGGGAACACTTAGACCTCCCTATGCACCCTTTTCCCACCCCACTCCATGGGAGTCTGAGGAGCTAATTATTAAGATGATAACATTCAATGCAGCACTTTTCACAGCTGGAGGTCATCTGCCCTTTCATCTATGTTCACATAAGACTAGATGTGGGAGTCAAGCCATCCAGGCGCTGTCTCAGCTCTAGCTGCTCATGCACAGGGACGATGGAGCTAGTGGACTCACAGTCTACTTGGCAGCCCAGTTCCCTCCTGTTCTTCCTCCCTCCCCCGTTCCCTCAACCCCTCCTCTGTGTGTGTACGTGTGTCTTTCCACCACCACTCCTTTCCCTCTTTCTCTTCTCTTTCCTTGTTTCTCTCCACCAGGACTGCTAAGTGTTTAGGTCCTGAGACTCACTGGAGGAGGGTGGTAGGAAGCTCTACTACACCCGCAGGTCTAGCCGCAATCTCCAACAAAGTTCTAGAAGCCCTCATTTTACAGGTGCTTGTGTAGAAAAATGAAAAAAAAATTTTTTTTTTTTGCATTTTGCCAGTGATTCTTGTGTGTATTTCCATCAGTACCGTGAATTCTTAAGCCTTACATGCGTTTCTGCTGTGCCTTACCCCCAGTCTCCCTGACTCTCCAATGAGGAACATATGCTACATTCTCCCCTAACCCATTCCTTGTTATTAATATGTCACCATCAATAGGGCCTGCTGTATTATAATTCCATGGCCCCATGACTGTCCATTCCTTTATAAGAGACAAAATATTCCTATTTTCTGTTTTCTCTACTACTTGTCCTATTCTTACTCCACTGGCTAAAGTTTACGTTCTGCTTTGGAAACTCGCTAGCAGCAACATCAGGGAGGTCATACATAGGAAAGAATCTCATTTAGGAAGCAGAGATGCCTGACTTTTAATTCTGGCTCCATAGTTAGTGTAAGATTGTGGACAAGTTACTTAAACCCTCTGAACCTGTTTCCCCATGAGTAGAATCAGGGTAATAACATCTACATCTTAAGTACATTAAGTACACCTAATACATACTCAGTATATTATAATGAATAATGTACACATTATATTAATATATATGTTATAATATATAACGATTTAACATAATCAGCATATTAAGTGAAACAACCAACGTGAAAATGTCAAATGGATTTCTTTTCCTTCTTTGCAAGGATTTAAATGAGAAAATCAATCTAGAGTTTTCTAGCCAACGTCTGGACCACAGGTGGTTTTTGGTGGAAGATAGAGCTCACAGCAACCATTCGACTGTGTTGCGTGAAGCCCATGCCTAAGATGTGAGCTGCGTCACCCAACCCCTCCTCTTGGTTCGGGTTCTCAGTATTTTCCTGTGCCTCCTACATTTGTATTTGTAGCTTGATAATAGAAATATGATGTAAAGACTACTTTTTACAATGACTTCCAATTCTCCCATTACTTTAGTAACACAAATAAGCTTAATCATCATTCATATTAATAAATCCTGACTATAATGTAATGACCCAGACTTAGAAATAATTATAGAATTTTATTTATATTTTCTTAATAATCCATTCTTCCTAATATCCTCTGTTCTTAAGTTGAAACATGTCACAAGTCTCCGAATTTAAAATAATCAGATGGTCACCAGAGGGGTGGTGGGTGGGAGGATGTGTGAAATAGGTGATGGTGATTAAGGAGTGCACTTGTTGTGATGAGCACAGGTTGATGTATGGAACTGTTAAATTACTATGTCATATACCTGGACCTATTATAACACTATGTTAACTAACTAGAATTAAAGTAAAAACTTAAAGTAAAAAAAAATGTATTTTAAGTAAAAAACAAAAATTCCATAATGTTATCATCCCAAAATTCTAGCTATCTTGTGAAATCTGCAGGATCATTTCAGTAGGTTAGTGTATGGAACAAAAAGAGTCATGAATAACAAGCTTTAATATAGGCAAGAAACAAAATGAGTTCCTTGTACCACCTAGCACCAACCAACCTACGACCCATCCACCCAGGATTTTTCCACCACCTACTCTGTGCCTCACCCACTGCTATGAGTGTCGTGCCTAGTGAGGTGCTAACTTACCAATCAGTAACTCACAACCTCCAGGCAAAATTTAAAGCAGGATCCTAAGGAATGAAGAAGAGCCCGAAATGGGGGCCTAGGCGGCTCAGTCAGTTAAGCCTCTGACTCTTGATTTCAGCTCAGGTCATAGTCTCAGGGTTGTGAGATCGAGCCCCTTGCAGGGTTAGGAGCTCAGCGGGGAGTCTATTTGAGATTCTTTTCCCCACCCCTCCCTGCCCCAGCTCACCTGTGCTCTCTCTCTCTCTCAAATAAATAAATAAATCTTTTTTTTTTTTTCTTTTTTAAAGAAGAGGCTGAAATAATTTCCAGATAGGCATCAAGTTATACTTGCTGAGCCCAGACTGAACAGAGGAATTAGGGGCAGCCCCTATTATATATGCAAATGCTGGTCTTTGCATCTCATCTCAGCCTTACCTGAGCACCTTACTATACTGCAATTAACCAAACATAGTTTGTGTTTCTTTACAAAGCTAGCACCAAGCACAGTATTCTGAGATACCTGAGTATTACCTGTTCCTTTCTGGTCTGTTACCTTTAGGCTCTCTCTTGGCTTAGAGGACCCCTTTTAATATTTCCTGTAGGGCTGGTTTGGTGTTTGCAAATTCTTTTAATTTTTGTTTGTCCTGGAAGCTTTTTATCTCTCCTTCTATTTTCAATGACAGCCTGGCTGGATATAGTATTCCTGGCTCCTTTTTTTTCTCATTTAGTGCTCTGAATATATCCTGCCAGCTCTTTCTGGCCTGCCAGGTCTCTGTGGATAGGTCTGCTGCCAATCTAATATTTCTACCATTTTATGTTACAGACCTCTTGTCCTGAGCTGCTTTCAGGACTTTTTCTTTGTCACCGAGACTTGTAAGTTTTACTATTAGATGATGGGGCGTGGACCTATTTTTATTGATTTTGAGGGGGGTTCTCTGTGCCTTCTGGATTTTGATGCTTGTTCCCTTCCCCAAATTGGAGAAATTCTCTGCTATAATTTGCTCCAATATACCTTTACCCCTCTCTCTTTCTTCTTCTTCTGGGATCCCAATTATTCTAATATTGTTTCATTGTATCACTTCTCTCTCAAATTCTCCCCTTGTGGTCCAGTAGTTGTTTATCTCTTTTTTTTTTTTTCCAACTTTTTTATTCTCCATCATTTGGTTTTCTATATCACTAATTCTCTCTTCTGCTTCATTTATCCTAGAAGTAAGAGCCTCCATTTTTGATTGCACCTCATTAATAGCTTTTTTGATTTCAACTGGGTTAGATTTTAGTTCTTTTATTTCTCCGGAAAGGGATTCTCTAGTATCTTCTATGCTTTTTTCGAGCCCAGCTAGTATCTTGATAATCAGCATTCTGAACTCTGATTCTGACATCTTACCAATGTCCATATTGATTAGGTCCCTAGCTGTCAGTACTGCCTCTTGTTCTTTTTTTTGAGGTGAGTTTTTCCACCTGTCATTTTACCCAGTTAAGAATAGACGAATCAGAGAACAAAATACTAAAAGGGTAGCAACGACCCCAGAACAATATACACTAACCAAATCAGAAGAGACCCAAAACCAGGGGGAGAAGAAAGGAGAAATAAAATAAAATAAAAGAAAATAAAATAACACCACACACTTGATTTTGGGTATATTTTGGTCTGTTAGAAGAAACTGCCTCCCCAAGTTTTAAAGAAAGAAAAACTTATATATATACAAAAATAAGGGTAAGCACAATGAAGGGATGGAATTTGACTATAAAGATGAAAATTTAAAAAGATTCTAAAAAAGGAATTGATGAGATAAGAAGTTGGTTCAAAAAAGAAAAAAAAAAGAATGTGATCAGGCTAGAGACTAGAACAAACCAACACACTAGATTTAGGGTATATTTTGATCTGTTAGAAGAAACTGTATCCCAAATTTTTAAAGAAAGAAAAACTTATATGTATACAAAAAATAAGGTTAAATACAATGCAGGGAAAGAATATGACTATAACAATGAAAATTATAAAAGATTTTGAAAAGGTATTGATAGGATAAAATAGTTAAAAAGGTTAAAATAGGAAAGAGGAAAAATTTTTTAAAAAATAGAATAAGAAAAAAATAAAATTAAAAAAATTTAACTTTGAAAGACTAGAGAACCATGGGGAAAAAAGCCATGAATCTATGTGTTGTTTTCCCCTAACTCTGGAGTTCTGCAGTTCTCATTGATCAGTGAACTTGGTCTTGGCTGGATGTTTTTGCTGATCTTCTGGAGGAGGGGCCTGTTGTAGTGATTCTCAAATGTCTTTGCCCGAGGCGGAATTGCACCGCCCTTGCCAGGGGCCGGGCTAGGTAATCTGCTCGGGTTCGCTCTCGGAGCTTTTGTTCCCTGAACGCTTTCCGTACAGCTTTGGAGGAGGAGAATGAAGATAGCGGCTTCCCAGTCTCCGGCCGGTAGAAGCCGAGAGGTCGGGGCCTAACTCTTCAGTGCGCCCTCAGAGAAAAGCATTCAGTCCCTCCCATTTCCCTGGTCTCCGGCCGCACTCCAAGCTCAGCCGGGATATGACTGAGTGTTTCTATCTCTGGTGCACGGCCCCATTTGGAGTCTCCAAACCCAGCAGATTCCTGCAGCGCGCTCCCACCCCACTCCCCGGGGGGAGAAAGGAGGAGGCCTCCCCGGATCTGCTGCTTGTGAGGTCCCTGCTCGAAGAGCAGTGGCCCGACTGTGCCTCGGATCATGGTAAGGTAATCCCGAGCTGAGAGCTCCCGGCTCGGCTCCGTCTCTGTAGCCGGCTTCCCCACTCTGATACCTGGGAGTTCTGCCACACTCAGACACCCCTGGTCTTTCTGTGACCCCATGGGCCCTGAGACCACACTGTCCCCTTGAGGGCTCCACCCCCCGCTTAGCCTCTGGAGCAACGTCCCTCAGTGGAGCGCACTTCTAAAAGTTCCGATTTTGTGCTCCGCTGCTCTACTGCTGGCCGGGAGCCGGCTCCTCCCCGCCACATGTATCTCCTCAGATTCATTTCTCCACATGTCCTACCTTCCAGAAAGTGGTCGCTTTTCTGTTCCTAGAATTGCCGCTCTTCTTCTCTTCAATCTCCTGTTGAGTTTGTAGGTGTTCAGAATGGTTTGATAACTATCTAGCTGAATTCCTGGGACTGAGGAAATTTAAATCTCCTACTCCTCCGCCATCTTGCTCTGGATCTGTTCTTCCCAGTTTTTTTTTGTTTTGTTTTTTTTTATTCTTCCCAGTTTTAACTAAACTTTGATCTGTGTAAAAGCAAGGAGGCACCTGGGTGGCCCAGTCAGTTAAGCATCCGACTCTTGAGCTCAGCTCAGGTCTTGATCTCAGGGTCATGAGTTCAAGCCCCACATAGGGCTCCACGCTGAGTATAAAGCCTACTTTTAAAAAAATGTTTTTAATTAAAAAATTAAAAGCAAGGACCTCAAGAATTTTTACTTACTATCATCTGTAGCCATAGTATCCAACTCCATATCTTCTACTCAATAAATGTTTTTCATTAAATGTCTAATTGCAAATTGCCCTGCTGGGAGATTAGATTTTTCCTCCATGTTTCTTTAATTTTTTTTTCAGTTTAGTTTATCTTTGTTTTTTATTTAATAGATAGTTACTGAGTTCTACTAGTGCTAGACATTATAAGTACAACACAGAAAAAGATAGGCACTGCAGTGTACAGGTGAAGAAACAGAAAAATAGCCAAGCAGTGCACCAAATCATAAAAACAGTGATAGGGATTAATTTAGGGGCCATGAAATAGAAAGGATGGACCACACCTGGGAGGACAGAACAGCTAAGCTGAGGCTTGAAGGATGACATAAAAGCAGGGATGAAAGCTGCAGACAAAGGGGACAGTAGGTGTGACGGCACATTCTCAAAAAGAGAACATGAAACATTCTAGGAATGGACAGATCTGTCCTTTGGGAGGCTGAAGGGGGAGTGGGTGTGGCACAGGGAAATGGAAACTAGAGAACCAGAAGGTGCCAGAACAGGAAGGGCTTCATCATCCTGTGATAGCTGGTTTCCAAGTTTACTTGGGGATGAATATAAATCAGCATACATGGTTTCGAAATAAATACAGCAATATCTTTTTTAAGGTAATATAGCAGTATATTTCAAGAGCAAGAAAAACATCCACCTGCTTTGAATCAATAATCCTACCCCTGAGAATTTATCTGAATAAACCGTTCTTCCCAAAGGAAAATGCTCTGTATACCCCCAAACTGTTTGTTACAGAATTATCTATAATACCAAAAAACTGGCAAGAACTTACATGCTCAGTGATAATAAATTATGGTATATTGACTTGATGGGAACATTTTCCATCATTAAAAGACTATAATTAGAGAGATTATACAGCGGCATGCATATAATATGAAGTGAAACAAACCATATGCAGTGGTTATTTCTATACTATAATTAAAATTACATATAAATTATAAGAACATTTGGATAAGTATCAATAGGAAAATTTTTATATTTGTTTATTTTTATTTTTTAAAGATTTATTTATTTATTTTAGAGGGGTGCAGGGGAGGGACAAAGGGAGAGGCAGTAAGAATCTTAAGTAGACTCCGTGCTGAGCACAGAGCCCTCAGGCGGGACTCAGTCTCATGACTCTGAGATCACGACCTGAGCAGAAACCAAGAGTCCAACGCTCAATGTACTGCACCACCCAGGAGCCCCCAACAGGGAAATTTTTTTAATAAGCAGATAATAAATACTGGAAGGGTGGGATTTGAGACAATTTTTCTTTCATTCTCTGATTTCCATTATGATATTCACAGTACTGTTATACAACGAATACCTTTTTTTCTCAGAAAATTTATCTAAATTCTAACTTCATTTAGATCAACCAAAACAAGAATTAAAATACACTTTCTCCTTCCATTTCACTGCCTTTCTCTTCTCTGAACAACATTTTCAGAATAATAGAAAAGTGTTCCTCTTCTGTGTAACTTAACTGATGGCCAAGCAAAACGAGTATCTTGTTAACGTTGGAGAACAAGACTTCTCCAAACTCAGCTTGAATTTCTAGATCAGGTCTAGCTAGGTTACTGGTGCCAAAATGAAATTACTACCGGATTAGAACCATTTTGGCCCCTGAGCACATCCTAAGCTAGGCCAGTCCCAATGGGACGCTCCAACCAGGAGGGAAAGTTGCATCACAGGGAGGAGTACTGAGGGTCTTAAAGAATACTGGATGGAGATGGGAGGAAATTTGCTGACAGGATGGGTGAAAATGAGTTGTAACTTTGAAGACCATATATCAATTTTTAAAATGGAATGTTAATATCCAAAATGTATAGATATATTCAAGATGGACTAAGGTGCTGGGGAAAGTTTTAGCTTGGAATAGCATAAACATGAGCAATTTGGGTTTCAGGCTCCGTGACAAGAGGAACATCCACCATGATGCCTTGCATTCCTGAGCCACATTGAGGATAAGGAACTGGCTTTTTAGATGCCCTGGACTCCATGAAATAAGCTTCACACACAAGATCATGAATCAGCAGCAACACTGAATCAGAAGATGCTGAAGAAATCCTTTCAAAGACTCCTTGGTCATATTAAAGTTAAGATGGAATAAATACACACCTTATCTCTCCCACTGATTATAATTAAAATCGCTGGACAGAACATGGAAAGCAACCATCAGACTACTCTGCAAATTAAATAAGAACAGTGGACTAGAGAGGGAAATGAAACAAGATGGGATCAGGAAGGAGACAAACCATAAGAGACTCCTAAACTCATTAAACAAACCGAGAGTGGCTGGGGGGTAGGGGCGGGTAGGGATAGGTGGCTGGGTTATGGACATTGAGGAGGGTATGTGCTATGGTAAGTGCTGTGAAATGTGTAAGCCTGAGGATCCACAGACATGTACCTTGGGGCAAATAATACATTATGTGTTAATTAAAAAATAAAAAATAAAAAAATAAAAAGAACAGTGGACTAGGTAAGAAAATCAAAATATCCCTGACACGGTGAATAATTTTTTAAATGAGACATACTTCTCGTGCACATGCGCACACACACACAAACTTTAGCTATGAAAAGAATGCCAAGATTTCAACCACAGTGGACATGTCAAATGATTTCTTTTAATGAAAAGGGTGGATTTTTATTAAAAACTTATCTATTGGCTTTTTTCCAGTTAGCCTCGCTAGGAAGATAAACTTCAAATATTCTGATGAAAGGTGAGGAACAAATTAAGTGTATTTACAAAATGTAAGTGTACTATGATAAACTCTAGTTTTCATTCTATATTTTAGAGATTGAATGTGTAAACTTCTGTGATAAATAATGAACTGATTCTAGAACAATGTAGCTGTGAGCAAAAGCCCTTCTCATCCCTCTTTCCTTTGCTTCCCTGTAAGAATTAGGAGGTCCAGGAAAGAGGTAATGAGATTGATTGCAATCCTTTCATTTTGCCAACAACATTCTGGTTTATCCATCCCTCTAATGATATTTCAAATATGGAGCATGAAATAAGATCAAAGGAAAAGAGTTGTGATCAGTAAAGATTTAATTGTACAAGAATTGCTAAGGATCACCTGGGTGGCTCAGTAAGTCAAGCATCTGCCTTTGGCTCAGGTCATGATCTTGGGGTCCTGGGATTGAGCCCCATGTAGGGCTCTCTGCTCAGTGGGGAATTGGCTTCTCCCTCTCCCTCTAAGTGCTCTCTCTCATTCTCTCGAGTAAATAATTAAAAAAAAAAAATAAGTTGCTATAATTTACAGCATACATTTATAATTACCATGCAGCATCATAGAAATGCTTACTATATAATGTAAAATGCCAAATATAAAATTGTGTCCATACTGTGTTCACAACTATGCAAAAATTATGGTTGCGTTTATATACAGGACTGAGAAAATAAAGGGAAAAGAGCTGCTTTGTTATGGTAGTACAGTAGCGGGTAGTTGTTTTCCTTTGTTTTAATTTCTGGCATTCTTTTCATAGCTAAAGTGTGTGTGTTTATGTGCGCGCGCGCGCGTGCGTGTGTGTGTGTGTACGCACGCACAGGACTATGCACAAACATGCAAATCTAAGCCTTGTTTACCTTTCTTAAAATGCATTGTTAGTAAATTCAGATTATCAGTCGTGGGTCTCATGTCCTCATGTGACAATTTCGGCATGAGGAGAGGAGGGCAGAAAGCTTCTAGGGGAAGGAATCTTACTATGAATATTAGCTCAGAAATAAATGGGCATCCCCACACCATGTATTTTCACCTGAGGAGCGCTTAGTATAATAACAATTCACGATAAAGCTGTAACACTGCATTGCATTGGTGCTTCTCAAACTTAAATGTGTATGTGAATCACCAGGAGGTCTTGTCAAAATGCTGATTCTGATTGGACAGATGTGGGAGGCAGCCTGAGATTCCAAACTTTTTTTAAAGATTTTATTTATTTATTTGACAGACAGAGATCACAAGTAGGCAGAGAGGCACACAGAGAGAGAGGGGGAAGCAGGCTCCCCACCGAGCAGAGAGCTCGACTCGGGGCTCGATCCCAGGACCCTGAGATCGTGACCTGAGCTGAAGGCAGAAACTTTAACCCACTGAGCCACCCAGGCGCCCCTGAGATTCCACATTTTTAACAAGCTTTTAGGTGCTGCCGATGCTGCTGGTCCACAGACCACCCCCTGAGGAGCACTGTGCTCTCCTGTACAAAACCTGTCTTTTTTCTTTCTGAGGTACAGAAGTGGGAAAGGACCCACTTGAGACCAAGCTTTCCTCACTTCTAAACACTCCTAGAGTGTCCACCTTGGAGAAACTGAGGCCCAGAAACAGGAAGTACCTTTCCTACATTAAATAAATGGTGTCAGAGTCATGGCCCCAGTTCCAGACTCTGACTCCCACACCCCGCACTCCTTCATCCCCACCACTTGTGCCTGACATAAAAAGAAGACAAGAAGAGTAGCTTACCCTTCGCGTTTTGTGGATACTGGCTCCAAAATAGACTCATTTGCTGGGATGGTCCTGTAGTTAATAGGAAACAGTCCTCCAATAACAGGTGAGGGATTTTGGCATCTACATACCCATTCAGATCTAACTTGCCGAGCAGATGACAGGTGTGTTCTTCTTCCTCTTCTTTGCCTTCAATGCCAAATTCAGCCCATAGAGAAGCAAGAAATCCTAGAACCAAGCATTTCTTTCTGCGGGCCATCTTAGTAAGGTGAGTTCAGGAGAAACGACCAATGTTAAAAGTGTTATCAAGGCACCTCGATAGAGTATTACAGTGAGTGTGTGCATGCTACCTCCCGGTGGAGTCGGCTTACAATAATATATAAATGACAAAATCGTGGGTGCTGAGGGGTGCCTGGGTGGCTCAGTGGGTTAAAGCCTCTGCCTTCGGCTCAGGTCATGATCTCAGGGTCCTGGGATCAAGCCCCGCATCGGGCCCTCTGATCAGCAGGAAGCCTGCTTCCTCCTCTCTCTCTGCCTGCTTCTCTGCCTGCTTGTGATCTCTCTCTCTGTCAAAAAAATAAATAACATTTAAAAAAATTAAAATAGTGGGTGCTGAGTGTAAAAGAGTCATTTCATTTTGTAGAAATTATCCCTTTCTTTTTTATTATATGTCAGCCTCATTCATTCTCACATCAGCCGCCCTTGTGGGAGCTGCTCCTGCCCCAAAGGTTGGGGGGGGGGTGTTTTGCTTCATCACAAAGTATGAAAAAAAGATGACATCGGGCCGACCTCTTTACTTCAAGGTATAGAAAAAGTCAGGTGGAAAACCTTCGGGGATTTGGAAGACATCATTTTGAATCGGCATTCTGCCACTTGCATTAGTGTGAGGTGGCATGCCACCTAACTTCCATGCCTCACGTCCTCCTCAGTGACTAGGATCATTATAAGCCACCCTAAAATAATTTTGTAAAGCCCATAAGAGTTCAAGGAACATTTTTCACATACATCATTTTCTTTAACCTCCTTTTCAAGATGAAGTGCTACCCTCAGCTCCTTTTGCTGACTTTGTCACTGGTGAATTGAACAGACTGCTAGAAATAATCTCCTCCTCCTCCTCCCCCACTACGACTACTACTACTTCTGCTTCCTCCTCCTCCTCCTCCTCTTCCTCTTCTTCTTTCTTCTTTCTTCTTCTTCTGGCACAAGGGCCTGAGAATTTCTGGGTTCTTTCCTAAGAATCTCCTCTCCTTTGCCTTCTTTCTAGGCTCCTCTCAGAGAGGTCTCCCAATTTCTTTCTCCAGGTTCCTCTTTGATGCTTCTCAAACACCTCCCCTTGGAGTATAAATTCATAGAGTATTTTCAGAGAACAATTCAATAATATGAATCAGGAGCATGAGAAATGTGCATACCCTTTGGTCATGTGATTTTACTTTGAAATCGTTATCTCAAGGAAGCCATAGAGATCCATATCCACATTATGTATAAGGATATTAAGTATGGTCTTATCTATAATACTAAAGATAGAACTAAATGTACACAATAGAGAATTTCTAAGATCAGTTATAATCTTCACATGATGAAATACAAAGGAGCTATTTAAATCATATTTTAGAAAAATATTTACTCACAAGAGAAAAGCTCACAATATGCTTAAATTGAAGATAACAGAACAAAGCAGCATATACAGTTACATTCTAAATTTATAAAATTTACCAATATGTTACAGTTCTCTTTCACCCATATATTTCTATTAAAAGCACTAGAAAAAAACCATTGCAAACTGAAATCCAAGAGGAAAAAAGACCAAAAAATCCCTTTCCCCACTATTTTAACAAACCAACAGTCATATTTTCGTGCTCGTTTCCAGTCCAGGTTGACACCTCTAACAGTACTTTTAATTACTTTTTGGTGGTAGACTGTGGGTGATTTTAACTTTCTTCTTTATACTTTTCTATATTTTCCCATATGTTCAACAATATTCTTATATTTCTTTTATAAACAAAAAAAATGAGACTGCAAAAAAAGAAAATCCTACTTCTTTTTTATAACTCCTCCATACATGCACATTCAACTCCCCTACCAGCCCCGCCACACACACACACACATACACACACAGTCCTATCAGCAGCACTGTCAGTCACTGGGTCCCACGAGCTTCCACACAGAAGTCATTTCCTTCACCTTGACCCACGGAAGGATTTTCAGCACACATTTGTTGGTTAAGTGTCATCTCTGAACCTGGGGAATCCCCAAAGAGAGTCTCTCCCATGACTACTACTTCCCATGGTTCAGTCTCCCCACAGCCCATGAGGCCTTCACAAGGGAGCACACCCCTGGCCTTGGGGCGAGTGACACTTCCGTCTGTTGAATGTCTGACTAGTCTTAGTTTTCTAAAATGTGGATGGTCCGCAGGTGCTACGCTCAGACTTTCAAAATGATACTGAAAAGATTTAAGGAAAAAGATTTCCAGAGGATTCTCTTCCCTGATATGCTTCAGAGTCTGGCTTCATCCAAACCAGTTGGCACTCTGGGTGACAGACCACTCCTCACCAGCAACCTGAGAATACCTCTCTTAAGCTGTAAAGGCTGGCCTTTCTTGGAACTATCTGGAACTATTCTTCATTCATGTTTGCTCTCTTTCTTACCAGAAGGCAGCTGTTTCTAAGCAATTACCCCTCTTGTTGCCAAGGGCTACCCCTGCACAAAGATATGTTTATCACCAAAGAATCTGTCTTAATTCTCTGGGCAAGAGCTGTGCTAGGGACCACTAAAAAAATAATAATAAAAAAATAAAAAATCACTAAAATAGATTGTTACATGAATAACAAAAACTAGCATTTTTATAGCCTTTTACATCTTGTAGATTGTTTCCACATAGGTCAGAAGCAAGATTCAATGTTGATGAGGCCTCTGGTTGGTGCAGCAGCATCTGGTAGCCAACATTTTTGTAATTCCCATGATGACAGTATATTTTACCAGGGCCGCAAGGACTACATTCTCCGAATATAGTAGAATTCATCAAAGATGAGGCAAAGAATAGGAAAACAACATGAGGGCTCTTGCGTGGAGGGTTTTTATTAAAGGCAGTGATGGATGCTCAATGCCTCATTTTTCGCATATAACATCCTGCGTGCCTGGTTTCCTTTTGTTCATTTTACAGCTGAAGAGATGGGAGTTCACACAGCCAGTACATGCTAACATGCAGATAACAAAACCCATGTGGGAGGGAGACAGGACACAGACTGAGTCCCTAAGGCTGGATCCTAGATCCGGCTTCTTCGCTACCCAGCCCTCTATTCATCTCCCTGAACTGCCAGGCCCTCATCCCCAAACAGCGGGCTTTGGACAAAACGGCCTTTTTCAGAGTCCATGGGTCCTAAGGAGTCAATGGGGTTCAAGTTCTGGGTGAGCCTTTCTAAGGCCCGCATCCAGTGACAGCTTAACCATATGCTGTCACAACAAGCAGTGGCAAGTTGTTTTGTTAACTACAGAGATGAGATTCTTCATTCGGTCTTACTTTGACCCTAATTACCATTTCCATAGGACTGATTCCAGGTACCGTCAGTCAAGGCAAAAGACACCAGATGAATGTTAGTGCAAACGGCCGTGAGTATTTAGTGCCACGTGTCTGCACCCAGACTCCCATATCTGAGTCTGTACATCTTCACCAGCCTCCCCCAAACCTGTTTGGTCCTAGCTGTTCTCCAAGGGCCCTGGCAAATCTCAGGCTCCCTTCCAGGAGCGGTAACAGATTCTGCCCAGACTTGTCTCTGGCTTCAAACAAAGGAAAACACCTGAGCCTCTAAAGGTTACAAGAACCATCTTATTAACAAAGGCTAAAAGAGTACTTAAAGCCTGTTCTATGATTTACAGGAAAAGCTAGGACTCCAAATCTACTGCGGATGACGCTTCTGTGTGCTTCTGAGCCATCGGCGAACTCAAGGCTGGCTGACCGTCGCTTGGTCAGACACAGCTTGTCAGACGGTATTTGACTTTTATATTCCTCTGTCATCCCTTTAGCTTTATAATCATTTAGAATCCTAGGTAATATCCATGCCACACCATCAGATGAATGGACACACTAATCCACCTTATTTTCTCATTTCTCATGCAGAGTTGTCCTAAAACGGCCAAGAAATGAACACGACCCCTAGTTAAATATGTTTAAATTGCTATTTCTGCTTTACAAAATATATACTAGGTTGTTGTTTTTTTTTAAGATTTTTATTTATTTATTTGACAGAGAGGAGAGAGATTACAGGTAGGCAGAGAGGCAGGCAGAGAGAGAGAGGGAAGCAGGCTCCCTGCTGAGCAGAGAGCCCAACGTGGGCCTTGATCCCAGGACCCTGAGATGATGACCTGAGCCGAAGGCAGAGGCTTTAACCCACTGAGCCACCCAGGCGCCCCTATACTAGGTTTTTTTTTAATGTATGTCTCCAACAGTTAAAGAATTGCTACTTGTATTGAATTTTGTGACATTATGACATTATGGCTCGCCAGTATCTTTATCATGAGAAGAAAGGAAGACTAAAAATAAATCCATTTTCATAAGTATATTAGTATGTGAAGTGCAAATTATTGATGAGTGGCTCTGGGATACATTAAAAAGCAGGCTTTGGGATTGTTTTTTTAAACATGTCAATACTAACAACTTGTTAGAGAGAGCCTCCTGTACATCTAAATAGAGAAAGCCCTTGATTACAGTCAAGGAGAGAGACACTCAGACATGGTAGGCATACAAAATTTTAACCAGTCGCCTTGCTGAACTGAGAAAGCCACAGGTTACTATTTCTTGTGCTGCATCTATTTTCAGGGGAACAGTCTGACAGCCTGATTAATCCCCTGTCTCTAACTCAACTGACGCATTAAGCAGCAAACCCTTATCATATAAAACCTAGAGCATCCTTTCTCCCCGGCTGCGTCCCTTGTGACTGAGCTACAGTGTGTCTAACCAGCTCTAACAAAGATGAAAATGGTCAGCAGTTGACTAGAACGGGGAAACTGTTATCATCACAGACTTCCAGACTTCCAGAGAATAAGCATCTATTTTTAATAAAATTTGAAATGAAAACAACCTGACCAGCTTGAACTCATGCCTGAAAAATTTAATCTGCCGGCCTACATCCAATCTTGGGCCCCTTCTATTTCCATTTCCACACTGATGGAAATTGACTATGTCAATCCCCAGTACATTCTTTAAAAATGTTTACGTCCTTATTGAAATGTAATTTACATACCATAAAATTCACCTATTTAGAGTATGCAGTTCAGGTTTTTAGCATTTTTGCCGACTTATGCAATCATTACCACAATCTAATTTTAGAACATTTTTCATCACACGAAAAGAAGCCCATACCCATTAGTAATCGTTCCCCACTCTCCTCAAACCTAGACAATCACTAATCTACTTTTCTGCTGCCAAAGCTTTCCCTATTCTGGATATTTATATAAATGGAATCATATAATATGTGATCATTCTACTGTCTTTGTTCACTTTGCATGGTGTTTCCAAGGGTCATCCTTGTTTTAGCATGGATGTTTTACTCCTTTTTATTATATCCTTTTTATTGCCCGTAACATTCCATTGTATGGATAGGCCCATCTTATTTATCCATTCATCAGTTGATGTGCATTTGGGTTCTTTCCACTCTTTGGCTGTTATGAGCAGTGCTGCTGGAAACATTCTTGTACAACACTTGGTGTGGACATATGTTTTCAATCCTCTTGGGTGGATACCTGGGTGGAGTTGCTGAGTCTCAGGGTAACTATATGTTTAACATTTTGAGAAAGTGCCAAACTCTTTTCTAATATAGCTGTACCATTCCCACAGCAATGTACGATAGTCCCAGGATCTCCACATCTTTGCCACTATTTGTTATTATTAGTCTTCATTTATCATGGCCACTATGGGCCACTATAATGTGGATATGAAGCAGTATCTCATTGTGGTTTTGAATTGCATGTCTCTAATAGCTAATGACTCAAAGAAAGCTATATGTTTTCTTCTAGATACTTTTAAATTTTAACTCTTAAATTTATGTTTACCATACACTTTGGGTTGACTTTTATGAATGATATCAGGTAAGGTCTAAGTTCATGCTGTTGCTGTTTAAATTATAAATAACCAACTATCCTGACACCATTCGTTGGAAAAATCAATTGACTGTAAAGGTAAGGATTTTTATTCCATTGGTCTCTATTTCTATCCTGAATCTCACACTGTTGTGCTATTTCATGACTCTAGTTTTGAAGTAAGTTCTAAAACCAGGAAATGTAAGCCCTCCAAACTTTCTATTCTTTTTCAAAATTGTTCTGGGCCCTTTCCCTTTCATTTTAGGATCATCAGCTCATTAATTTTTAGGAGAAAAAAAAGAAGAAGGAGGACTCTTGACAAGGATTTTGTGAAAGCTGTAGATCAATGTGGAAGGGCGTCTGGCTGGCTCAGCTGGTAGAGCACATGACTCGATCTCAGGGTCGTGAGTTCAGGCCCCACATTGGGCATAGAGCTTACTTAAAAAAAGAGAGACAGACTAACATAGAGCAGTGTGGGGAGCATTGCCATATTAGCAATATTAAGTTCACATAGCAGAAAACCCAGCTCATTTTCAAGGGCTCTGAAATTGCCTTAAGATAAAACCTATACACAACAGGCCTTCCGAGGTCCACCTTGATCCCAGCTCCTAGGTAACTAACCAGCTTCCTCTTTTGCAGCATCCCCCTTCCCACTGCCAACTCAAAATACACTACCAGCCACATAAACCTGCCGTCAGTTCCTGAAACACAGGACACTCTCTTTTACCTGCAGGTCTTTCCTTACTTACATTTGCGCCATATCCCTTGTCAAGACCTTTCTCCTGTAGGCCCCATCACCTGATCCCCTGCTTTTCCTTCATCTCTCTACTTATTTTTCACTCCCTCTGAGAATCATATCCTGAGATCCACAACTCCCCACAGCCCACCTGATTTACTTTTCTTTGTCCTTACATAGTGGACTTTGGGGAATTTGTGGAAAACAGGCTAGTCAAGACCTCAAGCTGGTTGAAATGTCTTGGTTAAAATGGACACTACTGGCCCCTCTTTTGGGCAGTATTAGAAATTTTGGCAGTTTTACAACTGCTCAGATGTCTTTAAACATTGTTATCCCATTTCATAACATTTTCAGGATTTTTTTTTTACTTTGACTATTTTACCTGCTCACATTGTTTATACGGGTTATTATTGGCTGGATGAATAGTGACCCCCTCAAGATGTGCATATTTTAATCCCCAGAACCTAGAAATATGTTACACGACATGTAACATATTTACAGATGTGATTAAGGGCCTTGAAATGGAAAGAGTACCCTGAATTATCCAGGTGGGCCCAATGATATAATCACAAGTGTCCTCATAACAGGAAAGTAGGGGGAAAGATACCATAGGAAAGAGAAAGGAAAGGAAAGATACCATACAAAAGAGAAGGCAATGTGACAAAAGCAGAGATTAGAATGCTGGCAGCCTCTAGAAGCTGCAAAAGGCAAGGGAATGAATTGTCCACTCACAGCCTCCAGAAGGAACCGACCCTGGTGACATTCCGACTTTAGCCCAATGAAAATGATTCCGATTTCTGATGTCCAGAACTGTAAGAGAACAAGTTAATTTTGTTTTAAGCTACTAAATTTGTAGTAATATGTTACAGTAGTAGTAAGTAATACAACAGTAATGAGTTGGAAATAACCTAATATCCAACAGTTGGAGAGGCTCCTAGGTGGCTCAGTCAGTTAAGCATCCAACTTTGGCTCAGATCATGATCTCAGGGTCCTGGGATCGAGCCCCATGTAGAGCCCCAGCTAAGCTCTGAGCTCAGTGGGGAGTCTGCTTCTCCCTTTCCCTCTCCGTCTGCCCATTCGTGCTCTCTCTCCCTCAAATAACTAAATAAAGTCTTAAAAAAAGGGGGGGAGGACCAGTTGGAAACAACCTTGATATCCAATAAAAGGGTTAGTTGGAAACAACCTAAATGTCCACGGGACGGAATTGGTTATATAGCTTCTGATAATTTTCAAAAGAATAGGTGTGGCTTGATCCTTTTTAAAAATGTATTTATTAAAGTTATTAAAGTACACAGAATAATCAGTGTTCATTATGCTAATCTTTTTATTTGTTTTTATTTGTTTTATCTGCAGTGGTTCCAAGGCAGCATTGTTTTTGTTATAATAAGGAAGAAAAGGCAATAAAATAAACTTAAGCAATGAAAAAAATGAGAAAATAAAGGAAAGGATTTGGAATTTTTGAAAGGTTTATTGGATTTGATTTAATTTCTAATTTATATGCATCCAGCTTTTCCTGTATTATTTGTTCTGCATTGCTTTCAAGAACTTTTATATCTTATAAATTGGTTGAAAATGAGTATTTCTGATCTCCAGTTCACATTTTTTAAACCTTTGGAAGTCCTATACATATCATCTTAGAACCTCTACTATTTATGTGCCATAAGACACAGTGCCTACCTAGAAATGATCATTTAGATGGAGAGAATCAGCAAAGCTAAGTGAAATAGAAAATTAGGAAATATGCAATAACATCTTAAGGTATATAGCTTGGATTTTAAAAGAAGGATGATGTGATGTTTCATAAAACCATACACATAGCTTTGCATATGCTTAGATTATTTATACATATCAGGTTCCCCCAATTGTTCAAAATAATAACAGTAATGGCAATGATAACGATATTAACAATAATAATAGTGTTATATTCCACAGTATATTTGTCTAACCAAAAGAAAATTGTCTCACTGTTCATCAACCCTCATAAAAACTATATGCAGCAAATGCTATTTTACTATTAGTTCCACTTTATACATGAAGAACCTAAAGCTCAGAACGGTGAAGCAATAGTCTCAAGGTCACGAAGGTCCTTAGAGGCTTGGATGAACATTCTAGCCAATGACCTGCCCATGGGAGTACACATATTCCAGCTGCCCGTCTGTCTGTAAAGATTTGATCCCCACTCCCTTGGGGATTTCCAGAGAAAAGGAAAATGTAGCCAGAAATTGCTGACTGACATCTTGTCCAGGCTCAAGGAATTGCTAGTACCTAAGGGGTCATGCTGGTCAGTTTGTTTTTTAAAAGAAGTTACTGCTCAACTTGCTGGAAGTGACTTCCAATATTATCGTACAAATCAATAGGATATAGCAGAATCAGAATCTTGAATGATTCCAATGTGTACTCAATGGAACTTATTTTCCACCACTCTTCTCATCGGGCTCCAGCTTGCTCTGGCTCCATTTCTGCTGATGGCCATTGAGGTAGAGTTGGAAGGATATTGGGAAGGAATCGTGGCTCTCCAGTGGCCACGGTACAGGCCATGGGGAATAAGGACACTATTTTAGGGCTGTCCATAGAAACACCTCTCCCTGACATTACTTCTAAACTAAGCCCATGCAATAGTACTGTGTTGAACAAGGTGTCATGACAAACTCAGGGCTTCCTTCAATAGCTGATAGTCTCCCCAGCCTGGACGCTCTCTGACAGCCCCAAACCTGTGTAAATGTTTAACCACACCCTCCCCATGCTCAACCCTACGGACGTGGAGAGCCAAGAAACTCCTCTCTTTCTCAACTCTTTTCTTCCCATAGCACCAGAAGGACTTTCTACTTCCAGGAGGAATTCTATGTCATAGCCTCCTGCTTCCCTATCCAATGAGCTTTTCCTTTTTTTCACATTAATCAAAAATTTTTATCAAAGTATAATTAACATACAATGTTATATTAATTTCAGGTATAAATGTATTGATTTGACAATTCTCTAATATATTACTCAACCTATGAGCTTCTCTTCTACAGGTGGATATCTTTTCCTTTCTTTAACACAAAGCCTCATGATCTTGCCCTGATGGTGGCAAGATTACAGAAAAAAAAAATTTTTAATGACCAAAAGGCAAGTACATGAGGAATTATTTCAAAATATTCATGTCTTTACAATACCAGTGGTTAAGTATGAGGCTCTGTCTCCAGGATTTGGAACCCCAGCTGTGCCACTTACCAATGGCATGACCTTGAGCAAGTCACTTAATTATTCTACACTTCAGTTACCTGATATGTAAAAATAGAGACAATACTAAGCTCTTGGTGAGGATTAAGCATGACTGTGAAACAGCGGTGTAGCACTCAACATAGTCACGGGCACACAACAAAGTACCTAGCTAACATTAGAGACTGAGTGTTTCTTTGTCCCTTAGCTACTAAGGTAGCCATTCACTCACATTTTTGAATTTCATATGCAGGAACACTCAATGAAGGACATCCATCATTTTCTTTTCCTACAATAATAATAAAACTCTACCTCCAGTGTTTTATTTTTATTTTTTTATATATATTTTTTAAGATTTTATTTATTTATTTGTCAGAGAGAGCACAAGCAGGCAGAGAGGCAGGCAGAGGAAGAGGGAGAAGCAGGCTCCCCGCCGAGTAAGGAGCCCGACGCGGGACTCGATCCCAGGACGCTGGGATCACGACCCGAGCCGAAGGCAGCTGCCCAACCAACTGAGCCACCCAGGCGTCCCTACCACCAGTGTTTTAGATCTCCTTGCAGAAGGTCATTGCTGAGATGCCTGACTAACCCTGGATGGCAATGTTGCACTAGGTAGAATTTATATATTAAGACCTTGGAAAGTGCATTCCGGCTTTCTGAGAAAGGGCATAGTTCAAATCGACAAAAATCTTGAGGAGTGCCTGAGTGGCTCAGTTGGTTGGGCGTTCGTCTGGCTCTTGATTTTGGCTCAGGTCATGATTTCAATATCCTGGGGTCAAGCCCCACATGAGGCTCTGTGCTGGGTGTGGAGCCTGATTAAGATTTTCTCTCTCCCTCTGCCACCACTCTCCCTCTCTATTAAAAAAAAAAAAAAAAAAAAAAAAAAAAAAATCTGACAAAAATCTTAGGTGAAAATGGAGGGTATATCACACAAATGCACATTAAAACCAACCAGAAAATAGATCTAAAAAAGGTATAAGCACATTTTAAGTGATCTATTTAATACTATGCCTTTTTTTTAAAGATTTTATTTATTTGAGAGAGAGAGATCGAGAGGGAGAGCACAAGCCAGGGGGAGGGGCAGAGCAAGAGGGAGAAGCAAACTCCCCGCTGAGCAGGGAGCCTGATGTGGGGCTCGGCTCAATCCCAGAACCCTGATATCATGACCTGAGATGAAGGCAGACACTTAACCGACTAAGCCACCGGGCACCCCAATAATATATGTTTTATTAGCACTGAAAAATGTCTCTTTTTGTACTATTTAGTAAGTGCTATTATCAGTTTTCCGTGTACAACTGTCAAGTGTTCAGTAATATCTGGTTATTCTGGCTTTATTGTCCAAGTCACTTCTGAATGGATCAGAAGCACTTTGAAGCCTGGCTAAACAATTTATCTCATGGTGCAAATACAGTTCAATGAAACAAGCTAATAAATTTACTTGGCTCACAGTCATGCACTCTCAATCAAATTTTCTTGAATAGCAAAAGGTTATCGTACAGCTGCCTTGAACCAAATGCAATTTTTTAGAAATCACCATTATGGGGGTACCTGGGTGACTCAGTCAGTTAAATATCTGCCTTTGGCTCAGGTCATGATTCCAGGGTGCTGGGATCCAGCCCTGGGTTGGGCTCCCTGCTCAGTGGGGAGCCTGCTTCTCCCTCTCCCTCTGCTGCCCCTACCCCTGCTCGTGCTCTCTCTCTCTCTCTCAAAAAAAAAAAACCAACAAAAAACAGGAAGAAAAAGAAATCATTGTTATGGAGATATTTGGGGCATAAAATACATTTTATTTAGTTTAGTTTAGTGAGATACATATAATAACTCTAATCAGGTTATGATATTTCTTTGTTCATTGGTTCATTCAAACTATGTTGAGAGAGATCTTCAAAATAAGCCAGATTTGCAATTCCAATAACCCACACCAGAATGTACAATTTTTCCATTTTCCTCTTAGAACCTAGCAGTCTAAATAATAAATATGTGTTTAATTTAACTAAATATTTTAATGATATTTCTTAGATGCCTGTGATATAGTTGCTCTTATAAATATAAATCACACCCACCCCAGACACTATCAGAATCTTATTTATAGTATTAATTTTCACCATCTATGAAGAAAGGGTTTGCAGAGCAAACTTCAGACTAGTCCCTGTGGAATTTAAACTATGTGGAGCTTGAACTAGGAGACTTCATAGAATTTAGAACCAGAGACAGAGCTGTTCCCCTAGAGGGCATCTGTCTTTAGAAATAATTCTGTCTACTTCTTTTGCTTAACAGAGTCTACATTTAAGGAAGTGGGAACAGTATTCTAACAAACAAAAGATTTTTTTTTTAATTTGGGGGTAAGTCTTTCAAAGCAAAGGAGAGGACTTAAAAAAACTTTACTCCACCCACCCCCCTTGAAGGGTGGTACCGTCTCCCTCTACAGGGACTCAGAGATGGATACTGCCCCCAGGGCAGCAAATAGGAAGAAGCAGAGTAATGATACCTCCAATATGTCCTCCTTTTTTTTTTTTTTTTAAGATTTTTTATTTATTTATTTGACAGAGAGAGAGAGATCACAAGATCACAAGTAGGCAGAGAGGAAGGCAGAGGGAGAGGGGGAAGCAGGCTCCCCGCTGAGCAGAGAGCCCGATGGGGGGCTCAGTCTGAGGACCCTGAAATCATGACCTGAGCCGAAGGTAGAGGCTTTAACCCACTGAGCCGCCCAGGTGCCCCTCCAATATGTCCTTCTTGACCTGTAAGTTTCCAGAAGCAAATGGCTCTTGTCTAGACACTGCAAATGAATTTTGTCAGGTGGAGGTGCAAATTGGTATTTCTCTCTCTCCAAGAAGCCAGTTTTACATTTATTAAGCAAATTCATTTCACCATTCCTGGCCCTCTACATGCATGTCTGCCCTTTGAATTCTCTTGAACTGGTTATACATCTCACTGGTTTTACATTAATTAGCAAATCAAATAAAATCATAGCCATTTTTCATTGTATATTTGTATGAGAGTCATGATTTTTAGCTTTTTACTAAAATTATCTCTTAAATAGATCCAAGACATCTATGCCATCCCCTCGACAAAAGGGAATTTCTAATTTCCCTTCCGAAAAAAAGGAAATATTAATTCTAAAATCACCCCTCAGAAAGTATCACCAGTGGCAAATCACACATGCCACCATCACCACCATTTTTATTGTTTTCTTTTGTTTTTAACAACTTAATTAAAAAGTAAATTAACCCATAAAATTTAAATAATAAATAAGTGCATAAACCAAAGAGTGACAACTTCTTCCTAAACCCTTAGGTATCACTTCCCAGAAGTAATCCGGAAATTAATAGAAATTAATAAATTAATAAAAAATTAATAAAAAATTAATTTTTATCTAGATAAAATGAAGACTATGTACCTAGATCTAGACTATATAGAGAAGGATCATAGGAAGGTAATAGGGAGGAAAAAAGGATTAACTTTGCCTTGGTGTTGGGGAGGAAGTCTGGTCACTGGATTTAAAGTCAGGAGATAGGTTGGGGCATCTGGGTAGCTCAGTCGGTTGAGCGGTTGAGCGTCTGGCTCTTGGTTTCAGCTCAGGTCCTTGTCTCCGGGTCATGATCTCAGGGTCGTGACCTCAGGGTTGTGGGGTCGAGCCCTGGGTCTCGGGCTCTACAGTCAGTGTAGAGACTGCTTGAGATTCTTTCCCCCTCCCTCTCCTTCCCCTTCTGCTCCTTCCCCTGCTCCCTCGTGTGCTCTCTCTCTCTCAAATAAATAAATAAATAACATCTAAAAAAATCACAAAGTCAGGAAATAGGCATCTTGTACTGCTTTTGTGGACTCCTCACATGTACCTGTGAAGAGACGGGTGCCCAAGGAGAAGCTGCCCTCTGGCTCTGGAATTGCTTCAAGCCCACACCCCATTCATTCACCCTCCCTGAGAAGGCTCCACTCCTGGAGTTTTGGTGGTGGTGGTGGTTGCCCCTTTAGTTTGTGTAACTTAATTCTTGTTGTTTACAAAGCCTCCAAAACCCAGTTAGGGACAGTCTGCCCTAGTGGTAAGCCTTGGCTCTCCCTAGAATATAACTTCCTTCTTTGCCTTCTGGGAAAGGGGGTGAATAAATAGACCCCAAACCAGAAGAGAAAGCAGCCCTGCTGGCACCTAGGCCCCCATGTTGTTCCCAACGGAATATAAGCCACACTCACAAAATAGAAACCAGGTCTAAATAAAGCCACTCCTTTACCATATTTGGAAGGAGACCTAGATAAGGCCACTCTGCAAGTACAAAAATGATGAAACATCCCCCTCTTCTGTCTAACGGCAGTGACTGCTGCTCCTTCGCTTTACCAATGAGAACACCCACCCCCTGTGGTCCTCCTATCTGATCAGTAAACATTGTGAAGATACGCAATCACAAACTTGCTCCTGCTTCCTGAAACATCCAACCCAGAATTGGCCTCCACTCCCTTAAAGTCCTCTTGAATCATCCAACACACACCCATATTTTGTAAGAAGCTTCTCTCAACTCCTCATGGTTCTTTTGGAGTGCTCTCAGTTTCGTTACAGCAAGAAAAATAAACCTAATGTCTTTTTACTACAGTTAGTGTGTTCCTGATGATCTTTTGTTGGTGGGCTTTAATAGGGAATAACTTACTTACTTGAAAGCGACATTAAATTTCATTCTGATCTTATAGGAACCCTTAAAAATGCTTCTCTCTGCCTGCTTTGTATTTTTCCATTTCTAGTCAAGATCTTACTAAAATGCACTTCCATATGCATTTTCTCACTGCAATCTAGTATCCAACATGTAAAGCAAATAAAATAAGTATTTTTGTCCCCAACACCCACTGAGGTTGAGACTTGGGCAAGTTCATTCAGGAAGTTATGAAAAATGCCATGTGGATATCTGAATTCTCCACCCTGAGAATACTCTAAGATGGGAAATTAGTCAAGGAAAGGGCCAAATGTTTAAATTTATCTCCTCAAAAAATACACTGGGGGCTGCAGGGGTTCGGAAGAATGCCACTGACACCTGTGCAATGGACAACCCAGCAGAGAGGGAAAGGCTAGCCAAATAAGCTACTCCTCTTTCCCCTAGGACCCCAAGGACATCTCATTAGGGATGGTTAGAACTGGAGGAAGAACAAGACCTGCATTCTAGTCCCAACTCTGCTGTTAATTTATTCATTGCTTTTCCAAGGGGAGGAGAGATTAGCACTTCCCCATCCCTAACTCCTTTAAATACTCCATCAGTCCCCTTCTCTGACTGTCACACACACCTGGACTCACTCACCTTATTCCCAACCCTCTACCCTCACACTCCCACATTCCCCACTCCCAACTTCACTAATGGAGTTGAAGCCCATAAGCACCACCTCAAATCTTCAGATCAGCACAAGCTTCCCCAGAAGGTGATCACCAAAGAATCTCCAGCGACACTGCCCCCGTGTGTGACACCAGCAACTCTGTGAGATGTCAAGTCAGCAGATGCATGGCTGGTCAATAAGACTTCCTCCAAAGCACCACTAAGCTCATCTCCAAAGAATAAGTCTGGACATCCTAACTTCAGACACAAGCTGTGTCCAGAACCATCTCATTCCGTAAGAGAACAAGAGGTACTGGCAAGGGGCTAGGGATCACCTTCCTAGTAAATGTCCCTTAGGGAGATCTCAAGTGGCCTTTCTTATACTGCTCACCATTTGGGATGATTTCAATCATCAGAGATGTTTTAATAACAGTTAACACGAGAAGGGGAAAGTATCAAGCCTTGATCCCAGATGGTTCCATGTCCCCTATGCAAATGTGACTACCACCAACCCAGCAAATTTTGAACACCTCATTCTAAAGGACATAGATTAGAACCCACACTTCATTAGCTTTGAAGCCCTTGCTTTTTCCACTGACCCTGCTGCATTAAGACCGATGAGAATTTAAAATAACTGCTTCCAAAAGGGGCCCCTGCTAGAGATCATGCCCACATTAACCTAGCACTAGCAAAGAACACATTCAAGCTCAGCCGCCATGACCTGCACTCAAATAGTGTGAAGATATGTAAATGTTGGGAAGATTTTCAATTCTTTTAATATATAATGTGGCAAGGGAAATAGCGTTTCAGGGTATACACGTTAAATAAACTCTCTTCAAGCCGATTCCCGTTTAGATAATTATTTGCAAACATACAATACCATTTGCAAACACTAGAAATAACATGTTCTATGAGCTGTCACCAGATGGATCATTTACACAACTTTCAGCTGAATGTCAACCTTAAGTCACTAATACTCATATAAAACTCCAGCATCTCACTGCCCCAAGAAGAAGGGTTGCTGGTTTATAGAAAGCCTTCTGGACATCAAATATAAACACATTTTTAAAGAAAAGTCAGTCATTTGCTTCCACAATTGGCAGTACTGATGGGGAAGGGTAAGTTAACTCATGCTATTTAAGGTTTTTCTCAGAGGCACTTTCTCTGGTGATTTTACATAGGGTCTATGTCTCATCTCCCTAACTAGACTATTAGTTCCTGAAGATTAGGACTGGGCTCTCTACCCACTGTACATTCCTCTTGGACTGCCGTAGGAGAGGCTGACATTTAATGAGCATCTACTATGTGCTGAGAACAAATAGATCTCACTTAATTTTTTTCAATAACTCCAATTACAAACAATCATATAATTTTAAGTAAACCGAGGCCCAGAAATTTAAGACATTTACCCAAGATCACAAGGAAAGTTAATGGAAAAGCTGATGCTTGAGCTATTATTTGAATCTCGATCCACCCACCACACTGTACTGTACTATCCACCATACCAAATCATACTACACCATACGATACTATACCACACCACACCATACAATACCATACCACACCACCCGTACCACACCATACCACACTATACTATACGACATCACACCATACCACACCATACTATACCACACCACACCCCACACCATATAATACCATACCACACCATACAATACCATACCATACCACACTATACCACACCATACAATACCATACCACATCATACCACACCATACAATACCATACCACACCATATAATGCCATACCATACCCCACCATACCACACCATACCACACCATACAATACCATACCACACCATACCACACCATACAATACCATACCACACCACACCATACCACACCATATAATACCATACCACACCAATAGCATACCACACCATACTATACCACACCACACCATACTATGCCTCACTCTAGCACAGCATGAAAGCAGTGATATTTACTAAAAGCTAGTAGTGAATCTTACTGTTGAATGAAAATTTAAGTCAGTTACAAGACACTCATATTTCTTCCTTCTGTTTCCAAGAACATCGACTCTCTATTTAAAAGTTTGAGGGGCGCCTGAGTGGCTCAGTGGATTAAGCCTCTGCCTTCGGCTCAAGTCATGATCTCAGGGTCCGGGGATCGAGCCCTGCATCGGGCTCTCTGCTCAGCGGGGAGCCTGCTTCCCCCTCTCCCTCTGCCTGCCTCTCTGCCTACTTGTGATTTCTTTCTCTCTGTCAAATAAATAAATTTTAAAATCTTAAAAAAAAAAAAAAGTTTGAAAGAGGGGCGCCTGGGTGGCTCAGTGGGTTAAAGTCTCTGCCTTCGGCTCAGGTCATGATCTCAGGGTCCTGGGATCGAGTCCCATATCGGGCTCTCTGCCAGCAGGGAGCCTGCTTCCCCCTCTCCCTCTGCCTGCCTCTCTGCCTACTTGTGATCCCTCTCTGTATCAAATAAATAAATAAAATCCTTAAAAAAAATAAAATAAAAAAATAAAAGTTTGAAAGATATGTTGTAAATTGACAAGAGACTGGCAACATAATTTCCAGCATTTATTTACCTCACAGAACTATGATCGGATCAGTCCAATAACCACAATACATATCTCATCACCAAAGAAAGAGGACAACCTAACAATTACCTGGCTAGTGTTAGAGCCACATACCTGATGCATATGTTCAAAAACCAATGAATGAATGGATGGATGGATGAAAAAATGACTCAAAACTAAAGAATAAAATCTTACTTTGTTAAGCACTGTGAAATCACTTCAGTTACTCCTAAACTAGAAGTAGTACAACGAAGCCTAAGATATTGAAAAAAACTGAAGTATAAGATATACCGACTCATAGGGTGGCTGGGTTATGGACATTGAGGAGGGTATGTGCTATGGTAAGTGCTGCGAAATGTGTAAGCCTGAGGATCCACAGACATGTACCCTGGGGCAAATATTACATTATGTGTTAATTAAAAAATAATAAAAAATTAACAAAAAAAAGATATACCGACTCAATTGTTTATCACAAAAAGTTTAGCACGGGGTGTGATGTCCCTTTGGCTGGGAGGTGAGGTGGGACACTTAAGCAGATGCTGCCTTGCAGCCACATTGGAAAATTCAGCAATGGTTCTTGGATCCCAGGGGACTAAGCCTACAGTGTTTTATTACAATTTGGCTGAATTTCTCAGCTTTAAAGCTGAACTAGTAAAAAGTATTTAGAAATCCAAATGGTGAAAGGGAGCAAAAAATCCAATAAATCCAGCCTGCCAGGAGGCCCCCTGCTGAGAGGACTGGCAAGCCCTGCCTCCCCATCCTGCGTGTGTGTTCTCTCTAAATATCACAGTTGCTGCAAAACCTTCATATGGGAAAGGCCAGAAGGGGCTCCCCAGACTCTACAAAGGAAAGGCAGTATGACTCTTTAGAGACCCAGCTTTGGGCTTATCATTAATGCAGCTCCTTAGAGGGTGCTTCACACACCTCGCCAGATCTGCACAGAGATTAATGTAAAAACAGGCAGAAAATGAAGGAAGAGGGCAAAGGGGTCTTGTAAAATCCAACCACCATCTGCCACTTCGAATCCAGCAGCTCTAAGGTGGTTTAACTTGCAAGAATTTTCCCTTTGGTTTCTACAAAAGCACTGCTTAGGCAAAAGTGGTGTAGGTCGTCTGGCAGTTATGTGCAGGGGGACTTTACTGAGTGCAGAGAAATGAACACACTGAAAGCAACAGAACAGGAAGACCACAGATGTATGCCTGGGCGACAAGGAACCGCAGTGACCCGGTTAACGTATGGTCGCAGAGCTGCTTGAGTCACAGCGAACCATGAATCCATTCCACCCCCAACAAGTTAAAAAAAAAAAAAAAAGATTAAAAGGGTTATCTTTGATCAAAATATACAGAAACAGTAATTTTTTTGATGCTTTTATAACTCTAGGTTTACAGAATGGAATAGATCATATTTTTCAGTTCCTAGTGTGCTACCATCGGTGGCACATGCAAGGCTATTATATTCTATTTCCGTTTGTTTTATTTTAATTCTCTTTATTCCCAATCCCAATCTCTCCCCAGGTATACACACACACTCTAGTATATTTAGAGTATGATCTTTTGCACCATCTTTCACACATATTCATTTACAAATAATGTGTATCTGTATTGTGATATGTAAATCTTATTTATATCAGCTTCTGCCTGCTGCATAGTACTCTATGAAGATGCATTGCCACAGTCTACGTATACATTTCCCTAAAGATGGGCACCTGTGTTATTTCTGAACTTTTGTCTGTCAGAACATGTAATATTGCCATGAACATTCTCACAGGTCTTTCTGCGGTCATTTTTTATTTTTTATCTTGCAAAACTCTAGGCAAGTGGTTCTGTTTGTTGAAATTTCTCCAGGCATGGAATTTCTAGGCATAGTGCAAGCATTCTTAATTCTTAATTCTTAATTTCACTCTGCACTGCCAAGGCAGCTTACTGGAATACTTCCACCAGCAACATATGAGCAATCTCACGTCCCCATATCTTTGGCCAGTATTTCATGTTACCTGACTTCATACTTTTTACCAACTGGATTATTGTAAAATGGAGTCATTTTATTATAAATTGCATTTTTCTAATTATATTCAGAAATTGGAATAAGAATCCTTAATTTCGATTAAAATAATTTTTTAATGTATAATATTGACTACCTAGACTCTTCTTTAAGAAATCTATCTTTATTTTTTTTTAAAGATTTTTATCCATTCATTTGAAAGAGAGAGAGAATGAGAGAGTGCGAGCATGAGAGGGGGAAGGTCAGAGGGAGAAGCAGACACCCCGCTGAGCAGGGAGCCTGATGCAGGACCCAAACAGCATGACCAAGAGAGTCTCCTGCATTTTCTTCCATAAACTTCAAAGTTTTGTTTTTCATATTAGGGTGTTTAATCCACCTAGATTCATGTTGCCTCCCAAGGGGACAATAGCAATGCAGCTCCAGTCAGTGTTGCCAAACAAAGAAAAGTTGACAACCCTTTCCTTTTTTCAAGAGAAGCCAGGAATCTGGATTCTTTCATTGTAACATCTCCTGATATTTAAAACATTCTGTTGCCCAAATAAAAGGTATGTATGGCCCAGGCTCAACCTGTGAGCTGCCAGCTTGCGGCCTTTGAATCACAAAATATCTCTTTAATATTTTGACCTGACTTGTGAAGTTTTGTACTCTAGTCATTGCCAGCGTAAGTAGTTCTTACATTTTTTCTGCCCATTTATTATAGTTTGCCTATATATTAATGTGTTCTCAGTCCTGCCCATTTAGTAATTTTATCCCCATCTCTAAACAGATGGAATAACTGACCATCACTCAGTCAGCGTATTTCCTTATTATTACACACATGCCACCTGATGGCTACGGGGTAGTCACGTGCTTCTCAAGAACCAAAATCTGATGTGGTCTGAAAGAAAAGTCATTTTTCTTTCCCGTTTTTTTTTTTTTTTTTAAGATTTTATTTACTTATTTATTTGAGAGAGAGGGAGAGAGAGCACAAATGGGGGTAGGGGCAGGGGGACAAGCCGACTCCCCACTGAGCACAGAGCCCACAGCTGCCAGGCTCAATTTCACGACCTCGAGATCATGACATGAACTGAAATCAAGAGTCAGATGCTCAACCAACTAAGCCAACCCAGGCGCCCCAAGAAGAGTTATTTTTCTACCAACTCACAATGCAGATTCCGGGAATATATGTTTACAGCAAGGACTGAGAGCAAGTGCTGCATCTTCAATCCCATGCAATGCCCAAGGGTGCCTCATGAAAGTCTTTATCTGATGGATTTCTTTGTCCCCTCATCCTCTAGCAAAGGAATGTAAAAGAATTCAGCCTCAAAGTATGGAGGTGGCCAATAACAACTACACAGTAGTAATCACAGTCCTGCAACAACTTGGGCAAGAGAATTCTACACAGCCAATTCACTTATTCCTGGGGCAAACTCGGTAGAAACTATATAGTTAATTGTATTAAATATATATATTCAAAATATCTCTACACCTTTCTATAGGAAAATTATACCTTCCACCACACGGATGTCATGCGTGGCCACGTGATTTATAGTACCCTTTTCTGGAACCCATCTTATTGATCTCAGGAGCAGCCAGATGACTCGCTTTGAGTGAAAAAAAGGTGAACAGAGGAGTTATGTGCCTCTCTTGAGCAAAATCTCTTTTCCTTTGGCTGGCATGTCCCAGAGAGTGCCTGCTCCTTCAGAGTAAGTTACAAAATAGAGATGACATGGTGCAAAGGCCCAGCTGACCTGCAATGGATACATAGCATGAGTGCAAATAGGCCTGTGTGGTCACAAGCCACTGAGATCGTAGGGTTATTTGTTACCACAGCATAACTTAGCCTAAGCTGACAGATAATACTTCTTATAAGAAATTCACCTTACTTGCCCCTTGGACACTTTCCTTCCAAACTATTCATCGTGCTTTATGTTCTCTTGCTAATTCTCTTCAAAGTAGTGGGTAATTTTGTTTTTTTGTTTTTTAATTATCTGTTAATAAATACAATTACTGTTGTGTGGCCTCAGTCCCTTAATGCTGAGTACTCTAAGCCCAGTGCTTACCGTCCCTGAAAAGTGCTTTGAGAACTTAGAAGTGAGTTAAACTTAAAATTTTTTTTTTATCTTAAAGAGTTCTCCGATATACTACTTTCAGTTTCCAGTCTGGTAACTGGAAAATAAATCTGGTAAGGTGCTTAGAAGTTGCCATTTTGCCCTAACAAGTGGAAAACCAGACAAACAGAAAAATCAACAATTCTTTTAAGATATGTCAGAAAAGAGAGGTCACAGAGCAAAATTGTGGATAGGTAGATACAAAGAATCACAACTTACCAGAGCAGAAGCCTCCATGGAAACCAGTGCAGGGGTAGAAAAACCTAACCTGTAATTGTTGGAGGCTGAGTGTGGACAAATATGAAAGTTAAAAATTCCAGGCAGGAGAGTCATAGTTTTGTGAGTTTTACTTCTGGAGCTGAACCTACTTCTCATAGTGAATATCAGAGAAAAATCTCCTTGTGCTTCCAACAGTGGGAGAAGAAAAGGAACTGTTTTGAAATACACTAGAACATTCTGTTCTTAACAAGAGCTGCCCTCAAGAAAAACTACTTCACTGGGGCCTCACCCACTGGGGAAAGGGAAATAGCCAACTCTGGCCACTCTAGCCCTCCTGTCCCCCCTAAGCCAGGAGCAGTAGGTCTGAAAGTAAGAAGCACTTGTGGTGTTCACAGCCCAGGGCCACACGCTCACTAAAAGAGGAAAACCTAATTCTAGGACTGTAGAACACTTCCCTTACCCCCACACCTCACCACCCGATCACTAAAGGCTTATTTGTTGGCATTCCTTTCACTTAGTTCATCCTGTCTGGCTTTCAACCAAATTACAAGGCATACCAAAAGGCAAACAACACAGTTTGAAACTATCGAGCATCAGAACCAGACTTGGATACGGCAAGGATGCCTGAATTATCAGACTATGAATTTAAAACAACTGTGACTGATATGCTAAGGGCTCTCATGGAAAAAGAACAAATGGATAAAATAAGCACAGAGATGGATATTCTAAAAGAAGCAGCAAAAGAAATCCTAAAAACCAAACACATAACAGAATAAAGAAGGCCTTTGATAGACTTGTTAGTAGACTAGACATGCCTGAAGAAAGAATTGCTGAGCTTGCAGGTATGGCAAGAGTTCTATTATGTGGGGCTTTAAATATAAAAATGTAAATTTTAAAAAACATAGAAACATCTGTACTTGGAATCTTTGAGTTTCAAAGTGTTAGCTTTATAGGACAGCTCCCCTTTGGGCATCACTCAAAATTATGAGATGGAAGAATCTGGGGGGAAAAAAAAAACCAACTACAAGAAAAAGAAAAAAAAAAAAAACCATAAGCAATTACAGCTCAGAATGCTCCAACATCTGTTCCTGCCATCAGAGAAGTTATGTTTCCCCTTGCTATTGTATTCGTCACCTTCTAAGGTAAAGTAGAGGAGCCAGCAGCACAGTGAAAGGGAAGCACTGAAACATCAGTCAAGTATCTTCCGATTCTATCCCCAACATCCATTTAGTCCTGAAGCTCTGAGGACAATCCTGCCAAAAAAGGAGACAGCTAGAGAAATATAGGACATACACAAGGGAAGTTCATGTAAATAGCTACAGGTTTCTTTCTTTTATTTTTATTTCTGAAAATTCTTCTTTACTTCCCATCTAGCTCCCTGGAAAGAAAGGGAATCCTATGGGCATCCAGTGGTTACAATAAGTATTTTAACATTCCAGAGCTGTTTTATTAAGATTCTGGATCATGTCCACATTTTGACACTGGCATTTCTAAGGTTTATAATCTACATTTGTGATGAAAATGAAACACTGACAAAATATAGGACTTTGGGATCATAGCCTGTAATATCATTTGAAGTGAGTAGCACCTGGTTTTTTAAAAATTTATAAGCACATTTTTTTCTAGCTTCTCACCTAACAGACCTTATCATTTGAAGATTTCTGAAAAGATTTGAGTTTGGGCAATACAGGCCCACAGGCTGAATCACCAAGTTATTCTCACAGTACGTAAGAATTATAGCTACATGACCCATCAACACATAGATATTAGCAACATGTATATCTAACCAAGAATCAATAGAGAACTCCTACAAATCAATAAAAAAGGATACAGTAGAAAAATGTGCAAAGGACATGAGCAGGTATTTCATGAAGAGGAGGCAAGATGGTGAATATAAATATAGAGAGATTTTCAGTCTTAAGAAAATAGAAAGTAAGATCACATCAAGACACCACTGTATACCCATCACATTGTCTGGCAATAGCAAGTATTGATTAGGAAGTAGATCAATGGGAAATCCTATACCCCTATATGCATATGGATAAATATACTACATATATGCCTATACACTATATGAAACTATAAATTGGTACCAAAACTATAGAAGGTAATTTGACATTATCTTGTAAAGGTAAGCATGTATGTATCTTATAAACCAACAATTCCAGCCCTTGGTATATACCCAAGAGAAATTCTTATACACATATGTACCAGGAGACATGCTCAACTATTTTTATATAAGTAGTGTTAATGACAGCAAAAAACTAGGAACACCCAAAGAACCAATGACAAAAGAATGGATAAATAAATTCTGTATAGTATTCATATAATGGAATACTATACAGCAGTTAAAATGAATCATGATTGAGGCAACATGGATGAATCTTAGAAACATAAAGTTGACTGAAAAAAAAAACACCATGTTTTAAAAGAATACACGTAGGGTGCCTGGATGGCTCAGTTGGTTAAGCGTCTGCCTTCAGCTCAGATCATGATTCCAGGATCCTGGGATCAAGCCCCACATCTGGCTCCCTGCTCAGTGGGGAGCCTGCTTCTCCCTCACCCTCTGCTGCTCCCCCTGCTTATGCTCTCTTTATCTCTCTAAAATAATCTTTAAAAAAATAAATAATAATAAAAGAATATATGTAATACAAAAACAATTTTATAAAGCACAAAAAATATGATCTAGTGATACATATATAATAAAATTACTTTTTTTTAAAAAGCAAGGGAGCAATAAATCTAAAATATAAGATAATATCTATGTCTAAAAGGAAAGGCAGAAGGATAGAATAGAGGAAAACACTGATGGGTTAAATGGCATTGTCAAAGCTCTAGCTCTCAAATTGGCTTGTGGATTCATCAGTGTTCCTTTTATTATTATGCCTTATAACTTGCATCTATGTTGTATATGTTGTGTATAAATAAAATGTTAAATAATTTTTTAAATAAAATTTTAGAATATTAAACTGATTTCTGATTGGCCATAACCTTAAGTTCTAGAAGATCCTCACGAAGCATGGCAGTTCCTTAGTCTTTCACTATATAGGACTCTTTAAGAGTCTTAACATGTCTTAAGAGTCTTAACTCTTAAATAAATATGTCTCGTATAAGACAAGTCATGTACTCTGTGCAATTTGAATTTTGATTGCTGAGGTTAAGTTCTACTGGTAGGGTAAGAAGTTCTGATTCTGTCTTTGAAAATTCTACTTCAATTAATTATATTTTCATGGATATGGGGTAAATTTGTTGATGTTTTCTCTCTTCTGTGTTCAGAGGATTTTAATATAACTACTTTATATAACACTGTAGCCTATCACATGTATGTTACCGGCTTGAGAATATCTTGTTTGATTAGAGGCTTGCTCTGGTTTTTGCTTTTTCCACTAGAAGAATAGTTCTTAAAATGTGGTTTAAGTATCACTGGGAGGACCAGACCCTTTCAAGAATTTCATGAGGGTGAAACTAGTTTCATAATAACATTAAAACACTATTTGCATTTTTTAAAGTGTGTTAACATTTGCAGTGATGGTGCAAAAGCAATGGTGAATAAAACCATTGGCTCTTTAGCATGAGTTAGGAAAGGGGCCCAGAACTATTCTAGTAGTCACTGCAGTCCTCACCACCAGGGGGTGAAGGTGTGAGGAGAGGAGCCCGTTCCACTTACAAATGTCCTGGAGGCAGGAGTTAAATACAATTACATTTTATTGTTTCTCAATCCTTCAGTATTTGTCTCTCCTGTATTCTTTGGCATGAAATGGAAGTACACACAGAGGCCTTCTGCCTCATACCTAAGGCTGATATTTGTCTCCAGGGAAAACACTGGTACATCAGTTTGATGTGCAAGCTGAATTGCTTCCCACGTGGAACACCACTTTTATTTCAAGATTTTATCTACCAGGGCTCCTGGGTGGCTCAGTGGGTTAAAGCCTCTGCCTTCAGCTCAGGTCATGATCTCAGGGTCCTGGGATCGAGCCCCGCATCGGGCTCTCTGCTCAGCAGGGAGCCTGCTTCCCCCTCTCTCTCTGCCTGCCTCTCTGCCTATTGTGATCTCTCCCTCTCTGTCAAATAAATAAATAAAATCTTAAAAAAAAAAAAAGATTTTATTTATCAAAGAGAGAGAGAGCACACAAGCAGGGGGAGTGGCAGGCAGAGGGAGAAGCAGACTCCCCACTGAGCAAGGAGCCTGGGATCATGACCTGAGCCAAAGGCAGACGCTTAACCGACGCAGCCACCTGGGTGTCCCTACCATTTTTATTTGAAAGAATAGCTGATACAGGCACCTGGGTGGGTCAGTAGGTTAAGCATTGGACTCTTGACTTCTGCTCAGGTCATTATCCCAGGGCTCCAAGCTCGGCTTGGAGTCTGCTTGTCTCTCTTCCTCCCCCACTGCCTTTCTCCACGTGTGCTGCTCTCTCTCTCTCTCTCTCTCTCTCTCTCATAATCTGAAAAAAAAAAAAAAACAGCTGATAGATAAGCTAGGTTTTCCACATTTGAGTTTGGTAGACATTTTCTCATAAATGAACAATGAGCCTGTCACTTCAAGAGAAACGCCTGGCAGTACTTGTTGCTGATAATAAAATTCAGGTTTCAAAGATGAAATTTGGACTTCTGAAAACTTGTGATCGTCACCATGAACTTGACAATTTCTCAATCCCAAAGACTTCTCTGATGAGATCAGTGGTGACATTAACACATGTGATTTTCTTTTATTGTATAATGAAACGTGCCACATTTGGAAGACCTGCATAAGAATAAGCCAGTATTTTCCAAAGGACCAATGCATGAAGTTATAAAATTATGCATGGGTAAAAAGTGAATTCAAACTGAAAAATAGATGAAGTATTTAAACAGAGTAGGAAAATTAATAATCTTGTGAATATTATCAAATTAACTTTTACCAAGTCAGATTATTCTAACAACTTTAACCAAAAGTTATTTCTCCCTCTTTAACTGTAGGAGAGAAAAACATTTGCAACTTCTCTTTTTCAAACTCCTTTGGTTAATAATGAAGACTGGTTTTTTGTTTGTTTTTTGTTTTTTTAGGATCTTAGTGCTTATAAACTAAAACCAGGCCTGTATAAAACTGTAATAAGAAAAAGCAGATCAGGGGCTGCCTGGCCCCGGGGGGGTGGGGGGGTGGGGGGGGGTACAGAGATTAGCTGTAAAGGGCCAGGAGGAAACTCCTTAGGTTAAGGGTCTGTTCTATATCTCGATTGTGCTGATGGTTATAGGATTTTGCATAATTACTAAAATTCATCAAATAATGCCATAATACCTTAAACAAAGGGGGGGTGGAGTGGAACTGGCCTGTAGAGTTCAACTTTACTGGCAAAATGGAGAAAGAGGAACAGGTTTTACTTAATAAAAATGAAATCAGGAGCATGGAGCGTTTTTCTTTCCTGGGTCCAGTGGTCCATCCTGGAGGGAGGATACGTAATGGCTATAAATTCAGATGCTGGAGATGTAGTCCTAAGCTTGAAACCTGGCATTGCCACATCCTATCTGTGTGACCTTGAGCAGGTCACTTATTCTAAGCCTCACTTTCTTCATCTGTGAAATGAGCATCAACATAGCACCAATCTCATTATTTTAAGAAGATAACTTGCACAAAATGCCCAGCTTAGTAAATGCTCAATAACATTAGTAATTATTGAACCATTTAGACACCTGATTGCCACATACATATTCCCTTAGATGCTGTGATGTGTTGAACTGTGTTCTCCCAAAAAGATGTTGGAGCCCTAACTCTCAGAACGTGACCTGATTTGAAATTTGCCAGGGAATGAGGCAGAAAGTAAACTGGCGGTGTGCGTAGGGCTAAATGGGGCTGCTGATGGGCTGAATGACCTCCTCCACATTTCCGCACTTCAGAGATCACTGCAGATCCTAAGATTCCATAAGTATATCCTTGAGCTCTACCCCATGGATCCTGGAGCACCTCAGTGGCAATCTAGGTGATCCCTAGAGGGAAAAATAATCTAAGGATCTTTTCTCCTGTCTCAGAGACCAGCACACACACAAACCAAACAAACAAAAACAACAAAAACAACAAAAAAACCCTTAAAGGGACACCTAAAAGATGATTGCTTCCTCAACAGCAACCAAGAAGAGACTGAATAAACTCTTATGGTGCTTGCACTAAGACCACTGGCAAGGAACTTACCTAGGAGCTGCCTCAGCTATGTGAAGGTCAAAGTGGAAGACAGAGTTGTGGGGTCTGCTGGAACCTGGTAGCCAGAGAAACATTGTCCCCCTGGGATCTGAAGACAGGCTTATGTTTTGGAAATCAACTTCTCAAGAGAAAGTCCTCCCTGAGGGGACTGTGAGGTGTTTGGGGGCTGATAATATGTCTCATATTCATCTCCCAGAACTGAGCTTGTTAGGATCCCCTTAAATGTTCGCCGAATGACTGAAACTGACCCAGCTGGCTGAGGAAAGCGCTACTAAGGGCAGGACCAAAATTAGCTTCCCTGAAGAATGAGCTGTGCTCCCAGCACCATCTGCTGAAAGCCTTGGGAACTCTGACAGAAAGCCCTTGGTCCCCTGCCTGGGAGCTCTGGAAACCTCGCCAGGCAGCTTATAGTCTCTGCTCAGAAGCCAGGGAATTACTGACAGGAGGAACACTACAGGCTTCTCGACTGAAGCTGGGCAGGTCTTGAGATCACAGGTGAGCTTCCTAGTCATATTTCCTATTGGGATAACAGAAAAGGTAGAGATTGATTTTTTTTTTTAATCGGTAGATAACAGTGGGGAGGCAGTAGGCAGCATATTCAACTAAGAAGCTTTATGGGTTTTGGCTGATGAAGGTGGTTGGGAGATAGATGCAGCATGAGGCCAACCCAGACCCACAAAGTATCATGAAGACTGTTTTGGGGGAAGGAGATTCATAGAAAGTATTGAACTCATTGTGAATATCCTAATCTCTGCTTCATAATCTGGGTATGTATGTATGTGATGGCCAGTTTCTTAGCGAGCTGTTTTGGCTCTGGCTGCTGTGAAAGATATTTACCTTTGAGATCTGAAGTTTCCAGGTGCCTGTTCTCTATGCTGGAAAGAAAAATCCTGAGGGCTGAGCTAGGTATCGAGACATAAAGAAAAAGGGGAGACCGCACAGGGTGAAGTTAAGGAGTTCTCTGTCCCTAGAAGGGAAAGTACTGCTGGTCTTAGGGCAGGGTAAAGGGGATAGGTGCTCCAGAACCTCAAGGTTTCTTCTTAAGGCAGCACTTCTCAAGTGTCTGGGGTAGATGTGTGGAATGCAGGGGCCACAGGATAATTGCAGATTCAGTGAAGTAGGCTGGGCTGGACGGGAAGATGGAGTGTTGGTTTTTTCTTTGCTCATGATAAAAAGAAGGTAAGGGGACAGGGGACACACATGGCCATCAAAACCATAAGAAACAGTTGAAGCATGAAGCAGTCTAAGACTACAGGAAACGTAGACGCTTCCTATTCTGAGGCTGGGACCGGAACATGAGGAACTGCTCTGTTGAATTTGAGAAGAATGGCCTTGTTTCACTCCAGTAGGAAAGTCTCTGGTGTCACTTCTAAAATCATGTAGACAAAGGGAAAGAGATGAGAATATCAAAAAGCAATGAGAGGAGATATGACGGTTCAAGGTAAGGGAGAACCTGCTGGACAACAGATATTTAACAAGGGTCTTAGTTGTACCCCCGGAGTATCATCTATGTGGCTGTTTGGATCATGTCCAGACATTTGGAATCCAAACTATATCTGGGAACACTGGACTGAAAATTGTCCATACTGGCGAGTGGATTTTTGAGCATGGAACAGGTAGGAATAGGACAGAAGCTGAGGTGTTGGAGAGGGAGTCTTCTCCAGGATGTAGAGAAACAGCATCTTAATTAGGAAAGAACTGGGTCCCAGGAGTTGCTTGTATTCCCGTATGCTTGAATCCAGGAAGCCAGGTGAGGCCCACATTAGTGAGCACTGAGCCCCAGAAAATGTTGGTCCTTCTGCTAATGATAACTGCAGGAGTGAAGGAGGATGGAGAGTGAAATTGTGGTAGGACAAAACATGGGTGACCAACCTTAGTTAACAGAGACAACCCAAGCAGTGCTCACATTGGGTGAGGACCTGGTGCGGGGGAAAATGTTAGCTCCTTTGTTGAGGACAATTGGAAGTGCTTTACAGTGGCTATAGAGGAGACTGCAGAGAAATAGATAAAACCTAGCCAATCTTTTTATGCATAGAGACAATCCTGATTGTGTCTACATTGAATGAGGAACAGAGTACTGGAAAATGTTGGTTCCTTTGTTGATGGTAGTAATTAGAAGAGCTCTGGGGTGACTAATGAGATTGGAGTCAAATGGTAGGGCAAAACCTGGCTGGCCAATTCTTCATAGGGACCAGCTACTCAGTGCCCATAATTAGTGAGGATGTAGGCCCTAAAAATGTTAGTTCCTTTGTTGATGGTAATTGGAAGGGCTTTAGGGTGAATAGAGAGGAGCCCAGAGAGAAAATGGGTTAGGATAACACCTAGATGGCTAAGCTGAATCCAAAAGAACAAGACTGGGAAAGAACTAATTTCCTAAACCTATTGGTTGGGTCAGCGGCCCTGCTCTGCAGGTGGTCAAATGAGAAGCTTCCTGTAAGGTCCAATTCGTATAATTAAAAAATAAATTGTCACAGAAAAAAGAGGAAGCTTCAAAGAGAGTTGACATTGAAACAGAATAAAAAGAAACGTAGATGCAAGGAGAGGGAAGGGGAAAATGCGTACTAGAAAAAAGATAAGTGGTAATGAAAAGGAAATGAGCAAGGGCAAGGGGGCCAGAGGAAAGCACGGTGTCACACATGGAGAAGAGCCAAAGACATTACATTTTTCTTTCCTTCTTTCTCACTCACTCCTTTGCTTTCCTCTTTTCACAATTATGGAATGCCTACTACCTGTCAAGCTAGGTACTGGAGATAAAATATAAATCAGACTCCACCTCTGCTCTTTAGATCATTGTTTGGGGCCAGTATTTGGGAGATAACAACAGTACATTACTAGTAAAGTGGACATCAAGCTTTTAAAAGGAATTAAGGACTGTCATAGAGCAAGGACAAATCATACATCCAAGAATTTGCCTACCAGGGATCCCCACTCCTGATGAAGATGGAGGAGTGAGCCTACTGTGGAGAACAGCCAAGCGAAAAGGATAGGTGGGCAGCTGTGAGAGCCACTTCCCAGGACCTAGAGGTTCTGATGGGCCACAGACTCCTATAGCCCCAACCCCACACTCCGAGATCAATTTGCCAGTGACTGCCATTTATGGAGTAAAAAAATTCAGATGGCCCGTGCTCAGATATCTGGCCACCAACCTTCCATCATCACGGGAGCAACTGACTCACATCATCCTGCATCTAGCGGCTTGGCTACCTCAGGAAGATGCTGCCATCCAAAAGCCTTTAGACATGGGGAAGGTCAAGAAGATCACTCGACACTGTAGAGCGTGGGGGCACAGAGGAGATTCCATAACTGTATTTGGGTTTGGAGTTTGGACTGAGCCAACTAGAGCATCACCAAGCCCCAATCTGAACCAAACGTACGTGTTACACGGCATTGTTAGGTAGACTGAGAAAAGTTCATATTTTTAAGCATTATCAGCTAATATATCGTTATTCTTCAATATATTATTGACTGATGCTTTGCTTCCAAAAGAATTTTGAGGTCGTTTTTTGTTGCTACTAGATTCCCATTTTCACTTATAGGAAGGAAAGTCCAGGAGAAAGAGATAAATTTTAATGGGAACAAATACCGCAACTCTAAGTATTAACATCACAATGGAGACTCTTCAGAAGCAACCGGCTAGGGAGAAGAGTAGCATATGCACTCAGAAAGAAGAATGGGTAAAGGATTTTAAGAAGAAACACTTTTCAGAGATCTGCAATATTCTACTCACACAAAAGGTAAAAAACATTGCATCTCTAGTGTGGACTTAAATAATAATACAGAAATAGAAATAATACATTAATTTATTCTCTTTAAAGATTCTAGCATACAGAATACAGAATCAAATGTCAAAACCCCAATTTCCCCCCTCCACTGACCTGCCTCAAAGGTAACTACTTTAGACAGTTTACAGTTCTTGTTTATGCATTTACATAATTGTACTTTTTTCAAATATAAGCATCATTAAGCTATATGTAAGTTTTTCATATTAGCACATGGAGCATTTTATTCTTTTAACAGCTACATGAATACTAGATTATGTATGAGCCCTATTTTGTTTGACATATTATGGATGGACAATGAGTTTTTTCTTGTATTATTAAATACATTTCTACTATGATAATCCTTATATAAGGATCTGTGTGCCATGAATTATTAATACAAGCTGAAGTATAAAGTCAACTTAATAGTTTTCCTTTATAAGGAGAATTGTGAAATGTTTCAATAGAATTAAGACCAAAAACAAAATTAAGACCTAAAAAGCACAATTTTATTAAAAATATGTAATTTTTTAAATAAATGTAATTTCTCTAGCATGCACAGGGAAGAAAGTCCAGGAAGGGGAAGAGTCTTGAGAGATAAAGGAAGAGACAGATAAAATCTTTACTCTTTCTGAAGCTCAACGGGCAAGGAATTAATAATACACTTGTCACATTTTCTAAAACAAAGCTTCTCAGCTTTTGAAAGTTCAAAGATATGGATAAATTTGCCAAGTTGAAGAATTCCTACTTAAAATATAAAAGCAGAAGCTTTCCTCCGATCCCCTATTTTCCTAATTTGCAATGAAAAGAAATACTTCTGTGGACCACAGAAAAACGTCTTTACAGATTTTAGGAACCAGAAGTCGCGTTTCGAAGAATAACACCATTGTCCTGCAATCCCCTCAATTCTAGAATGTTGTTACAAAATACTTTGGAAAGTGCATTTTTGTCTACATACTCGGATCAGCTCATATTAAGCCAAGGTAGAGATCAGACAAGGGTTAGTTTATCCTCTCTCCTGCCGTCCTAGTCACCAAACGCTGGGAGTTCTTTTAAGACTGTTTATCAAGAATGTGTAGTATCGAGTGATCGAAGCAACTGAGGATCTGAATTTAATTATTATTTGGAAAGTAACGACATTAATCAACTCCTTTGATTTCTCAGAGGCTATCACAGGCATGGCTCGGTCTTTCAGTCCTCTTTTTAACGTACGTATTTATTTAACCAACTTAACACAGGACTTTCTACAATCCAGGCTCTAAGTTCTTTGCACTCTGTCTGCCCCTCATCTGTAAACCAGGGATAATAACACCTACTTCATGGAGTTGTCAGGAGGTTGTAGGAGGCTAAGTAACTTGTCTGTGGCCATGTATCTCCTGTCATGCTTCTTCTGCTTTACAGTTGGCTCAGGATCTGCTTCCCTGCACTACGGGTTCACTCCTTCTCCCAATTTACAGCAAAGAATAATAGAGGTAAGATGTGACCTAACAGTTCTATTTAATACCCTTTTTACTCATCTGCGAATTTTTTTTTAAAGATTTTATTTATTTATTTGACAGAGAGAGAGAGAGAGACAGTGATAGAGGGAACACAAGCAGGGGGAGGGGGAGAGGGAGAAGCAGGCTTCCCGCTGAGCAGGGAGCCCCATGCGGGGCTCAATCCCAGGACCCAGGGATCATGACCTGAGCAGACGCTTAACGACTGAGCCACCCTGGCGCCCCCATCCGCAAATTTTTTAGTACTTGCTCTTAATGGGTGCTCAGCTGAAATTTATGATATAGAAAAATGTTTTTTAAGTATTCATTTAAATCTTGGTTTAAAATCTCATCATAAAGACAAAGTCTAAATGAATAAACTAAGACATTTTTTAATAATTTTGAGAAATTATGAAATCTTCCACCTTTTAACTGTTATCTGACAACCAAATTTGGTCTTTGGAATAGAAAAGGAATTTGTCCAGGCTTAGGTCAGTTTGGATGAATTATAAACCAGTTTGTGTTTTCCTAAATAAACTTCCCTGGTTTGGGCAATTACCAGCCACATGTTAATTAGTGACAGTGACCCAACATTAAAATTTAAGAACCAAACTAACCAGAGAAAAAACAATGCATGTCCAAGTATGCCATTACGTATAAGCCCCCATACTCATTCTGCTTCATGTGCACCTTTCCGGGGCCACTGTTTTTACATTCTATGAAATGACCGAGCAGCAGTTCCCACAGGTGGGTGATTCAGATTTTTCCCTTCTCCAGTCCAGGGCCCCAGCTGTGTGGCTTCTGGCTGTGGATTTACATTTAAGCAAGTTAAATAACACAGAGCTCATTTCACCTTACACAGTGCCCAGGTTCCCTAGGCACACTTGGTTTCAAAGACCCAGTTCAACAAGGGCATCAGGCCAAACCACAAACTGGAGGTTTCCTGTTAGGCAATTGCTTTTCTGAAGTGTTTTTTTTTTCCCCCCACTTTTTCTTGGACTTTCAAAGAACTCATACTCCTTTGTCAAGGATCAGAGTTTCGCTTTTATCACAACTTGTCCTTTCTCATATTCTCCCAGGCTCCGAAAGTCACTTTTAACCCATTAATCTCATTTGAAAGTCCTATTCCTGGTTTCTCTAGTTTACAGTTAAGCAAAATTATGGTCTAATTAAAGTATGTGTTAGGCCTTCCTCTAAGAGCATCTACTTTTGGGAAGTTTTTTCTTACTATGAAAATAGCAGTGTCGATTGTGGGGAATTTAGAAAATTGAAACAAAAAGTGGGAAACCGAAACAAGATGGGATCAGGAAGGAGACAAACCATAAGAGACTCCTAAACTCACGAAACAAACTGAGGGTTGCTAGGGGGTGGGGGGTTAGAGATAGAGTAGCTGGGTTATGGACACTGGGGACGGTATGTGCTATGGTACGTGCCGTGAAATGTGTAAGCCTGATGATTCACAGACATGTACCCTGGGGCAAATAATACATTATACATTAATTTAAAAAAAAGTGGGAAACCAAGTCCCCTCCAATCTCACTATGCTGACTTAACACACCAATCACACCATAGTGAATATCCTTATAATATTTCTGTATGCATATTTTTGCAGAAATAGTTCCCTTTAGTAGTAATGTTTTATATACAGAAATATTGTAAAACTTATGATTTCAATTTTATGTAACACGAATTTTAATAACATGGATGTGCTTTAATTCATTTAGCCAGTATGTTATTGTCCTCAGGTTACCCGGAAGACTCGCACCTAGAAGAGAATAAACCACCGGAGACCCTGAGAAGAAAAGCTACATGGTATGATGGGAGTGGTCTTCTGATGGGTAGGACACGATTGCTTTTGTGGTTAAATGTGGGGTTAAATGTGTTAAATGTCCGGTAGAGGATTTTTTTACCACTGTTTCCACTTAGGAACAGATGGTTCAGTCCTACACTAAAAAGCTGTAACATTTAAACATTAAGCCTCTCTTAAGGTGTTTACCCATCTCTTAGTATATTTCTTTAAAAGTGATCTTAACTTCGAAGTCATGTTCAACATTGGACATAGATACCAAGATAATTATAGACACGAGTATATACATGGGCTAAACTACATACACATATTTCCTAGTTTTGTCCACTGAGGGAGCCTAGAAACAGCGACACACACCCCAATAGCAACAAGCACACCCAGCACCCAGATCTTAGTTTCTAATACCATTCTCCAACAAAAGAAACCAGACTCCTTGAAGAAATGGCTGATTCTAGGGCTGGTTTTGGGGGTGATGAAAATGTTCTAAAATTGACTATGAAATTGTTGTACAACTTAGAGGACATACTTAAAACCATTACATTTTTCACTTTAAATAGGTGGATCTTATGGTACATGAAGTCTGTGGCAATAAAGCCACAGAAAAACAAAAAAACAAAAAACAAATGGAGGTATAGTCAACAAAATACCTGACCAGCACAACTCAAAATCATCAAAGTAATCAAAAACAAAGTCTTACATATTGTCACAGACAAGAGGCAGCTGAGGAAACATGAAACTAAATGTTAGTGGTATCCTGGATAGGATCTTGGAACAGGAAAAGGACATTAGGGACAAACCATTGAAATTGGAATAAAAAATGTTAATAGTAATGTACCGTTTGTTCCTTTGTTGTGATAAATGTAGCACTTAGTAATGCACTCAGACGTGACTCTCTACTGCTTGGTGTTTATAACCACTGGACACCCTGTCTATCTCGTAGTCCTACTTATGGGAGTTGAGCTTTGTTCCTGCTTGGGTGCCGCTTAGTCTGGAATCACCTCCCATTCTGAGGTTGGGATCCATGGACATGTGCAGATTGGGGATAATCCTAAACCATATTAGGTGTATTCACCCAGGCCCTCATAGTGGAAGCTCATCTCTGTCCCATCCAGGCCTACCACAAAGATCCCAAGAGTCATCATCAAAAAAAGCTGCGGGGCAGCTCAGTTGGTAAGCGTCTGCCTTCGGCTCAGATCGTGATCCCAGCGTCCTGGGATCGAGCTCTGAATCAGGCTTCCTGCTCAGTGGGAAGCCTGCTTCTCCCTCTGCCTGCCGCTCTCCCTGCTTGTGTTCCCTCTCTCGCTGTCTCTCTCTCTCTGTCAAATAAATAAATAAAATCTTTTTAAAAATAAGAAATAAAAAATAAAATGCTGGGTAAGTTTAAAACAGAAATATCACTTTCTTCATAGCTCTATTTAGATCAAAATATGAAGCAGAATCAAAGTATCTGAGAACCATATTATGATTCTCTTCTGTTCAAGTGTAATGAGATGATTCACCATAGAGTGGGCATTCAAATGTTGAGTGGTTGAATAAATAATTAAATGAATTAGCTTTTGAAGGCATTAAATAACATTTAAAAAGTTAAATTCTGCTTTCCCAGACCTCTAAAGATTGAAAAATCAGTGTCTATGATCTGATACAAGTTAGCGTGAAAGAGGAAAAGTTCTGCAGGTGTGGTTCTCTCTCTGCTAGAACTCTCGTCCTGCCTCCAAGAAGGAAGCAGGGTGGTTTCTAGTTTTAGGCTAACCTTGACAGGGACACCTCGAACAATACTTTTGTGACCCAAGACATAGACAAGGCTAATGGGAAGAGGCAGTGGCTGTCAAGTGTGGCAGTGTGGGGGTGGGAGGTCTGTCCCTGACCATTACGATCTGCAGGCCTGAAAGGCAGTCTGATATAGAGAGAAATACTCCCCAAATCAGAGTTCTCTGTGCAGCTCCACCTCTAACCACGTATACTACTATCTTCCCACTGCTGGAGCTTGGGTTGCACTTTGGGGTAAAATACAACTGTTTTCCCAGTTCCTTACAATTCTCACTTTCTATAAACTGGAATGAACTAAGGATAAGTCTCATATAACCTTGAGGCCAACAGTATTTCCTCTCCCACAAAACCTCTTTACGGGCTCAAGTTACAAAGAAATAAAATTAACCGGGTGCCTGAGTGGCTCAGTTGGTTAGGCATCTGCCTCCAGCTCAGGTCATGATCTGAGGGTGCTGGGATCAAGCCCTGCATCAGCAGGGAGCCTGCTTCTCCCTCTCCCACTGCCCCTGCTTGTGCTCTCTATAAATTAAATATAATCTGTTTAAAAAAAGAAAAAGAAATAAAATTCATCAGTTTGTGTTTCTATGCCTTTCCCTCTTCTTTCCTTCCCAATGACCAAGATGATAAGAAGCAGTTCAGTAACTGTAATGTCAGGCGGTAAGAAGACAGGAAGTAGAGAGCATAAATAATTAGCCTTGCATAGCTGAGGGATGGATAGGTATCAATAAGCATTTTAAACTTAAATTATGGGGCACCTGGGTGGCTCAGTCAGTTAAGCATCTGCCTTTGGCTCAGGTCATGATCCCAGGGACCTGGGATCGAGCCCCACATTGGGCTCCCTGCTCAGTGGGAGCCTGCTTTTCTCCCTCTCCTCCCCGCTTGTACTCTGTTGCTGTCTCTCTCAAATAAATAAAATCTTTAAAAAAATAAATAAATTATAATAGTACCAAGTCACGCTATATGAGCTCTAACAGCTTGCACCCACCAATTTATACATCCTATTTTTGTTTTTCCTAGAGGCCAAAAAGCTCCAGAAGAATGATAACTGATTAACTGCTTAAAACAAAGAAAAACTGACTTCAATTTTTCCCCAGACATCTGGTTGCAAATGTATCTGAGACAGGCTGACTTCTGGTGCTAAAGGATGAAAACGGAAAAGAACCAATTAAAATAGGAACTCTTTTCCAGGCTGAATCAGAAACTAGGCTGGTAAAGAGTGTTCTGCCTCAACTTGGGTGTTGGAAGGAGGGAGAGGGGAGCTGGAGATTCGGGGTGTGATTAACCTTTACTGGGCAAAGAGGACCCTTAGGTAAATCTCATTATTATTTCTGAACTATTAGACTAGAATGGATGGATTGTATTAGCCCCTAATTTCATTGCCTAAACTGCAAAACTGAACTAAGATTTTTTTTTCCCTTGTTCAAATTTTCAACATTTGTGGCATTTAACTTCGGTTGTAAATGGTATAGTCTGTGGACTCCTACTGTCTGGGTCAGTTCTTTTGGCTCCTAATGCCAAGCTCCTATCACAGGAGTCATGGGTGGGCTCTACCTGCCCAGTGCCCTGTGCCACAAGTGACCACCTTTGAGCCTCCCAGGGAGAACAAAGACTGCTCCTGTCATGCCTCACCAGTGCTGAAAGGACCCAGAGGCCTGGGAGCAAGTGGACCCAGAGAGGACATTGCAGACAATTCCTCGGTAACTCCTTGTCTGGAGAAGCACACCAGGCATCAACTGTGCAGCGCCTGTGTGAGCCTGCCTGACCAGCTAGCCTGCCACAGCCCCAGGAGGACAAGGGGTAAGAGCAACAAAGCCCAGATGCCACATGATGCCAGTCCTTCTGTCTTCTGTGGCAAGATATAGAGGGCCACTCGCAGCCCCCAGAAAGCTAGTAAGAGCTACTCGGAACTGAGCCTGCCATCTCCTCCCACCCTCCTCCCCCAACTTGTGCCCCAGCACAGGATCCCTGCATCAGTGCATCTCTGTCCTTACCTGACCACCTTCCCCTGCTTACTCGTAACTGTGCCAAGCTTGCACAGGGCCAACACAGCCTCCCCAAACCCAACTTTAATTTACCTTAAGTTCCCACACCCCTACCTAACTCTTTCTTTCAGAATCCCCTACTTTATTTCTCAAGGCAGGAAATAATGATCAACCACCAGGAGGAGCCCTTAGTGCCAGGCCGTCTCAGGTCACCGGCCGGTCTCCGAACAGGCTGCCCAGCTCTGTTCCTGTCAGCTGTAGCTTGGAATGTGTAAGGTCATACAAAAGAAAACCAGTCTACCAAAGCAGCAGAGGCTGTGGGCAGAACAGGCAATGTGTGCACATGCCCATCTGCTGAGAAACTTATGTGTCAGCACTGCATGGGTGCTGCATTTCAAACATCTTAGTCTTGACGACAACCTACCCAGGAGGTGGGCAATATTTGCATCTCATTATAGGTGAGGAAACAGGTTCAGAAAGATTAAGTGACTTGCCCCGAGATTATATAGCTGGAGAAACCACCTCAAGAAATCTCCCTATGCTGTATTACTTCTACTCTGCTGCCGACCTGCTTGTCACCTACAAGCTACCTTTGACCTTCCTTACCCAGCCTCTGGAAGTTTGGATGATGATAGTCCAGCTCCTCTTTTAAGCACAGATGATGATAATTTATGAAAACTAAGAGTTTACTGACAAGCAATTAAAAACACACATAAAGCATACAACATAACACTGACCAAGTATTTGCTGAGTGCCCACTATAAGCCAAACACCAGAATGGGTGTTGATGGGACACAAAAATCAAGACCCATCGTCTCCCCTCACAAAGTTCACAACTGAGTATGGGAAGCAAACAACTGCAAAGCAAAGCAGGTGGAATAAATGCCATAATACAGATGTACATAATGTGCTACAGGAATGAAGAGGAGAAAGCAAATGCTCTGACTTGAACCAAGGAAGACTTCTAGAGGTGACATGAGCTAGGCCCTAAAGCACGAGCTGGCTTCTTGTCATTTGGTGGTCACGCCAGCCTGGGTGGAGCACAACCTGGACACCCACACAGGAGCAGAAAGATGTTTCAAGTTTGAGGAGTGGCTAGAAGATGGTTTTAGAAGATAAAGCTGGAAAAATAATGATGTGGTAGGTAAAGCACCGGGGGTGTTATTCCCTGGACACACAAGGTTACTGATGTGTTGTGAACAAGTAAGGTGACCAGGATTTTCTAGGAGTCCATGATCTGGTTTGAAATGAAAGTACTGGTTGAGAGAGAGAAGAACCAAAGGGTAGAGAAAAGCCCTCGGCTGCCACTGCAGTAACACAGTTCAGAGACAAGAGAGGGCTGGACTGCGGTGGAAGCCGGGAATGGAGAGGAGCAGACTGAAGAGCCGTTGTGGAAGGAGGAGGTCATTTCAGAGCAAACTGGATATATACGTGGAGGGTCGGGTATGGGGAGGAGCCAGGACAATCGAACAGGACATGACCTCCTCCAGCTTTGGAGCCGTGTTCTCCGGAGTCCAGCACAGTGCCGGGCACAGAGCAGGCGTGTGCTCAAGCCACAGTTACTGCCACGAATGAACTCCTGTTTGCGGGGAGGATAGCAAATGTCAAGTTACATACACCTTCCTCTTACTAAATAAATGCAGAACGTTTAAGGTAATGATGATGACGGATAATACATCTCTCTTGCTCTTCTGCCATTAAATTACAAAATAAATGCAGCCCATGGCTGCCTCACATTTGCCTGGCTGCTAAGCAGCGTCAGGACTCAAAAATAAACCTTGTGGGGCGCCTGGGTGGCTCAGTTGGTTAAGCAGCTGCCTTCGGCTCAGGTCATGATCCCAGGGTCCTGGGATCGAGTGCCACGTCGGGCTCTTTGCTCGGCAGGGAGCCTGCTTCTGCCTCTGCCTGCTATTCTGCCTGCTTGTGCTCTCTCTCTCTCTGACAAATAAATAAATAAAATCTTTAAAAAAAAAAGAAAAATAAAATAAATAAATAAATAAAATTAAACCTTGTAAGATTAATACCATTATAGGGGTGCCTGGGTGGTTCAGTTGGTTAAGTGTCTGCCTTCAGCTCAGGTCATGGTCCCAGGGTCCTGGGATCGAGCCCTCATCGGGCTCTCGGCTCGGCAGGGAGTCTGCTTCCCCCTCTCCCTCTGCCTGCCTCTCTGCCTACTTGTGATCTCTGTGTCAAATAAATAAAATCTTAAAAAAAATTTTAAAGATTAATACCATTATTATTTTGTGAGTAATGAACTAAGTGTCCCCTGCTACAACAAAAGCTGAAAAACAACACTGAAATCCTCAGACTTGTCTAATCTTCTTTCCTCAAACTCTTTTAGCTTTGTCAAAAAGAATACTTACATGATGTCCAAAGGAGAGCGAAAGGGAGGAACAGTTTCTAAGAGAAACCTGAACTCCCAGCTGGCCGGTCTAACCATAAGCACCATGGGAACTGCTGAGACCACCTGACGTCAAAACTGCCACCCCACTTCTTTCAATTCTGTGGTTTTCTGCTTCCCACACGGGCAGGCCCTTAACCACCCAACCTCATTAAAACAAAAGATTGAACAAATCCCTAGTAATTGCATGCTCTTCTCCAAACATTCATATTTTAATTTACAACAGAATTTGTCAAAAAACTAGACTATCTGCCTAAAGTTAAAATAATTTTTAAAAGCACAGCCAGTGCACTTAGGGCTGTAGCAGCAACAGCTGAAGCTACACATAGGTTAAAATAGAAGTAGTTTCCTATTTGGTGATTTCAAGTATGAAAGTAAGGGTACAGGCTAGGTTACCTGGCTGAGTTTAGTTTCTTCACTTGGGTATCTGATGCTTGGAATTCTACTATTAGACATTTATTCCTTTGAAGTAAGCCTGGTCCCCTTGCAGGTCTCTAAAAAGTATTCCACTTTTATGTTTTATGAACCAGGCTCTAAGACTTCAAAGATGAGTAAATCACTGATCCTGCCTTCAAGAAGTTTATAGTCTGATTGTAGACAATATAAACAAGTAGAATAGAAATAAGAAATTAGGGTGCCTGGGTGGCTCAGTGGGTTAAAGCCTCTGCCTTCGGCTCAGGTCATGATCTCAGGGTCCTGGGATCGAGCCCCGCATCCCCCCCTCTCCCTCTGCCTGCCTCTCTGCCTACTTGTGATCTCTCTCTGTCAAATAAAGAAATAAAATCTTTAAAAAAAAAAAAAAAAGAAGAAATTAGTCATGGAATTCAACGGGCAATGGGAGCTTAGAAGAGGAGTACTCCATCCTACAGACATGAGGATGAACTGAGAAGTTTTCGTAAAAGAAACCCTCCCGAGTATTGAAAGCTGACTTAATGTTTGCAGAGTAGGGCATGACGGCCTGGGGGTGGCACTCCAGGAAGGAGAGCAGTAGGGGCAAAGGTAAGGGGTGGAACAGCAAGGGACATGAGGGACCCACAAGTGAATCAGCCTGGCTACAGAAGGCAGTTTGGCCAGACTGGGGGGCAAGAGTTAGGCTGTGGATGGTCTCAAATACACAGCAGGTCACCTGGGTAAAGTCTGTGTGACTGACGAGCTGACTATAGTGTAGCACAGAGTGGAGGAAAAGGGCAAAGGAAAATGGCTGGTGTGACACTCTCAAGAAGTAGCTAGGCTACCACGGAGTGGAGCTCTTACTAGCTCTTCTGGCTTATCCAGCGCACACCCCTAAATGGACACAACTCAATCCCTTAGCTGAATCACAGTCCTCCACAATTTTGCACCAACCCTCCAGTTCTACCCTCCCAAACAACCCATGCTAGTCAAAGCTTATTCACTAGTGGCTCCTCCTGGCCTCCATCTACCTGGAATAGTCCATACTTTCTATCTCTCTGGAATCTACCACCCAGACTCCACTCCAATCCAGGGCGTGACATAAAACACTTGAATATCACATGAGCTTTAGTTGTTCTCCCTCGCCTCTCACATTTTATGGAAAGTACTACCTGAATGTTTAATTCTGTAGTTACTCACATGCTGACTTACCACTTCTATTTTGTTCCAAACTTCTTTCCCCAACTATGAGATTGATAGAGGGGACAAATACTACATTATTGCATACACCACTAGGATCAGAACAGAAAGAAAACTAGACACCAAATTTTTGTACTTTTCAAGTGCAAGGTTGGAGACTGGGAGACAAGTTTTATTCCCTCTCTTCTTTAAAGTGGCATAAATTTCATGAAGATGCATACATAGCCCTTGCGTAGTTGAAAGCAGACTATCCCAATATCACCCCACCCTCAATCTGGAGATCTGACGTGGTGTAAATTTATCTGAATTGTCCCAGCTAAATGAGCACAATGGGATTATTAAGCCCACATCATTTGTTTCATCTGCACAGCCATCTGTTTCAAATAACAGACTATGCTTACACTAGCATTTTATAGATAAAACATATTTTCATAATGTATTCACTTTTCCTACATCCTTTCACTTGATCCACCCAGGTAATATTATTCCTACATTAGAGTTAACCGCTGCCCAGGGGATTGCTGCCTTGACCAAGGTAACACAGCTACATGGAGTCAGAAATATATCAAGTTTATTGAATTTCAGGCCAATGTTTTATCAGCAGAATTAGGAAGAAATATTTCTAAAATAATTTCCCCAAATTACATCTAACAACAGAACTAGGAATCTTATTCTACGTCATTAATACTCTAACATTTCATAATAGATTCGTATTCGCAATTCTCAGAAAATTTTTACATTTTCTGCAATGGTTTTCTCCTGAGATCTAGAGCAAAGAAGTCACAGAAAGGTGAAACTATATACAAGATAGCCATGTTCTTTCACTAAGCTTTAAATTCAATTTATTCCCAAACTGATGTGATTACTGTTAATTCTCTCTCTCTGCCTTAACTAACCACATCTTTAAACTCTAAAAACATTCAAGGGATGGCCATCACTGTCTACTTTAAAAAAAAAAAGTATGTGTGGCATGTGACTATTTCCCCGTTTTACAAAGAAAAATCAATATAGTAACAAATGCGTAGATAGCATATTTGGCATGGGTTAAATCTAGGACATTAAAATATTCACTTCTAACAGTATAAAGGGTATATATCCTCATCACAAAAAGTATAGGAAGCCTTTGTAGTAACAACTGTTACTAGACAAAGCAAACTCCAAATTAAGTACACATCAAACTTGGGTCTGGGCAGATTCTATGCATGTATACTTTATGTAACATATAGGAAATCTTCTGTCTCCACTCCTAAAAAGATGTTGAGATTTTAAAATATCTCTATTTTTGCAAATATTCCAACTATTAATATCAAAACCAAGAAAGACAATCAATATTAAGGATACACGTGTATTTTAGATGTATCCTTTGAAGTTGAAAGGGGAAAAAAAAAACAAAAATAAAAATACTCAGACACAATGGTTCTCAAACTGTTCACTGAGGCACTCCGAGCCACCACAGCAAACTCACATACACACAAGATGAGCTACTAGCTTGTGGCGGGTCAGTTTCAACCTAAAAGCATGCACCATTTCTTTCAATGATGTCGTACTTTTGCAAAGCCGAGTTTTCAGTGGCTGCTGAAAAAAAAAAAAGTACTGTGCAAACATCAGCTTGGAATAGAAAATGAAGATGGCAGTGTTCAATGTATACCAGAGTTCAGTAAGTTGCACAGTCCCCAACAGATGCATACATCCCATTAGTAACTAACTCTAGTTACTAAAGAATGAAATATAATCTTTCAAAGGATAATAGTGTTTCAAGTGGCTATTATGTTGTTAGGGCATAAATATTTAAGTTGTTTGAACACCACCATCACTTACAAAATGGGACTATTAGATATTTCTTTTTTACAGCAACCCTAGACCAAAATTAACACTAATGGAACTGTGAAAGGAGAAAGTTTGAAAAACTCTGCACTAAAATCACATCAGGTGGTTTAAGAGCCTGAGCAGAAAAGAAAAAACAAGTTAAAAAGATCTTTCAAAATGTTTCCTATTCAATGGTAAATCCTTAAATTTCTCTTTACGCAAGCATCTGAAAACAGGCTAAGACCACAACAGAAACATTAATTTATTTGTAAATATTCCAAGATATTGTATTTACTTAAAAATCTCCCAGTACTTATTATCAATTTTGGGGTAATTTCAACTATGATTTATTCAATAATTAAGGAAAGGCTCTATTTTAATTCTTGAATTTGAGAAGTAAGAATATGTAGAGTGCTAGCTGTACTATTTTACTTTTGCGTTGCTGAAAATTTTTTAGGAGATTCTTTAACACAAAATGGTCACGATATATATAATTCTTGGTATTTTATCCCCCCCAAAACTATAATAAGCACTATAAACAAGTTCATTACATCCTCATCACCCACACTGTAATAGAAGTTGCTTTTGAAAAGAATCAGAAGATGGAATTTTCTTGCACTTAGTTAAATATTTTTTAGTCTGCTGAAACTTTTTTAAGAACAAATATCAATCTTCCTAATGCAATTAGGTAAAGGCACCTTGACAAAAGGCCCTCATGTTCCCCACTATTTAATGTAGCCACATTAAGTAGGAATTTCTAAAATAGCGTTTTCTCTATGGTGTTAATTTAAAAAAAAACCAATAACAACAACATGTGGGCAGGTTAGGTATGGTCTTAAAAAACAGTAATATGCACTTATAAATGAAATAGCATTCTAAAATATGAAAAAAAGGATTTAATTAAAATTTAACACGTTATTTGGATTAACAGTAAGGTTAAAGTAAGATTTTTAGCTGTGTTTCTCAGAATCTAATGTCTATAACTCAGTATAATTCACTAACAATCTACCAAAAAAAAAAAAAAGGTTAGCTATGGTGTGAGATACAGCTTTTGATAATAGTATTTTTTTTAAAGTAGAATGACAGATTTTTGAAAGTTCAAGATAAAAACTCAGTAATATTTTTGTTTTGAGCCATGTTAAAACAGCAAAACCTTTACAGTTGAATATTCAAAATACAGTTTTCTCAAATAGCAGAAGGTTAGACCAGGTCATTTATCTGTAAGCAATCATACTACAGCAATGTAGCTACCTGAAAGTAATTATTGAGTGCAGTTTCTGAATATGGTTATTTCCTCTCATCATCATATCAGTGACTTAATACATTTTTACTTTGATGGGTTTGATCAACTTTCATAACATACTTCCAAACAACAAATAGGATCTAACTTTTGTATCAAATTAATAAAGGCAATATATATTTTAAGAAATTGAGGACAGAGTTAAATATAAATAAATATGCAAGAAGTCAAATAAGTGGGTGTGTGTATAGGACTTTAATTTTGGAAACACATACACACACCCTTCTAGCTATTCACTTAAAAAGCTACCCAATATTTTATTTCTACCATGTCCACTGCTGCATTCTGGGCAAAACTCTGATACCCTTCCTTATATAGAAGAGAAATAGATTAAACTTATTATCCAGAACCATCTGACAGTATATGCAATTTCTTATTTCCCATACCCTGATAATGTCTGTCCTCTTTGCTCTTCCTTCACTGACTTTCTCATAAACATTGAAGTTTAATGACAAGTTATGAAAGTCATCATTTCTTCCTTTATGAAGTATATTGAAAACAAAAGGCATTAAAGTCATTTCATATGAATTTGGCATAGCTATTTTATGCCAACATTACCACAACACACAAGATGTATCAGTATACCATAAACAATTACAGTGATTTCACAACTATACTACTTATTCCAATTAACAAAATACTTCTTTATAAAAAAATCTGTTCCAAAGGACATTACATTCACTTCTTCATTTAATACCATAAGGTTGTAACAATGTCACAGTAAGTTCAAAGACAGAAAATTACTTACCTTAAAAATATCTGTATTCTCCAAAGGCCTTACTCCACTTGGATTACTTAAGGTTCAGGCTTCCTGGACAACTTAGAAGGTGCTGGAGCTACTGAACTTAGAATACCCAAGAAAGAGCCAAACTCTCCCCAAAGTCTCACAATTTTGCTAATCGAGGAGCCCTTACCAAGGTCAAAAGATGCCATGGGATCCACCAGTGAACAAAGACACTAACGGGTAGGTCACTTAAAATGGGGCTATTCAAAAAGTTCTCATTCAGAAAAAAAAAAAAAAAGTTCTCATTCAGGCAACTTAGGTTACAGGTAGGTATCCTCTAGCTGACAAATTATATCCCAATGACACAGCTCCAGAAGGATTTCTCAGTAAGAGCTCAGTCTGTTTCATGATCTAGCTAGAGTCAAATTCAAAGAGGAGGCTACAGCATAGGGGTGGGTTTCTCTTCTGTGACAAAAAGCAAAAAGAATAAGAAGAAGTTGAGAGACACCCATGTAGTTGTTGCACAGACCTCAATGGGAGTAACATTCATGTCAGCTGCCCTAAATATTACCAAACAGGCCCTGGGAGTGACCTACAATACAATATATACAGAACCAATTCCAGTTTGGCCTCTAGGTCTGAAGTAATTTAGCTAGGATAATCTTCAGCAAGACATAATCTGTGGCCTTCTCTTACATTTCTCTTACAGACTTGACTAAGATTTTAAGTTTTAACTAGATAGGCCAGGTATATTCCTTAGTAATATTTTTTTGGAGTGGAGAGATTTAAAACTATCAATAATTGGGCCCTGCCAAGGTTCTAATTTAATTGATTTAATTGTGGGGTCTAGACATTATACAGACTTAATTCCTCAGGTAGTAATAATAGGCATCCAGGGTTGAGAAGCACTGACAAAAGATCAGAGTTGGGTAGACTACCTGGGTCTCTTCAATACAGAAGACTAAGTTTGAGAGTTGGCATTCTGGCACATTTTGGGCAGGGAAGGGGGGGAATTCCAAATCTCACTTGTCATTAAATGAAATGGTCAGGAATTTAAGAGCCAAGGATACCACCATTACTGTTGTCAAAGCCCTGAAGTGGTAAAAAACAAAAACAAAAAAACGGATACCCTGGTTCCCTGTATCACCTGCATGGCTGAACTACCTCAGTAGGAACAAGGGAGGGGGGCCCTTTCCAGGGGTAGAGACATCCAGCTTATATTCAGTTTCCTATTACTTTCTGAATTTCGGCCAATGAAAGGAATATTACCCACTGAGGTAATAGCGAAGGTGTTCCACATTCCAATGAAAAGTCAGGAAACAGTAGGAGAGAGGAGGAGGGTATGGAGAGCAGTGGAGAGGAATAATAAAAGGAAACAGGGGTACAATACTGGGCATGACAGAAACTACTACTCTCTTATTTTAAGTAAGGAGATGATGTACACTTTGGAAATACATTTATCCCTGATGGGTCAATTATACAAGGAGAACCTCCTGTTAAGCCTCGCCTTGAGAGGTCTTAAAGCACTACCTCTCCAATAGAGAGAAACAGAAAAGCCTACATTTTAGTTCCAGCTCTGCCAACAATTAGCTACAGATAACTGATGATGGGAGACTTTTCATTCTATTAACGGATATTGTCCAAGTGTCATGGTCACAACAGAAGATTCTCAAGTAGTCAAATTTTGCAGATTTATATTACATCTTCAAAAAACAAGGTAATGAATGTTTGACTTTACAATGTATTTTGATGTTTACCTTTGACGAGGTAAGGTCATATCTGATGTTAAAAGAACTTTAAAAATAAACCCCTCAGTTTCTCCATTCTATCTCCTGCTATGCTTTTTCTTGTTATTTAAGAAAGATTTATGGCTGGATTTGATGTAAATTTAATCCAACTGTCTCCTCTTACGGATAAAGAAACAGAAATTACTTAACCGTTCCCACAGCTGTCTAACGGCATTAAAAATGCCGTTAAAGCATTAAAAATGGACAGTCCCACCTACCTAATCTGAATGCCCTCATTCTTGAGGGATTTGATTCAGTTATACAGTAAAATAGGTTATCAGGAGATAAGCCCAAACTGTGAGGAAAACAACTTTAATGATGCTTGTTTGGCTACACACAGACAGCTACCTCAGGATGAAGCGGCAGCAAAAGACGGAAAAACAGTGTAACCCATCTCCCAGATACATCTAAAGACCTACCTTCAGGTAAATTATGCCAGACTATGTTATTTCTAAAACAGCTGATGATTATAGATGGCATCATTAAGGTGAAACTGGGTCCTTGAAAATTCCTTTGTGCCTGCTAATTTGGGGAATAATGATCCTTTGACCTGCCCTGCCTACTCCTAATCAATATGAAGAAACAAAATATATTTAATTTGATGGGAATGCAGTCATAATCTACCAAGGATCATATTTCATTCTGAATTCCATTAGGTAACCATTACTAAGCTCAGCTTGTTTCCTTAATGTAAAGTGGACTATAATCTCTCAGCTACCTGGATGACATACTGTGAAGATACAGAGTAATATTGTACGACACAAAGCAAAAAGTGCTTTGCAAAGGAAGAGGGGGTTCAAAATTTTAGGGAATTTAGAAATTCAAAAAAATTTAACTTTTTTACTATGTCATATCAGGATGTGTTCTGGAGAGACCATTTTTTTTCCAGTATTAAGGATTATAAAAAGAGTTTAGCAGACAAAGATCAGGAAAACATCAGGTTAAGAAAGTTTAACAACTATTTTTCACATCAAAATTTCTCAAGGTTTGAGTATAATGTACACCATGACTTTCCAAGACAGAAGGACAAGTGAACAGCACTTTCCCAACTTCCACGACATCTAACCCTTTCGACAAGGATCAGCTCAGTGGAGCAGTGTTCCATAGAACATACATTAGAAAGAAAACACACTTACTATACATTCTTCCTAGTTTCCTATTTGCTCGAATACAAAATCGCAAGAAACTTCTGCTAGAAGAGGAATTTTTTCACATAAACCTAAGTATTTGTAAGCCTTTTAGAGGTTGTCTATTCCAGCTCTAAGATAACATGAGTCCAAATCTGTTACAGCCAGATCACTTACATATCCTCTTTCCAAAAGGCCAGTATGAATATCTCATCATCAGGACAGAAAATGAACCCTTCAAGTTCTGTAGAAGTCAAATACTCCTTTGTTTTGGGTATAGATATCCGTTACAACAGACAGAAGCTCTTCCCTTGCTGGCCTGGAAATACAGTTTTTTTGTCCTCTGGGCAAACAGAATAAAAAGTAGACTTCCGCCATTCATAATTTTACTGTTTACCTAATACTGAATCCCAAACAAAATTTTGTACCTGATTAATACAAAGGATCTTGAAAATAGGAGGCAGCAACCTGAGATGGGTTTGGCATGACACCAGAAACTAACCTGCTATATAGGTCAATTACACGTCAATTAAAAAAAAAAAAAAGGAAGAAAATTCATTAATGTTCTTAAATAGTAACAACAGCTAAAATATTGAGAAATGGTTGTAGAATTTACGTCTAGCACTATTTTTATAGTGCTTATACAAATGTTATAAAGGATCTGGTAGACACCAAGTGACAATGGCAAGGAGTCCTGACAAGTTCTTGAATCTTACAAATGATAGAGGATTACAAGGTTTGGCAATATCTTACATGGACCAAGACTGGTCACAGTCTTCTGAGCAGTGGGTAATAAACCTGCCTACAGATTACATCTAAGAGTTCATTTTACAACTCCTTACTAGATAGTCTAAGCTGCAGGCATATGTAATGGTTTCTGTGGTCTCAGAGTCGGCCCTCTGACCAAACGAGATCGAAACACTGACTTTATGCTACACCAGAGACAGCCTCTTCCGGGGAAGAGAACAGAAACTTCGTCGCAAGGCCATGGGAACTGGCTACGTGGGGGAGGGGGGGGGGGAGACAAAGCTCCCCACTAGTGAACAGACAAACAGTGAACACCGTGGCATCTATGTGGAACAGGATTTGAAAACATTTTAAACCAAGACCATTCATAGCTTCTTTCTCCCATGGCTGTCAAGTTATAAAATTCTAAAGTACTTCAACAAATTCCTGGTGTTTTCCATCTTAAGGGGGCTTACATTTGATAGCCCCAGTATCCTGCAAAAGGGGCTGGAACAGCCCACCTACACCTTATCTGGTATGTCCATCCCTCACCCCTACCTTTGGAGGAGTAAGGTTACTTAAAAGCAAATTCAGATTCTCTGAAAGACATACATACTAAGTCACACTGGTACATAATGGGTGTTTTCTAACAGCTCTTAGAAACTGGCAAGGGGACAGAAGCCTATTACTACCCCCAAACCCACCCACCTTCATACATCTTCATTGACAGAGACATTAATAGCAACAGTGAATTTATACATAAAGAACAAGTGAAGCAAAGGCAAAAGCAATGCCGATCTGTCTGAGTGTAGGCAATGGTGCTTTGATTATACCCATACAAATGCTTCAGTTCCTTTTAGTTATCCCCAACTCAGCTCTTAAGCCGTAGATTTTTGCTGTAGCGAACTCGGATGTGATGCAGCCGCTCCAGTAACTCTTTTCACAGTACCGCACGTCAATACTGGGAATGGTTTCTAATCAATTTAAACTGAACACAATACTTTAATAGAACAAGAAGTTTATTACTCCCACTCGGTAGTTCCTGGGGGCTTTGATGTTAAGTCATACATAATTCGAGAAATACCAGGAATCTTCTTAATCTCAGTGACCATCTTTAACACCACCTGTTATAAAACAAAGATCATAAATAGAAGAGCCAGGATCCAGGGCATGTCCAACAGACCTAGAAGGCTTGCACGTACAAATGAAATGTGATCTATTTTTATTATCGTCTTCTATGTATGTGGTATGGTCTCTGATTAATTTTATGTAGTGAACCTAACTTCCTTCTATAGATTTAAGTGAATTAACTCAGTACTACTCAATGTGGAGTCTGCAAACAGTTGCCAGGATGCAAATTACGTTTACTACTTGTCCGAAACAAGTGTTTAGAAACATTTATAGCAATTTGAAATTGCTGTGACATCCAAGCACCTAATATTATGTATTAAAAGCCACTGCTTCACATATATTCTGTGGCTGAAACATGCAAGTCTGAGGCCAGCACAGGGGCACATAATGCACTGTAATAACCACTGCTACCAAGTGTACAAGAGGGGAAGGCCTGGTCACTTGAATGGACAGAAATATGGCAAATACAAACTCTAAACCACACTCCCCAACTTAGTTATGTAGCTATAACCAGAGCCTTGCATTAGAGTACAGAGCAAAGGTCCATCTAATAGTCTTACTTTGATCTTTATTTGCTACTATGCAAATAGCTGCTCTGGAACACACCAGGGGACAGAGAACAGGAGACGGAGACAGTGATCAAAAACAGTTGGCAGTCAGAGCATGTGAGTGGCTCAGTCAGTTAAGTGTCTGCTTTCCGCTCACGTCATGATCCCAGGGTCCTGGGATGGAGCCCTACATTGGGCTACCTACTCAGTAAAAACCCTGCTTCTCCCTCTACCTCTGCCTCCTCCCCCCCCCCCCCCCCCCGCTCATGCTCGCTCTTTCTCTGCTCTCAAATAAATAAAATCTTAAAAAAAAAAAAAAATAGTTGGTAGCAGGCAGAGCATTAAGCAATTCGCAGGTGTCTAGCCATCATGGTATCAAATCTCATCCATATTTCTAATAAACTCTTCTTCACTACCAGGGTTTTCTCCTTTACTTGGAAAATACTATTTATTAGATACTATTTATTAGATACTATTTATTAGATAGAAATGTAGATTAGAGGTGGTTACTCCACACAGTAATCAGACACCTAGGAGTATAATAAATTTAAGGTCTTTTCTAGAAAACTACTATAATTATTTTTTTAATTTTAATTCAATTAGCCAAGCTATAGTACCTCATTAGTTTTTAATATGATAGTCAATAACTCACTAGTTGAGTATAATACCCAGTGCTTTATTTAATCAATTATGTGAAGATTAAAAAAAATAATAGGGGAGCCTTGGTGGCTCAGTCGGATGAGCGTCCGGCTCTTGATTTAGGTTTGGGTTCAGGTCAGGATCTCAGGGTCGTGGGATGGAGCCCTGCCTTGAGCACCAACCCGCCCCCCCCTCCCACCCACACACATACCCCTTTCAGTCTCTATGCTCAGTGGGGCGTCTGCTCTTCTCCCCCTCCCTCGGCCCCTCCCCCCGCCACACACACATATGTGTGCTCTCTAATAAAACTTTAAAAAATAAAATGAAAAAGCCCATCTTACAAACAGAAAACCAACCCCAGAAATAACAATTCTGTCATAGCCTATTCCATTCAGCATATTATAAAATGTACATGAGAAAAATATATGTTACCTCTACAGGGATTTCATTGCCAGGTGTCGCAGGTATACCAGTCATGAAATCACTAGTAATAAAGGTTCGAATAACCACAGATCTCTGGCATGAAGGCTGCTTCTGAAGTGGGTCCCGATCGAAATGCAATGGTGTCAAAATCACTGGCATCTGGCTAATTTTCCCAGCATACCCTAGAAAAAGAAAGTAAACATGCAGAACCAATGACCACACTGTGGAAGAAGCACTCTAACCCAGCTCCATTACATCCTCCCCGATAATATCTAAAATCACATACATAAACATACCAGTTAAGACTCATCATGCATTGTTTTCAACTACTGTCATATCTGTAAGTAAACTCAACCACAAATACAAACAATAGAATTTGGTAACTGCAGTGATGTTACAGTGATGCGATATATATATGTAAGTCCATTCTTGTTGCTCAAGGAAGTTATGGTCTATACTGCAAACACTGAATTAGCAAATTGTAAACCACTATCCCTATAAGAAATAGAGAGATTCCTGCAAGCCTCTGGTCACAACATTTTCATCAACCAATCAGTATGTAACCTTGTTTTATGCATGTTTCTGTTTAAAGACACCTTACTTATTATTTATTCTGGATTCATTAACATTGAACTCATAGCCAACAGCACTATAATTCATACATGAATAAAGCTTATCTAAACCACATATTCTCTCCATAAGGCACATGACAGCCTTCTTGTGCTCAGAAAACCAGACAGCACCTCAGCACTATGCCTGGGGGACATTTCAAACAGTAAAATTAGAAACAAAAAGCACAGAAATGCAAAAAAAATATGGTACTAAATAGACTAAAAAAAGGACACTTGTTTATAGTAAGAGTGAACAAAAAGAATATCACCTTGTATAACCTCAACTGGGAACAATGGGAGTCAGGCAACTCAAATTTTTTGCTTATATGTACATATCCACAAATGACCATAAAGGTGAAAAATTTTTTATGGCAGGCAATATCATAGAACAATCCATAGAAATGAATAATAAAAATAAAAGCATCTAAAAATTCAAACTTGCATCCTCCTAACCAGAAATCATAATGCCACATTTCCAAATTCTAGTTAAAGCATGTAGTAATAAAATAAACAATTTACCAGACTCCCGGAGAATGTTATGGGCCTCAAAGTCAGCTTGGCGTAAAGTACTGAGCACCCCTGTTGTCAAGAAAGTGGGAGTAACATCTGTAGGAGGTTCTTTAACTGGTGGGCCAAATATATAGACAACTCTAGAAGGGGAGGAGGTGAAAATTATACAGAAATAACATTTTAGTAGAAGAAGCAAGGAACATAGAATATCATTCTTTCCATTAATTCTGAGGCCCCTCTCTCATCTACTTCAAATCACCACATGGGTAGAAAAGGATATAAGATTATATATACAGGGGTACCTGAGTGGCTCTGGCATCTGACTTTGACTCAGGTTATGATCTCAGGGTCCTGGAATCAAGTCCTGCATCACGTTCCATGCTCAGTGGGGAGTCTGCTTGTCCCTCTACCCCTCCCCCCACTCATACTCTCTCTGTCAAATAAAATCTTAAAATAAAAATTATATACTTTTTTTGAGCAAAAGATGGGGGTGGGGGGCAGAGGGAGAGAATCTTAAGCAGGCTCCACACCCAGCAAAAAGTCCAACACAGAGCTTGATCTCACAACCCTGAGATAATGACCTGAACCACAATCAAGAGTCAGACACTTCACTGAGTAAGCCACCCAGGTGCCCCGGGATATAAGATTATAGAAGGGTCTATGTTCTATGTACATTCCTGAAAGTGTATTTTTGGAATAATACCACGTCAGAATATACAAAGATATAGAAGATTATCACAATCCTCTTTTCATATGATGTACTGAATTGATATGTATCCCAAAACTTCACGTCCATCTGGAATCTATAGGTAAAAATAGGGTCTTTGCAGATGTAGTCGAGTTGAGATAAGGTCATAATGGATCAGGGTAGGCATAAATCTTTGAAGGTGTCCTTTTAAGAAGAGGAAAATTTGGAAACAGACAAAATACGAGGGGGCCATGTGAAGATGGCAACAGAGACTGGAGTTATACTGCCACAAGCCAAAGATTGCCAGCAAATGCCAGAAACTAGAAGAGTCAAAGAAGGATCCTTCCCCAGAGCCTTATGCCATAGAAAGCATGGCCCTGCTAACACCATGACTTCAAACTTCTAGCCTCTAGAACTGTGGGAGAATAAATTTGTTTTAAGCCTCCTGGTTTGTGATAATCTGTTATAGCACCCTTAAGAAATAAACACACATAAGCCTGGGGAAACACTGAGCGAAACAAATAAATAGGTTGTTTATGCCAGAACTTCAGAAACTATATGCCATAGAGACCGCCAAGATAAGGCTACAGTGCATTTCCCAATTTGACTAATTTTTTTTCACTTTGCAAAACACTGATCTCAAAGAAAGAGTCTTACTTCCCCATTATTTAAAATGTTACCAAAACTTGGTATCCTACTACTATTTGCTCCTAAAAGGAGTAACTCACTACTTCTTTAACTAACATCTGTTTGAAAGATAAGAAGATACACTGTAAGTGTTAATAAAAGTAACTTTTAAAAGAACACAGCTTGAGGAAATTAGGATCAGATAATGACAACTCAAGAGGAATCCTACCACTGGTGGGGAGGATCTGTTCCACAACCTTCCCCCAGAAAACAAGGGGCAGTCAGGATATAGATATGAATGCATCCTAGCTCTCCCGACTTGGACTCCAGCCAGCACACAACCGTCCCCTTTCCGAGCCCTTTCTGTCTTAACCAAAGAAAATACATCTCTCTTGGCAACTTCCATGGTGAAGTTTAATAATTCTTTTCTTTTTTCTTAATATGTACTTGGAATATGGGGCGCCTGGGTGGCTCAGTGGGTTAAAGCCTCTGCCTTCGGCTCAGATCATGATCTCAGGGTCCTGGGATGGAGCCCCGCATCGGGCTCTCTGCTCAGCGGGGACCCTGCTTCCCTCTCTCTCTGCCTGCCTCTCTGCCTACTTGTGAACTCTCTCTCTGTGTCAAATAAACAAATAAAATCTTTAAAAAAAAAAAAATGTGTACTTGGAATAAAAACATACAGAAGAAAACAGCATCAGATCAAAACCACACTACCACCAACTAATTCATTGACTCCTCCCAAACATACGATATAACAAGTTTTTGTCCCATGTATCAAATGCCACACTTTAACTAACCAATACAGTCCCTAGAGTTCATAAATGATCCTTCGAGGAAAAAGCAACTAGGAAAAAGAATGCCATGAACTTGCTCTTTTTTTGTCTTATTTCTTACAAACAAGAGTGTTCATGGAATGTACAGGAATAAGTCTCCTTTCACATTGTACAGGACAGTAAAATTGCAGCAGACATTCTCTATACAAAGATTCCACAAAGCAAATTAAGACAAAATTTGGCAAAAATAGAAAAAAATGTTTTTAATCATTTAAATTTCAATTCCCAAAACAGACCCTGGCAAAAAAAATCTAAAATTCACCAAGACTCTTAAAGGCTTGCTAGGTTCGTAAATCTATTTTTTTGTTTGTTGGTTGTTATTAGACTTTATTTTTTTTTGCAGGGGGGAGGGATATTCGGGAAAGGAGGGAGGAACAAATGAGGGAAAAAGAAAACAGGCAGAAAAACCAGCATAATAAAGGACAGAGAAAGTTTAAACAAGGATGAAGGACCTGTGGCAAAAGAAAAATAGAGAGATGAAACTGTAAGAATGTTGTGAAATGAAAAACAGAAGCAGTTAAGTCAAACTGAGGGAAAGGGAATGTTCTGTATGACCTAAAAAGTTTATTTAGACATAATGCATTCTCTAGAAGATAAATAATAAACCATTATTTTAACCAAGGCAATTATCTCCATTCAAAATAGGCAATTACAAATTTACCATTATTTATTAATAATTCAATCTTTTCCGTATATTGATGGTGCTTCTGTATCTGCAGGCCTTAGATTCATCATAGTAATAAGCTTTTCAGTAGGCATGTTCCTACCAGTAAAAAACTGACTTCCCTGACTCCCTGTCTCAAAGGACACGCTATACACATCCTGCTGGGTGAACACCAATAGGCAGGTTCCTAATTCCTGCAGCAAACCTGAGTAAACTGAAACCTTAAGTAATTCCTTTTGGTTAATTGCTTACTACTCATGAAGAAAATAAAAAAGAGGGGCGCCTGGGTGGCTCAGTGGGTTGGGCCTCTGCCTTCGGCTCAGGTCATGATCTCAGGGTCCTGGGATCGAGCCCCGCATCGGGTCCTCTGCTCAGCAGGGAGCCTGCTTCCCCCTCTCTCTCTGCCTGCCTCTCTGCCTACTTGTAATCTCTCTCTCTGTCAAATAAATAAATAAAATCTTTAAAAAAAAAAAAAAAAAAAGGAAGAAAGAAAATAAAAAAGAGTAGACAATGGTGAAACTAGAATATCTAATCAACAATCTGATATGAGATTTTTTGAATTCTATATGGGACAGTGCAATGGAGCATTACACATAGATTATCAACCAGCTGATGATATATTCAACATTAGAAATTACCATGCAAGTGAAAGAAAAACTGGATCAGAAAAAATAAATTCAAAATAAATTCTACATGTAGTAGAGGCATATGCCTTTTTCTTTTCTTCGATTTCCCCTGGGATTATTATTAAATTAACCAAGTCTCTATTGGTAATTCTATAACCCATATGTATTACTTCCAGTAGAAGAAACCCTGGAAGAAAACATATTACCATAAAACCAATAGCTAGCAAAGCTCCTAATTTGGGAGACAGGTTTTTAAAGTGCCTTTAATATTTAATACTTAATTTTTTTAAAATCCTATTTTTTGTTTAAAAAAGAGCAAAACGTTTTTTAATAAGCAGATGATTGGTGATGAAGGAACAAAACACAAGGTATTATTGAGTATCTGCTCATTTGTTACTTATGTGCATACCTGTATCTATACTTTGAGTCTTTTCATCTCTCAATGGTGGGAAGATCTAAAAAATACACCCTTCCATTTCACCTCACCTTTTGGCCCCTGTAGAACATACCTGTTAATGTTGTGACACATGCGAGGTATAAGTCTAGCCAGGAAAATAAGAGATTCCCAGTCAGGCTCATCTTTACTGGAGATTCCACACACGTAACTGTAGGAACGAGAGTCACCCTGAAAAAAAAATACAGTCAAAATTTTTAATGGTTTCATAAAGCCAAAAGATGGATTGGAAAATATTTCATCCATGGTAACGCCATTAATAATTTTTTTGTTTTTTTTTAAACAAAAACATGTTTGAATAAAAGTATATACAAATATTTCTCTAATGATACAAACCCTAAATTAAAATCCCATATTAAATTCTACCTAAGTCAGTTCAGACACAAAGAAAGTGTCGTGGTAATTTTAAAACTTTATTCAACACATGCCAGAGGCCCACTGGGATTTCATTCCAAGTATCTGCCCAAATGTATACAGCCAGCACATCTAATTTGGCAGATAAGATCTGCCCATGTTCTACCCCAACATAATAAGGTTATATATGAAAAACCCACAGCTAACATCATGCTTAATAGTGAAAACTGAGAGCTCTTCCTCTGATAGCAGGAACAAGACAATGATGTCCACCCCTGTCACTTTTACTCAACGTAGTACTGGAAGTCCTGACTACAGCAATCAGAGAAGAAGAAAAAAATAAGAGGTATCGATAGTGATAAAGAAGAAGTTAAGCTGTCACTATTTGAAGACAACATGATGTTACACAAAGGAAATCCTAAGGACTCCACCAAAAAACTACTAGAAGTAGTAAATGAATTCAGTAAAGTTGCAGGATACAAAAGTAACACCCAGAAATCAGCATTTCTTTTTTTTCTTTTTAAAGATTTTATTTATTTGACAGAGAGAGAGAGATCACAAGTAGGCAGAGAGGCAGGCAGAGAGAGAGGGGGAAGCAGGCTCCCTGTTGAGCAGAGAGCCCAATGCGGGGCTCGATCCCAGGACCCTGGGATAATGACCTGGGCCGAAGGCAGAGGCTTTAACCCACTGAGCCACCCAGGCACCCCGAAATCAGCATTTCTATATACTTACAATGAAAAAGCAGAAAGAGAAATTAAGAAAATAATACTATTTATAACTGTACCAGAAAGAATTACACCGAGGGATAAACTTAACCAAGAAGTGAAAGACCTGTAATTCTGAGAACTATAAAACACTGATGAAAGAAATTGAAGAGGACACAAACAAATGGAAAGATATTCTATGCTCATGGATTAGAGGAATTACTATTGTTAAAATGTCCATCCTACCCAAAGCAATCTACACATTCAATGCAATCCTTATCAAAATACCACCAGCATTTTTCATAGAACTAGAACAAATAATACTAAAATCTGTATGGAACCACAAAAGACCATGGATAGCCAAAACAATCTTGAGAAAGACCAACAAAGCTACAGTATTAAAATTCCAGATTTCAAGATAAACTACAAGGCCACAGTAATCAAAAACAGTATCATACTGACACAAAAACAGACACATGTATTAGTGGAAAAGAACAGAGAGGACAGAAATAAACCCACATTTATATGATCAATTAATCTATGACTAAGGAGGCAAGAATATACAATGGGGAAAAAACAGTCTTTTCAATAAATGGTACTAGGAAAGCTGGACAGCTACATGTAGAAGAATAAAACTGGACCACTTTCTAACACCATACACAAAAATAAACTCAAAATGGATTAAAGATCTAAATGTGAGACCTGAAACCACAAAAATCCTAGAAGAGAACACAAATAGTAATTTCTCTGGTATTAGCCACAGTAAACATTTTTCTAGATATGTCTGAGACAAGAGAAACAAAAGCAAAAATAAACTATTGGAACTACATCAAAACAAAAAGTTATTGCACAGTGAAGGAAACAACTGACAAAACCAAAAGGCAACCTAGTGAAAGGGAGAAGATATTTGCAAATGATATATCCAATAAGGGGTTAATATCCAAAATATGTTTTTGGATATTAAGAACTCACACAACACCAAAAAACTCAAACAATCCAATTAAAAAATGGACAGAGGAGCTCAACAGATATTTTTTCAAAGACCTACAGATGGCCAAAAGACCCATGAGAAGATGCTCAGTATCACTAATCATCAGGGAAATGCAAATCAAAACTACAATAAGATATCCTCTTATATCCGTTAGAATGGCTAGTATCAAAAAGACAAGAAATTAACTGTTAGCAAGGACGTGGAGAAAAAGGAACCCTTGTGTACTGTTGGTGGGAATGTGGAAAACAGTTTCTCAAAAAATTAAAAATAGAAATGCCATATGATCCAATAATTCTATAATTTTACTGATGGGTATATACCCGAAGAAAATGAAAGTGAAAACATTAAGTTGAAAAGATACATGCATCTCTGTTTACTGCAGCATTATTTACAATAACCAAGATATGGAAGAAATTTAAGTGTCCATCAATAAATGAATGAATAAGAAAGATGTGGTATGTACGCACATACAGAGAGAGAAAATATTATGCAGCCATAAAAAAGGATGAGTTTTTTGGTTGTTGTTTTTTTGCCATTTGCAAAACATGGATAGGACACTATGCTATGTGAAATAAGTCTGACTGAGAAAGATAAATACCATATGATTTCACTCATATATGAAACCTAAAAACCAAATAAACAGCTAAATCAGACCTATGAATATAGGAATAAACTGATGATTATCAGAGGAAAGGGGGGTGGGAAGATGGGCAAAATGGGTGAAGGGGGAGAGATACAAGCTTCCAGTTAGAAGATAACTAAGTTATAGGAATAAAAACCACAACACAGGGAATACATTCAATGATCTTATAATAGGGATATATGGTGACAGATGATAGCTACAATTGCGGTAACAAGCACAACATATAGAGAAGTTGAATCACTATGTTGTACACCTGAAAATAACATAACATTGTGTGTCAACTATACTCACACACACAAAAAAACTATTAAAAAAACTATTAAACTATTAAAAACTATGAAAAAAGATCTGCCCATGTTTATTAGGTGGATATTCTTAAGTATTCTTAAGTCAGAGATAAAAATAATTTCATAAACATTTACTATAAATTTCTTTAAAAATGAACCACTGAAAGTTAACAAAAATAAATGAATAAAACATAATATTGATTCCCTTTTCCTTTGTCCTTTTTATTTTTTAAAAGACTTAATTTATTTGAGAAAGAGCACAAGTGGGAGGGGCAGAGGGAGAGAGAATCTCAAGTCGACTCTGCACTGAGTACACTGCCCAACACAGGGCTCGATTTCATGACCCAGAAATCAGGACCTGAGCTGAAGCCAAGAGTAGGATCCTCAGTCAACTGCTCCACCCAGAAGCCCCTCCTTTGTCCTTTTTAACCCAAGTGATCTGCTTTAAAAAAAAAAAGTTAAAAAAAAAAGTTAAACTAAAATAAGCAATTTAAAAAGATTCATTAGCTAACTACCTACCAGCCACTATACTGAGAATATGAGAATTCAGACTATATGAATGCTAATTCAGTAGTATCTATCAAAGTTTAAAATGTACATGTTCTTAATTCAGGACATGATCTTACAAAAGCGTGAATAATTGCTTGAAGAATTAAGATATTACTTGCTGAAATGCCTGTAATAGTGAAAGCTGAAATAGTTTAAATGTCCCCTGGTAGGGGAATGATTAAACTATGGTATAACCATACATGGAATACAACGCAGTAGTTAAGAATAATCTACTTGTAATGGCATGCAAAGATAAGAAATTCGTGATGTTAAGTTTAAAGGAAAGATGACAATGCACATCTGTAATTCCTTTTATTTTCTTTTTAATGTTCCTGGAAGGACACATACAATACAACTGGAGAATAAGCAGAGGGAAAATTACTCTAAATGTACTGAATTTTTACTTATTTTTTTTTACAAGTATGGTTTATTTTGGTATTTAGAAAATAAGTTTCATAAAAAAAAAAAAGAAAATAAGCTTCATTGCTACACTAACCATAAATTATGATTTTTTTTTCTGGGCTTCCAAAGGTCTCACCTTCAAAAGCATAAAAGACTAGAATAAAGTAAGATACCTAACAACAAAAGAAACTTTTATTTTGATGATAAAAGTAGTGCAACCTAAATAAGCTTCATTTTCATCTGACAACTTGCCTCAAACATCTATTCATCTAACATTATTATCTATAATAATTACCTAAAAAAGGGAATGGAGAACTAATTCAATTCAACTTCCTGCCTAGCAGGAGTTAGTATACAGTTGAAGTTCTCTGTAAGAGATCCATTTAGGACTGGAAAAACTTTTACAAATCAAATAACTTATCTGTTGTTCTATTTTTATACAGTAGGGTAATAGCTGCCTCTATGTATCACAGCATAAACTTAAAAATGAATCTGTGTATGATGAGATAACCAAACACCACTGAAAGAAAATTATTTCTACAATTCCAGAAAGGGTTATTTTAATAGTGATTTTAAAAGAATATACATAGCTTTCACATATGGCCTTTAAAAAGAGGGGAAGAGGGAAAAAGTTCAAAATAAGTGGACCTATCATTTTCATGAACTAAAATACTTTAAAGGCAACAACGAATTTTTATTATCTCATTTACAAACAAAGCTACATGGATTCAGGAGAAGGAGGAATTTAAACTGATGACTCAACTTCATGTATTTAGGAAAAAGAGTATACTTACTACGTTTCAGATGAATAAGCTCTAAAACAGAGTTAATTTCTTCCCACACATAAGGAAGGCCCAATAACTGGCATTGATACCATTTTGAGTTGAATTACTGAAACCTTTTCTAGTTTTCATTTAACTAAAAACCCTAACAGAACAGAAACTTTCTTCTTCCCTACCCTCCCAAGCTTTTCCCCAGAAACTCACCTGAGGATCATATAAAGGAGAATTTAATATAATCTATTTATAAATAATATTTTAAAAGTAAAAACTATATTATCCACACATGCTTTTACAATTAGAAAGACAGAACAATAAACACAAAAATGTTAGTTGTACATGATCACAGCAAAGAGAGAACATGTTGAGGAGGCAGAGAGCACTGGTTTAAGGAATACATAAACTGAGAGCAAGCCCTAAATAGTGTAACATGTTCATCTGGGGGCCTTCTTGCACTTAACACTTCTAAAGTCACAGTACATTTTCACACCAAGAAACATACATGAGGACATGACTTCCTGGTACCTGCCCTTCAAGGCAGAAGCAAGCAAGTCAACCCCATAGCAAACCACTCTTTGAATATCTGCTTTTGGTTAGAGATGACACATGTTCCCAAACTACAAAATCTCAGCCTCAATATTTAGTTCCTATAACCTTATTCACTCCATAAACACTCTATAAAGTACCACCTTTTTACATTTCTAAATTTGGTGTATATACTTTCATTATTTCATTTTCCTAAGTCGTTCCTATTTCAATATTAGTGGAAAGAACAAACTGCAAAAAGTTATGTCACAGATCAAGGAATTCACATAACTCACCTGCACACCTACAGTTTTAATTGGCAGCAGGAAGGCATTCAGTGAATGCAAACTTGTAATTTGCATCAGCTTCTCCTGATCCTCTTCCGTTGTACAAGCTTTGACTCTTTGTAGTAGTGTATGCGGCTGAGAAAACCAAACACATTTCTTAAGGTTTCAAGAGATAAGAAATGCTTTTGGTATCTGTTACTGTCTTATGTATCTACACTTACTGGTTTACAGCAATAGATTCTATTTGATATTTCTCTCTGACTTGTGTGTGCTATGCAGCACATCAGAATTTCACTCCTGAGGGCCAGGGCTATGAGAAGTTAAGTATCAGGATAAGAAACACAGATTATATTTGTATACTTCAGAGATTTAATCCTGTCAGCAGCAAGGGATATACCTCACATGAGTTAAACCTTTTCCTTATAATGAAACTTCTTACCATAAAATCACTTTTGTCAAAAATTAATATATCTCCACCAATTTCCTTTTTTTGGTGTATTTGCCTGGTATATGCTCTTCCATTCTTTTACTTTCACTCTATCCTTAGGTAAACAGACTATAATTAGATTTTACTTCTCAAACCAGTTTGACAATCTATGTCATAACTAGAGATGTTAGTCCTTTTAATTAATTGTGGGTTAATAATATGGTTGGATTTCATTCTACCATTTTATTCAGCAGTTTCTATTTGTCTCAGTTTTTAGATTTCTCTTTTTCTACATCTTCCTAAACCATTTCTCCCACCTCATTTATTTTCCTTCTACTGGTTTTGAAGTTAAACCCTGTATTTTTCCTTTTTTTAGTAGTTCCCCCTAAGTGTTAACATGGATACTTAACAGAAGAGAATCAGCCTCTCTGTCCTCCTAGCAAACAATACAAGCATTTTGAATGCTTTAACTCCGATCAATTTCCTGTGGCTTATATGTTATTTTAGCTGTATATTGTTATAATATTTTTAAACACAAAATTTGAGACTATTTTTATTATACAGCCCGTGTTTGTTTCAGGCTGAGAACCGCTGCCCTTAGTTCCTTAAGTAATGGACTGTGGGTAGTAACTTCTGTTTATCTAAAAATAAAAATGTCTTCATTTACCCTAGTTCATCTGTTCACTATTCACAATTATTTTCTCATGGAACTCTGAAATCTTCTTGTTTTTACCGTGCTTTCAGTATAATCATCTCTCCTTCGAAGGATAAACAGTATTTCTTCTGTAGCTGTTTTGTCTTTGACAGTCTGCAGTTTTGCTAGGTATACCTACTACAGTGTCAGGTTTTTTTTTTCATTATCTTAAATGAGATGTGTTACATTTCCTGAATATGAGGCATGGTGTCTTCACCAGTGTGGACGACTGTCTATTATCTCCTCCTGGACATATGTTAAAACTGACCTTTTCATTCTATTTTAACCTCTTCTCTATATATTTTCTCTCTGATGCTTTGTTCCGATTTCTGGATAATTTTTTAACATCTGTCTTTGAGTTCATTACTTCTTTCTTTAGCGGTTTTTAATTTCAGCTATGTTCATTACTAGAACTTAATTTTTTTCGAAGTTGCCCAAGTCCTTTTGATAGTCTTTTACCATATACCTTATTCTTATTATCAACTGCTTCTTTTAATTCTACGTACTTTACACTAACTCCAGTATCTGAAGTGTTTGAGGATCTTGTTCTGTAAGTTTTTTCCACTAGCTCTCATTCATGTTACATTACTTCTATATATATTTTGCAATTTTTTAAGTTCATATATATTTATTGGAACTCTCTATGTGGGAATCTTGTAAGGCCTTAAGACACTCCAGAAAGAATTTACGTTGCTAAGCCTGACACCTGGAAGCACTACCAACCACGGTCCACTTTAAATTCTTAGCCTCAAGTTTTTCAGACCACAAAGATTATGAATTTCGGCAACAAATCTATAGAAGGACTGGGAGACTTTTACATTCATCCTTAGTTTGGAGTAAAAATATTTTCCCTTATTTTCTTGCAATATATATAAAATACATTTTTTACAGATTTTAAGTAATTTCCACACCCAACATGGAGCTCAAACTCATGACCCCAAGATCAAGAGTTGCAAGCTCTACCAACTGAGCCAACCAGGCACCCTTAAAATATATATATTTTTTTAAAGAAAGTTTTTTTTTTTTTAAGATTTTATTTATTTATTTCTCAGAGAAAGAGAGAGCACAAGCAGGCAGAGTGGCAGGCAGAGGCAGAGGGAGAAGCAGGCTCCCTGCCGAGCAAGGAGCCCGATGTGGGACTCGATCCCAGGACCCTGGGATCATGACCTGAGCCGAAGGCAGCCGCTTAACCAACTGAGCCATCTAGGCGTCCCACCCTTAAAATATTTTTAAACACCCCTTCATATCTAGAATTTTTAGGGATTCAAGGCTTATCTGTTTTAAGGCTAAAAAAATAAGTCTACATTTACAAGTCTCTGTAGAATATTTTTTTTATAGTCATTTAACATGTTAAATCACCCTGAATTTTCAAAAAAATGAAACTCTAATAGAATTCATTGTAAATACTAGAGTACTACAAGAATCCATTCAATTCCTTATACTGATGAGCTGTGTCTATTTAAAGCTCCTATAATATACAAATTCAATGCAAATTATTACCTTCTTAACACTTGCAGAAAAATCAGCTACTATTTTCAAAATATTGTTGGTTTCAGGAAAGTCCTTACAAATATAAGGTTCTTCAGCACATATTACTCTGATTGCCAAGCCAGGACCTAAAGAGAACAATAACAATGGTATTTAATATAAATAAATTTTATATTTAATATAAAAATATCAGTTTCAAAATATACAATCCTTCCAAAAATTAAAATCCATTGGTCATTTTAAGTTTTTTCTAGTTTTACTGAGATATAATTGACACATAACCACTGTTTTTTTTTTAAGATTTATTTATCTATTTTAGAGAAGGGCAGGGGCAGAGAGAGAAAACCCCAAGCAGACCCCCTCCCAAGAACAGAGCCCAACTGGGGGACTGATCCACCATCCTGAGACCATGACCCAAGCCAAAACTAAAAATGGGAGGCCCAACCAACTGAGCCCCTCTACTTTGTTTTTTAAAGTGTTTTATTTCGAATAGTTTCCCATCCAACTCACCGTCTTTTAGAATGCTTTAGTTCTCTTTACAACAATGATTTCTGTGTCTTATTTTTGGTAGTCCATGTATTAAGTGTCACAAAATTCTCCAATAAATATTAATTCACAATATATGCACCCATCTTTTTTAAACTCATTAAAGGAATTTTTAAATATATAGAAAAGTAAAGAGGACAGTGTAATGAATCACCCTATTATTCATCACCCAGGTTCAACTACCAATCTAATTTTAGGAAGAAGACTATGCGGTTTTATTTATTTATTTTTTAAAGATTTTTACTTACTTATTTGACAAAGAGAGATCACAAGTAGGCAGAGAGGCAAGCAGAGAGAGGGGGAAGCAGGCTCCCTGCTGAGCAGAGAGCCTGATGTGGGGCTTGATCCCAGGACCCTGAGATCATGACCTGAGCCGAAGGCAGAGGCTTTAACCCACTGAGCCATCCAGGTGCCCCGCAAATGACTATTTAAACTGAGTATTTTTTTATTTGTTCATGAACTAGTTACATACAGCCCTATGCCAAGAAGTAATTCCTCCAGTCAGATAAATCAACCATAGGATTAGGATTTCAGAGAACCATGTTTTAAACTTGTCTTCCATGGAAGGCATCATGGTATAGCAGAAAGAACATATAAATTGCAGCTCTAACACCAAGAATTGTATGGCAATGTGGGGTACCTGAGTGGCTCAGTTTGTTAAGCATCCGACTCAATTTTGGCTCAGGTCATGATCTCGGTTGTCAGATCAAGCCCCGTGTCGGGCTCCACACTGGTGTGGAGCCTGCTTAAGATTCTCTCTCTCCCTATCCCTCTGCCCCTCCCCCTGCTCACTCTAAAATAAGTAAAATCTTTAAAAAAAAAAAAAAAAAAGAATTGTGTGGCAATGTTATTAAAATTCCTCTATGCCTTGTTTTTCTCATTTGATGGCAATATTACAGGCCAGACTTAATATTTAAATACAAATACAATGGAAAATAATTATGTAAGAAAATGAAGTATACACAATAGATACTAAGAAGAATTTTGTTCCCTACCCACCCTTTCCTTTCTCCAAAGTTACATATTCCCTGAGGTAAAAAGTTGTTTCAAAATTGTCTGAAATGATTTTTCTTCAACATGAAAGTCTAATGACAAATCAATCAATTCTTTTTTTTTTTTTTTTTTTTTACCTGGAAATGGATGCCTGGAAACTAACTCCTCTGGAAGTCCAAGTTCTCTGCCTAAAATTCTTACTTCATCCTTATGAAAATCTTTCAGAGGTTCTATTACTTTTCCCTACAGAGAGAAAAAGCCAGTTAATACAAATTAGTAATGAAAATGACATTGAAAATAAAGAGTAACATATTACTGGCCTTTCCTGTTGATTTTTTAATCTAAGGTGAAAGATATTTTTTAAAATTTCATATCTTAAAGTATTTTCTCCCATGTGTTCATAAGGAATTAGATGAATATTCTACTGAGCTTTGAACTTCTCTCTGAAACACATTTTAAACATAAACCTTTCAAATATAAATAAATCAGAGCAGTCCTACCCCCCATCTCTGATCTGGTTCTCATTAGAATACAAGGCAATTAGAAAACATCATATTAGTGTTTCAAAATTAAAGCTCTCCCAATGATACCATTAAGTGAAAAGACAACCTATTCCTATTTGATAAAGGACCTATAGAGTGTATAAAGAATACTTACAATTCAGTAATAAAAAGATAAATAAACCAATTAAAAATGTGCAAAAAATCTGAATATTTCTAAGAAGATATACAAATGGCCAATAAGCACATGAAAAGATGTTCAACATCATTAGTTATTAAGGAAATGCAAATCAAATTCACAATGAGATACCACTTCACATCCACTAAGATGCCTAAAATAAAGATAGATGAAGCCATCTTAATGAGTGTGAATTACAAAAAAAAAAAAGACAGAGAGAAAATAACAATTGTTGGCAAGGTGTGGAACATTGTTGGTGGATTATAATATGATATAACTGCTAGGGAAACATTAAGAAGTCCCTTTTAAAAATTAAAAATAGAACTACCATGGGGTGCCTGGCTGACTCAGTCAATAGAGCATACAACTCTTAATCTTGGGGTTGTAAGCTCTCAAGCCCCATACTGAGGGTAGAGATTACGTAAATCTTACAAAAGCAAATAACAAAAAAACTACCATATGATCTGGCAATACTGCTTCTTGTATATAACAACAACAAAAAACAAAAGCAAAAAGCCTGAAAGCAGGGTCTCCCAAGAGATATTTGCCAACTCATATCCACAGCAGCACAATTCACAATAGCCAAAAAGTAGAAGCAACCCAAATGTCCACTGACAGATAAATGGATAAACAACATGTGTATATACATATAATAAAATATTATTTAGCCTTAAGAAGGAAATCCTGTCGCATGTTACAACATGGATGAACCTTGAGGATCTATGCTAAATGAAATAAGCCAGTCACAAAAAGACAAATGATTTCACTTTTATAGGGTGTATCTAAAGTACTTAAATTCATGGAGACAGAAAGTAGAATGGTGGTTACCAGGGGTTGGGAAGAAGAAAAAGAGAGTAGCTTTTGTTCAAGGGATATCAAGTTTCAGTTTTACAAGATGAGTAAGTTATAGAGATCTGTCTCACAACAATGCAAATATACTTAACATTACTGAACTATACATTTAAAAATGGTTGGGGGGGAGGGAGAAAGGCTTTATGCCAAAGTTCTCAGAAGCTTTTACCTCTTCTCTCAACTTTCTGATAAGCTCTGTGTCATTGTGATGGGTTTTGATGAGTTCAGCTTTGCCACTTGCAACAAGGGATGCACTTTCAATTAAATCAGGCCGTAAAGTACCTTGGGCAAGGAAAACCTCCTCTGGTTTCAGGTTCATTTCTCCAATTACTTCATTGGCAATCTATAACCAAGAGGAGTAAAACAGTTCTTTGAAGAGATGAATCTTTTAAAAAGATAGCACAGTCTTTTTTATACTTTCGACAAGATTTCTCAGAATCCTTTTGCAATATTGACCAAGAGATAAAATCCACACCAACTCCCAAAGTAAACTCTTTAAAGAACATATGCTTTAGAAAGATTCATAAAGATAGGCAAACAGTCAAGAGCCTGAAAACTAGCCACAGAAATACTCAAAGAACTAAAAAGTCTAGTATCAACTGAAATACCTATTTTTAAATAGTTAAAATAAAAGCCTGGCAACATAAGTACATGTGTTTTTTAAAACCAGTATGTATAATAGTAACACACAATAAAGTTCTTAATAAAAAAAAAAAATCAAAATTAGTCAGCAAATTTGATTATTTGATGTAAGGACAAGGAAAAACACATACTAAAATTCACATCAAAAATAATACACATTGTGGATATTAAAAAGATACCTTAACAAAAGTATCCCCAATTATTTTTCTTTTCTCTTCAGGACTTGTTGTCATATTTAATGTTTTGCTAATTCTTTTTCGTGGAGTTCTATCTTCATCTGATATTGGTAGAGTTGTTGTTCCATTGTAGAAAGAATGAGCAGCATTTATCACTGAGGAAGAGAAGAGAAGCACATTTTAAAACTAACAGAAGATTTTTAAAAACATAAATAATGGGTCAAACTATAGAAAGAAAATCTAGGTGGACTTTTTTTTGATCACCCCTTACCTTGGCTAGATATTACAGAACTACCAATAAACCACGATTAATAGAGTCCAGACACAGAAACTCACTAAATTTTGTGGGTTTTTTGAGAATCCTGTGGCATTTAGTAATCTAAGGCCATGATATCATACATTACGCCGTTGCTTTCCCTGTATTGAGTGCCCCACCAGAACAACAAGCAAAAGCCAAAGGAAGAAGCATAGCCCCAAGGTAACTGAAAGTAGTGGTTCATATACTGGGATCGAAGTCCTCTGAACTGCACTAGCTAGCAATCACTGGCTATCCTTTTATCTTTAAAGAGCAAAGTACTTAAAAACTTACTAAGATTTCTATTTGGTTACAGTAAGGCTGAACAACTGATGAACTTCACAGAAATATAGTGGGCTATTTCACTGGGGGACACCAGTGAATTTGTAGTTTCTCTTAAACTGGTCAATTACCCCAGAAAAGACACCTCCAATCTCCCGCCTATCAGCATTCTGATAAGGAAACACCAGAAGTGGCAGGGAGAGAGTCACCATTCAGTATACAGATTTTTGCTTAATCCTACTGTTTTTAATGTAGAATCTTATTTCTACCCTCAACTATGCCTGGTATTGATATGCCCAAGTCCAAAGTTCCTTTTATGTAGCCTCTTTAGGGAATAAATCCACAGTCTTCTGATAGGAAGGGATAGCAGCAATTTACTCCTCTGTTAAGGAAAAGAATCTCATTCTCAGATTTTCAACCAATCTGTTTTAGGCTCACCCAGAGAACCATACCACACAAGGAAGCCAATGTTTCCAAATCTTGAGCCTCCCCACCAGTCTTGCTTTTGTTAGTTTCCCCCCCCATGGCAACATTTTACTAGATATGTCCCTTCAGACAAGGGAAAGGAAAGGAAAAATAAACTATTGAGACTACATCAAAATAAAAAGCTTTTGCACAACAAAGGAACCCATCAACAAAAGGAAAAGGCAACCTACTGAATGGGAGAAGATATTGCAAAGGACATATCTGTTAAGAGATTAATATACAAAATATATAAAGAACTTCTACAACTCAACAGCAAAAACACAAATAACCCAATCAAAAAATGGACAGAGGACCTGAATAGACATATCTCCAAAGAAGATATAAAAAGGCCAACAGGTACATAGAAAGATGCTCAATATCACTACTCATTAGGGAAATGCAATTAAAGCCACAGTGAGATAGCACCTCATACCTGTTAGAATGGCCATCACCAAAAAGACAAGAGATAATAAATGCTGGCGAGGATGTGGATAAAAGGGAATCCATGTGTAATGTTGGTAAGACTGTAAATTGGTACAGCCACTGTAGAAGAGTTCTGGGGGCCTTCTGGGGGGCTCAGTCAGTTAAGTGTCCAACTTGATTTCAGCTCAGGTCATGAGCTCAGTGTTGTGAGATAAAGAGTCCTGCATTGGGCTCCAGGCTCAGCGTGGAGTTTGGTGTTTGCTTGAGATTCTCTCTCTCCCTCTGTGTCCCCACCAATCCCCGCCCCCTGGCTCACACTCACTCTCTCTAAAATAAATAAATGAAATCTTAAGAAAAAAAAAAGGTTTTGGAGGATCCTCAAAAAATTATAAATAAAACTAACATGTGATCCTACAATTCCACTTCTGGAGATATACCCAAAGAAAATGAAAACACCCAAAAAATATCTGCAATCCCACATTCATGGTAGCTATTTGCAATAGCTAAGGCATGGAAACAACCTAACTGTCCATCAATGTATGAATAAAGATGTGGTACATATGTATGTGTATATGTGTGTATATACACACACACACACACACACATACACACACACACAATGGAAAATTATGCATCCATAAAAAACAAGGAAATCTACCATTTGTGACAAAAAGCATGGACCTTAAAGGCATTATGTCAAGTGAAATAAGTCAGACACAGAAAGACAAATACTGTATGATCTCACTTATATTTAGAATCTAAAAAATCAAATTCGTGGTGCCTGGGTGGCTCAGTCGTTAAGCATCTGCCTTCAGTTCAGGTCATGATCCCAGGATCCTGGGATCAAGACCCACATCAGGCTCCCTGCTCAGCAGGAAGCCTGCTTCTCCCTTTTCCACTCTCCCTGCTTGTGTTCTCTCTCTCGCTGTCTCTTTCTCTGTCAAATAAATAAATAAAATCTTTAAAAAAAATAAAAATAAAAAATCAAACTCATAGAAAAAGAGATCAGACGTATTATCAGAGGTGGAGGGTGAAGAGAAGGGGAATTGGAAGAAGGTGATTAAAAGGTACAAACTTCCAGTTACAAGATAAATAAGTACCAAGTCTGTATTGGATAACATGACAATTACAGCTAAAACTGTTGGTTGATACATAGAAAAGTTAAGAGTGAATCCTAAGAGTTCACATCATAAAAAGAAATTTTTTTTTCCTTTTTATTGTCCCCATATGAGAAGATGGGATGTTAACTGAGACTGTTGGGATAATCCTCTCAAAATATATGTAAAATCTAATCATCATGCTGTAGCCTTAAACTTATATGGTGATGTGTGTCAATTATTTCTCAATAAAACTAGGAAACAAAAGTGACTAGACTCTTCACCTCTCTTCTCTGTATAAGCGTTTCAGATTGTAAAGTAATCTGTACATCTATAGCTGTTGTAGGAAGACTTGGAAATTCTCATACATAAATAATATTATGGATAGGAAAAGACAACTCAAAAAGAATGAATGAGTAGAAGAGAACAGAATGATAGATGGAATTTTCCTGACTTTTTTATTGATTTACTTTTTTGGAATTTCTATTGATTTCAGTTTTAAAATTTACACTGGGAGGATCCCTCTTGAAACAGATAATTATAATGTAAAAGTAAAAAACATAATTATAAGTTTATTGGGAAACCTGTACTTGTTTGGGGGTTTTGTTTGTTTTGTTTTGTTTTTAAGATTTGAGAGAGTGTGTGAGCCTGTGTGAGCACACACAAGAGCAGGGGGTGGGGTGGAAGGATGGAGGCCAGAGAGAGAGAATCTCAAGCAGAGATTCCACTGAGTGTGGAAGAGGAAGCAAGGCTTGTTCCCACACCCTTGAGATCATGACCTGAGCCAAAATCAAGAGTCAGACATTCAACTGACTGGGTCGCCCAGGCACCCCTTGAAACCTGTACTTGGTTAAGACTATGAGCTCACTCAAACCATAAGGCTAGATCTGATTTGTTAAATAAGTCCTCACATATAGACTTTTCTGGGGGCTCAACAATACCTTTGACCTGAATTCCAAGCTTTTTGAGGGCCTCTTCTACAGACTGGCTTTCTCGTTTTCTCATAAAGCCATTATCAATGTGCACAGCAATGACTTGATCTTGGCTCAAAGCACGATTCAGCAAAGCTGTACAAACTGTTGAGTCTACTCCACCGCTGAGTAAAACCTACAAGGTGAAATTAAAAGAAAAATCATGTTGAGTACAATAAACAAAAAAATAAAATAAAATAAAAACTATCAGCTTAAATCATTACCTTTAAAAACATTGTTTTTATCAAAAGTAGATGTGGTAATTAAAAAAGCGCTCCGAAACAGTGCAACTCACAAAACATCCGATCACCCAGGCAACATTTAAGGGCTATGGTGATGAAGTCAGCTCTGAGTCTAACATTATTGACATAAATTTGTAGACTTTCAGATGTAAATTCCTTACCAAAACTTTTGATGTGCCTACTCTTTCTTTGATCTCTCGAATGCACTCAAGTTCTCTGTTCTGCACAGTGAAGGTCCCACTGCACCCAGCTATATCATAGAGGAAATTCTTCAGTATTACTTTCCCATTTTCTGTAAGGCCAACTTCAGGGTGGAACTGTGCTCCGTATAATTTTTTAGATTCATTTGCTATACCTTTATAGAGAAAATAATCACAAATTAAAAATGTTTTCACGTGGAAGACTCAGCTAAATACCCACAGTAATTCCTCACAATTTCTTCCTCTATAAATGTAAAAACTGATAACAACTTAGTGCATTTTTAGCTACGGGAAAAAAAAAAAAACATAAAACAAACAAAAACTACATTGCCACAATTTTCCTTTAAAGGTCTTTGGGTACCTTTAATTATTGAACTACATAGGACAGTGAACTAAGTTCTACGGAGATTACCTTATAGTACTTTCACTTCTCCACCCAGATTACTTTGTCTATTTAATACAATGATAACTAAATTTTGGCTCTCAGTCCCACAGAGCTTTCATATGCAATATGTAGCTATCAATTTTATGTATTAGAAAAACCTCATGTATTAGGCCTGTCAGAATATTCTACGCATTCCTTTCTTAGATACTATTAACCACAAATGTAACTTCATGGATTTGACTAATGTGTTTCTGACAAATTATGGATTACTTACTAAGCAAAAGATGATAGGCTAGATGTTTTACCTGTGTATGCATTACCCCTGTTTACGGCTCTGAGATATCAAGAAACTTACAGCTGGTTAAGTAGTTAAACCAGGCTGAGCAGGCTCCCAAATTCATACTCATTCTACTATACCAAGGAACCTCACATTTTCTTTACTTGGGTTCTAGGATACCACTCCCTCTTGGTTCATTTATTTCACTGTCTGCTCCTTCTTAATCTTTGTTGTTTCCTCCTCATCTTATCCATCTCTACACATGAAAGTTGCCCAGTACTCAGCCCTTAAATCTCTTCTCTATACACTGAGTGACCTATAACTCTCATAACTTTACATTCTACCCATATGATGGTACACCCCCAAATTTATACCTCCAGCCCAATTTTCTACTCTACAGTCTAGACTCCTATATACAACTGCTTACTCATACCTTTTTTTCTATGTGTAATAAGGCATCTTGAATTTAATCTACAAACTTGCACGACTGCATTCTTTCAGGTAAACAGAAATTTAAACTTTCTGGATGGTTGTACAAAAAAACATGGGGAGTTAAAACTCAATTATACCCTTTTTTTCCCCACTCCAAATGCAATCCAACAGCAACTCCTTGTCTCTCCTTTCAAAACATATCAGAATCCAATCTCCTTTAAGAAGATTAAAATCCAGGCACCTGGGTGGCTCAGTTGGTTAAGCAAGTGCCTTAGAATCAAATCATGATCCTAGAGTCCCAGGATCAATTCCAGCATTGGGCTCCCCCCTCAGCGGGGAGTCTGTTTCTCTCTTTGTCCCTCCCCCCTCTCATGCTCGCTTTCTTTCTCTCTCTCTCAAATAAATAAAATCTTTAAAAAAAAAAAAGATTAAAATCCTATCCAACATCTTTTCCAACCACAATGGCAAGAAACTAGAAATTACAAGAACAAAACTAGAAAATTCACAAACACACAGAGATTAAAAAATATGCTCCTGACAAAGGAGTGGGTTAAAGGATAAATCAAAAAAGAAAAAAAAAAAAAAGGCAAATAAAAATGGAAACATAACACCCAAAACTTACGGGATGCAGCAAAAACAGTTCTAAGAGGGAAGTTTATGGCAATTAATAACTACACCAAGAAAAAAAGATCTCAAATAAACCTAGACTCCACCAAAAAAACTGTTACAACAAATAAACAATTTCAGTAAGGTTGTGGAATAGAAAATCAACATACCAAAGTCAGTTGTGTTTCTATAAGTTAAACTATCAGAGAAATTAAGAAAACATTCCCATTTACAATAGCATCAAAAAGAATAAAATATTTAGGAACGAACTTAACCAAGGAGGTGAAAGATCTGTATACTCAAAACTCTAAGACAATGATGAAAGAAATTGAAGACACAAATAAATGAAGTAATAGCCTATGTTCATAGATTAGAAGAACACTGTTAAAATGTCCATTCTACCCAAAGCTATATAGAGACTCAATTCAATCTCTTATCAAAATTCCAATGGCTTTTTCATAGAAATAGAAAAAAGGAATCCTAAAATTTGTATCAAAACAAAAGACTTCAAAGAGCCAAAGCAATCTTGAGAAAAAAAAGCAAGAGGCATCACATGTCCTGATTTCAAACTATATTACAAAACAATAGTAATCAAAATAGTACAGTATTGCCATAAATATAGACACACAAACCAAAGAAACAGAATCAAGAGCCCAGAAATAAACCCATGTATGTATGAGCAATTTACAACCAAGAAGCCAAGAATACACAATGAAAAAAAAGTAATCTCTTCAATAATGGTGCTCAGAAAACCAGACAGCCACATACAAAAGAATGACACTGGATCCCTACCTTATATCATATACCAAAACTCAACTTAAAATTGATTAAAGACTTGAATATAAAACCCGAACTCATAAAACTCCTAGAAGAAATCACAGAGGAAAAGCTCCTTGACATTAGTCTTGGCAATGATTTTTTGGATTTGACACCAAAAGCAAAGGCAATAAAAGCAAAAATAAGTCAAATCAAACTAAAAAGCTTCTGTATAAGAAAGGAAACCATCAACAAAATGAAAAGGCAACCTATGGAATGAAAAAAAAATATTTGCAAGCCACTAAAAGTCAATATTCAAAATAAATAAGGACTCTTAAAACTTAAAAAAAAAAGAAAAAAGAAAAAAAAAACCCACGGTCCAATTTAAAAATGGGCAAAAGACTTGAATAGACCTTCAAAAAAAGACTTTTGAAAGACCTACGAATGGCCAACAGGTAGATAAAAATGCTAAATATCACTAGGCATCAGGAAATGGAAATCAAATCTACAATGACATCCTCTCACACCTGTTAGGATGTCTATTACCAAAAAACGAAGATCAGTGCTGGCAAAGAGGCAGAGAAAAGGAACTCCTTGTAAACTGCTGGTAGGATAAACTGGTATAGTCACTATGGAAAACGGTATGGAGATCCCACAAAAAATTAAAACTAGAATTACCATGTGATCCAGCAATTCTACTTCTAGGTATACATCCAAAGGATATGAACCCATTATCTCAAATAGATGTCTGTATGTTCACTGCAGCATTACTTACAACAGACATGACATGGAAACAAGCTAAGTGTGTATCAATGGATGAATGGATAAAGAAAATTTATATATATAAACACACATACACACACACAAAATGGAATATTATTCAGCTTTTAAAAAGAAGGAAACCCTGTCATTTGCAACAACACAGATGAACCCGGAGGGTATTAGGCTAAGTGAAATAAGCCAAAAACAAATACTGTATGGTATTGCTTATATGTGGAATCTTAAAAAAAATTAAAAGTTGGACTCAGAAATAGAGAATGGAAAAGTGATCATCCGGGCCTGGCTGGGGGAGATAGGGAGAGGTGGTAAAAGGGTACAAACTTTCAGATGTAAGATGAATAAAGTCTGAGGACCTAATTAATAATATAATTAATAATATGGTGACTATAATTGATAACACTGTATTGGGTATCTAAATTTGCTAAGAAAACAGAACTTAAATGTTCTCACACACAAAAAAGGCAAATATGTGAGGTGATGGATGTCAATTAACTCCCTGGGGGAATCCCTTCATTATGTGTACCTATATATTAAATCAGTACATTGTATACTTAATACCTTACAATGTTGTCAATTCATCTTAATAAAGCTAAAAAATTTTAAAAAGGTTGAGAGAGGGGGGAAAAAAAAATTACCAACCTAGAATTCTGTACCCTGAGAAATTATCTTTCAAAGGTGAAGAAAAATAAAGACTTTCTCAGACAAGCAAATATTGAAGTTGTTTGTTACCAGCAAACCGGCCTTGCAAGAAATGACAAAAGAATTTCTTTAGAGGGAAGGAAAATGATAGGGGTCAGAAACTTTAGTCTACATAAAGAAAAGAACATCACTCAAAGTTCCTGGTTCACAGATCCCAAAACCTTTGGAATTTCTAAGAGATGAGAACGTAAAGGTATCTCTCATATTAATAAGGTGACTTTTGGAAAGCACCTAAGGAGAGGGGCTGGTTGCCAGGGGACACAACCATGTGATTAGAGGCTTGGAACTTTCAGTCTCAACCTCCTGGCCTCCAGGGAGGGGAGATGGCTGGAGGATGAATCAATTACCAGGAAGCAATGATTTAATCAATCATGCCCATGTAATGAAGCCTCCATAAAAACCCAAAAGGATGATGTCTGGAGAGCTTCCAGGTTAGTAAACATGTGGAATTTTGGGAGAATGGTGCAATCTCTTCCATCTGGCTGTTCCTGAGTTATACCCTTCTATAATAAACCAGGGATCTAGTGGTAAATGTTTCTCTGAGTTCTGTGAGCTACTCTAGAAAATTAACTGAACCGAGGAAGAGGTCGTGAGAACCTCTGATATACAGCCAGTCGGTAGAATACAGGTAACCTGGACCGATGACTAGTGTCTGAAACCCAAGGAGGGGTCACTGGAACCTCCAATCTATAGTTGTTCAGTCAGAGGCACAGGTGATAGCCTAGGCTTGCAACTGGTGTCTGAAATGTGTGTGGGTAGGGAAGGGGGGATGGTCTTGTGGGATGCAGCCCTCAACCCATGCAATCTGGTGCTATCTCTGGGCATAGAGTGTCAAAATTCAGATGAGCTGAAGTGACCACTCAAATACCATACTGGTGTGTAAGAATTGCTTGTTGGTGAGGAAACCCTCCCCAACTCTCCCCACACACTGGAAATTGCTCTCAGAACACCAAAAGATCAGCAAAAACAGTACTTAGAAGGAAATTTTCAGCACTAAATACATATATTAGGAAAAAAAAGATTTAAACTCAATAGCCTAAATTTCCACCTTAAGAAATGAGAAAAGAGGGGTAAATTATAACCAAAGTAAGCAAAAGAAATAATAAAAATTAAACAGAAATCAATGAAACTGAAAACAGGAAATCAACAGCAACCACCACCACCACCACCACCACCACCACCACCACCACAAGCTGGTTCTTTGAAAAGATCAATAAAATTGATAAGCCTCTAGCCAGGTTAACTAAGAAAAAGGGAGAGGACATAAATTACTAATGTCAGAAATGAAAGAGGAGACATCATTACAGGTCCCATGAACATTAAAATAATAAAGGAATACTATGTATAACTCTATGTCCACAAATTTTATAACACAGATGAAATGGACCAATTCTTTGAAGAGACACAACTTACCAAATCTCACACAAGAAATAGATAATTTCAATAGGCCTCTATCAATTTTAAAAGTTACATGATCTGATTCAATAGATGCAGAAAGGCATCTGAAAACAATCCAACATCCATTCATGATAAAAACCCTCTGCAAACTAGGAATATAGGGGAACTTCCTTAACATGATAAAGAATATCTTCTAAAATCCTACAGCTAAAATCATACCTAACGGAAACTTAAAACTTTCCCACTAAGATCAGGAACAAAGCAAGGATGTTCCCTCTCCCCACTGCTTTTCGACACCATATAAAAGTCCTAACTGACACAATAAGAAAAGGAAGTAAAAGGTATGCAGGTTGAGAAAGAAGAAATAAAACTGTCTTTGTTCACAGATGACATAATCATCTGTACAGAAAATCTGAAAAAAAAAAAAAAAATCAACAGAAAAACTCCAGGAACTAGTATGTGATTACAGTAGGGCTATAGGATATAAGGTTAATACACAAACGCTCGTAGCATTCCTACATACCAGCTATGAACAAGTGGGATGTGAAATTAAAAACAATTCCAAACAGATAAAATACTAAGGTATAAACCTAACAAAATATGTACAAGATCTATATTAGAAAACAATCACTCTTGACCACTTCCACCTCTACCACACTGTTCCTTACACTACTGTTCCTCTCCTGATTGCTATAGGACATTCCTAGCTGATCTCCCTACTTCTACATTAACCCTTTCTCTTTTCTCCTCACTATAGCCAAAATAATCCTGAAATTAGATGATGAGTAAAGCCAACAATTTCATAGTGGCCTCAAATGGCCTGTGTCCTGGCCCCCCTGACAACCTCTCTAACCTCATCTTCTGCCACTCTCCTCCAACCATGTAGACTTCCTTGGTGTTCTTCAAACATGGTCCATCCCGGGAGCTTTTGTACTGCTATTTCCTCTTCCCCCAAATATCTAGAAGGGTCAGCACTTACTTCATGCTCAGTATCATTTTATAGGAATACGTTCCCTGAATATCCTATATAAAACAGTAACAACCTTAATCACACATACTCTGCAACACTCTTCTCTTCCTGTATTTCTTTTCAATGCACTTAAACGCTATCTGACACTTGACATATTCTGTATTTGTTTGTGTATTAGCTGTCCCATCCCTTCCCCCAACTAGAATGTTAAACAGAGATTTTTGTCCACTTTGTTCACTACTTTACCCTTGGCACCTGGACATGTTACTGGCACAAAGTAGGCACACAAATATTGGTTGAATGAATACAAAAACATAAGCCATCTACCACTGTTAATCTTAAATAAAAACATTTCAATATGAAAACTATTCTGGATTACTCCTATTCTAATGTTAAGTAATTGCAGGCAAATTACTCAATTGGGTTTATCCATGACAAATCTTTTTTCAACTTACTGTTTAGGTGCGGTGTTTCAAACCAAAAGAACTTTATTGATAAATCCTTTTTTTTTTTTTTTTTACTGACTTCCAGGATTATTGGTAATTACTTACATAACAACTATTCAAATAAGCAAGTCAAAAAAATCACCAACTGCCAGAAAATCGATTCCTCTTCCTCAAAAAAGAAGAGAATAAAAAATGGCTAAAAGTACAGGTTCGCAAAATTTCTACAAAGGACTAAAATTGTAAAAATTTTAGGCTCTGTGGGATACATCCATATAGTTTCTTTTATTATAACCCTTTAATAACATAACAGGCTATAAGCTAGATTTGACCCACAGCTCACAGTTTGCCAACCCTGTCTCAGAAAAATGTCCTGAGTGCTTAGTCTGGTGTTTCACAGATGTCTAAGATATATGCCTATGTATACCTAAGAAAGGCATTTAAAAACCCAATTATGAATAAAGCACACTAGAAAAACAGACCATTCTCAAATTTTTCCTGAGCCGTAAAAGTAGTGTTTTACACATCTGGAGAACTTTTATTAGAATGAATATTTTGTAAAGTATTTCAGAGCAAACCAGTAAGTGACTTCTAAATAATCTAATATTAAATTCCTTTCATAAATTAATGCTTGATCCTATGACATTTACAGTATCTTTTAAAAATAAATAGGAAACAGTACCTCATAGAGAAACATATTCTTAGACTCTTCAGGTAAGTTTTTTAAAATGAAATCTGCAAAAGTTTTAAAATTTTCACCTGCCACAATGTTCCCAGAACGTGCCACAACCTTGAATCCATCAGCCACTTTGTCTACACTATCTCCATGGGTAAGCAAAACAATTTCTTCCTTCTGAAGGCCCCTAAACATACAAAAAAATAAAACACAACACAGAAATATCTTAATTAAAGACGTGGTCAATGGGATCTTACGCTTTCTTTTTTTTCTGGCTTTATTGAAATATAATTGACATGTACCACTGTGTAAGTTAAAGATGTACAACATGATGATTTGATATATATAATGAAATAATTACCACAATAAATTAGTTAACACATATCTCACACATCACATAGTTACTATTTTTTTATGTGTATAGGGAGAACATTTAAGACCTACTCTCAGCAATTTTTTTTTTTACTCTCAGCAATTTTTAAGTATACAAGACAGTGCTGTTAACTGTAGTCACCATGCCTGAACATTAGATCCCCAGAACTTATTCATCTTATAACTAAAGTTTGTTCTTTCCCTTTGAAATACTAACTCACCATATGTGTAAATCAAAAAAATAGAAAAAAAGTATGTAGGAGTACAACACTGCTAGAATTTAAATTTATTCTATGCATTATAAATAAAACCAACGGGAGTATTAAATCACAAAAAAGGCAATCTGTAAAAATTGAAAACGGAAAAAAATATATTTAAAAGTTGGTGGTATAACCACATGCAAAAAAATTATTTCAAGAAGATACAAAATAATAATTTCAACATTTTATCTCTATTAGGATTTATCTTAAGAACAGAAGGCATTTCAGAGATCTAAACATTCGGTAGTTTTATATCAGAAAGTGATAGTACTAACACTGATATTGTTATTTTGCACCTATATATAGGGTAAATACATGCATGTTATAGGTTAAAACAAATATTAAATAATTAGGAATTGAGGTTTTCAGCCTCAGAGTAAGAAGATACAAAAATCAAAGTTATTAGATAAAAACCCGTTAACTTTCATTTTAAATGGAAATAAGAGTATACACGGATTTTGTTTTCTCTAAAAGAATACATACTAACTTTATTCACTGAAAAGACCTAGAAACAAAGACAACCCAGTAGCAATGTGGACCTCTACTTCTCATGCCAAACAAGTTAAAGGCTATTGGTTAAAAAAGATGTAACATTTATCAAATGCAACATGTGGACTTTCTCTCAACCCTGATTCAAACAAATCAACTATAAAAAGATATTTCTTAAAATATGAGAAAATCTGACAGAGGACTGAATATTAAATATTAAGAAGTAAAAAAAAGTAAATTAAAAATAAAGCAAGAAGATAGACTACATTAAAACCAAATGGATGTTTCATGTTTACTACTGTTATCATCGTTGTTGCTTAGGATTAATGCAGGTTGTGAATGAGTTCCAGAATTTTACAACTAGGAAGACAAAAAAACTTTAAATTTTAACCAGATCTTTAGATATAAAGCCTCTGCAGTATCATACCACCACGATTCCTAAAATGGTTCTCAAGACTAGTCACTTTAGATACAGAAAAATATAAGCAAAACCTCTCCATTATGAAGTGGAATAAGCACTTGGTTTCAAATCCATTTTGGTTATGGGTAGCTTCGGTTCATAAGACTATTTTGAGCCATGATGGCTTTTTAATTAATCGTTATTAATCTTGAAAAACAAGAATCTTTGAATGAATATACTTATTTTTGCTCTACCTAAAAATTAAAGAGAAGCCAGTCACAGACAGTTTTGTGTATAAACTAGGATACCTCCATTTCAGATATTAAGTTTATAACTTGGCTTTTAAAATTCCTGATCTGTCCAATTTGGAGGAAACTATTCATTAGGAATTAATTTAGGCACAAGTATGTTAATAAATAAAACATAACTGTAACTAAAAATAATTAGCACAATTAAAAGAAATGATTAAAAAAAGTAACTGTATAATAGATAGACTTGAGGAATCACTATGTTGTACACTTGAAACTAATGCTAACATTGTATCAACTATACTTCAATTATAAATAGATAAAAGTAAATTTCTCGGAGTCACACACACACACACACACA
>CM052898.1:96225268-96260147 GCA_028534135.1 Potos flavus | reverse complement strand
CTCTTATGGTTTGTCTCCTTCCTGATCCCATCTTGTTTCATTTCCCTCCCCCACCCCCCACGACCCCCTGCCCTACCTCTCAAATTCTTCATATCAGAGAGATCATATGATAATTGTCTTTCTCTGATTGACTTATTTCGCTTACCCTATCTTCCCTTCTGATTTAGTACAGGCTAAAGCCAAAAGGTAGGCAAAAGGGAAAAGAGATCAAGATCATTCACAAACAAGTGAATCCAATCACTATATTTATTTGGCTATTCTTATCACAGCAGAGAATTCTGAGTTTAAAAAAAAAAAAAACTATCTTGCTTCTGACACCAGAAAAGGCAAAATACTGTATAGCATGTCAATTAATAATTATATTACGCAGGGAATACTATCCCAGCTAGCTCAATTTTCAGATGATATGGTTAAGTAAGATACATTGTTAAAAGTTATCTCAACTAGAAAATCATTTTGCTTAAAATGGCTAGGGATAACTTTTCTTAAATGTACTTATTTCTATTCCCACCTCCTCAGGAAACAGATCTTACTGTACAAATCATTCTAAGCAAGAATTTAGCATGTTACTGGCTCAGTATTATCTTTCTATCATCTTATTCAGTAATCACATTCTACTTGTCTAATAAACCTATACTCCTCTAAAAAGGTATCAAAGCAGCCAAAACAGATTTCTAAACACTTAACCTATAGAAGAATAGTTTTATATCTAGACCTCAGTCCCTATTTATTCTTGTTTTTGATACAATTGCAAGGTATCCGTACTCATTAACGATACAGTAGAGACACCTGGCAGACACCGTCTTAACCAACTGACCAAAACTACCATCACCTGTCCTGGCACACACTGACATCACGTGCCTCCTAATGAGTTGCTCTGGGAAGGGCACAGCATCACTTCTGTGCTACCCCTGCCAAAAATACATAACCTGAACCTAACAAGGAGGAAACATCAAATAAACCAAAACTGAGGGATAATCTATAAAGTTACTGGAATGTCTTTTTTTTTTAACTGTCAAGATCATGAAAGAGAAAAAAAGACTGAAGAATGGTTCCAAAATAAAAGAGTCTAATAAAGAGACATGACAACTAAATATAACACATGGTCCTAGATTGGACACAGTACTTGCAAGGGACATTAATGACACAAACAGTGAAATGTGAATGCAGCCTGTGGATTAAATGCAAAACTGAATCAATGTTAACTTCCTGATTTTGATATTTGAACTGTAGTTACATAGGAGAGAGCCCTAGTCCTTAGGAAATACAACAAGTACCAGGAAATCATGTGTGCAACTTATCCTCAAAAGGTTAAAAATGTCAACAGCAAGGGAGGCACCTGGGTGGCTCAGTCGGCTAAGCCTCAGACTCTTGATTTTGCCTCAGGTGATGATCTCGGAGCACAGGGTCATGGAATCAAGCCCGCCCACCTTGGACTCCCCGCTCAGCATGGAGTCGGCTTGAGATTCTCTCAGTCTCCCCTCTGCCCCTCCCCTGGCTCGTGCACACATGCAGGCATGCTCTCTCTAAAATAAATAAATTAATCTTCTTAAAAATGTCAACAGTAAGGGAATTGAGTAAAAATATACAGGAGCTCTGTGCACTATCGCTGTAACATGTAAATTTGAATGTCTAAGTTTTTTTTTAATGGACAGTGTTATTTGTAGGCAGCAATATAGTTACTTCTCTAAAAACAGATTTCCACTCAGGTCAGTTCTGCCATACTGCTATAACAATTTGTAAACAGTTGCAACATGCACAAATTAGCTCATACATTATCCTAAATACTCTAAAGACAGAAAATATTAATACAGTAAGAATCACAAACAGAATAAATCAATTCTTAAGGCAAAATCACAGATATACCTGCATGCCGTAGCAAATCCCAAGGACAGGCTTGCCAATAGTGAATATCGCTGGGTCAAACCAGGGAGCATCTTCTGCATACACAGAATTAGGTCCTCCAGAGATGATAATCGCACTGTGGATTTAAGGAAGAGAGTCAGTGAAGAATCCTCTAACTGCTCATTTTTATCCCAAAGTCTATGCCCTCTCTCCCTTGAAGCACTGAGGGAGACTCAGTACAGATGCAAACATTCTGTTATGTTTTCAGTACACTGTAGCAGAGCCAGCCTTCTACACAACTCAATCATCCGTACTCTACTTTTTTGCAATGTGTGAAAGCCCATCAATCCAACATTCACTTGTTAATAAGTACAAATTTCAAATACATAAACACTAATGTTTCTAGCTATAAAGGTTTAGCACGAATTTGTTTTGTCTTCGGCATTAATGAAGGTGAAATGAGAATTCTAAAGGGAGACGCAGAAAATATAGGTCTTCCGGGAAGCAAGGAGTAAAACAGGTCACAGAAAGACCCTGGATGACACAGAATATGAATTACCTAACTTTGCCTGTTGAAAACCTACCCAACATTCCCAACAGTTTTACCTGAGACCCAGGAAAGGGAGCTAATATATGCATTTTGCCATATGGCATTCTCTCAGAACCCAGGTCAATATTATAACTTCATTACATTATAAGTTATAGAGCATTCTATGGGATAACTTGGGAGTCAAACTGTTATTATGGAAAAGGCTGCAAACTGAGGCCTATGCTCTTCACATGGCCACTGACAGACATCTAATCTGGCCCTCAGCATACACTCAAAGGATTGAGAACATTTTAATATTAGGAATTTTACATAAAAATCCAGAAATCTGGGGGAAAAAAATCTAGCAGCACTTGACCTTCACTCTCATATGGCTACAAACTAGAATCATAGAGAGACCTGAACCTTCAGACTACTCCTGTTCTCCAGTTTGCCACACATGCCCTCTTATACAATAGAGATGTACCTATGCTCACTTAATTTAAGATATCCTCGAACTCATTTTAGATTTGAGTTTTGCAGGAATCCTAATTTATCTACATTCCTAAAGGACAATGCATTTTAAGATCTAACCAAAATCTTACAAACAAATTTAGGCAATTCACTTTATAATTAGCAGCTGCTTGCCATATAAAAACACACAAACTAAAATACAGGCTTATAATACATCCAGAAGAATGATGTAATAGTCAAATTCATAAAAATTATTCAGCAAGATAGGACATTTTTAAAAAAATATTACACTTCAAGTGAGCTCAAAGGACCCATTCTTTGAACTTTGTATTGCTAACATGAATTATGCTATTCATCATGTTTGTTAGCCTATCTCCTACAAAAGAGACTAAAGACAACCAACTCAGATGATAAATGTAACATCTTTAAGATAACAATCCTAAAGGGGTGTAGTGTTAGCCTTAAGGGTAGATATGCAACTTAGCTCTTTAAAAATGCATAAGCTAAAATTCCATAAAACATACTTAAAAAACAAGACTTCTGAATTTCAGTATGTTATACTTAGTTTTATAAAAGATAACCACCATGGGACTGCCCAGCATCCCTCATTAATCTGCTAAACAACTCAGGACTGTAAGATTCTTAAGACTATTAAAAAGAAAAGGGAATGGAATTAGTCAGGGATAAAACTCAAGCAGTACTTAAGCCAATTACTAAAATTCTTATCTCAATAACTCTAAAGAAGAGCTAATCACTCATTCTGAGTCTTCTAGTCCTACCCTGCAATTATTTTGAAACTAACTTGCAATTACAAAGCCAATAAAGCCACAAGGCATTCCAGATACGAATTTTAAGCTGGTCAAACTTCCAAAAACAAGTAGGTTAAGAAGTCTCTCCTCTCATAATACTAATATTCTAGGAAAAGGATGATCAACTAGGTATCTCAGCAGGCAGGATTATAACAAGCAAAGCCACAGCGCTATAGTTCCTATACTCCTACACAGAAAGAACCTCTAGACACAAGCAGGGCCTAGGAATTGTTTATAATCAGGTGGTAGGAGAAATAATTAGCATTCTATTGCCAAGTATTTGGCTACCTTATTCTTAAACATTTAGTCTGGGTCAGTCTGCTGGAGATTTTTTGTTTTGAGTGAAAGGAATGAAGGACCTTATATATGACAGAGCCATTCAGAATTCTCGCAGTTTTTGATTCTCTAAAACTAGTTCTCACTGGCAAACGGAGACAGTCGCTTTAGAGAAACTCAAGGGTCCCTTCTTACTCTAAAGAGTCTATCAGTTTAAAAGAGATGACTGTTTTTAACTGGGTCCTAAGCCTAGGACCCAGTTAAATTTCAACCTGTCTTTTCTGCTTTCCAATTCACTCTATTTCAGAAACAATAATCACAGATAAACAGGTCTATGAAGACTTTAAAAGTTAACCATTTCTCTAATGAAAAAAAATTACGTTTTTGAGAAAAATTAAACATATTGTATTTTGGAAGAAATATAGTATTAATGTTTAAGACCCAATTAAAGTTACAAACTACATTTGTTTGCTTTTGCTAACACTCTTAATAAACAAAGAGCATCAATTCCATGAGAAAAGGCATAGCATTAACCAAAAATTGTTAAAGGAAGAAATCAATATAAGTTGGCTGTCATTTTGACTAGTTCTGAGCATATAAGCTATCGAATTAGACCTTATATTAGACTTGAGAAACCCTCATATTTTAGAAACTTGGTCTCCTGGGGGGCACCTGGGTGGCTCGGTCCTTAAGCCTCTGCCTTCAGCTCAGGTCAGGATCCCAGGGTCCTGGGATGGAGCCCCACATCACTAGGCTCCCTGCTCAGCAGGAAGCCTGCTTCTCTCTCTCCCACTCCCCCTGCTTGTGTTACTTCTCTTGCTATGTCTCTGTCAAATAAATAAATAAAATCTTTTAAAAGAAGGAAAAAAAGAAACTTAGTCTCTTGGGATAGGAGACAAGAGAGACTCATTGGACACAGAATTCTTCTCATTTAGGTATTCTAGCCACTGCATATATTCCTTTGATCAAATGTTCTGGGATGAATGAATGACCATAATAGCCAAATTCAAGTCTGACCCAAAAGTCCTAAAAAATATAAAATATTCAAATGAGAAGTTCTTATAACTGTGCAATTAAAATTAAGGCAATCTTTTAAACTAAAAAAAATTTTCCTTTAATTTTTTTTAAATCAGAACCATAGAAGAAAATTTTTTGTAAAACCATTTCATATCTCATATTCACTTAAAAAATTCAGTGCCCGGGGCACCTTGGTGGTGCAGTCATTTAAGTGTCTGACTCTTGGTTTCAGCTCAGGTAGTGATCTAATGGTCCTGAGACAAAGCCCCAGGTCAGGCTCCACACTCAGCATGGAGTCGGCTTAAGACTTTCTCTCTCTCTGCCCCACCACCTCTCCCCACCCCCACCTCAAATGCACCCTCTCTCTCAAAATATATCTTTAAAAAAAAAAATTCAATGCCCAAGCAAATTAGTAAAAAAATTCCACAATCTAAGCTCAATCTCATAGAAAATATAAGTGAAAGGGCTACCGGAATCCTTGCTCTTTTATGGCAAATGCTGGTGTCTCCAAGGGAAAGATTTCCGACTGCACGAACAGTTCTCTCACTCTTCGATCTATGACTTTCCCGTACTGGGCACCAGCATCCAAAATGACAACAGCTCCTTCATAGTGGTGGTGGCCATCCTTAAGGTCTCCTCCAGCATTCTCCAGCTGCAAATATTAAGGAAAATGTCCTCTTAGTTATAAAAATTAGAGCTCCTTCAAAAAAGAGTGGTCACTGTCAGCTCCAAAAACATACAGAAACAAAAAAAAAACTGTTAACTTAGGACTCTGAGTTGCCAATTCGAAGCACTCCTTTTAAAAGGAAGATTTTTATACATTTCCATTCATGGGCATACATAAACACTTTCATAAAAGCCAGCATTCACTGACTATGTAATATAGTCACTTTATGTATAAATGCATCTTAGATATATTATCTAACATGGTGGGCATACAACCCAGCTGTGCCAAAATACAGTCCTAGTTTATGCCTGTTATACTGGCATTATTACTAACAGGGCCTCCTTTGAATCTGAAAAGCATCCTAGCTTGAACAATAAATTATATGTTCACCCTATCTAACAGTCACCGCATTCCAAAGAGGGATATACTGATGAGGAACTGAAGTTTGCTGCCAGAGTATAAGCACGCTCAAATTCACTTCATTAGGATTTTTGTATTACCTGAGGAAAAGGCTATGTATATATGCATCCAACCCATAACATTAGAATTTTAAAAAGGTTTTTTAATCTTACCTCTGTCACCTATACATCCATAATGCTTTTCTGGGAAGCAATTGGGCAAAATGTAAAATTTTTAACTATGTGTGCTGGAATAGTTACCTGGAACTGGCTTCAAATTAATGTAAAAGTAGGTGGGTATGGATGAAACAAGACTGCTTGCCTATGCACTGAAATCACCGCAGCCGGATGATAGATACAAAACCTTCACTTTAGCTAGCCTCTACTCAGTTTTTGTACATTTTACATAAGAAAAAACTTTAAAAACAAGTATGTACTCCGGAAAAACACTTGCAGGAATCATATAATATAATCCCATTTTAAAATATTTCATCATGAATGTATATACATGTTTGAAGAAGAAACATATGGACAGATATACACAAAAATATTAACAGCGGTTGTGTCTAATGAGTTATAGGTGATTAACAATTTTTCTTTCTCATACTCTTCAGTATGTTTTAAATGTTTACAATAAACATTTTTGGAGTTCCCCCCCTCCAGTTGTAAAATTTGCACATAAAAAAGCATAAGCCAAGGCGCCTGGGTGGCTCAGTGGGTTAAAGCCTCTGCCTTCGGCTCGGGTCATGATCTCAGGGTCCTGGGATCGAGCCCCACATCGGGCTCTCTGCTCAGCAGGGACCCTGCTTCCTCCTCTCTCTGCCTGCCTCTCTGCCTACTTGTGATCTCTCTCTCTGTCAAATAAATAAATAAATAATCTTTAAAAAATTAAAAAATTTTAAAAAAGCATAAGCCAGTCCTTCAGACACTTATGTAATCCTTTCCATGCCTCTTCCTTTTCCACTTATATGAAAAAATAAATGCAGACCTCACATCACTTAAAACTTCTGCTACAGAATGAAAAAGCAACAATCACAGCCATCTATACAGGAGGATTTGTGAGAAGGACTAAACCACAGGCCAGAAAGAATTACTCAGATCACAAAAATGAAGATTTTAATCATATGAATACTGAGCAATGTAGAAAAATCAGATCACAGAAAGAAGTTGATAAAATATATTAGAGTGCAAGAAATGCTAAAACTTTTTCCTTTCAGACCTTTGCCCTTAGTCTACACACAAACACACATACTACTCTTTAAAGAATTTATCTAAAATTCCTTAATCTTAATCTGTTTTTTTTATAAAAAATAGAAAGTGTTGGGGCGCCTGGATGGCTCAGTTAGGTGTCCAACTCTTAATCTCAGCTCAAGTCTTGATCTCAGGGTAGGGAGTTCAAGTCCTCCATGGAGCTCCACACCCAGTGGGAAAAAAGAAGGGGGGAGGGGAGGAGGACGGGAGCAGAGGAAAGAAAGAAAAGTTTTGGAGCACCTGGCTGGCTTGGTCAATGGAACACATGACTCTTGATCTCGTAGTTGTGATCTGAGCCCCATGTTGGCTTGTAGAGATTACTTAAAAATAAACCTCTTTTTAAAAAGTGTTTTTGAAGGACTACTTTGTTATTATGTAAATTTCTCAGATTTCAGTCCCTTTATTACTGTCAAAATTTTTACCAAATCCAATATAACCTTTTTTTGTTTTTGTTTTTTTACATTGTAGGCAGAGTTCTCACTTTGCATGATTCTGACATGAACAAATTTCAGTTATCAAGGCTTATATCAAGGTTAGTTAACTAACATCAGTCTGCAACAAGGCTCAAATTTCAGTTACCATATATTAGCTGTAATTACTAAGTACAAACTGCTATCAGCTCTTCAATCCATAAATCACCACATAAATAACAAATATGATGGTCAGTGATCAATGTGTCCTTTCTTTTAGAGTTTATTGCAATTGGACACTATAAAACAAATAGCCAGAGAACAGCTGTGTTACCTGCTTGTTGCCCAGTGATAAATCCACATGACATTTTTATACCTATGGATAATCCAAAGGGGGGACAGACCAACAAAGATGAAAGTACAGCAAAGAACTGAAAAGTTCTACACTGGCAGTGAAATATGAATCCACTGTGAATGAAGTTATAGAAGAAATCGCTGGCCATGGCAGTGTTGACACTGCTGTGGTTTGAGTATCTCTAAATGTGCAGCCAGAGGAACTTGGTTAACTTATCAATTATCAATGGGGAAAGCAGCTGTGATGAAAAGGATAACAATGTCCCAGAGAGAGTAACTCCAGGAAAATACTTTACATTAAAGAAACTCTTGGAGGGACGCCTGGGGGACTCAGTTGGTTAAGCGTCTGCCTTTGGCTCAGGCCATGATCTCAGGGTCCTGGGATCAAGTCCCACGGTGGGCTCGCTGCTCAGCGGAGAGCCTGCTTCTCCCTCTGCCCCTTACCCCGCTCATGCCCTCTATCAAAAGTAAATAAATAAAATCTTCAAAAAAAAAAAAAAACTTTTGAAAGTATTTCATGACATTTCAATTGTAAAGGATAAAATGTCAAAAGCCAACAAGGCATAGAAAAGATGCAAAGGAAAGCACTGTTTAAATTACGCTTGATTCGTATTTCACAAAGAAAACAATTCTCACTGTGTTTCAACTTATACTAAGCAGTTATAGTATTTTATTTCTCTATACTTGTAAATTAATGAGAAGATTTAATGTTTTAATGAAATACTGTAATCTTTCCACCGATTAAAATCGCTTTGTATGAGGAGCGCCTGGGTGGCTCAGTCGGTTAGGCATCAGTTTTTGGGTGTTTTTTTTTTAAGATTTTATTTATTTATTTGAGAGAGAGTGCTCACAAGTAGGGGGATCAGCAGGGAGAGGGAGTGGGAGAAGCAGGCTCCCTGCGGAGCAGGGACCCCAATGTGGGACTAGATCCCAGATCTGAGCCAAAGACAGATGCTTAACCGACTGAGCCACCCAGGTGCCTCTGGGCATCCAAATCTTGATTTCAGCTCAGGTCATGATGTCAAGGTGGTGAGACTGAATCCCGCAACGGGCTCTGTGCTGGGCATGGAGCCTGCTTAAGATTTTTGGGGTGCCTGGGCGGCTCAGTCAGTTACACATCAGACTCCTAGTGTCAGCGCAGGTCATGATCTCTCATGGGTCATGAGATCAAGCCTGCATCAAGCTCCACACTCAGCAAGGAGTCTGCCTAAAGATTCTCTCCCTCTGCCCCTCCCCCAACTCTTCTGCATGTGTGCACGTGCACGTGCTCTCTCTCTCTCTCTAAAAAAAGAAATAAATTATTTCCCCTGGTTTCAGCTTGCACAATCATTTTTATGGTCATTCTGCTATTATATAGTGAAGACTGTCATCTGTATTTCTTTGAATCAACTCATTTTTAATTGAATTTTTGAAGAAAAACATATACTATTTCTTATCAGTTTTTGAAAATGTTCAATCGTATAACATCAGAGGTCATTGAGAAAATACTGAATCCTTGCCACGTTCTTTCTACCTCAGCTATCAACTTCCCTATCTAGCACAAACTTCAACAACTCAGGAGAAAAAGCAAAAAGGTCACCAGTAATGTAAGCAAAAGTTCCTTTCCCTCAAAACCTAGACTCTATTTACTCCTGCTTCACAGAGTTATAAAGTTTGATAGACTTCCAAACCTTAACAGATTAGAAAAAGGACCCTAATGAGAAAAGAAGTTGTTAGTCACATCAATAGTAGAGCTAAATAAAATTCAACACTATACGACAGAAAAATCTATTATTATCTATTTATACAATTAAAAAGTAAACACAGGGGCGCCTGGCTGGCTCAATCTGTAGGGTATGCAACTCTTGGTCTTAGGATGTAGAGCTTACCTAAAAATAAAATCCTTTTTTTTTTAAGATTTTATTTATTTATTTAACACAGAGAGAGAGAGATCACAAGCAGGCAGAGAGGCAGGCAGAGAGAGGGGGAAGCAGGCTCCCCGCTGAGCAGATAGCCCGCTGTGGGGCTCGATCCCAGGACCCCGAGATCACGACCCGAGCCTAAGGCAGAGGCTTTAACCCACTGAGCCACCCAGGCGCCCCAAAAATAAAATCCTTAAAAGAAAAAGAAAAGAAACACAAAAGCCTAAAAGGTTCACACCCCTCCCAACTGACTTGAGGTCATCATAATAAAGGAAATGATGGGGGCACCTGGGTGGCTCAGTCATTAGGTGTCTTTCCAGGGTCCTGGGATGGAGCCCTGCATCGGTCTCCCTGCTCAGCAGAGAGCCTGGTTCTCCCTTTACCACTTCCCCTGCTTGTGTTCCCTCTCTCACTGTCTGTCAAATAAATAAATAAAATCTTAAATAGATAAATATTTTTTTAATTAAAAAATAAATGATGTTCATAAAGATATCTTTTAAGACATCAATAAACAATATTAAGAAAACAATCAAACCATATCAGTACCCTAATTTAACAATAAGGCAAAAGAATCTGAAAGATTCTCCTCAGATAGAGATGGTATCATTTTTGGATCTTCCTGAATTTCCATGTATCACTGAACAACTACACAGCAAAACCAAAAACTAAATGACAAGTTATCTCCTCAAATACAAGCTGGTAGAAATAAACTACCATAGTCACAAACTGCAGTGTAACAGCATTTGTGCGGGAAACAACCAAGTTTCACTGAATAACTTTGAGAATAGAATTCTAAGAGAGTCAAACAGGTACTAACTAGAAAGCACAGGGGTCAGTGGTAGTGGGTGGCTCAGTCAGCCAAGCGCCTCCCTTTTTGTTTTCAGCTCAGGTCATGATATCAGGGTCCTAAGATTAAGTCCCAATTTGAGCTCCAGACTCAGTGGGGAGTCTGCTTGAAGATTTTCTCCCTCTGTCCCTCTCCCTACACATGCACACTCTCTCAAATAAATAAATAAATCTTTATTTTAAAAAAAGAAAAGAAAAGAAAGCACAGGGGCCAATTCAACTACAGCAGTTGCACTGGGAGAAGGTGTGCATACCCAATAGCACACTGGGTAGCAGGAGACCCAATATAAGGCTTAAAAGGGTGGAAAGAGTTTAATCCCCATTAACCTCCTCAACTAACAGGCTCCCTTCTACCACAAGCCTCACAAATGAGGAGCAACTGCTGGGAGCAGAATCAAAATTAAGCAGGACAAGGGCAAGGAAGAAGGAAAGTAGAAGGGTTAAACTAAAATAGCGGGAAGAGGGGCGTCTGGGTGGCTCAGTCTCTAGGCATCTGTCTTCAGCTCAGGTCATGATCCCAAGGTCCGGGGATTGAGCCCCTCATCAGGCTCCCTGCTCAGTGGGAGGCCTGCTTCTCCCTTTCCTCCTCCCCCTGCTTGTGTTCCCTCTCTCCCTGGTTGTGTCTGTCTGTCAAATAAATAAATAAAATCTTTTTTAAAATATTAATTAATTAATTAAAATAGGGGGAAGAATCAGAGCAAGGAATCCTCAGAAAACAAGCTGCCATAATTTTAACAGAAAAGGGGGCTCTATAAAGCTATAAAAGTTATCTGAATTGAAATTCCTTCTAAAACTCAGGATAATTATATTCACATACAAGAGAAACAAATTATAGAGATGTCAAATCCCATACAAAGTTACTCAAAGTAAAAAAGAGAGAATAAGGAATAAAAACATCTCTACAAGAGCAAGCCAAAAAGGGAAAGAACAGATCAAAACTGGTAAGTATAATTTCTAAACGAACTAAAAGATATTAAGAATATTATACAAGGTATAAAAGATTATGAATCAAAATTAGACTATGAACCCAGAATGACCAATCTCAAGAGTCTCTAAGAGTCTGTTTCTTGGTTTGCCTTTTTCTCTTTTTTCGCCTTTTGCTCATTTGTTTTGTTTCTTAAATTCCACATAAGAGTGAAATCATTTGTATTTGTCTTTTTCTGACTGACTTACTTTGCTTAGCATAACACTCTCTAGCTCCATCCACGTAGCTGCAAATGGAAAAATATGGACCGCTTCACAAATTTGCGCGTCATCCTTGCACAGGGGCCATGCTAATCTTCTCTGTACCAACACATATCCTTAGCAAATTACTGGGCTTTAAAGAAAAAAACCTTTCAATATTTTGGATAAAAAACACACATGACTTATAATTCACTATACATTTGTTGTGTGTAGTTTTCTGTATCCAAGTTTTATATTATAATAAAAAGATTTTTAAAATAAAACAAAAAAGAACTAACATTTACTTCACACCTAGTATTTCATGTGCTTTACATATTATCTTATTCATAATGATATGTATTTATATTTTACAGATGAAGAAAATGAGACTCAGATACTGTATCACTTGCCTAGGGATATACTGGCAGAAGCAGAAGGTAAATGCAGGCCTTTCAAACCCCAAAACAATTAACATTATAGAATTAAAGTGGGTAAATATGCACTATATTTTTAGAAGACTACCTTCAAAGTTATTTTAATTTTTAATATTTTGGTACTTAAAAGAAGTAAGCTTTATTACTTTAGGAAGTTTGCTTACATGAGTGAAATAATGTTCTGCTGATGCCTGAGAAAAGTAGTATTATACTATATACATGATTTTGGAAATTGAATTTCATCAGTACTAAACTTATTCAGGTAGCTGCTCTTCAAAAAGACACTTTAGTAAACTTCAGTTGCCAAAATAAAAGTTTTAAGATTAAAAGAGATTTTAAGAACCTCACCCCCTATACACACACACAGACATTTTAGTCACCTGAAATACTCAACTACCCAGAATAATCCTTTCATTGCCAAAAGGCAACTGGAAGTAGCATATTTACTTATTTAATCTCACCACACTTGTAACTCAGGAAAAATTGTACATTTTCTTCACAAAATTATCTAACACCTTAGGTACTTTAAAAATGTCAACAAACTTCACTGAAGGTTTTTCTTTTTTTATTAACATATAATGTATTATTTGTTTCAGGGGTACAGGTCTGTGATTCATCAGTCTTACACAATTCACAGCACTCACCATAGCACATACCCTCCCTAATGTCCATAACCCAGCCACCTTATCCCTCCCCACCCACCCCCCAGCAACCCTCAGTTTGTTTCCTGAGATTAGGACTCTCTTATGGTTTGTCTCCCTCTCTGGTTTCATCGTGTTTCATTTTTCCTCCCTTTCCCTATGATCCTCTGTCTTGTTTCTCAAATTCCTCATATCAGTGAGATCATATGATAATTGTCTTTCTCTGACTGACTTATTTCACTTAGCATAATACCCTCCACTGAAGGTTTTTCTTAAGAAACTATCTCACATACAACACTGAATGAAGTTTGAGCCTACAATTAAAGGGTTAAATCGAAGAGTTAGACTCTCTAGCTCTTGACCTTTTCATACGCTTGTGTTCTACCCTCCTTTTTTTATTTTCAAAAAATTTTAAACCCACAGAAACCTACAGAAAGGTTGAAAATATGGCACAGGGTGCCTGGCTGGCTCAGTCAGAGGAGCATGTAACTCTCGATCTTGGGGTTGTGAGTTCAAGACCCACATTAGTTGTAAAGATTACTAACAAAAAAAAAAAAAAAAAACTTAAAAAAATTTTAGGGGCACCTGGGTGGCTCAGTGGGTTAAAGCCTCTGCCTTTGGCTCAGGTCATGATCTCAGGGTCCTGGGATCGAGCCCTGCATCGGGCTCTCTGCTCAGCAGGGAGCCTGCTTCCCCCTCTCTCTCTGCCTGCCTCTCTGCCTACTTGTGATCTCTCTCTCTGTCAAATAAATAAAATCTTTAAAAAAAAAGTTAAATTTAAGGAAACTTTAAAAAAAGCTATGTCACAATAAACCCCACTGTCCACCTAAATTCAACAATTAGTAACGTTTTGCCACATTTGCATTATTTCTATCTACATATACTTCTTCCTCTGAATTACTGGAAAATAAATTATAGATATTTCTCTTCCAAAAAAACTTCACAGCATGTACTTACTTTCTACCAACAGGAGGGACATTCCCTTATATAACTACAATACACAATCACACCCAAGAAATTTAACACTAATAGTATCTACACACAAATTTCCTCAAATATCACTACTAACATCCTTTATGATTGTTTTTGTTTTTTTCGGATTTTACAGAGAGAGAGCACAAGCGACTGGGGGAAGGGGCAGAGGGAGAGAGAGAAAATCCTAAGGCAGACACCCCCCATCCGCTGAGGGTGGAGCCCAATCCCAAGACCTCGAGATCATGACCTGAGCCAAAATCAAGAGTCCGCCACTCAACCAACTGAGCCACCCAGGTGCCCCTGGCTTTTCTGTTTTGTTTCGTTTCTAATTCCAGAGCCTATCAAAAACCACAGACTCTGCACTCACACTGTCATGTCAATGTCTCCTTTAATCTAGAACTATCTATTCACCTTTTTATGGTCTTTTAGGACACGGACATTTTTTTGAAAGTTCAGATCAGCTTTTTGTAGAATATGCCTCAACCAGGATCTATTTGTTGCCTTATGATTAGATTCCAGATAAACATTTTTTTGGCAACAATCTTACACTGGTGATGTAATTATGCCTCTTCCTAATAAGACACAATGGCAAGGATACAATGTCATTTTGTTCTGCTATTGATGATCCAGACTTTGATCGGTTCGTTAATAAGTCTATGTGCTTAAAAGTAAAAAAAAAAAAAAAAAAAAAAAAAAAGTCTAATTTCAAGTCCTCCCCTGCTTAAAATCCTACAATGATTTCCCCTCAGAATAAAGTTCAATTAAGTCCAAAATACCTTCCAAGCCCTATAAGGCCTTGATCTAATCTTTAACCTAAATTGCTGTTTAAACACCCCATGATCCCATAGAGGGTAATGTCCTCTTTAGCTGAAAAATCCCAACATGGATAAATCAATTTCAGACATGCCAACTGAAAGAAGCCAGACATCTCTAAAATCACACTGTATCTTAAATTTTCCATTAGCTCAATGACACAGCTGTCACTGCCATGGCCATAGTTATGTACAATTTGACATAAAATCCCTCAAGGGAAAGAGATTCCCTGGAGTCTCAGAAAATTTCCCTTAAAGCAGAAAGATGTCCCAAGGATTGAGCAAAAGAAATATAGATGAGCTTGGCTGAAATTCATCTAGGATAGACATTTTGAAGCTTTATATAATTCACTATGTCATTTCTCTATGTATTCTATAAACACTGAGCAAGACCCCTGGAGAGTGCAGTGGCTCTTACTCCTAGTAGTATCACTGGACAAGTGCAACCCCTTAACATTTTAAAAACCACTTGAAGAAGGACTGAATTCTGATTACTACCTAAAAAACTTCCATTGACATCTTCTGGTAAGATCAAGGAAGCGCTAGCATCAAAACTTGCAGAATGAGTCAGCAATGGCCTGGAAAAAAATTCTAGAAGTAACTGAGCACTCTCAAGAAATGCTGAATAATCAAAATTCTTGATGGCATAGAAGATGTGTGGAAAAACAGTTCTTGGACAACTCAGATCAAAAACTAACTTAGAAGTGTCAGACTAAACAGGAAGAAAGTTTTAAAAATACCAAAACTAATTTAATTCATATTGTTTTTAATTGTAAATGGTATATGATTCTCAAAAAAGTCTAAATCCCTTATAACATATATAAAAAATTTTAGGTGCAATTATTGAATACAGTGACAGTTATGTAGTAGTTCATTTTATGTATATGTATTTGAAAGAAGTTTGACCACATGCTTACATCTGTTTAGCTGGTTAGGGGCTTTATATTTATAGTCTTTGCTCTACTTATGCATGTTTTTAATATTCTATATATAACAGATGGTATTATTGGCCCTAATTCTTCACTATTCTCTATATCCATGCCATTTCTCATATGACTTTGCAATTCACCTTGTTTTAGGCAGAATATATTTCCTTAGTCTTGACACTAGGCTCAACCATGAGACTTGTTTTGGCCAATGTAATAAGGGCTGAAATGGTAGAGCGCCAAGTCATCTTAATGATTCTACTTGCATCCTGTGCGTCTGCCATTACGAAAACACCATCAACCTAGTAGTCCCAATAGCAGGATGAAAGTAGTGGAGCTCAGCAATGCTGAGCTGACCTAAAAACTTATCAGCACTAAATTAGTTCACATGTCCTTCTGAAAATGTTTAGTACCACCTAAAGTGAAATTTTACAAAAACTGTTTAACACCAAAGCATCCAGGGAAGGTTCTCAATCTGAAACATACTGGGATTCTGCTTTCCCTGGCCATATATAGCAGAAATACATAAGAATATAGGGCAAAATTATTCAAAATGGCTATAATCATGCTTAGCTCTCTGTGACCTTATCCATTACAATGATTCTCTAGCTTTGGAAATTTAAAACATAAATGCATACTTATCTTTTTTTAAGGGGGTAACTAATGAAGGAAAGACATCAGGGAAGAGGAACCACATAGAGACACTATTAATTAACCTCTGGAGAGGTAGGCTTCGTGAACCCAAGATTTACCATACCAGGATAATATGCCTCACAAACTGACAGAAAAGTTCTTATCAAACACCTGAAAATAGTTTTTATATGCAAATATTGCACCAATGCCAAGGCTGCATTTAAAAAAAGAAAGAAAAGAAAAGAAAAGAAAAAGGAAATTAAAACCCAGCCTTACTAAATCCTGAGTGGTTCCAATTCTATTTTCATCAGCTTTACTGTCAAATTTTTTTCTATTTTATTTATTTTAGAAAGAGAGAGTGCATGGGCGTGCATGCAAGCAGGCAGAGGGACAGAGGAAGAGGGAGAGAGAGAATCTCAAGCAGACTACCCACTGAGCATGGAGTCCAACACAGGGCTCAGTCTCATGACCCTGAGATCAGGACCTGAGCAGAAATCAAGAGTCAGATGTTTAACTGACTGAGCCACCCTGGAGCCCTCAAATTATTTTTGAATTTAAAATTCAGATTGCGGGGCACCTGGGTGGCTCAGTGGGTTAAAGCCTCTGCCTTCAGCTCAGGTCATGGTCCCAGGGTCCTGGGATCAAGCCCCGCATCGGGCTCTCTGCTCAGCAGGCAGCCTGCTTCCCCCCCCCTCTGCCTGCCTCTCTGCCTACTTGTGATCTCTCTCTCCCTCTCTGCCAAATAAATAAATAAAATAAAATAAAATAAAATTCAGATTGCCATTATTAAATAAAGAAGTTGTTCATTCCTACTGGTACATGTTTATAAAGCGAATCTAAAAGTAGTCTGTCTGCCACAAACCACATCCTACTTCCATTAAAATACAGTTGAACAAGGTACTTTTCAAAATACCCTTAAGGACAAAATATTATGATGCAATTTTTTTAAAGTTTATTTTACTCTACCAGGCATCAAGATTATTATGACCTAAATATTCTAAACTGTACAAAATAGAAAATACCAAAACCTATTAGGGTCTATCCTCTGACCCAGTAATTCCACTTCTAGGTATTTATCCAAGAGTAATGAACATCTATGTCCACAAAATCTGGGAACAGTCCACATGGCCATTAATATGTGAATGGATAAATTCTACTATATTCTACAGTGGAATACTAAACAACAATAAAAATGAACTACTGATACAACAACATAGATCAATCTCAAAAACATTATGCTGAGTGAAAGAAGCCAAAAATCACTATACGGTTCCATTTATATAAAGTTCAAAGCAGACAAAATTAATGTCTGACTATAGAAATTGGAACAGTGGTTGCTCGCTGGAGGAACCAAGCGACATGCAAGAACTTGGGAGTGATAGAAATGTTTTATATCTTAATTGTGGTAGTGGTTACACAGGTATATACATTTGTCAAAATTCGAATTGTACACTTAAAGATCTATACACTTCACCTATGAACATTTTACCTCAATAAAAACAAGCAAAACAAAATACTTACTGGTGACCTTTTTTCAAACCATGTGTCTCCACAAACTGAAAAACAATGTTACAATAAGTAATTGTTTACCCTCAGCCTTCAGGGGCACCACATGGTCAAGTTCAGCCATGGTGTCAAAAACAAAGCCAAAATTCACTCAAATCTAAGAGCCACTCCATCACAAAACGAAAATCTATCAGGTTAAATCCACTTAAGTGGATTAAGCATCCAATTAACCATCCATTAAAAGTTTATACTTTTATTCCTAATTACCTTTAATTACCTTTTAAAAAGTTATCTCCTCAGTCTATCGGCTGTAAGTCTGGTGCCTTATTTCACCCAATCAGACTGTGGGAGATGGGAGGACCATATCTCACAGTTCATGACAATAATGCAACAATATGAAAATGTTATAACTTATATAAATTATAAGTTATATAAATTATAACTTAGGAACTCACGACAAAAATGGATCAAAGACCTACTTATAAGAGCTAAAGCTACAAAGCTTTTAGAAGAAAACGTAGGCAATTATACAAGATTTGGGGTCATTAGAAAATGCTCCTTAGGAGGCAAACCATAAAACAGACTCTTGCCCATAGAGAACAAACTGAGGGTTGCTAGAGGGGAGGGTGAAGGATGAGCTAAATGGGTGATGGGTATTAAGGAGGGCACCTGTTGTGATGAGCACTGGGAATTATACATAAGTGATGAAACACTAAATTCTACTCCTGAAACTAATATTACACTATATGTTAACTGGAATTTAAAAAAACACTAGGGGGGAAAAAAGAAAGAAAAGGAAATGCTCCTTGAATGAAATACCAAAAGACAAGTGACAAAAGAAAATAAGTTGAATATCAAAATTATAAGCTTTTATGTATCAGAAGACACCATTAAGAAAGTAAAAACCCACAGAATGGCAGAAAATATTTGCAAAGCATATTTCTGATAAGAAACTTGTCACTAAAATAAAGAACTCTTACGACTCAATAAAAACACAAGTAACCTACTTTCGAAAACCAGCAAATGATTTGAATAGACATTTCCCCCAAGAAAATATACAAATGGACAATAAGCACATGAAAAGATGTTCAACATCATCGGTCATTAGGAAAATGCAAATCAAAATCACAATGAGATACCACTTCATACCCACTATGATGGCTATAATCCAAAGACAAGTGTTGGCAAAAATGTGGAGAAATTAGAACCTCATGCACTCCTGACAGAAATGTAAAATACTGCAGCTGCTTTGGAAAACAGTCTGACCATTCACCAAAAGTTTAAATATAGAATTACTACATGACCCAGCAATTATACCCCTATGTATATATCCAAAAGAAATGAAAACTTATGTCTACACAAAAACTTGTACAAGAATATTCATAGCAGCATTATCCCTAATACCCAAAGAGTATAAAAAAACCAGTATCCATCAAATGATGAATGGATAAGTAAAAGGTGGTATATCCATACAACAGAATATTATTTGGTAATTAAAAATAAGGTACTTAACACATGCAACAAGAAAGATGAACTTTAAAAGCATTACATTACATAAAAGAAGCCAGTCACAAAAGACTACATACTGTAAGATTCTAGTCATATAAAATGTTCAGAATAGGCAAACCTGTAGAGACAAAACAGATTAGTAGTTGCCTAGGGTTGGGAGAAAAAGGCAGGCCAGGAGAAAGGAGGACTGATTGCTAAAACGTACAGGATTTCTTTTGGGGGTGATGAGAATGTTCTAAAATTAACTGTGGTGATAGTTGTACAAATCTGTGAGTATACTAAAAACCACCGAACCGTACCCTTTACATGGCACAATTTTATGATATATGAATATCTCAATAAAGCAGTTATAAAAATATTTGTTTAAGAAAAGTAAAGAGTAGATGGGGCACCTGGGTGGCTCAGTGGGTTAAAGCCTCTGCCTTCGGCTCAGGTCATGATCTCAGGGTCCTGGGATCGAGCCCTGCATCGGGCTCTCTGCTCAGCAGGGAGCCTACTTCCTCCTCTCTCTGCCTGCCTCTTTGCCTACTTGTGATCTTTCTCTGTCAAATATATAAATAAAATCTTTAAAAAAAAAAAAAAAGAAAAGTAAAGAGTAGAATCTAGGTGGTATACCTAAATGCTGACTAAAATTTCTTTTAACTTGTCGGTTTGAAATTTTTCATAAAATGTTGAAGGGGGAAAACATTACAGAGTAAAAAGTTTCACTATTACCAATAAACATATCAAAACAATGATTTATCTATAAGTATTTTTACATTCATCTAAATTTTCCCAAATTAGGGACTTTTCATGTAAAATTTGTTCAAAGCAGCATTTCAGAATTCTGGAGTCTTAGATTTATATTCATAATGAGACTTAGAGGATAAGAATTACTAAAACTAGTTCTCCAAATCACACACAAGGTAAAGGTGATTTAAATTTACATAGATCTCAGTAAGTTTTAAGAGACAGAAAGGATTCTGTCCTCCTGTGACAAACAAGAATAACAGAATTTTGCATGTCCAGGTAGCTTTAAAAGTTTGGGAAACATCCCCTGCAAATGTTATGGTAGATTAGAGCAGATTATTTTACCTGTTGGTCAGCTTCAACACTGCTGGTTCTTACCTTTTAGAAAACAAGTAACTTGACACTCAATTTTTAAGAATTTCATAAACTCTTAGCATAGTTACTAATTCAGAAATAATTATTCTAATATACACATTAGGATTAAATTTTAGCCAAATTTTTAAATAGATGTCACTGTGAAATCAAGATCCAAACTCAGGGCAATATGTACTCTGTATAACTGGAGTGACCATATGGCCCAGTTTGCCAGGACTGTCCTAATTTACACGTTATTCCCACACCTACCCATTCATCTGATAGTATTAATTTTTTAACATTATGTTAATTTTTAACATATGAATAACTGCATTAAAATAACATAGGATGGGTTTGTTACACTTTCAGTTTATACTTTCACCTTCTAGTTCTGTGGAGTACAGGTACAATATACACAGAGTTCTCACTTCTAACTTTAGGTTCAATCTGAAAGCCAACCTCTGGTATCCCATTTCTTTTTCCATATCCTTTCCTAATAAAATGAAGTACACTTGGACAGGGGCATCTAAAGGTAGCTAACTCTATCCAGCCTTGAGTGCCACAGCCATTGCTAGCTTGCAACATGCACCAAACCTCTAGGCCACCATCATTTGGGTCAGTGGGAAATGTGAATAAGGCATCTGTAAAGTATATGCAGGAAAGAGATTTTGTGTGTTCCTGTGCATAATGTCCAGAGAGAGTAAAATGAGCATTCTTGCTACAAGAGTTTTGCCATTTATTTACTATATTGTATAAAACCACAAGTATTTTGTTTGGTAATATTTTATTTTACAGCAATTACAATTCATTTTTTAGGAATTCCTTATATGTTTAAGTGCCCCAGTTCAGACAAAGAATCATAAGGTCACACTACTATAACCAAACACCTTACTCCCTATCACATTATAATGTACTATATTAGGGAATATATAGACATAACTATATAAACCATCTCCTTGGTCCTCAAAACAATGAGGCTAAAGCCATGGCAAGGGTCCACCACTAGAAAACCAACTAATACCACATTACAACTATAGTAGAGCTGTTTTTTTGAACCACTGTGATTCTTAAGCAAATACGGAAACTTCTCTATTTCACAATAAGAATGAAAAAAGTATTCTACATAACCCAGAATTATACATGTTATACAAAAATTCAAATTTCTATAAATGATTACTTCTCTGTTGATTCACAAAGTGCTTCAGAATTATGTTTTATCCCTGAGGACTTTATTCATTTTAAGCATCTAAACAGAGTCTAGGTTAGTAGGAAACATGAAGACACTGTAAGCACCATGACAGAGGTAAATTTTATTCTTCTGGATAGCAAATAAGTATTCTTTACATTAAACAGCATCCTTTGAAATAAGAATCATTAAATAGCCTTTTAAAAGTATCAAATACACTTGAACAAGTCTACATTTTTAAAAAAATACTTAAAAGACAATTATCTTCCCTAAGTAACAAGTTGGCCCAGCTAAAGACAAAGCTATCTGAGGTTCCTGGAGGAATTTCAAAACCTTCCAAGTCTAACAGGAAACAATAAAAACTATTCCTTTTGTCTGTAACAGCTTTTACATTCTAGATGAAGATTTTTTTTTAAGGTGGGGGAGGGGAGAAAAGACAGGGAGGTAAGGGTGAAGGGAAAACGGAGAGAGAGACTCTTAAGCAGGCTCCACCCCCAGCGCAGAGCCCAATGAGGGGCTCAATCTCACAATCCTGAGATCATGACCTGAGCCCAAATCAAGAGCCAGATGCATAACCAACAGAGACCCTAGATGAATATCTTAATATCTGAACAAAATCTGAAGCAGGGGGAAAAAAAAAAAAACTTTGACCTCTAAAAAAATGTTCTATAGAGCTATCTATCATAAAAGGACAGTTGTTTAATACTCATGCATCCCAGGTAAAAAATCTTGCTATCTTTCAATTCAATTCAAAAACTTAAAATTTAAAGGGGCGCCTAGGTGGCTCACTCATTTAAGTATCTGCCTTCGGCTCAGGTCATTGGGATCCGGCCCTGCCCCTCACCCAACTCATGCTCTCTCTCACTCTCTCTCACTCTCAGTAAAGGTGATGGAGCAGGTCCCACTTAGTGAAGGTGATGGAGCAGGTCCGACTTCTACTCCAAAGAGTCTGAGGCTTAGATAAGGCCAAAAAGTGGGAAACTGTACAAGTAGCCCAAAGAACAATAATCTGATAATCTTGCCTTAATAAAACAGAAAATAGTTACTATGTCTGATACTAGACCTATATACTATTCATATATAACATTAAGTAGCTATAAAAAAGTTTTTAAATAAACCATTATATAAAATCTTAACTATATTACATTATATCAACTCCTTAACTAAGAAAACATAGCCTCTGTTATGGATAATTAACCAGCCTAAATTTTTTTATAGATTTTACGTCTCTCCCTAATTTCTACCATGCAAAAAAGTCATTTTAGAAAATCCTGATACAAACTGAAATGTACCAGAATAGGAATCAAAATCAGCTCTTTCCTCCCACTTTAATTTATGAACCAGGATTTACACACAACCGTCAGAGTCAAATTGATGTACAAAGTAAGCTTGGGTACAGTACTTGTATTTCACTCCAGAAGGAAGGGTGGTTCAGCAGTAAACTATGGAAAAAAGATGCCTACTCAGATTTCCAGGTGGACCTCTTAGAAATATTATATTTCACCTAATTTATTATGCATATTATCCCATGTTTACATGTATCTTTACTTGAAAAGTTTCTTAAGATCAATGACATATCACGGTTTAACTGTAGTGAGTTTTTTTCTCAAGAGTACATGAAATGATAATAGATTTGATGAAATATGTTATTTCTCTGACGGCTCCTCCTGAAAGTGCTTCCAATTCAGTTCACATCTAATTGTTACTCCAAAAAACAAAAACAAACACAAAAAAACAACATATGCTTGAGTGTGCTATAAAACATAAAGGACCTTGAAATAAAATCAATCAGCAATTCACTTTAGGCTCAAGTATATCAAATTGATCAAGGCTCTTCTTAAAAGGCAAGTTTTATATACCTCTATACCCCTGAGACAAATAAAATTGGAAACTGAGTCTTTAACTTTCTGCTGCCAGTTAATTTTGTGAAAATACCCTTCTCAAATCACCATCTATCTTTCAAAGTCTATAAAATTAGGTTTGAGTCCTCCTATTAGTACAGTCATTTCCTCCGCTAGCACAAACATAAGTTGTCTCAAAACAGAAAAATGCTTTGCAAGTGAGCTAATGTACAGGAAAAAGCTGTACAATGAGGTTTACATTAGCTTCTGAGGTCAAAAACTCCAAGTTCGACTGTCTTCATTTCCCTTTATAATCCTGAGAAAAGAGCTTCACGTAGTCTACGCATTAGTTTTCTCGGTTTAAAAGACCATATCGCTACCTTATTATCTTTTCTCATTTGTTCAACAAATAGTTTTTTAATGTTTGGAAAGCACAAGCAATCATTAGTAGAAGAGGACCTACTAATATATGTGACAGTCACCACTGTTGAAAGAGAATACCACCTGAATAAGGCAACTATCTGACTTGGAACATCAATTCCCACCTTTTAAAATCCCACACACATGAATAAAATTTAATGAAGTAATTTCTTAAAGCCAGGCTCTAAACAGTGTACAGGAGATACATCTTGCTCAAGTTAATCGCCAATTCAAAACTATGCACTTTATCGCTGACAAAATCGACTTTGTGAGGGTCTGAAAACTCCAAGCCCACGAAAATTTTAATACAGAAGTGAAAGCGAAGGTGCTCCATTCAGAAGCGAGACCAAAGAGGAGGGTCTATAGAAAAAAGTGAGTTGGAGGCGACGAGAAGAGCAGCGGCGATCCAAACGTGCTCTCCCCACATCAAGTTAGCAACTTTTCCAACACCCGGGAACTCCCCACTGCCCCAGCCCTCGGACGCGGTGGCCGCGGCTCTCGTCCGGGAGATGGCTCGCCACCGCGGGGAGCGGATCCACCGCAAACGTGCCAAAGAAGCAGCCAGCAGCTAGGGGCGGGGTTAGACCCATGCTCCTGCCCTCAGAGGATTGGGGGGGAGGGCAGCGGGGGGAGCGACCCTCGGGTCACCGGCCCTGACCGGGAACTGACCGGAGGACCGGGGGGGTGGGGGGTAGAGCTGCAATCACGCGGCCTCGCGGAGGGCCGGCCTCGCCGCCGCAGACCCCAAGGCCGGCATTGGGGAACCGGGAGGGCCTCACCGAGGGCAGGCGGGAAATGGGGAGGCGGGAAGACTGGAGGCCAGCACAGCTTAAACGCCGCACGCGAGGCCCCGACCCTGCCTTGCCTTCCGCGGGCCCCAGGAGGTCCACAAAAGACCCCCAGCCTCGCAAAGGGACGGGGGTGAGGGCTGAGGAAGCAAACACACACACCCGCTTGCCTCCCTACCTCCACCCTCCGGCCGCGCTCCTCGGCTCCGAGCCCCACAGCGGAGCGGGGGAGGCGAGCGAGGGCCAGCGGCGCGGCCGCGGCAGCTGACGCCCTCCCCGACGCCCGGAGACCGGCGAGCGCAGGACCCCCGACACGCAGACAAAAATCAACAAAGCACCTGCCGCTCCCGAGGAGAAAACATGCCACAGGCCCCGACCGGGGACTCTCCGACGCGCAGCTGCCCGGGCCGCAGGGCTGCGCAGACGGGCTGGGGGGAGGGAGGGGTAGAGCGGTGGCTCCCTGGCCCCGGAGCCTCGCCTGCGCCCGGAGGCGGCGAGCCAGGGATTCCCACGCCAAAGACTGACCTTGGAGTCTCCGTTGCACAGAGCCATCGGGGCCGGGGCCGTGGCAGCGGTGGCCACAGTATGAGACGGGGCGGGAGAGAGCCGGCGGGGTCGACGCCGCGGGCTGGGGCTTGAGAAGGCGGCCTGGTCTTAGAAGCGGGAGGGCGCGGAAAGGAGCTAGCCGACTGCGAGGCGCCGAATGTAGCAGCAGCCGCGGAGCGCGGGCCCCAGCGCCGCGGGAGAGAAGACCAGCAGCGCGCACGCTGCCCCCGCCTCCTGCTTCCGCCCCGGCCGGCCACTGGGAGGAGCCAGAGCCCGTTCGGCTAAGCAGCCAAACCGCGGACACCCGGCAGCAGCCGCCGCGGCCAAATAAGCCCGCCTCGGGAGGAGGGGCCTTCGGGGCTCGGCCCCGCCCCCTAGGTCCTTTCCCGCCGCGGAGGTCCGCCTCCGGGAAAAGAAACCGGCCGCTTCTCTGGCCCGCCAGCCCACTGGAAAAAGGGCCTGCGGCGCCCGGCCCCGCCTCCGCCGCCAAAGTCAGCCCCCCAGTAGGAGCCCGACCCGCCTCCGCCTCCTGTGGTCTGCCCTTGGGGGGAGGAGCCCCCAACTAACAGCCATGCCACCGTCCGCCCCCGCACCGGGGTACCGGGCCCTGCGAGGAGGAGGAGGAGCCGGAGGCGGTCGGCCCCTCCTCCGCCGCGAAGGCCCACCTCTGAGGAAAACCCGAGCCTCAAAGAGCTAGCAGTAGGCTTACGCGCCAGCAGCCTTTGACCACTGTGAGAGGCTCGGGGGAGCAGAATAGCAAGCCTCCAGAGAGCTGGGCCCCTGGGGAACTCTTAGCCGTTGTCGCGGCCTCAACTCAGGTTGTGGGACATGGGGTCAGCCAAGGCTACTGGGAAGGGTTTCGTCGTGACATCTCAAGGGACGTCGAAGTGAGATTTGATCACATAGGTCCGCAAAAATTCTACAGGGGTGCAGAATTTCCAAAAGAAGAGGTTTGGGAGCGGCGATCTGGTGGGATGCTGGGCCAGGGGACTGGCCATCAAACTCTGCACAGCACCCAGTGTTTTTATTTAGATGGTTTGTGGGAAAGGGGCTCCTCGGCTACCAGAAAGATGAGGTATTACTTTAAATTTGGTCACCTGGGAAACTAAATCGGGGTTGGAGAATAAATAATACTTGAAACAGCGTCCAGATTCACTAAGCCTTTTAACAAATATTCCATTACTACGATACAGCCATTTGCTGAGCTAATGCTATGCGTCAGGCTCCAGGTACCAAGGAGCCAGAGTAACACGATTCTGACTTTCAAGAACTCATTTTATTCTAAGCTACTTCGCGAAAGTAGTGAGGTAGAATTTATGTTCTTATCCACTTTTTACTAATAAGCAAATTGAGGCTCAGTGAGGTAATGTGCCTCTCTGCCTCTCGGAATAGGAGGTAGGCGGGTACCTGATCTGGAAAAGGATAGACAGCTTATTACTATCGGGAACAAAATGTCCAAAATCCTGGCGGACCCCTGAGTCAATGAAAATATTTCACTTACCTTTTTTTGGGCTGAAAAATGGATACTTGAAGTTTCTAAAGCCATGGATACTGTGCTCTCTTGGTAGTTCTGTATGAGCGATCAAGAGAACAGTAGTAACCAATAGGAGAGCCTCAGCTTATATCAATATCCACTCAGAATGGAATGGAATGGAATGTGATGTGCCAGCTTACGGATTGGCTAAAGCCCATCTATACTAGATAATACCTATTTTAAATATATTCTAGTGGTCACCTGTGTTTATGGCTAAGGTACCAGGATCCTTATATCTAAAGTTCTTCTGCAGCTTTTGACTCTATTGACCCCTCCCTCGTTCTTGAAACTGGATTTCTCTTACAGTATATCACAGAAGTGTCTTTTCCCCTGGCCCTTTTTTTTTTTTTTTATGATAGTTGACACTGTTTCGGTCACATTTCCTTGCCCCTCTTTCTGTATCTATCCTACAGGAGCAAGCTTATGTATTGCTTTTCTTCAATATTTCCGTTCCCTACCCTCTTCTCATCTTACTCTTCATCTGTGTTTCTTTGGGGTACTTGTCTAAAAATCAAAACTAGGGGCGCCTGGGTGGCTCAGTTGCTTGAGAATCTGCCTTTGGCTCAGGTCATGATCTCTGGGTCCTGGGATCAAGCCTCACATCTGGCACCCTGTTCAGTAGGAAGTATGCTTCGCCCTCTGTGCTCTCTCTCTTTCTCTCAAATAAATAAAATCTTTAAAAATTAAAATAAAAATAAAAATTAGTTTTAAAATGTCCTTTAATAGACTCTATGACAGCTCTCTCCTCTGAGCTCCAGATCTATATCGCTCTGCAAATCCCCAGTCAGATGTTCAATGGCATGTTAGGCCTTAAATTCAACAAGTCCAAAACAAAACTTCCCAAATTTCTGTACCCAATATCCCTGAAACCATGATATTAGAGGGGAAAAGTTCAGTCTTTCATCCATAAGCTGTAGGTTTTTCATAGATTCCCTTTTATCAAGTTGAGGAAGTTCTCTGCTAATCTTGTTTTGCTCAGAGTTTTGATCAGGAATGGATGTCGTCAAATGCTTTTTCTGTGTCTGTTGAGATTATTATATGTCTTTTCTTTTTTCAGTTTGTTAATGTGGTAAATTACATTGATTGGTTAATTTTTAAATGTTAAACCAGCCCTACGTTCTTGGAATAAGCTTCAAGTAATCATGATATATTTTCCTCTTCATTTTTTAAGAGGTATTTATTTTATTTTATTTTATTTTTAAATATTTTATTTATTTATTTGACAGAGAGAGAGAGATCACAAGTAGGCAGAGAGGCGGGGGGGGGGGGGGAGCAGGCTCCCTGCTGAGCAGAGAGCCTGATTCGGGGCTTGACCCCAGGACCCTGAGATCATGACCTGAGCCGAAGGCAGAGGCTTTAACCCACTGAGCCACCCAGGCGCCCCAAGAGGTATTTATTTTAGAGAGGGGGGAGAGCACCTGCACACAAGCATGTGCATGTGCAGAAGTGAGTGGGGGAAAGGGCAGAGGGAGAGAATCCTCAAGCAGACTCCGTGCTGAGTGTGGAGCCTGACTCGGTCCAATGTTGCAGTCCTGAGATCATGACCTGAGCCAAAACCAAGAATCAGATGTTCAACCAACTGAGCCACCCAGACACCCCCATATATTTTCCTTTTTATATACTGGATTTGATTTGCTAAATCTTGCTTTCAAATTTTTGCATCTATGTTAATGAGGAATATTAGCTTGCCATTTTCTTGTAATGTCTTTAACTAGATTTGGTATCAGGGCAATGCTGGCCTCAGAGAATAAAGTTGAAAGTTTGTGTAGAATTATTCTTTCTGGAAGTATAGAATTGGTGTTATTTTTTTCTTAAATGTCAGATAGAATTCACCAATGAGGCCACCTGAGCCTAAAGTTTTCTTTGTAATAAGGTTTTTCACTCCAAGTAAGTTTTTAAAAGATATAGGGCTCTTCGGGTTATCTATTTTTTCTTGACTGAGCTTTGGCAATTTGTGTCTTTCAAAGAATTTGTCAGTTTTGTCTAAGTTGTCAAATTCATAGACAAAGTGTTATTCATAATATTCTCTTATTATCCTTTAATATCTAGACTTTGTAGTGATATCAAATTTCTCATTCCTGATATTGGTAATTTTGCTTTCTGTTTTTCCTCAACAGTCTGGCTAGAAAGAAGTTTACCAATTTTATTGATTCAAAGAACAGCTCTTAGTTTTATTTACTGTTTTTCTGCTTTCTATTTCATTGATTTCCACTTTAATCTTTATTATTTCCTTTCTTCTTCTTACTTTGTGTTTAGTTTGCTCTTTTTCTAGGTTTTTCAGTTGGAATCTGAGATCATCAATTTGAGATCTTTCTCCTCTTCTAATATAGGTATTTAGCTCTATAAATTTCCCCTAAGAACTACTTTACTGATATCCCACAAATTCTGTTATATCATATTTTCATTTCCATTTGGTTTTAAACAGTGTCTAATTTCTCTTTTGATTTCTTCTTTGACCCATGGGTTATCTAAAAGTATGTTTTTCCATTTCCAAATATTTGAAGATTTTTCAGAGGTCTTTCTTTATTGGCTTCTAAGTTAGTTACATTGTGATCAGAGAATATATTTTGCATGATTTGAATCCTTTTAAATGTATTTAGGTTTGTTTTAAGGCTTAGAATATACTCTATCTTGGTGAATGTTCTGTGTGTACTTGAAAAGAATGTGTATTCTGCTGTTGTGTAGAGTGTTGTATATATGGCAAATAGGTCAAGTTGGTTGATAATATGTTCAAGACTATTATATTCTTGATGATTTTCTGTTGATTTATTCTATCAGTTATTGAGAGAGGGGTTCTAAAATCTCTATAATTGTGATTTTATCAACTTTTTATACTTCTATCAGTTTTTGCTTCATGTATTTTGAAACTCTATTATTAGGGTCATAAGTGTTTAGAATTGTTATTGATTACTTTATCATTATGAAATGACATTCTGTATCCCTGGCATATTCTTTACTCTGACATTTGTCTGATATTAAAAGAGCATGCCTGGGGTGCCTGGCTGGTTCAGTTGGTAGAACATGCAACTCTTGATCTCAAGGTCAGGAGTTCAAGTGTCACACTGGGCCTAGAACTTACTTTAAAAAAAGAAATAAGGGGCACCTGGGTGGCTCGGTGGGTTAAAGCCTCTGTCTTCGGCTCAAGTCATGATCTCAGGGTCCTGGGATCGAGCCCTGCATCAGGCTCTCTGCTCAGCAGGGAGCCTGCTTCCCCCTCTCTCTCTGCCTGCCTCTCTGCCTACTTGTGATCTCTCTCTCTCTGTCAAATAAATAAATAAAATCTTTGAAAGAAAGAAAGAAAGAAAGAAAGAAAGAAAGAAAGAAAGAAAGAAAGAAAAAAAAAAAGAAAGGAAAAGAAAGAAAGAAAGAAAAATAAAATAGCATACCTGCTTTCTTGACTGGTTATTGGTATGATAAATCTTTTGCAACTCTTTAACCTGTTTCTGTATTTATGTTGTTTTAAAGCCTTTTTTTACAGGCAGCAAGTAATTGGATCTTGTTTTTTGTCTGAGCTGCCAATTTCTTTTAATTGAAGTATTTAGACCATTTACATTTAATGTGATTATTAATACAGTTAAGTTTATGTCTATGACTTAGAGATTCTCAAGGCAGTAAGCTGGGCAATTGAAGGGCTCATCACTTGTTTCCTGTCTTTCAGGGGTCACTGTCCTTTAATGCTTGATATTCAGTATTTCAAAACCATTGTTTCATATATTTTGTCTGACTTTTTGTAGTTGTTGTTGTTGTTGTTTCAGCAGGAGGGTAAATCCAGTTCCTGATACTCCATCTTTGGCAAAAGGGGAAGTCTGGAAACCTCTTTTAATGAGAAGTTGAAGCATCTTAAACCTATAAGTCCTTTACCTGTCTCATACATAGTTTTGTTAAGGGTGAAAATCGTCCTGAATTCAGAACAACGTAGGCAACATAGACTAGCGATGTTCATACTTATAAATGTAATTTTATGGTTTCTGAAACTAACACATTTTTTAGATAACATTTGATAAAATCCACAGATAGAAATTTCACATGACTTTTCAGATTTGGTGAGTATCATATCATAAAATACTTCAGGTATAATCCAAAGTCATTTCACCTCTCAAACTGTAAAATATTTTAAAACTTCCATTACAAAAATTAACTTGAAAGCTTATAAAAAAATATTAGATGCCAACTTAAAATGTGGAAAATAGTATATAGTATTTCAAAGTCCTTTTAGGATGGTATGTGAATTGTTTTGTTTTGTAATTGAAAACAACTGTTCTAAAATGATTTTGGGGGGCACCTGGGTGGCTCAGTCAGTTAAGCATCTAAGTGTTGATTTCAGCTCAGGTCATGATCTCAGGGTCATGGGATTGAGCACTGAATTGGGCTCCATGCTGTGTGGAGGCTGCTTGAGATTCTCTCTCTTCCTCTCTGCCCCTCCTGCTCATCCTGTCTCTCTCTTTCTCTCTCTCTCAAATAAATAAATAAGATATTTTTAAAAATGATTTTTGATCATATATCCCTTGTTTGGAATCTTCTTAATAGTTCTCCATTACTCTCAGGATAAACTTAAAACTTCTAGCATTGCTCATTTGGTCTTTGTCTTGAGACGTGGCTATCCCCTGTTTACCCTGTTTCCTGCTCTCTGACTACTACCTCCTCTCTGCCATACTGCTTTAGTTCCTTAAACATAACATATTCTCTCTTGACTTAGGCCTTTTGCACATAAATATCTTCTGTCTAGAATATTTCTATTCCCCTCCCCAAAACTCTGAAACCTTAGGCTAGATGTCTTTTCCTTTTTTGTGCTCCCACATCCCTTTCCCTTTTATTAGTACTCACTACCCTCTACTGTATTTACTTGTCTCTGTCCACAGAAAAGTCCAGGAAGTAGTATGATCCCAGTAGCAATGAGCTAACCAAGCCACCCGATACTGGTTTCTAAATACTATTCTCCAACAAGTCTTCTTGGAGAAAAGGCTGATTCTGAGGGCAAAGCAGGGACAGGATGACCAGGAACATCTTTTTGGGCCAGGAAGTAAGGATGTATTCAGAGAATAATGGGGCCATGTCAGAGGGATACAGAAGTCAGTTTGAAAGGACTTTTACTAGCCAAATCTGGGATAATATATCAAAATTAAAGTCTTGGTAAACAAATTACATCCACTGATTAGATTAGGGGCCCATCAGTCTCTGATGATATAAATAAATGGATGATTAAGTAGACAGATGTCTATACAATGTCAACTAATAAAAGTCAAAGGAATAATTGAATTATAAAATCATCACTTTGAAACCTTCATAGAAATAATAAATTCAGGCAAGAAACATCAATGGATGGCAAAACTTACGGATGAAAGATGGATCAAGAACAGGTTTTATTTACATTGTCTCAAAGTATCTTGCTACTAAATAATCATACATGGAAAAAGAGTAACTTTATTGTGGAGAAACCTGAAGGCACATCCTTATTCAAGTGATGGAAGTTAACCTCAACAGTAGTGGAACAATCAACATCATACATCATCTGATGGATGTGGTGAACCAAGCACCAAATTACTTCAGCGGTCTTGCCTATAATACCTAACCCAAGTGTGAGTAAACATCAAGCAAACCCAAATGGAAGAACATCCCACAAAATAAAGAGTCTACAATTATTCCAGTTATCTATTGGTTTGTAACAAACACCCTAAAACCTAGTGGCTTAGAACAACACTATTCATTTTGCTACAATTTGGACAAGGTTCAGCAGGGATAGCTCTTCTCAGTTCTAAGCTGTCATCTGGTACAGCCAGAGCCTGGCTCCACTAGGCCTCAGCTAGAGTGGCTTAAAGGGGAGCTAGAATCATGTGAAGGTTTTGCACTCACATCTGTGACACCTGATCTGAAAGACTCACACAGCTGAGGATTGGAACAGCTGCAGCCCCTCTGACACGTCTACTTCTCTATGGTCTCTTCATCATCACAGCTTCAGGGTAACTGGATTTTCTGCGTGTCAGCTCAGGACTCCCAGGGAGTGTGTATATGTGTCTGTGTGTGAAAGAGAGCCAGATAGAAGGTTGTATGGCCTTTCTAACATAGCCTCATAAGTTACACAAGTCTATTTCTCTATATTCTGTTCATGGACTGAGGTACAGGGATTGTCTAGATTAAGAGACACAATTCTAGAAGAGCATGTGGAACTGGAAATGTGGTGCAATGCTCAGAAAAATACAATTGGCATAGTAATCTTTGAGAATGAAGGTCATGGGAGGGCTAAAGAACAATTCTAGATTGAAGGAGAGTAGAGACATGACAACTGAGTAAATGCATGCTCCTGGATTCAATCCTCTTGCTATGAAGGGTATTATAGGATAATTGGCAAAATTTAAAGGCCCTCTGTAAGAAGGGTGTATGGCAGCTCTTTGTACTGTTATTGCAACTTTGCTATAAGTTTGAAATCACTTCAAAATTTTGAAAGATAATATACACCATAAAATCTCACTGTTTAAAAATCTTGCATTTAGAGGTGCCTGGGTGGCTTAGTCAGTTAAGTGTCTGTCTTCAGCTCAGGTCATGATCCCAGGGTCCTGGGATCGAGCCCCATGTCAGGCTCCCTGCTTAGTGGGGAGTCTGCTTCTCCCTCTCCCTCTGTGTGCCTTCTCTTGCTCTCTCTCTCAAATAAATAAGTAAATATTTTTTTAAAATCTTGCAGTTAATCTTTCATAAAAGAATGATTATATGATAAAAATAACCACCCATATATTATACATTCCTATTTTTAAATATCCTGTTTTATTAAAGCAGAAGACCATTGAATACACCTGTTAGACAGAACACTTCATGTGCTGAGGCACTATTGTAAATTATTATACACATGAGCCCATTTAATACAACAGTCTTATGACATGGGTACTATCATTATCCCCTTGTCATCTTTTCATGATTGAGAAAACTGAGAGAGAAATTAACTAGCATAAGGTTATATAGCCAGTAAACCAGAGAACTGAGATTCAGATCAGGCCAACTGGCTCTAGCTTTTTTATTGTTCATTAAGCATTCAAAATACACTTTGCCAAATAATGTTTAAAGCCACAAGTATCACTGGGTATATATTTAAGCAGACTAATGGCCCTATTACCACTGTTTCTTCCATCTATTTGCAGTGCTATAATTTTGATGGATTTTTTTAACTGGTTACCCTTTATAAAATTCATGGGTATAAATTTACTGGGTATATATATATATGTACACACACACAAATATTTATATTTATTTAATTGTGGTAAAAACATGTAATGGAAAATTTACCATCTGAGCCATTTTTAAGTGAACAGTTCAGTAGTGCTCAGTATATTCATATTGTGCACAACGGATTTCCATATTTTATCTTGCAAAACTGAAACTCTACCCAATGAACAATTCCCCATTTCTCCCTCCTCTCAGCCCTGGTGGCCACCATTCCATTTTCTGTTTCTATGAATGTGGCAGCTTTAGATACCTCATATAAGTGAAATCATACAGTATTCATCTTTTTATAACTGGTTTATTTCACTTAGCATAATGTCCTCAGGGTTCATCCATGCTATAACATGAGACAGGATTTCCTTCTTTTTTAAGGCTGAATAATATTCTATTGTGTGTATGTGTGTGTATACCACATTTTATTTATCCATCTATTGGTCTGTGGACATTTGGGTGGCTGCCACCTTTTGGCTGTTGTGAATAGTATTGCTGTTGGAGTATTTGTGTATTAAAAATAAAAAATATAAGAATGAAACATAGTGACTCATAAAACAGCTTGCAGTGAGGGTGAAGAAAATGAAGTCCTCCAGGTTTTGGAATGCAGTATGCTTTCTGTTTTTGCACAAGTAATGATAACACTTTCCATGGAATTTTTATTTTTTTTTAAAGATTTTATTTATTTATTTTTGAGAGAGAGAACACATGAGCAGGGGGGAGGGGCAAAGGGAGAGGGAGAAGCAGACTCCCCGCAGAGCAGGGAGCCTGACATGGGGCTCCATCCCAGGACCCTGAGATCATGACCTGAGCCCAAGGCAAACTCTTAACCGACTTAGCCATCCAGGCACCTCTATTTTTTTTTTTTTTAATATTTAATTTATTTAGTTAAGAGAGAGAGTGAGTG
>CM052898.1:96194865-96224768 GCA_028534135.1 Potos flavus | reverse complement strand
AGTAGAAAAAAGCAGCATGACCCCACTTTTCTTAGGACATGTTACAAGAACAGATGCTTTTCCTGAAAAGAGAAACTTCACAGAGTTTGCCTTTCCGTACCTACTCCCATTTTATCTAAGATGTCTTTCCCTATTGGTAGTGTTAGATGTCCAAAGTAAAATTCTTTCTCTGGGACAAACCTGTTGGAAAAGGTAGGTAACCATTAATTAGCATTTCAAACGTCTATAAAAAGTGTGAAGTTACTTTGTAAGGATACCTAAGGGAATTTCGGGGTGGGACAAACATGGTAACCCAATCTAGTAGTCACTGAATGTCCTGCCTTTTTCTACTTCCCCACCTCCCCCTTACACATTTGTTACCTCTTTCTCCAACTTTCTCCATCCCTTAGCCAATTAAACTCATCTTTTGTCTGTCCTATCATTCATTCTCATATCTCTCTCTGCCCTTTAACTGCCTGCTAGTTTATACACACACACGCACACACACACAAAGAATGTTTGGTTGTGGGTGGTTGTATTTCTTTTAACTTTAGAATTAAATAATATATACGAAAGCACTTTTTCTAAATGATAAAGTACCATAAAAAATATTAGTTATTTTCATAATATGGTCCCGTGACTAGCACACTGTGAGTACCCAACATATGACTGTGAAATGATTCACTAAAGCATTATGTACTCTGTCCTCATTTTGAAAACCATGTACGTTAAAACATGGCAAGATATGGGGAAATTTTTACAGAGAAAAAGAAGATATGTGAATCTCTAAAACAATATTAAAATGAAAACAAACAACATCGAGACCCCAATCATGAAAGGGGGATATAAAATTAAAATATTAGTTCTTACAAATAGTTAATAAACATAATATGCTACTTAAAATATTTTGGTATCATCTTCCCAATCTTCTAAAAATCCCCCAATGTAACAAGAAAAAATTTAGGAGTAAAACATGGCGATATTGGAAAAACCATGTAGGAGGTCACAAACAGGAAAAAAAAATGTTAGTGGTTGGAGTGTGAAATGGCACAACCACTTTAGAAAATATTCTGGGAGTTTCTTAGAAAGTTAAATAAACACATATCACACAACTCAGCAATCCTATTCCAGGTAATTGCCCAAGAGAAAAGAAAACATTGGGGGGCTTGGGTGGCTCAGTTGTTAAGTGTCTGCCTTTGGCTCAAGTCATGATCCCGGGGTCCTGGGATCTAGCCCTCGCATCAGCTCCCTGCTCGATGGGAGGCCTGCTTCTTCCTCTCCCACTCTCCCTGTTTGTGTTCCCTCTCTCACTGTGTTTCTCTCTGACAAATAAATAAATAAAATCTAAAAAAAAAGAAAAAGAAATGAAAACATGTTTACACAAACACCTGTACACAGTATTTATAGTGACTTTATTCATAACTGCCAAAACTGGAAAAAATTCAAATGTCCTTGGACTAGTGAATGGATAATAAACACATGCTGGTACAGCCATACAGCAAAGTACTACTCAGCCAAAACAAAAAGAAGAGGGGGTGAGGAGAGGGGGGGACCAGCAATACAAGTAACAACATAAATGAATCACAATGCACTTTGTTAACTGAAAGAAGCCAGACTCAAAAGGCTCCATATTGTATGATTCCATGTATATGACATTTTAGAAAAGCAAAACTATAGGAAGAAGAAACATATCAGTGGGGGCTTGGGGACTGGAGGATGGGTGGGACGATTGTCTTCACAAGCGGGCAAAAGGCTTTTTGGAGTGATGAGACTTCCATATTTTTATTGTGGTGGTGGTTACACAACTATTTGTCAAAATAGTTTGTATTTGTCAAAACATATAGAACTGTAAAGTAAAATTTTACTTCTCTAAATTATACCACAATAAACCTGATTGTCTCCCCACCCCACCCCCAAAAGAGCAATGAAAAAATTCTGAGGGATATATAGAAGATAAATTTCAGATGACAGTGAGCTGGAAAACCAGTCAAGAAATCTGCAACCACACATAGATGTAGGAAGGGGCCACTAGATGGTGGTGTTCATTTGTGTAACAGAGCCCAGGGAAAACTTGGAAGCTCAGAGACCACAGGCCTACCAGAGGAGCAGTTTTTTGGCAGATTTCCTATAATCCATAGCTCCTTCTGTCTAGCCTTGAGCTATAGTTTCTGTGTTTTTGCTAAGCCAGTTCTCCCAGCCTTCTATTGAATCTGGGACGCCAGCAATATCCTTCCAGTAAAACTGTCTCTTTCTCTGCTTCTGTTTTTGTTTTCTGAAACTGAATAGAAGAACGAATAACAGTTATTAACCAATTTATTTTTTGTTTGTTTTTCTTCATTATGGAGAATTTTGAATATGTACAGAATTAACAGACTGGTAAAATGATCCCCCAATAAACCCATCAGTTTTGAGTCATTGATAATCCGTTCTTAATTCAGCAAACTGCCACCACCCCCAAAACCCATGTAAATAATTTTCTACAGTCTTTCTTTTTAACTGGATAAAATTTACATATTTTAAAATAGCCTTATTATTAAAAAGCAGTTTTAGGTTCATAGCAAAATTGAGCAGAAAGTACAGAGATTTCCCATATTCTCCTGTCCCACTCACGCATAGCCTCGCTCATTAACAACATCCCCCACCAGAGTGGTATATTTGTTACAACTGATGAACTTACACTGATACATCATTATCACCCAAAGTCCATAGTTTACATCAGGGCTGACCCTTGCTGGTGTACCTTCTATGGGTTGGACAATATTATGACATGTAATTACCATTTTAGTATGCAGACAGTTTCAGTCCCCTAAACATCCTCTGTGCTCCATTTATGCATCCCTACCTTCCCCTGAGCCCTGCCAAAGTGCACAAATTTTAACTGTACAATTCCAATTTATCAGGGTGCCTGGCTAGCTCAGTTGGTAGAGCATGTGACTCTGGATTTGGGGGTTGTGAGTTTGAGTCCCATTCGGGTGTAGAGATGACTTAAAAATTAAAAGAAAAAAATTCCAATTTGTTTTTGAAGGACTTAGTCTGGAAGTTCCCAATAATGTAGAACAAAAAGAAAAAAGAAAGTTATGAGAGAAAACTTAGGGGCGCCTGGGTGGCTCAGTGAGTTAAAGCCTCTGCCTTCGGCTCAGGTCATGATCTCAGGGTCCTGGGATCAAGCCCCGCATCAGGCTCTCTGCTCAGCAGGGAGCCTGCTTCCCCTACCCCGCCCCCCCACCTGCTTTTCTGCCTACTTGTAATCTCTTTCTTTCTGTCAAATAAATAAAAAAAGAAAGAAAGAAAGAAAACTTAAGCGATAGGGCACCTGGGGGGCTCAGTGGGTTAAAGCCTCTGCCTTTGTCTTAGGTCATGATCTCAGGGTCCTGGGATCGAGCCCCCGCATGGGGCAAGCATGTGCAAGGGAGAATGGGAAAGTACGGAGTAGAGCAATTGAAAGCAAGAACGAATTGTGGCTACCACCAGGAGGGGTTTCTTTGGCAGTTTCACCAGCTTCGCCAGAACACCTCAATCAGGGAAGACCAGGAAAAAGAACAATATTACCAGAAGTGAGCAAGGGGCATTGAGTATGCAAAAGGAACAGCTGTTTGTAATAGTATTGGCTAAAGGTCCCATGCAGTGTCCTTCTGGTTTTCAGTGAGAATTGCTCCACATTTGCTGAGGTACCCTGAGAGCCTTGTGGGAGAGCATGCCTGTTTGTAGGGAAGTGTTTCAGTCGTCCCACAAGATTACTATGAGGTCTTCTGAAAAAGAAACAGCTATTTGGGCATCACTTAGCAGTGAAGAGTTATTTCTGCTCCATGTGGCGTCAGCAAGCAGAGCTTAATTTGGGGCTGGAGGACTCATTCCAATGTAGCTCATGTACACGGCAACCAAGTTGGTGCTGCTGACTGGCAGTTCAGCCAACAACTGAGAGCCATGGGCCTTAGCTCCTTTCCAGACAGTTCTACCCTTAACAGAGGATACTCAGTTCCAAAAGAGATTGTCTCAAGAGACAGGAAGTGGAAACTGCCAGATTCTTAAGACCTGGACCTGGAAATTAGTCCAGTATCACCTCAGCTGTATTCTGTTGGTCAGCTGGAGAGCAGGGAAGGGACAGAGACTCCACTTCTCAAAGGGAAAAGTGATAAAAACTTTGGAAGCCATGTTTTAAAACTGCCACATCAGGTTCAGGGAAATCAATTTCCATTATCATGGATCCTCCAGGAAGCCTTGAGAGTTTAAATGTGGAGAATATAATATGTATGACTAGCGGACTTACCATGTGTAATATCTGGCATCACATTACATTGTCACCTACACCTTAGTTAAACCAAGATTACACCATATTCCATATCAGAATTTCCTGACCCACCCCTCACCTCCAACCTGCTTTTGATCAAAATAGGATAAGAGAGCACTTGACTGAAAAGGATTTGGTCTCTTTTTGATGCGGTATTATCAGCTGAATGTCAGCTCTGGATAGACATGTAGTAATATTTACACATGGGGCATGAGGCACCTAACTGGTTCAGTTGGTAGAACATGCAAGTCTTGATCTCAGGGTCCTAAGTTCAAGCCCCATGTTGGGTATAAAGCTTACTCAAAAAACAAAACAAAATAAAAAACAAAACAAAAACAAAAACAAAAATCAAAACAAAACTCTGGCCGATGATGGGGAAAGGCAGAAAGAATGAACATAATCATAAACACCATGAGACATTTGGAAACTATTTTGTATTTAATTTTTTAGTCATTCTGCACCTAACCTGAGAATAAATATCAAGGATCAGTTTGATCAACTTTAGTTAACCAAGTGGCCTTTAAAAAATCGACTAATTGTTTCACCTTTTTTTTGATAGGTACAAGATATATTAGCTAGTGTATGGACTTTCTTGGCTGGTCTGTAAAAAGCCGAGAGTGATTGTATTATTTTGAGTGATTTTATAATAACAAATTTCTATTAGTCTGTTGATTTTTTTATTTGTGTCATAGTCAGTATGATCACAAGTTTTAGTTTAGAAACTTCTAGCCAGTGTTGACTCCTATGTCCTGGACTCCTGAGAAGTTAACTAGGCTTTTAAAAATAATGAGTTACTGAGAGGTTTGTTTTGAATATTGGAAAGGCAGGATGACCAAAGTACAGTCATGGTTGGTGTGGTAAATATAAGAGATTTATAATATACCAATATCCTTCCATTGGCACCTCTACCTGAGTTTAGCCAGATCTGCACCATTTCCTTCATGAAAACTTCTCAATTCAAAAACCCTTTAAAATATGCATATAAAAATAAAAATTACATGTAATTCTTAAAATAATAGAAGAAAACTTCCCTAAATTTGAGAAAGACTTTTATATTCAGATTGAAATGATTCACTGATTCCCAGTATGACAATTTTAAAGTATATCTACAAGTTCCTTGATATTCCTCCCTTCAAGAAGTAAAACTTTATTCTCCTTCCCTTGAGGGTATGATGGGCTTAGTGACTTGCTTGTAGTTAATAGAATATGATGAAGTATGTAACTCTTGACACTGTGTCTTAAAAGCATTGTAACTTCTTCCTTGTTCTTTCCCATAAATCACTTGCTCTGAGGGAAGCCAGTTGCCATTTCAGAAAGACACCTAAGCAGCTATACAGAGACTCACATGACAAGGAACTGAGGCCTCCTGCCAACATCCGTGTGTTAGAGCCATGTCGGAAGTGGATCCTCCAGCTCCAGCCAAGCATTCAGATGACTAAAGCCCCAGCCCACATCTTCACAGCAACCTCATGAGAAATACTTAGCCAGAACCATCCAGCTAAGTCATATCTGAATTCCTAACCAATAGCAATTATGGGATAAAATGATCATTGTTTTAAGATGCTAAATTTTATAATAATATGTAACCCAGCAATAGGTCATAAATATACCCAAGAAGGATTAAGATTTTTAAAAATAAGGGCACATTTAGAAATTAGGAGAAAAAAAAAAGCAAACACCTAACAAACACGAGAGACAACAAGCTACTTACAAATAAAATCTGATGAAAATGTCTTAATGATAATAATGAAAGCTGTAAGTTAACGACGACGTTTGGATAAGCAAAGATTCAGTTTGCCAATATATCTCTTTTCAAAAATAATGGAAGAAATTTTCTAATTATATAAAAATGGAATGGAATTTAATCATGACCACCTTGAAGATCCTAGGGAAAGATAAAGAATACAGAAAAAGCTATTTTACAATATTTGAGTGGATGGAGACAGTATGAATAATTTGTAATATGAATTTTGAAATAAAAATAATTTCCACCTACATAGCATAGTAGTAAACTTTCTAATACATAATGCATCATTCAACAAGTATTTACTAAAACTTGCCATGCCTATGTATTTAAAAAAAACATTTCAGCAAGTCTTCGTACTTTGAAGACATTTTTTAAGAATAAAGGTTCAAGCCCACCAGGGTTGCTCAGTTAGTTAAGCACCAGATTCTTGATTTCAGCTCAGGTCATGATCTCAGGCTCATGAAATCAAGCCCTGCTGGGCTTGGAGCCAGCTTGAAATTCTCTCTCTCCCTCTGCCCCTCCCTACCATTTGCTCTCTCTCTCTCTTTCTCTCCCAAAAAGAAAGAAAGAAAGAACACAGGTTCAAGACCAGTCCTTAAAGAGTTGCAAAGCAGTTCCTGAAACATTGCATAAAATGTAATATTTGTATAATTTGGTTTCCTGTCTAAAATCTAGACATTTAACTAATGTGTAACTTTCTTTCTTTCTTTTTTTTTTTTTTTTTTTAGGATTTATTTATTTGAGAGAGACAGTGTGCGTACCAGTAGGGGAGTAGAGGGAGACGAAGAGAGAAAATCTTGAGCGCTGAGTGTGGAGCCCCAAAGGGAGCTTGATCTCATCACCCTGAAATCATAACCACAGCGGAAATCAAGAGTTGGATGCTTAACCACTGACCTGCCCGGGTGCGCCATAAATGTGTAACTTTTTGTATTCAAATTTTAATGTCCATCTTCAGGAAACCAACCTTTTCCTTTTTATTAATTTTGAGATGGAGAAGTTATTGGAACATTTGACTATTTGGGAAAAGCCAGCAATAATGTTTTATCTTTTAAATGATGTGAGGTTTGATATGTTTAACTTTGAAGCATAGGTTGTTTTTAGTATTTGTTATCCAATGGGAAACAGTATGTAATATAAACAAACATTATATATAAAACCTTATAGGTATTTCTTATACATTACAATTAATGCTATTGATCCCCTAAGGTTATTTTCTCCTATCATTTCAATATTGTATATATACCCAGGTAACAAAATTTTAATATTTGGCTCTTACAAGACCTTTTAGGTGGCTCAACAATAGGAGGGATGGAAGGAATCTTATTATGATTCCAACCCACCCAATGTAAGGAGTTAGTTATCCAGACCCCAGTTCCACCACATTTCTTCCACCAGGCTGGAAAAAAAAAACGGACTACAGAGAAACCTAGGCTATCTGAGCAGTTTCAATCATTCCATAAATATGCAGGCACTGGGGCGCCTGGGTGGCTCAGTCGTTAAGCGTCTGCCTTCAGCTCAGGTCATGACCCCAGGGTTCTGGGACCGAGCCCCACATGGAGCCCCACATCGGGACTCCTTGCTCGGCGGGAAGCCTGCTTCTCCTTCTCCCACTCCCCCCGCTTGTGTTCCCTCTCTCGCTGTGTTTCTCTCTGTCAAATAAATAAAATCTTTAAAAAAAAAAAATGCAGGCACTGTGAGGCACGCACTTCTCCATTTAGCCAGGACTCTCCCTACCCTTTTGGGACACCCTTGCCTGCTGATAAAGACACTGCGTAAACTTCAACCCTTTTCCTCCCCGTTTCTGTCTGGGCCACGAAAGGAGGGACATCACACAATTCCTGGCCCCTAGGTTGGACACTGCCCTTCCCCAGGTTAGCGACAAGCGCCGAGAGAGGCACTGCCACCATCACAGGCTGCCCGCTGTGATCACTGGGCGACCTGCGCAGGCCCGCCTCAACCAGCCCTCACGTGGCCGCGGGGGCCCAATCACCGAGGCCCACGCTTTCCAGACCGCCGCATGCGCTCATAGAGCCACAGCTCGCGCGGCGCCCCGCCCAGGCCGTACGGTGCTCCCGCGTTAATCCTCCCATGAGGTCCCGGTCACCGGAGCTGCGGGTTCCTACTAAACGTTGCTTCCGAAGGCGGGCTCGGGAGCATGCCCTGATTGGCTTGCTCTGGAGGCCGGGACAGGACTCATTTGAGTCTAGGACCACTTCCTGAGGCGCGAGGCAGGAAGTTATCTGGTCTCTCTGGAGTCTTGTGGAGAAAGGGCTGTCTGCTGCAGTGGTGGCGGCGAGAACTGGAGGTGGGTGGGGAGACTGGCCGTTCGGTCTCGCCGCAGCCAAGGGCCCGTTTCTATCGTAGCACCACGGCCCTTTTCTCCAGCCCCGAGCCCGGTGCGGCTGCCCGGGGGGCTCCTTCAGGCTCCTTGACGCCGCTCCAAGGGGCACCTACCTGGGCATCGCCTGGGCCTCCAGCCGGGGGACTGACTCCCGGCTTCAGCTCTCCGGGCCACTGTAAGAAGTGCCCTTATCACCCCTCGCCCTGTCCTCCTTCTCCCTGAACCATCGAGACCCTGGTCCAGAGCGATAGCCTTGGACCTGGGACTAGACGGATCCAAGACGCTCAGCCCCGGGACCCCACAGACGGGGCTCTGCATCGTCTCTGATATGTCACCTACCATCTCCCACAAGGACAACAGTCGGCAACGACGACCAGGAACTTTCAACCACTCTCTGGATATGAAGAGCGGTCCTCTGCCGCCAGGCGGCTGGGATGACAGTCATCAGGAATTGGTGGGTGGGGAAGGGGACAAAGAAGCTCTTCTGCGGGATACCGGCACCGGTGACGTGTCAAAACCCCCACGGAGCTGCAGGGCCGAATTAAGCAGCATTTTGCTGTTGCTTTTTCTTTACGTGCTTCAGGGCATTCCACTGGGCCTGGCGGGAAGCATCCCACTCATTTTGCAGAGCAAAAACGTTAGCTATACAGATCAAGCTTTCTTCAGTTTCGTCTTTTGGCCCTTCAGCCTCAAATTGCTCTGGGCCCCGTTGGTTGATGCCGTTTACTTTAGGAACTTTGGTCGTCGCAAATCTTGGCTTGTCCCTACACAGTATACACTGGGACTGTTCATGATCTATTTATCCACTCAAGTGGACCGTTTGCTCGGGAACACTGATGGCAGAACGCCCGATGTGATTGCTCTCACTGTGACATTCTTTTTGTTTGAATTTCTGGCCGCCACTCAGGACATCGCTGTGGATGGTTGGGCGTTAACTATGTTATCCCGGGAAAACGTGGGTTATGCTTCTACTTGCAATTCAGTGGGCCAGACAGCGGGCTACTTTTTGGGCAATGTTTTGTTTTTAGCCCTTGAATCTGCCGATTTTTGTAACAACTATTTGCGATTTCAGCCTCAACCCAGGGGAATCGTTACCCTCTCAGGTAGTGTATTTAAACTATTATGCCGTTAGAATTATTTTAAGTTTATGAATCCTATTGACAGGGTGTGTAACATTGGAGGCAATCTCATAATTTAATTTGCTGGAAATTATTTTGTGGGAGTTTACCCGAGGTTAAGTTTTCTGCTAAAATGAGCTTCAGCCAGAATGAGTACAGGAAAGCAGTCATAATTGATGAGTACCCTGCAATGAGCAGGGAGAGACAGCTCATCCAATAACATCGTTGTGTGATGGCAAACAAAACTGTCAGTCTAGGAAGCTGTTGACACTTGCTTAATACATAGATGCACATTTTTTAAAAGTCTGGCTAGTGTGAAGGCATGAATCCAGCCCAACTCCTGTGGTTTACGTTTTCTTTTTATTGGATTGAGATTTCTAGTTCCATGTGTGCTCTCTGGTTCATTTCTGCCTCTGTTGGTATACCAAGAGTCCTCTTCTAGCCTTCCGGTTAATAGAAGAGGGTTAATTTATTCAGCAGTAATGACTTGGCGGAGTGACAAGAGTTCTAAGGGCCTCCTATGAATAAAACAGAGTCCAACCCACAAGGAATGGGAGCAATGAACATTTATGGGGAGCTCAGGGTTGCTAGCTTGTGAGAGTCAGGCTGCACACTGCAGATAACATTTGACCTTATTGAATTATAAAATTCCATGACGTGAATAAGTGGAATTCCAGAATGCAAAACGCCAGGTGAAAGTCCACTGAAGCTGCAAAGTACAAAAAGGTACAGGACAGCAGTACCTACCATGTTCAAAGTGGCTGAAGCAGTAATTGTCGGGACCAGGTTTGGGAAATGGTGATGAAAGAAAAGTTGTGAGCCAGTTAGTAAGATTTTCTTGAATTGCTGTGAGAAACAGTTTGAAGTTTATCCAGTAAGCAATTTTGTGTAAGTTCTGCAAAATTTCCCCTTTTTCTAAATAAGTAAAATATACGTCCTTGGAAGGTTTCCTGAGTTTTTGTTTTTTTAAGCTTTCCTAACAATTAGGAAACAGAAGTAAAATTAGCAATATCAGGAATAATCAACATCAGAAATATGGTAGAATCTTCATTCTGATAATGATGAATTTAAGTGATTCTCTTGAAATTTAAGCAGTTCAGCTTTCTCTCATCTTCCCAGTACTAGCTTGGGGATTCCAGACAGGGTAAATGTCAGGGATAGTTGTGTGGTGAGGGAAGTATAAGGTTTATATAATAATATTTCGGTAGTGTGGAGGATGGAGGGTTCACAACTGCACTACTCATCTCTTGAAATCTTACACACCTCCTCTATTAACCCTATGCCCTGTAAGGGACCCCCTTATCTACCTCCTCAAACTGCTATTGAGCTACTAGTACTGAAGAAATAATCATTATACTTTTCCTTAATTGGTTTGAGGCCGAAAATGGTTGAGAGATACTGCTTTGCACGTAAACAGATTAGTCTCAGAGTGTTCTGGAGTCCCACTCCTGCTCTATGGATAATTCTCTGCCTAGAAATAGTTTGTGAATGCATCGTATCAGCACCTTATTGCTTTTTATGCATCTTTTCATTTTGTACTGGGGCTATTCATGTCACCAGGAAGGACTAATGAAATGATGTGTTATTTAACATGGGAAAGCCTCAGAAGAGATGTCAAGATTTAAGAGGTTGTGGAAACTAAATTACTAACTAGATAAATTAGAGCTTTCTTTAAGTACAAGAGTGATTGATAAAACATCATTCCACAGAATGCCATTATGCATTCAGGAGCCATGTTAATTATATCCTTTCTTAGCCACAACTGCTCCCCAATGGGAAGATCAAAATTGTGCCGCATTGGATTTTTATTTACACTGATTTCTTATTTCGAATAGCTGTTCTGTGGAATTTGAACTTTGTTTCCAGGAAATTGCAAAAATAGCTTTCTATTTAATTTTTTCTATGTGTAGTAGACTGCTGTTTTTAGTTCAAACGTTTTAGTAAGTTAAGAGTTGAAGAGTTTTCATTCTCTTGTTTATGATTGTACATATCATGTTTATAGCTTTGATCTTTCTGGAACTTAGTAGCAGTATAACCAAAAAGAAAAGGAAGGAAGGAAGGAAAGAAGGAAAAGAAAGAAAAGAATAGCAGTTTTTAGGAATTTTAAGAGCACAGAAAGAATCACGCAGGAAATAAAATTGCTTGGGTAGTAAAAGAAGAGCCAAAACACTGAGGCAGATGTTTAGAAAATCAGAAAATTTTAAGCCTAATTATGAATTATAAATATGAATTATGGCATATTTTAGAACTGTAAAATATATTCTCTGATTAACACTTTGTTTTGAGTTACAGATAAATAGAAATGGCATATATTGAGAAAACACAGTTTTTGCCATTTAGAAAGCAGTTATCTAAACAATAAATTTAGAACATGAAGGATAAGATGAGAAAGATCCCTTAGAAACAAAACCTTGATTATGCTGAGATTGGCTTTTTGATACATCAGGGATCCAAGGCAGTCCTGAACTCAGAAGGGAGCTTTTTCTGTCCTGCCCCCTTTGGTTTTCAGGGATCTTTAGGAGCAAAAGGAGACAAGCTTTTGAGCTGCAAGAGATGATGAAAGTAACCCAGAAGAAGACAGATATTAGTTTATTAGTTTATTAGTTTTATGACTTGGAAAGATAATATATTCATTTTTTTATAATTTAGATTCTGATTTGTATTTTGGGGAGCTGACTTTTTTAATTGAGGTAAAATTGGTATATAATAGTATTAGTTTGAGGTGTACAACATAATTCAATTTTTGTATACAATATAAAGTGGTCATCACAGTAAGTCTAGTTATCATCTCAACTCATTATTTTCTTTTTCAAAGATTCTATTTATTTAGAGAGGGAGCGTGAATGTGCACACAAGCTGAGGGGTGGGCAAGAGGGAGAGAGAATCTCAAGCAGACTCCACACTGAGCGTGAAGCCTGTCGTGGGGCTTGATCCCGTGACCCCAAGATCATGATCCAAGCCAAATCAAGAGTCAGATGCCAAACCAACTGAGCCACCCAAGCACCTCAACCATCTCAATTCATTCTTACAGTTGTAGAAACTGAGGTCAAGTGCGTAGTTGGAGGTAGAGATACAGGATTCCCTCCAATATCTGAATGTAGAGCATTCTTAGAAAACTTATAAGCTAAATGGCATAAAGCAAAGAGTATCCACACTTTATTTTACAAAAGACCTACTAGTGTCTTTCTAACGGTTGGTAGGAAACTAGGGAAAACCTTGAAACCTAAATATAATTTGTGCTGATTGGGCTTTTCTACCAGAGCAAAGTAGCACTCCCAACTGCTGATGTCTAAAAACATCAGCCCACTTCTGGAATACCTGATGGCCTAGAAATGACAAAAATGTTTTTGTTTTGCTTTTTAAGTGACCTTTGGGCATTTATTCACCCAGTGCCTGTTTGGTTCTAGCCATGTGATAGGTGTTAAAATTTGAGAATTTTCTGCTTCCAAGGAATTTATAGTGGGACTTGGCAAACCAAAATGCTGGAGTGGGTAGATGGACAGTGTAAGTGAATCAAGTGACTTGGTATAGGACTGTAGGGTTTGGAGGGGACAGTGATGACTTGAAAAACTCATGCCCATCTAAAGGTGAGGAGTTTCAATTTTCAATAAATTGTTTTGGCAGTAGGATCCTAGGATTGCCAAATCTTACTGGTATTCAAGAGAAGCTGGAGTTTCCTTTTTTTGCTTATTTTGTAATTTTAAAAACATTTATTAGACTCATATGTCTTTAGTCTAGATTCAATCTGTGAACTGGTAATTGAGGCCTACTCCTCTAGAAGCAGTGATAACAGTAATGAATAGAAGAAGTGATTGGGATAACGAGCAAGATATTTGGGTTGGGGCAGGTTAGTCTGATACTGGAGAAGAGAGCTAAACATATTAGACCTTAAGAATTTGTTTGTCATGGGGCGCCTGGGTGGCTCAGTGGGTTAAAGCCTCTGCCTTCGGCTCGGGTCGTGATCTCAGGGTCCTGGGATCGAGCCCCGCATCAGGCTCTCTGGTCAGCAGGGAGGCTGCTTCCCCCTCTCTCTCTGTCCGCCTCTCTGCCTACTTGTGATCTCTCTCTCTGTCAAATAAATAAATAAAATCTTAAAAAAAAAAAATGTTTGTCATATAGGTAGGCATGACCATATAAGAGTCAATCAGAAAAAAAAGAAATATTTTGAAAAAAACTGATGGTGAAAGAAAAGCTAATCAAACTGGCAATGAATATAGTTATTCACGGTATTCGTAAAGATATTCTTTACGAATATATAAGATATATTCGTATTATATAAAATATTAAAACAGTATTCGTAAGATATTCTCAGAACTAGGAAGAGAGCAGGACCAATTAATTCTTACTTAGTGACAAATTTCTTTGTCATGCTTTCTGAAGCAGGACTCAGGATATTTTTTGCGTGACCAGAAATGGTATTTAGAATGTGGCCAGGACTAACTAACCCATTTCTAGAAAGACCAGATATTTTTAAATAGGCTGTAGTACATTCTTTAGCATGTACATTTAGACTTAAAACATTCTCCTGCATTCTCAGAAGGTAAAATTATAGAGGTAGAGAGCAGATGGGCAGTTGCTAGAGATTGGATGAGGAAAAGGTGAGTTGAAGTGGATGATAGCATGAGGGAGTTTTGGGGAGTGATGGAACTGTTCTGTATCTTGAGTATGGTAGTGGTGATTTGAAATTTATACATGTGTTAAAGTTCATAGAACTGTAAACCAAAAAAAATTTAGTTTTACCGTATAAAAATTTTAGGAGTCTTTATAAAAATTTAAAAACTAATCCATTACCTTAAAAGCTAATCTCTGGGTAAGTATCATACAAAGTATGTGATATAAAATACTTGAATTAAAAAAAAAAAAAATCCTTGAATTTAGCTATCGTTTTGCCTTGAATGGGACAAGTTCATAAATCTGGTGGATCTTACATCTCCAGATACGGAAATGGAGCAAATTTGAACTTATTTTAAAATATTGGGACCCTAGTAGTAAAGTGAGATAAGTAGAGGAATACTGGGGCTAGTAGATTCAGGAAGGATTAGATATTAAAAACTGGTGCCCACACCCCAAAAAAGAAGGTCTTAAAGCCTTTTTTCTTTTTAAAACAAAGCAAAGGAGAAATGATACTATGTGCTTTCTTTGTCCAGTAAAAAACTGTGGGATAGCTTTTGTTTGGAAAAGTCAATTTATAAAATACACTCCAAACCAAAAAATTATTTGATTTTATTTGGCATATATTTTACTCTGAATTTCACTTCTGCTTTTATTGAAATTTATATAGAGGCCAATTGAATTAGCCTTTATTATAAATTTATGAATAATACAGTCATAGAACCTCTCTAATTACAGGCAGTCTCCTACTTTTATTTATAGTGTTCCTGAAAACTATAATTTGAGAAAGCAAAATAGACTTATTTTATAAAAGGAGATGTTCTGTTCCTAGAAAATTAGAAACGAAGAATATAAAACCTCTGATTTCACCTATTTTTTAAAGACACAATGATAGATAAATCTGGCATTTTATACATGTTCTTTATATATTTTTTAAAGATTCTATTTTTTTAAGATTTAATTTATTTGATAGAGAGAGATACAGTGAGAGAGGGAACACAAGCAGGGGGAGTGAGAGAGGGAGAAGCAGGGGGAGTGGGAGAGGGAGAAGCAGGCTCCCCGCCAAGAAGGGAGCCCAATGTGGGGCTTGATCCCAGGACCCTGGGATCATGACCTGAGCTGAAGCCAGACGCTTAATGACGGAGCCACCCAGGCGCCCCTAAAGATTCTATTTTTAAGTAATTTCTACACCCAGTGTAGGACTCAAACTCACAACCCTGAGATGAAGAGTTGTGTGCTGTCCCGACTGAGCCAGCCAGGTGCCCCATATGTGTTCTTTAATTTCATTCTTTTAAAAAATTACTTCATATTTTTAAACTTAGGTTTATATTTTACATTGTATATACTATATTAGTATAGGAGGTCACAAGTATATAACTTATACATGAGTGTGCATGCTGTAAGATTTTTATGGATGGGGTGCACATTCAAAAAGCAATATGTTATTCTCGTCCACCATTTCTATTCCTTGATTTGGTGTTATCTAAGAATTTTTTTTTTTTAATTTCATTCTTTCCCCTCACTTTTGAACACAGTCCTTGCTGGCTGAAGTCCAGTGGTCATCAATTAAAGCTACAGAATAGGTGATTTCAAAATATCTAAAGATTTCTATCTTTTTTGGTTGCTTTATATTATCTTACATTTGAGACCTGCATTTCTTATTCCTAGCACAGTTTTAGAATTTTTGTGTTCTTAAAAAAAAACAAAACTTTTGCATTCTTAAATTTCCAATTAATTTTTTTTAACTTTTATTTTAAAATAATAGATTCACAGTAGGGCAGAGAAATGTTTAGTGAACAAATGAAATCCCCAAGCTCCTCCACTGTTAACCTCTTACATAAGTATAGTGCAATCTCAAAACCAAGAAATTGACGTGGGTACAATTCATACCATTATTTAGATTTCACCAAATTATTACATGTACTCATTTGTGTTTGTGTGTGTGTGTGTGCATGTGAGTAGCTCTGTGTAATTTCATCATGTGTAGCCTTGTATAATCACCATTATCACAATGATACTCAACTGTATCATCATCACAAAGACTACTTTTTTTGTTGCCTGTTTATAACTATACCCATTTCCTCTTCTCCATCCCTAATCCCTGGCAGCTACTAATCTGTTTGCCATCTTTATAATTATGTTATTTCAGAAATGTTACAGGAATGAAATCATGCAGTATGTATCCTTTGAAGATTAGCTCTTTTCAATTAGCATAATTTCTTTGAGGCTCATCTAGGTTGTTGCATCTATCAATGATTTGTTACTTTTTATTGCTGAGAAGTATTCCATTTCTTAGACATACCATGGTTTATTTCACCACCCTTCCACTGGAGGGAATCTGAGTAGTTTCCAGTTTTTGGCTATTTAATGTGAAAATAACTTCATTTCTCTGAGATGAATGCCCAAGTATGCAAAGGCTGGTTTCTGGTAAGTCCATTTTTAGTTTTAAAAAGAACTGCCAAACTTTTTTCCAGAATGGACTGGATATATCATTTTATCTTCCTTTCAGAAATATATAAATGATCCATTTTCTCTGCATCCTTGTCAGCATTTTATATTACCATTATTTTTCATGTTAACTCTTCTGATACACTCTTCATCTTCATGTGCTGGTTTGGAATGTTCATTGTCTACTATTTTTTTAAAGTCTAAATTCAGCTCACAAAAAATTATTTAGGGGTGTCAGGATATAGGTTATACAAAAGCTAAATGCAAAAACCTGTCATAGCACCAGAGTAGAGATATATGATATATGTTTAATATTTTAATTAAAATCTGTCTTAGAATTTTGTGCCTGGCCAGAACATATTTTAAAAAATTAGAAGAGTGATTTACTTTCATCCAGTTATAGAGGCACAGAGTTAGCATGAGATGGGAGCACTAAATCTGTTGGCTTCTCAGCCTTGCATCTTGAGCTGAGTTTGAGCCCAAATTTTAGGACAAGATGGTCCTTAATAGTAAGATAGCTGCTTAATCCAGCCCTAGATTGAAGAAGCAATCTCTTCTACCCCAGAGGAAAACCTTACATTGTTGGAGTTAATGAAAAGGTATGTGATCTCGGGAGGCCTAGGTGACTCAGTCATTAAGCGTTTGCCTTCGGCTCAGGTCATGATCCCAGGGTCCTGGGATACAGCCCACACTGGGCTCCCAGCTCAGTGGGAAGCCTGCTTCTCCCTCTTCCACTTCCCCTGCTTGTATTCCCTCTCTCACTGTCTCTCTGTCAAATAAATAAAATCAAAAGAAAGAGAGAGAGAGAGAGGAAGGAAGGAAGGAAGAAAGAAAGAAAGAAAGAAAAGAAAAGAAAAAGAGGAAGGGGGAAGGGAAGAAAAGATATGTGATCTCAAACATGGCTTTATCTTCCTAAGGGGTTAGGAAAACTAAGATTAAGAAGGTTTCAAAATTTGCTTTATATTTACTTGATTTTTGCATTATATGCTATCTTTTAACATCCTAATCCCCAAATCAGGTATGACTATATACATATATATTGTATAGTCAAACAGCATTTTTTGTGAGGGTTGTATAACAGCATGGATATTTTGAGTAAATGCTTCAGGGAGAGATTTGTGGCACAGAAAAGTCTGTTTCTTTTAAGACTCAGCCAGTGACCCAGGGTCAATCACACTATTTCTATTTCAGTTTCCTCCACTGTGAAAGTGAGAGTGTCGGACTAGATGATGAGTATCTAAAGTCCCTTCATGCTCTTAACTTGTGAAATAGATTGCTGTGCCAAAGGCAAGAAGGTGAAAGGAAGGCCTGACATTTAGAACAAACTGAAAGTTTGCTTTCCTGTCACTGACTTCTGAAGGACTAAAGTTAATTTCCATAGTGTGAGAGTTCCAGGGAGAGAGAATTTGATCTGAGCCAAGGATATCAGAGAATGCTTCCTAATCTTCTGTCTCTTCTGATGGTGGCAGAGAATGAACCTCTACCAAGTCAAAGGGTCTGGGGACCTAGTCTAAAGCCTTAGAAGTCATGAAAGCTTTTTGTAGTCTGATGTTTTATCTTTAAAAATTCTTGGAAATTTTGCCTTCCCTCTATGCATTTTTTTTCATTAAAAAGGCTTCCCTCTAAACTATTGAGTAAAATGAACTCTTTAAGAAGATGCACCATGTTTATTTATCCTACGGGTTTGCATACCCTTTGCCATACTATATGGGGAGATGAGAGCGGGGAAGGGGAGTACAAGTATGCTAAAGTATCTGTGTTCCAGACTTTGTGGTTGGAGCTACGATGGGTATCTTCTCAGGCATATCTGGTTGATAGGAAAGAGAGCCTACTTGCTGTAGATAGGTGTATCTGAGCATCTGGGTAGTAAAATGGAAAACATTATCGCTTTAGGATCAGATCTGAGTTTAGACCCACCTCTGGCACTTTGTGAACTGTAATACGGTTTCATTATGTATAAAGGAGAAATTATAATACTTGTCTTGGAAAGTGAGATTTATTGCACTGTCCTATGTTTTGCTTTGGCATAATAGGCACACAGGTGCTAGCTATTATATCCTTCTTGGTTACTGGTGAATTGGCACATGCTCTTAAATTTTGCATTCATGGGAGTACTAGATAAGATCCAGTAGCCACTTATGAATATTTAGTTTGACCTACGGTCTTTGCCTAAAAATCATGTTTATGAAACTTGCACATCAGCTTTGACATCTTAATACACACACACACACACACACACACACACACACACACACACACACATATCATACTGCTTTTACAGATGAAACACGTAAATCAAAATTAACCAAAATGTTAGTAGTGAAATACTTAGATCATTTTTGGTAACAGTATCTTTACAATGGTTGGCATATCAGCCTATGGATGTTCTCTAGCATCAAAGCAGTGTTAATAAATAATAGCCAGTAGTCTAATGATTATTACTATTTATGGTATTTGTGTTCATAAAACCTATTAATATATTTTCTGGCAGTGGTTAAGCCTCTTTTTCTGAGCCATTAGCTTCATTCTTTTCTCTCTGTGGGCTGTTGGGAAAGCCTTTGAATTAGGGCTCTGAAGTGATACATTGTCACTCCTACTTTTTACGTGTACTGTTACTTTATCCAAAGAGCACAAAGAAATTAGAAATAATCTTATCTGCAAACAGTATTGAAACCTGTTTAACTTGTTCTTACATTTTTCTCCTAGTATTGGAGTTTAGATTCTAGATGAAGATTTTGTTCATGAAAATTGGGAGAATATATTAAAGATGTTTTGTTTAGTGAACTGGAACTCTTGAAGTAGTATATAACTTAAAATGAAAATAAAGAAACTTTAATTAATTTCACATTTAATTAGAGACCATTAATTGAAATCTCTAGTGACAGTGAAAGTAGCATAGATTGTTTTTTTTTTTTCAGGGTTTCTTTATTTCCTTTTTTTTTTTTTTAAGTAGGCTCTATACCCAGTGTGGAGCCCAACACGGGGCTTAAACCCAAGACCCTGAGATTAAGACCTGAACTAAGATGAGATCAGGAGTCAGACTCTTAACTGACTGAGCCACCCAGGTGCTCCTCAGGATTTCTTAAATTGCTAATTTAAACCAAATGATGAACAAAAATTTTCCGAATGAAAATAGTATTATAGATGAAATACTGTAAACAAGCCATTATTTGTCACAATCACAGAATTAAGAATGCAAAAATAATGAAAAGTAGCCTCACTTAAAAGAATAATCTTGAATTGTTGTTCATTCCTTTTGAACCAGATTGCAAAATGCTACATTAACATAAACTAGAAATTATGTTATTTTGATGAACCTTAAGCATAAGACTTGTATATATGACTGCATTTTTTGAAATGGATACCTTTGTGTTTAAGAATATTTCATGTTTTTCTTTTCATAACTAAAATTAATTTAAAAAATAAAAATAAATAAAATTAATTGTAGATTTCTCATTGTGGAGAAAAGAATTCAGTCCAGAATACAAATTTCCATATATTTTTTTAAAGATTTTATTTATTTATTTGAGAGAGAGAATAAGAGAGAGTGAGCAAGAGGGGAAAGTTCGGAGAGAGAAGCAGACTCCCCGCTGAGCGAGGAGTCTATATATGTTTAAAGACTTTGAGCTTCTTTAATTTGTGTAATTTGAATAGCAGAGACTTGGTTTTGGTTAGGCTTGTGGAGACTAAATAATTAGCCAATTCTAGTAGAGTCTTATTTCAACATTAACTTAAAAAAATCATTATGTAGGCAGTACAAAATAATGGAAAGAATATGAAACCCAAATTCAGAAGATTGAGGTTCAAATTCTGCCTCTTAATTATTTGACCTTTGGCAAAGATTTAAATAGTCTGAGCTTCTTTTCCTTATGTCTACCTACATAGTAATAATACCTGCTTTGCCCTTCTTACATATTTGCTATGAAAAAATCCAATGAGATAACACACAAAAAAGAAGCATTTAAACAGTAAGGTGAGGGACATCTGGCTGGCTCATTTGGTAGAGCATGTGACTCTTGATCTTGGGGTCGTAAGTTCAAGCCCCATGTTGGGTGTAGAGATTGCTTAAAAATAAAAAAAATAAATGGTAAGGTGGTCTAAAGTAATTGGTCTAAACGAGTAATTCCATATACCTCCATCATAAGTGAGATTCAAGCTGTAGTGAACACAGCAGTTAGCTTGCGAGTTAGCACAGCAGCAGAGCAAGACCAAATACAGAGGATAAACCCTGAGTATAGAGTGCTCGCTCTACTTGTTTTTGAAAAAAGGTGAATAGGCTCCATAAACAGTTAGTCGTGCTATATGAGCATGAGAATGAAAAGTAAACACATATAAAACCGACTACAATTCTAGAATGTTAGAACTAGCAAGCATCTGGGATTTTCTAGCCAAGTCCCCTTATTTTACAGTTGAAGAAACTAAGACAGGGTTATCCAATAAGCTTTGTAGTGACAAAGATGCAATTCTCAGAGTGGTTAAGGAGTTAATAGGTTTTGAAATTAGTTGTATAAAAGTTAGAAATCACAATTTTACCACTGACTTAGAATGTAGCTTCAGGCAACGTAACCTAAGCCTATTTCTTTATCTGTAAATTGGGGCTTAGTATTAACCTAATCTGTTGGATTGTTGTAGTAAAGGAGATATGCATGTGTAAAATGCTTAGCATTTTAAGAACATGATAAGACACTTATGAATATGATATACACTCAATAAATGGTGCCTCTAATATTACTATTATTTTTAATTATTGCATAGAATCTTTTGAACATTATTCACTCCCTGTGCTTAATTTGTTCAAAAAAATGGCTAATGGGGGTGCCTGGGTGGCTCAGTGGGTTAAGCCTCTGCCTTCAGCTCAGGTCATGATCTCAGGGTCCTGGGATCGAGCCCCGCGTCGGGCTCTCTGCTCAGCGGGGAGCCTGCTTCCTCCTCTCTCTCTGCCTGCCTCTCTTCCTACTTGTGATCTCTCTCTGTCAAATAAATAAATAAAATCTTAAAAAAAAAAGGCTAATGGCCAAGCTCTCTGTCACTGAAACAACCCAAACAGTACTCTTCATGTGTCCCCATTCCACGTGTACAAGTACGAGGAAATTCCTTCTGTGTCACACTATTGAAGCCTATTCTAAACAGATTAGAAACATTAAAAAGTTTTAAAAATAAAAGTTGGAAGCTCTATTATAAATGACTATCTGTTTAAGTTATAATTTAATAAAGAACTGGAATGGCTTATGTGCTTAAGAAGTATGACTGATGGAGAAGAGCTTGTGACTCTTGATATAAGGGTTGTGAGTTTGAGTCCTACGTTGGGTGTAGAGATAAATAAATAGATAGATAGGGTGTAGATACTACATAAACAAACTTTAAAAAAAAAAAAAGTATGACTGATAGATCTTCTGGGATATGAAAATCATCAGTCATCCCTAGCATTTTCCTTGAAGAAAATGACACAACAGACTTGTTTCATTCAGCCCACAAATGTCTGTATTCCTTTTCTTTCTCCTTGTTAAATATCCTTGTCTATTTTGGTCTATGTAATATATGTTTAACAGAGGCAGGACTGTCTTGTTCATCTAGTATGCTTGGTATGTTGCCTTGAATATGATTTGATCTTCTAACAGATTTAGCGGAAGAAAAGTTGTATATACAAAATTTGGTATCAATGCAGATATGTCATTTCAAAAGTTAGTTATAGATGTTAACATTTTTCATTTCAGATTTCCTTTTTTTCTGGGGAACTGTATTTTTGATAACAACAACTCTAGTTGCCCTTCTGAAAAAAGAAAACAAAGAAGTATCAGTAGGAAAAGAAGAAACCCAAGGGATCACAGATACTTACAAGTTGCTTTTCGCAATTATAAAAATGCCAGCAGTTCTGACATTTTGCCTTCTGATTCTAACTGCAAAGGTAAGAGATTTATTATAAAGCAAATATACCACCCTGTTATAATTACCAATATCATGGAATACTTCCATTGCCTTTTCATATCATAAGTTCCTCTCCACTACTATTAGGATGTAACAATAACAAACAGTACTTTCTGTTTATTAAATTTGTTTTAAAAGGTATGATGATATCAAATCTGATTTCAAAGTAACCTAAACATCTTGGAATCTTGAAAAGAATCAAGCAAATTTAAAAAACTTCTAATAAATGTGAAATTTTATTTAATGAATGATATTAATGCTTGGTATGGAAATGAATGCCTTGAAAAAAACAGCTCCCTTCTGTTATAATGAATGTACATTTAATGTCAGAGGTATTATAATTATTTACTTAGTGATTTTACGAAGATATGGAAATATAGAAGTTTTAGAAGTCTATTTAAAAATCAGTTGGCTTATTTTTTTTAATGTTGGAAGGAAATATAAACAAATGGGGATTTTGGTAACTTTTATTTTATTCTTTATGTTTTCTATATTAATATAACCTAATTATAAAAAAAAAGATGTCCTAATTCTATAGTCCAAAAACATTTTAAAGATATTATGCTAGAGGAAAGGTAAGTTTATTTCATTATAGTAAGATACTGCTAGTGTTGGAATTAATGTTCCTAAAATCTAAAATCCATAATAGGAGTTTCGTATTATGTATCTAAATCTATCTTTATAAACACTTTACAGCTATCTTTTGACAACCCTGAAGTAAAAATTAGAGCCTCATTGTTTTTGAAATAGTGAATTTTTTTTCCTTTCTGATGATAGGGAGGGTTAAATTTTAAGGAAACATTGGGAAGGTTAAACTTAAGGAACTCAAGATTCAACTTTAGGAAATAATGAAAGGTTCAAGGAAGACAGTAATATTCTCTAATTACATCATTAAGAGGTAGTCATTACTAACACTTTTGGTATATTTCCTTCCAGCCCTCTTTTTCTCCTGTGTGTGCATGTGCATGTTATGTGTGTGTGTGAGTGAGTATGTGTGTGTATATACACACTTTATATATATATACATAATTAATAAGTTATAATTGACAAGTTAATATTAATACTATATATTTATATACATACAGGTACACATGTAAATAAAAGTGGAATTGGATCATACCATATATAATTTTTATCTCATTTTTTGTCTTATTACTCCATACTCCTTATCATTAAATAATTTTTGGAAACATACTTTTTAGGGACACCTGGGTGGCTCAGTCAGTTAGGTGCCCAACTCTTGATTTCACTTCAGGTCTTCATCTTAGGGTCATGAGTTCAGGTCCCACATTGGGCTCCACACTGGGCGTGGAGCCTACTTAAAAAAGAAAAGATACTTTAATAGCTATATAATTGTCACAGTGTATAGCTTTGCTGTAATTTACTTATTTTTCTGTTGTATATTTGCTTATGTTTTTTAATTATAAAAGTGCACTAGTGAATATTTTTGTGTATTTCCTTTCAGTAGATTCTTAAGTAGGCAATTAGTGGGTCAGTGAATATGATTGCCAAATTGCTCTTTAAAAGATTACAATTATACTGTCGATCGCATATAAGGAGGTGCTTCAGTTACGGAATCTAGAATCTTATGTCCCCCTTTTAAAGTAAACCGTGCCATAAGTAACATCTCTCCTAACTTTTAATGTCATAGATTAGTTTTCTCTGCTTTTGAGTTTTATAATAAATGGAGGTTTATATATATATATATATATATAAAGGAGATTAATAATAAATGGAGACATTTTTATGTCTGGCTCTGTATTCTTTTTTTTTTTTTTTAAAGATTTTATTTATTTATTTGACAGAGGGAGAGAGATCACAAGTAGGCAGAGAGGCAGGCAGAGAGAGAGGGGGAAGCAGGCTCCCCGCTGAGCAGAGAGCCCAATATGGGGCTCAGTCCTAGGACCCTGAGATCATGACCTGAGCCGAAGGCAGAGGCTTTAACCCACTGAGCCACTCAGGTGCCCCTTGTATTCTTTTTTTTTTTTAAAGATTTTATTTATCTGACAGAGAGAGATAGCAAGAGAGGGAGAAGCAGGCTTCCCACTGAGAAGGGAGCCCGATGCAGGGCTCGATCCCAGGACCCTGGGGTCATGACCTGAGCCAAAGGCAGACACTCGACAACTGAGCCACCCAGGTGCCCCATGACACTTGTATTCTTTCATAAACATTATATTTGTATAATTTATCTATATTATTATTTATAGCAACAGTTTGTTCATCTCATTGCTTATAATATTCCACTGTATAAATATGCTATAACTTATTCATTCTATCAACAAGTGTTTAGTAATTTTCTACTTTTGGACTATTATGAATAGTACTTCAATGAATATTCACGTACATTACTTTTGGTGAACATGGATACACATTTGATGGGTAAATACCTAGGAATAGAATTGCTGGGTCATAAGGAATGCTTTAGTAGATACTGCCACACAGGTTTCCAAAGTGGTTGTTTCCATTTTCCCTACTGCCAGCAGTGTAAGAGAGTTGCAGCTGCTTCACAGCCTTGCAAAGACATATATTGTCCTTTCAAATTTAGCCTTTCTGGTGGGTGTGTAGTGGCATCTCATTATGGTTATAATATGCATTTCCCTGATGACTAAAGCAGTTGAGCATCTTTGCATATGGTTATTGGCCATTTAAATATCCAGAGCTGCCTCTTATTTTTTTTATTTGTAGAATTTTTATATATCCTGGGTGTTTGTTAGATATGTGTACTACAGATATCCTACTATAGCACTTTTAAGATAAAGTAAATGTTCAAGTCAGTTTGTATACCTAATTTTTACAAAGAGAATGGGTGAAATATAGCGAAATCTTTTGTAGATTTAAGTAAAATATCTTTGGCCTTTAATTTTTCTGTGGTGAAATTTGCCCTTTGGCTCCATTCCAAGAAGTTAAAGTACATACTATTACCATTTCTTTAAAGAATTTTTTTTTTAAAGATTTTATTTATTTATTTGACAGAGAGAGACACAGCGAGAGAGGGAACACAAGCAGGGGGAGTGGGAGAGGGAGAAGCAGGCTTCCTGGTGAGCAGAGAGCCCGATGCAGGGCTTGATCCCAGGACTCTGGGATCATGACCCGAGCTGAAGGCAGACGCTTAATGACTGAGCCACCCAAGTGTCCCTAAAGAATGTTTTTTAATATAGTTTCACACTTACTGAAAATTTGCTATGTAGTTGAAAGAATTCCCATATGTCATTATTCAAATTCTCTAATTGTTAACAGTTAGCTCCACTTTTTGTATTCTGTAGATTTGTGCTCTATTATGTATTTCTTCTGAAATATTAGAGTAATTTGTACATATTATGCCCCTTTATCCATAAATACCTTGAGTGTATATTTCCTAAGAACAAGGGTTTTCTTTTCCAAGCCACGACTTACTCAAAAATTAAGGAATTTAAATTGATACAATACTATTATCTAATCACAGTCTATACCCAGATTTCACCAGTTGTCCCAGTAACAACCTTTATAACTTTACTCTTCCCTGGTCAAGGATCCAGTCCAGAATCACACATTGGATTTAGTGGGTATCAGCCTTTTTTTGTCCTTCATGACCTGGATGTTCTAAATTTTTCTGTAGAATGGCCTTCCATTTATGTGTGTCTGATGTTTCTTCATGTTTAGGTTCAGGTAATGCAAATATGTCAGGAATATCACCCAAGTTATATAGTGATGACTTTGGAGAATTCTATGAGGAGCCTTATCATGTCGCTTTATCCCATTAACTGTTATTAACTCTGATTTCTTTGTTAACCCATTGTAAAGTTACTATTTTTCCTTTTGTAATTAAAAACTAATTTATGGAGAGATACTTTGAGACTCTCTAAATACCTTGTTTCACCCCAAAGTTTTACTCACTACTTCGAGCATCCTCTTTTTTGTTTTTAAAAGTTAAACTACAGTTTTTCTTCCCCTTCATTTTATTTAACCCTTTAGATAGAATGTTGTCTCAAAATTACTTTCGAAATGTTAGATGACTTTTGGAAATTTTATTACGACCAGTCAGAAATCATTAAAAATGTGTATATGTGGCAGTGATGCTTCATTTTAACCAGATTTTATTTGGAGTCAATTAAAAACTCTCTTTAAAACTTAAAACATAGAAATCAGTAAGTTGGGATTTGAATACTGTTTATTGTAAGAGATTGAACTTTTTGAAATGGAAATTTAGTTGTAATTATAGCCATCTGCAGTTCTTAAAGTGCTGAGTTTTCAATTGTTTTCACTGAATATTGTCAGTAGACCATAGGATAAAGTATGTCTTCTGTAACTTGTACCAGATAGAATAATGTATTTCTTGTAACTGCTGTAAATCAATAATGAGATTGAGGTTCTTGGAGAACTTACATATGCTTGGGAAAATATTTTGTAAATCTCAAATTAAAGTAGTTTTTTGTTTTTATATTGCAGATTGGTTTTTCAGCAGCAGATGCAGTAACAGGACTGAAATTGGTAGAAGAGGGAGTACCCAAAGAACATTTAGCCTTATTGGCAGTTCCAATGGTTCCTTTGCAGATAATATTGCCTCTGATTATCAGCAAATACACTGCAGGTCCCCAGCCACTAAACATATTTTACAAAGCCATGCCCTACAGGTAAAAATGAAATAAAACCTTACTAAATAAGGTTAAATGAGGAACATTCATCAGTATCACTAATAACTGTGTGTAAAGTATATATGGAAAAAGACTTGGAAAGCATCTTTAACTTCAGTATCATTTATATGCACTTTTATCTCTTTTTAAGCTCCTAACAGGTTTTAAATAACAGGCTACTTTCACATAGTAGGCATACAGATTTCTGTTTTTGTTGTTATTTTTTAACCTAAAATGGAAGTCAGCTCCATGTTTCTTCTTTTTCTATAGATTGTTGCTTGGATTAGAATATGCTCTACTAGTTTGGTGGACTCCCAAAGTAGAACATCAAGGAGGATTCCCTATATATTACTATATTATAGTGCTGCTGAGTTATGCGTTACATCAGGTAAGCTTGCTGTGGTTTTCTCAGAACTAAACTGTTTTTGGAAAATAAAGAAGACATTTTTCTACAGTTGCTTTCAAATAATGATAATAACTTTTAAGACTTAAACATGAGTCCGACACTGAAGAAATTATTTGACAATGAACCTTAAACTGTGGCTTTTGATTTTTTGAGTTCTATTCGTGGAGAGTTTCTTCATTTATTTTGTTCATTCAACCAGTATTTGTTAGAGAATTAATTCCAAAGGTAGTAATTATACCCTTCCTAAGTATTCCTTAGTCCATCCCTACACTTGGGTTCTTTATTTCTTCTATTCCAGATGCCTTTTCTTTCTGAAAGTCTTGAGAAATAATGATGACTACTGGGTGACAGATCCCAGGTTTTTGGTTTAGATTCTGTACTGAAAGTTAAGACTTACTCTTTGTGATTTTGAAAGTTGTGTGTTAATCTTTCTCTTTCTTTATTAGCTATGTTTGTAATCCCTAGCCTCACCTAAGCTGCTGGTGCAGAATGGGATTGTGTTCTGGGGGCAAGTAATTCAAGTAAACTGTAGACGCCCAGCAGTAAATTTTGGGACTTGAATGCAGTTATTACAAATGTGTATTTAAGAGTCACTTTTCTATGGAACCTAGTTTAAACTCTTTGAAAATTATAATTACAAACGGCTCACTTGTTTTTAACTGAAACCTAAATATGCGGCTACCAAGTAATCTCAATACTTTTTTACATACAGTTATATCATTTGGGAGAACTCCATAATGTATCTGTCTAACTAACTGTATGTTTAAAGAAGTGCTTTAACTTAATAAATGTTTCACCATCTGTGTAAGTAAAGGAAAACTACAGTGTAGTAGTCCAAAAATCATTTGTTTAGCTTTGGATTTGATTAGACAATTTTCTAAAATGTAGTCACTAATGCTCAGATAGCCAGATGCTTTCTGGGAAAAACTGTATGAGGCCAAGTAAATTTGAGAAATGATACCTGACATAACCCCTCTTATGCAGCATCTTAATCATCAAGAAATATTAATTGGACACCTATTCCATGCCAGAAACCATTCTGAATGCTAAAACATAACTGAATAAATCATACTAAAATCCCTGTCCTTAGGGAGTTTATATCCTAAAGCCTTTCAGAGGCCTACAGTGGAAGAGACCTGTTGATTTTTTGTGTAACTTAGTGTTTCTCAGTCTTTTTTTTTTTTTTAAGATTTTATTTATTTATTTGACAGAGAGAGACATAGCAAGAGAGGGAACACAAGCAGAGGGAGTCGCAGAGGGAGAAAGCAGGCTTTCTGACGAGCAGAGAGCCTGATGCGAGGCTCGATCCCAGGACACTGGGATCATGACCTGAGCCGAAGGCAGACACTTAATGACTGAGCCACCCAGGCGCCCCTCTCAGTCTTTTTTGACTCTGGAATACCTTTTTCTATGAATGCCCCATGAAACAGCATTCAAAGGAAAGCTATTTTGGAAACATAGTTTGTTTCCATGTTTCTAAATGGAGAGTTAATTCTTGCCTCAAGTACTTTTTGCCTCTTAAGGAGATTTTTCTGTTCAGTTTGTCTCATAAATTTTGAAATGTTATCTTTCTTCTATATATGTAAAGAAAAAAATACATATATATTCATTCACATATATACTTATATATACACACACAGGATGTATTTAGGGACAGTACAAATATGGCGTTTTGCTAATTGCTATATATGTCCTTCGATGCCACCCTGTTTGTCATTTTCTCTATTGAGCTTTCCTTGACTACTTACTGTAGAATTAATCTCTCATTGTTTAGGTCCCAGTAGTATAATGTGTGTACTTCTACTTACAATACTTACTGCTTTTCATCGTTTAATTATTTATTCCTTATTTTCCCAGCCTAGAATAAATTCTTCAAGGGCACAGAGAGACTGTGTCTTATTTATCTTTTTATTGCCATGATCTCGTCTGGCCTATAGTAGGCGCTCAATGTATCTTTGTTGACTTGAGTTTAGTAAGGGTCATGAAAATTAATTTTCAGATTTATGATTTTGATGTTCTTAACTCAGATTCTTTTTTATAAGGCCTAATTATGCTGAGGATGTTTTACATTTTCCTTGTAGGTTACATTGTACAGCATGTATGTTTCCATAATGGCTTTCAATGCGAAGGTTAGTGATCCACTTATTGGAGGAACATATATGACACTTTTAAATACTGTGTCCAATCTGGGAGGAAACTGGCCTTCTACAGTAGCTCTTTGGCTAGTAGATCCCCTCACAGTGAAAGAGTGTGTAGGAGCATCAAACCAGAATTGTCGAACACCTGATGCTGTTGAGGTAAGTATGTTGTGATTTTATTTTTATTTATTTATTTTTATTTTTTTAAAGATTGCACCTATTTGAGAGAGAGAGAGCACGAGTGGGGTGAGGGACAAAGAGAGAAGCAGAAGAGGGAGCCTGACACAGGGCT
>CM052898.1:96165665-96194365 GCA_028534135.1 Potos flavus | reverse complement strand
GATTTTATTCATTTATTTGAGAGAGAGAGAGCATGAGACGGGGAAGGTCAGAGGGAGAAGCAGCCTCTCTGCTGAGCAGGGAGCCCAATGCAGGACTCGATCCCGGGACTCCAGGATCATGACCTGAGCTGAAGGCAGTTGCTCAACCAACTGAGCCACCCAGGCGCCCAGATATTGATATTCTTATTTTGCCTCTAGAAGTATTGTATCTTTTTTAAAAAATCATATCTGCCCATAGTTCCTTTTTTTTTTTTTTTGCTAGATTTTATTTATTTATTTGACAGAGAGAGAGAGTGAGAAAGCACAAGTAGGGGGAGCAGGAGAGGGAGAAGCAGACTCCCCGCTGAGCAGGGTGCCTGAGGTGGGACTCGATCCTAGGACCCTGGGATCATGACCTGAGCCAAAGGCAGATGCTTAACCAACTGAGCCACCCAGGTGCCCTTAATTTCTACTGTAGAAATCTGTTTTTTTTTTTTTTTCTGTCAGAACTGAGGGTTGTAACACTCAAATCAGTAAGAGTAGCTCATTTGAAGATGCTTCTCAGCAAGGGAGGAACAGTCTCTCTCCCCTTATCTTGAGGATTCTATACAATAGGCACTTAATAAGTGCATAATTAACAGCTAAGTTTTATAATGATAGAAAAAGGGAAATCCCATTGACTATATAACAATTGTAGCCAAACCTGAATGGTTAGCAATCTATTGTTATACTATTTCAAATTAACATTAGCCCACTTCTAGAGTAGATTCATTGGAAATTTCTTCCCAAGTATGAAAAGCTGTATCTTCAAAATGGAAAATGAGTATTGTTTACAGCAAGAGCTGAAAAATGCTTTTAATCCTCTTAGTAGCATTAGAGAGATTAAGATATATTAGCATATTTCACCATTTGAAGTGAATGAAATGTTGAAATTATTTAACAAAAATACATTTTGAAGGGATCCTGGTTGGCTCAGTGGGTAGACCCTATGACGCTTGATCTCTTGGTCTCTGGGTTATGAGTTCAAGACCCATCCTGGATTACTTAAAAAATAATAATAATAATAATAATAAATAAAAAATAAAAATACCTTCCAAAAGTATTTTTTAATTAATCCCTTAAATTACAAAGTAGAAACATCTAAATTGCTGAATACTTCCATTTTGAAATTGTGAAATATTTATTATAATTTTACTTTTACAGCTTTGCAAAAAGCTTGGTGGCTCATGTGTTACGGCGCTGGATGGTTATTATGTAGAATCCATCATTTGTGTTTTTATTGGATTTGGTTGGTGGTTTTTTCTTGGTCCAAAATTGAAAAAATTACAGGATGAAGGACCATCTTCATGGAAGTGCAAAAGAAGCAACTAATGCATTTACTACTGGACATTCTAGGAAGGTAACTGTAGCTTCATTTTAACTCAGACAGCTATGATAATCAGTGCACAGGAGTGTAAAGTAATATTTTAAACAAGGAAATTATTAATATAAAATGCCAAATGATTAAAAAATAGAGACTGTCTGTATAGTTGATTATATTTTCCTTATCTTGTCAATGTATTTGAAGTTTACTTAAGGTCAAGAAAATGGTTCTAAAACAAGTTTTCTGGCCTTGTTATTTGATTTATATCTTTTTAATTTACTGACCAAAGTATGTTTTAACCTGCAGTGCAGTAGTCATGGGTGGTAACCATGCAGTCAAGTATTGTTAGCAGTACCTATCATTGAGCTGTATTTAAAATTTTGGTACAATATATGAAATGGAATAGAGCTTGATATTCAGGTACTAATTACAACTAGTCTGACCTTGTTGGCAGTTAAATTTTATTTTGAATTGCAAATTGGTTAAATTCTATGTGAAATTTGCTGAGAAGAGAATGCAGACTACTGAAATGCCATTTTAGTTGTTATTTTTCTGACCATAACCACATTGTACTAATGAATCTGTGTTAAAAAGACTATTTTAAATGTATTTCCTGCTTTTGTAAGCATTAAAGATTTATAAGAAGATTATTCAAACTATTTTTTATAAAATGAAAGCTAACAATTTTTAATTTAATGATTCCCCTGTCCCCCCTTTTTTGGAAGATATTCTGACTCCTTGTTAACTTACCCTAAAGCTTACATAAGTGCTTCATGGCATACAGACAGCTTATGAAGGGATCTAATTTAGTGTTGTATGTATGTTCATGGCAAAGTTTTCAAAATAAAAAATGTTTTTCTTCAAGCAGTTTTTTTTATTACTGAGAGAAAAAAACAGTAAAGATTTTCACTTAAATAAAATCAAAATGAGTAATACCATAATTTTAAAGACTAATGCTTAGAGTGAGAAAGACAAAGACATTTTGTGCCTTTGACAAGTTAAATTATGTTGTGGAAGAATGTTTCTTAATTAAGCACTTTACTAGTGAGAAAAGATCTCACAGTTACTTTATGTAAAATCAGGTACTGTATTTCCACTTTTTAAAACACAACCTTCTGTTTGTAAACTATAATATCTGGTGGAGGATTGATATCCCAGGAAGATTAAGCTTTTGAATACGTTAGCAATTCCCAACATATTATGTATACCAGTAATAAGGTTCTTTGCATATTTTGTGTTGTATATTACTCTGACTCTTTAGAAATTATGTAAATCCTACCAAAGTTATAGAAAAAGAAAGATTAAGTTGAGTCTGACTTAATTTTTTCCTTGTGGGAAAACATATACTAATTTTTGATTTTGTTAATTTTATAACATAGGTTGAATTTTAGAGTGGGGTTTTTTATAAGTAATGGAGGAGAAAATGGGTGGGAGAAAATGGCACTCAGCATCTGAAGAAAGATAGAGGCAGTTCTCTAGAACTCTTGCATTGCCATTGGAAAGTCTTTGTTGGGCATCGATGTCAAATCCTGAAGAATCACCTGGGAAATCATCCTAGAAACAAGGAAGCTACACCAAACTGTAGTCTACCATACTTTGTCACATGGGTTGTCCATTATCATGTATTATAATCAAAATGTTTACTTGAATAAAGAAAAAAACCCACTTACTCTCATATGTGAAATGTATTTTGCTTTTTAATTTTTGGATTAAAAAGGTGACATTTCCATAATTACCTTTTGTTTCTTATCCATTCATATTACATATTTACATACTTTCAAACATACTTGGAAGTCAACCAATCTTTAATGACTTGAAGTATTAAAATCTCTTGTAAGCCTTCAACTATAAGGTGAAAGCCATTAATTGCATTTGCTCTAGAAATTTTGAATTGTAATCCTTTGGTTATTTGGGTACATGCTCGTAATGCATACCAAAAATGTCTTCTTAATAGCTGTGTGCAATTTTGCTGCATACATTGATCACTGATAGTATCTTACAAATGATCTACCCGAATCTGAGGATCTGTTCATGGTATATCAGTAGTACTAGAAAATACTACCTTTTTTTGTATATGTTTTTCTTTACTGATAGATCCTGATAAACTCTGCCCTCAAGTATGAACATTAACTCCTCCAGTTAATGTATTATATATTTACTAGCTAATATTCTTATAAATCTCACAAGCTTATAAGATTAGCTACAAAACCAAAAATTCCTTCCTTTGTAAATATTTTAATTTTGCCTGATCAATCACAAAAAAAAAAATTTGTTCAATACCTAAAATAGATTTCTCTATTTTTTTAGTATTAAACCTTTGAGATATAAAATAAATCTGTTGTTTGATTTCATCTCTTTATTACAAGGATTTTTATCCTAAGCAGATGTCAGTGGGGCCTTGAAACCCCTGAATTGCTAACAAAACTGGATATGTAATTATTTGTCTTTCTGGAGAGAGCTCTTGTTAAAATCTTAAATGGTCTGTGATCCAAGAAAGTGTAAAAGCCATGGCCTTATTGAATATGGGCTATGAATTGTAAACATAAATTTGAAATAATAGTTGTGAAACGAATTGTTGAAAGCATCCTAAAAACAACATTAAAAGAAAAATCTATGATGAAAACTGGAAAATGTCTGCATTTGTAGTAGTGAACTTGAACCTTGAATGCATTAGAGCAGGTAAGACATTACTAGTGGCAGAGGGATATAAGGGTGAATTCTGTCCCAAAAAAGACGTATCTTAGTCATTTAGTTGTTTTTCCTCTGAATAATTTCTATTTTGCCCTGTTAACAGAAACCCAAAAAAGTATGTTGTTTTATATTTAATCGTTGAGCTCATTATTTAACATAACAGAAGACCAGACTTGTTTTTATATTTCGTGGGATCATGTTTTTTCATGTGGTCGAAAGAATGAATAAAACTGTATGACACAGATCTTACTAAACTAAAGAACCAATTTGTTAGGGACATTCCATGCAGATTTCCAAAATGTATTTTACCTTAGTATTAAAGAAAATAATTTAAGAAATTATTCCATTATAACTAGGGTTAATATATTTAATAGCCATTTTCATTACAGAAGGAAAGGTGATATAGTGCGTTGTATTACTGAGACTTCTTTTAACCAATGTCTTTGGTAGATAGCAAGGCATAATTAGTAGATTTTTCTCTTAGCAGATTTAAAATACCTATCATAGACCTTATTTCTTTTTCCACTACAGCTTAATCTCTGCTTGATTTGACAGTGCCAAATTTTTAATATAATCACTACTTAATTTGGGACTGGGAGCCTTCATTTCTTACCTGTCAAAACTGCTATTAGAATCTTCATTTTACTGCTTTAAATTGTTGGCAAGGTAAATGGGCATGGAGAACTTACATTTTTTTCCTGGAATTCTGTTTCAGCAGAGGAAAGTCCTGTATCAGGACAGAATAGTTAATGTACAGGGCTCATGCCCTCTACTGGAGTGAATAGAAACATTTTTTATTTATCAGATTATAAAGATTGCTTTTAAGAAGGGTTTTTTTTAATGGAGTGACATATTTTATAGGAGGAAATAGTTTTATGTAGCACAATGAAAATTTTATGATTAATTATAATTTCTCTTTTAAAGAATTTGTCAAGTATATAATTTAAAAGATTATGTTAAAACATCAACAATATCAATTTCCATAGTTTATATGAAGCCTTGAAGCATTGAGAAAAAGGTTGCTACATTTTAATAGTTTTTTATTGTCAGTATATAGACACAACTTTTTATAACAGTTTTGTGTGAAGAGTAACAAATAACATGACAGAAATTAACAAGGTACTGTATAATTCTTAGGGAATTATAAATGTTTCAGATCTAGTACTCTAAGCAATTACAATTAATCAGTCACTATTATAAAATATAAATTTTAAAGCCTATGCTTATTTTCCTCAAAATGACCTTATATGTTGGAAAAAGTTTACTTTTATAGCCTTATGGTTAATGAAATTGAAATTTTTATCACATGTATCTATAAAATTAGGAAAATAAAAAGTTGGGGCAAAGTCTGTTATTTTAAAAAGTTAGTTTGGCATATTTGGTGAAGTGATAGGTTACTAGGGTCAAGTGAATCTACATCTGTTGTCCTCAGATATTGCTTTATGCAAGAATTAGTGTAAAATTGAAAAAATACTCTGTTGTAAGTTGTCATTGTTAGGGTCTTTATGATCACTGCATCCATGTACAGTTTTGAATTAAAAATGTACAACATGAAATCATTTCTATTATCATTTTTGGAAGATCTAACATTAGCTTTGGTAGTTTAGCATTATTTAAGTGCTTTAGTGTTTGTGAAATGTTTATTTGTTAATTTATTTTCAGATGTTAATAATATTTATTAAATATGCAATGGTTAAATATTTGGAGTATATTTGAAATAAATTCTCCAGATTTTTACATGAAGGATTATTTAAGTGCTCAAATGATTGCTTCACAACTGATCTCTAAAAAATAAAATATTAACAAAATATTATTGTTTTCATGTTTATTAAGTACTAGCCAAATTTACCTGCAAATCATTCATGTTAAAATTATACGAGATAGGGGCACCTGGGTGGCTCAGTGGGTTAAAGCCTCTGCCTTGGGCTGGGGTCATGATCTCGGGGTCCTGGGGTCGAGCCCTGCATCAGGCTCTCTGCTGGGCATGGAGCCTGTTTCCCCCTCTCTCTGCCTGCCTCTCTGCCTACTTGTGATCTCTCTCTCTCTGTCAAATGAATGAATAAGATTCTTTAAAAAAAAAAAAAAAAAAATATATATATATATATATATATATGATTGACATTATATAATTAAAAGCAAGATAATTTCAGGAGGTGTACATCTACCACCAAACCAGAGAAAGGAAGAGAAATCTTTTTTTTTAATGTTATTTATTAGAGAGAGAGCGCACAAGCTCTCACGCATTTTTTTTTTAAGATTTTATTTATTTATTTGACAGAGACACAGAGAAAGAGGGAACACAAGTAGGGGGAGTGGGAGAGGGAAAAGCAGGCTTCCCGCCTAGCAGGGAGCCCGATTTGGGCCTCCATCCCAAGACTCTGGGATCACGACCTGAGCCGAAGGCAAATACTTAACGACTGAGCCACCCAGGCGCCCTCTTGTGCATTTTTTATTTTTATTTTACTTCCAGTATAGTTAACATACAATGTTATATTAGCTTCAGGTATATAATATAGTGATTCAACAATTCTGTACATCAACCAGTGCTCATCAAGATAAGTGTACTCTTAATCCCTTCAACTCTTTGACCCATCCCTCCATCCACCTCCCTTCTGGAAACCATCCATTTGTTCTCTAGAGTTAAGAGGGTTTTGTTTGTTTGTTTGTTTGTTTTAAGATTTTATTTATTTATTTGACAGAGATCACAAGTATGCAGAGAGGCAGGCAGAGAGTGGGGGAAGCAGGCTCCCCGCTGAGCAGACAGCCCGATACGGGGCTCGATCCCAGGACCCTGAGATCATGACCTGAACCGAAGGCAGAGGCTTTAACCCACTGAGCCACCCAGGTGCCCCAAGAGTTGTTTTTTGGTTTGTATCTTTTTTTCCCTTTGTTTGTTTTGTTTATTAAGTTGCACACAGGAGTGAAATCATACGGTATTTATAAAGATAAATTTGACTCTGACCGATTTATTTCGCTTGGCATTATACTTTAGATTTATCCATGTTGTTGCAAGTGGCAAGATTTCCTTTTTTGTGAATGAATAATACTCCACTTATATATATATATCACCTCTTCTTTATCCATTCTATGGATGGACACCTGGGCTATGTCAGTAGTTTGGCTATTGTAAGTAATCCTGCAATAAACAAGGGTGCATTTTTCCTTTTGGACTAATGTTTTTGTATACTTTGGATAAATACTCAAGAGTGCAATTACTGGATTATATGGTAATTCTATTTTTAATTTTTCGAGGATCCTCCATACTGTTTTACACAGTAGCTGCACTGGTTTGCATTTTCACCAAGAGTACATGAGGGTTCCTTCTCCAAATCCTCGCCAATACTTGTGTTTTTGAAAGCCTGGGTTTTAGAACAAAGAGTTCTGTCTCAAGTGACTAGATGTTTCCTTTTATTTTTTCTTCGAGTTCAAATGGGACAAATTATCCAAGTAGTTCAATTTAAAGTGATAATAAAAAAGTATACTCCTGGGGCACCTGGGTGGCTCAGTGGGTTAAAGCCTCTGCCTTCGGCTCAGGTTATGATCCCAGGGTCCTGGGATTGAGCCCCGCATCGGGCTCTCTGCTCAGCAGGGAGCCTGCTTCCCCCCTCTCTCTCTGCCTGCCTCTGCCTACTTGTGATCTCCCTCTGTCAAATAAATAAATAAAATCTTAAAAAAAAAAAAAGTATACTCCTGTGGGTAGAAGAAATTTTAAATATAGTATTTCAGTAGTGAAGTGTGAGTTAAAGCAAAAATTGGAGGGTTTATCTGAAGAAATCTGACCCTATAAGTCAGGAAATGGAAATTATTACAAAAGCAGAAAGAAACAATTCTGGCTTAAAAAAATGGTAAAACCACTTCAAAATAACACTTTCAGAGGTTTTTGAACATTTTTGTTTATTAGGTTAATAACTTCTGACCAAAGGAAAAATAGAGGTTCTGTATTTTTTTGTCCTTTCTAGTCCTTTAAAAAAAAAAAATTTTTTTTCATTTTTATTTTTAAGTAATCTCTAAACCCAATGTGAGGCTCAAACCCGCAACCCTGAGAGAGTCATATGATCTACTGACTAAACCAGCCAGGCACCCCCTCCCAACATTTTTTTAAAATGCTGATCAGGGGGCATCTGGGTGGCTCAACTGGTTGAGACTCTGGCTCTTGATTTTGGCTCAGGTCATGATCTCATGGTCATGGGATGGAGCCCCAGGCTGGGCTCTGAGTCTCTTTGTCCTTCTCCCTGCCCCTCTGCCCTCCCCTCTCGCCCTGCTTGTGCTGTCTCTCAAATATATAAAATCTTTTTAAAAAAAATGCTGATCAGATATTGCCTGAACTAAGAGACTGACTTATAGATGGGTCATGATGTATATATAGTCAGAGGTACGCAAAAGCTAACATTTTGCAGATTATAAGCATTGATTTATTAGTGATTACCCTTTTAACTGCTAATTTCTAATAAAATGAAATTGGAGTGGAGATAAGTTAAAGACCTTTAAAGTAAACAGGGTCTACACTAGAATAGCAGCATTGGAAAAGGAAAAGAAATCAATTCTAGAGATTATGAAGTTGAATTACAAGGACAATTGATTGCTATAGGAAGCAAGGACATGAGCGTTTGAGTGTAAATGATTGTAGAAAATGGGAGTGGAAGAATAGCTTTGAAAGAGGCAATTTTATTTTATTTATTTTTTTTTTTAAAGATTTTATTTATTTATTTGTCAGAGAGAGAGAACGCACAAGCAGGCAGAGTGGCAGGCAGAGGCAGAGGGAGAAACAGGCTCCCCGCTGAGCAAGGAGCCCGATGTGGGACTCGATCCCAGGACCCTAGGATCATGACCTGAGCTGAAGGCAGCCGCTTAATCAACTGAGCCACCCAGGCGTCCCGAAAGAGGCAATTTTAATCAGAAGATGGTTGTATGAGTGTGAAAAGGGACTTGTTTCCAAATATTTTCCTAAGTAATTGAGACTTGTCCATGGGAGGAGGTGAGTTCTGGATCTTCCTATATCGCCATCATGAACTAGAACTTCTTGTGGTTTTAATTTGCATTTTCCTAATGGCTAGTGATGTTGAACATCTATTCTTCCTCTAATACCATATTCCCATTGCTTTTGTGAAGGTAGTATCCTATTGGCTCTCCTGGAAAACATGTTCAGATAGCACATTCTCTGGTTTTATGTAGTAAGTCCATTCTAATAGTGCGGTCTTTCTTTTTGACTCATATTCTGCCAAGGTAGTTCCAGCATCTCCACCCTCATTTACTGTAGGCAACCATTGTGTCATTGCTTTAAGGAACCATCCCACTTGTGTAGTAGACTTGGCTTTAGGTGTGTCCTCCCCAGAGTGCCCACTAGCCATATATTCTGCTTCCTGGGTCCAACATCTATAAGATTCATTCCCAAAGGTGTTTTCACAGTCCCTGCTGGTACATTAAACCTAGTTCTCTAATTTGCTCCATGAGCAAGATTTTTCCTCCTCTCACAAGTTTGGTATATCTCCACTTGGGGTGTGCTGAGACTGACCACATTACTGGCTTGGAAGCAATGAGTGGAGGCTATACCAACCCCAGAGGCATTTGTCACCTCTAGTAACCTGAAGTTACATGGAAGAAGAAAGTGTGAGAGCTGGGATAGGCATAAACTATGAGACGGATAACAGAGTTACTGTGTTTCTAGAATGTTGCAAGTTTACGTTTGTGGTCCCAGCAAAATTATTACCAGAACTTTTTTACAATGAAAGAATGTCCTGGTTCTGATCTTAAATTGTATGGTCCACCCTAGTGATAGAGAAGAGGGTAAGGAAGTCAATTTCGTAGTGGGAAGAATAAGAAGAAGGAAAGTGTAAATGGAAGAAGAAAAAGCAAGGTCATGTTGGTAATGAAGCACAAGTATGAAGAGTCACAAATAGTGATGATGTGAACCTAAACCTTTAGTAGAGGTATTTCACGGTGTCTGAACCTCTGCTAAGAGTCCTAACATGATTTTGTAAGGTTCCTTTCTCTCCTACTTCTGCTCTACTTAACACGGATAGTGCAGCTTCTCCTATTTGAAGTAGACAAAGCAAATCTCTGTTGGTGACCAAGAGAAGAGCTCAACTAAAACAAGTATTGTCATACCACAAATGCTGACCTAAAGGATGTTAATATATTTCAGATTTTGTCTGTCTATAATCTGCAATGATCTGTCAGATATTCCTTACGTAGACTTAATTGCCAGATTAATGCTCTGAAGTGAAAGTAAACTCTGCATGTAAATTTAATAATATGCAAACATTTCAGGGATTTACCCTCCAATTTTCTCAATCACGATCATAGATAGATAGAGTGGAATGGCAGAGAAGTGGGCTACACATAGGACAATACTGTAAGAATATTTCATTCTGTACTGAATGATATGAAGATCATAAGAATTACAAGATTACATTACACAAATATATGTATCCTTATTATATGGGTGAATCTCGTATAATCTTTGATTCTTACGTTGATTCAACAAATTTTTTGATCATCTTTTCTACGCTGCGGAAAGAATAAAAGTGTCTTGACATGTCTTTCTCCTTCAGAGTTTCATAATTTTCCAGGCAAAAAAAGTGCAATGAAAGATCTAAGGAGACAAAGATTAATTGTGTTTAGGAGAAGGCTCTGGAGGGGAGGTTGTAATTTTACATGCCTGCTTCATCCCTTTCTGAAGGCACGTGTCGTGTTCAGCGGCCCAGGCTTAGCAAGGCAACTCTAGCTTTTTTCTTAAGCTTAAGTGGCCATGTTTTTGGCCACTTAACCTTGTCATACTAAAGCTGGTTGTGCTAGAGGAGTGAGCCCCTGACTGAAAAGCAGCCAATAAATAGATCAGTTATCAGTCCAATAGGTGGGTTGGCATGAAAACTTTGATAATGTTAGGGAACACGAATTTCTGGACTAAGAATCAAATCAATGTGAGACAGATTAACAGGAGAAAATCAAATTTAATAAGCATATGTAAGGGGAATCCGCATAGACATGGAAATTCCAAAGACAGGCAAAATGAAGCATGTCATTCTGAACTGCAAAAGGGGTAGGGGTCTGGGATTTTAGAGGCAAGGAATGCATTTCATAGGGCGATAAGAAGACCAGATGTTTGGTAATTAGATGTTTGCCTACCATACAGATGGGGAACTCAGATAAGATTTACCTCTGTTAATAAATCTTATTCTGGGAAAGACTCCCAATTTAGATTTTTCTGTGTGGTTAAGGGAGGGACAAATATTTCTCTCGAGCCCGCAGAGTCTCAAGGTCCTTAAGCTCAAAATAATCTGCACACCAAAGTGGCACATTCGGGGGTGGCAGGGGCACTGTCCCAAACCCCTTCAATAATAATGATAATGCCTGGACCACTCAGAGTTTTTTAGGAGGTTATGGGGAGACAGACAAAGCATATGTTGATAGTGGAAGGAGGGTCAGAAACACACAGTGAGGCATAAATTGAGTTGCGGGCAATAGATTAATAATATTATTAGTAGGAATCAATGAACTGCTCCTGAGAAAGGGGGGTAATGTTGGTGGCTAACTCAGATAGAGCCATATTAGTTCCTGAACAAGTTTTGGGCTTCCAAACTACTTTCTAGACATAAGACCTAGCTATATTACAATTCCTGATCACTGCCTGGTAATTGGCTTGAGATTCCAGGGTCCCTAATTTCTGCAAGTGTCATTATGCTTTCCAAACTTCCTCTATCCCATTTCAGAAAAACCAAGGCATAATTTACATATAGTAAAGTATACAAATCAATTTCAATGGTATTCAATAACTTTGCTCCAATATAGTTCTGTTCCCTCATCTCTTCTTTTGTGCTATTATTGTTATACAAACTATATCTTAATATATTATAAGCCCATCAACACAGTTCCATAATTATTACTTTGTCCAGTTGTCTTAATCACACAGGAGAAGGAAAGATTATAAACAAAAATACATTTATGCAATATTTTATATTTACCTATGTAGTTACCTTTACTGGTACTCTTTAATTCTTCACGTGAATTCATTTGTTTGTTTGTTTTTCTTGAGATTTTATTTTTAAGTAATTTCTACACCCAACATGGGGCTCAAACTCACAACCCCGAGATCAAGAGTCACATGCTGACTGAGCCAGTCACCCCCTTAATATGATATTTAAATTGAGACTTGAAGGAGAAGGAGGCAGCTTGGTGGGGGGTGAAGGGTGAGAGGGATGAGGATTTAGGGCACTCTATGCAGGGCAATCAGTAAGTGCAAAGATCAGAGACAAAGGGATGAACTTGCCATGTGTGAAGAACAGTGAGATCTATGTACTGTGCGATTGAGGCAAAATGAATGAAGGTGGAGGGTAAGAAAGAAGAGCTTGAGAGATCAGCAGGTCTTCAATTGCGTGGCACCCTGTATATGAGCCTAAGGAGTTTTGACATTACTTGAAGCATGAAGGAAAGCCATTCAAGTAGAGGTAACAAGCTGAAAGTCTATAGTCTCGGCCTCAAGACATATTCTACACCTAGTACAGTGTTTTCCCAACAATTTTAATTTCAAAACAGGGCAATTTCATATAAAAGTTGGAATTTGCAGCTTTTCTTGAAAAAAGCTGAATATGGGACGCCTGAGTGGCTCAGTCAGTTAAGCGTCTGCCTTCAGCTCAGGTCATGATCCCAGGGTCCTGGGATCAAGTCCCACTTCAGGCTTCTTGCTCATCAGGGAGCCTGCTTCTCCTTCTGCCTGCCTCTCCCCCTGCTTGTGCTCTCTCTCTCTCTCTGACAAATAAATAAATAAATAAAGTCTTAAAAAAAAAAAAAAACCCTGAAGATTTCTTCATATTGGGCTCCGACTACTTGGTGGAGGTTGGGCATAATGCAATGGTGGGGTTTTACCAGGCAAGTTCAAAGGAGGCAGAAGGGGGTTGGAGTAGAAGCTATTTTTAAGGGAGTGATTATAATGCTAAATCACGGAGTCCAGGCTGGATAAGGTGGAAATTGAAGACTAGATGGGGCTGATGGTGGATGGACATGGTGGTTCAGTGGAGTGACCATCCTGAGCTCAAAGAGTTATTGCCATAAGGGGTATTTTCACAAGTGAACCAGAAGAACAAGAGGTTGTGGTGGGAGGGGGTGGTGTTAGGGCTGTGATCGCAGATGTGGCAATTTCTGGCAAAGACAAGACCCAGAATATAACCATGGGAGCGACTGGCTGACTTGGGGTAGAGGAAAAAGTCACTGGGCATGAGACAGTCAACCACTTGAGAAATCAGAATAATTACAGGGATTGAACTGAAGAGAAAGACTTTAAGTCAGATGCTTGTCTTTCAGGGACACCTGGGTGGCTCAGTCGGTTAAGTGTCTGCCTCCAGCTGGGGTCATGATCTTAGAGTCCTGGGGTCGAGTTCTGCCTCAGGCTCCTTGCTCCATGGGGAGCCTGCTTCTCCCTCTCCCTCTGCCTGCTGCTCCCCCTGCTTGTTCCCTCTCTCTCTGACAAATTAAAAAAAAAAAAAAAAAAAAGATGCTAGTCTTCAGTGAACAAGAGAGAGTGACCAGAAGATCACAAGATGACAGTCTTTTTTTTTTTTTTTTAAGAGAGAGAGTGAGAAAGAGAGCATGAGCAGGGGGAAAGGGAGAAGACACCCCTCCTCCCCCGCCAAGCAGGGAGCCCAATGCGGGGCTCCATCCCAGGACTCTGGAATGATGATCTGAGCTGAAGGCAGTCACCCAATCGCGTCACCCAGGTGCCCCACAAGATGACAGTCTTGATCACTGAGGACAGTCCTGAAGAGGGTAAGGGAGCAGTAGGTATTAGTTTGGACAGCAAGGAAGTGAATGAGCTTTACTTCCTGGTCCTGAAGTACATAGGTGCTTAAGTCATCTCAGGCTGCTATAGCAAATTACCATAGCCTGGGCGGCTTAAACAACAGACATTTATTTCTCACAGTTTTTGATGCTGATGAAGTTCAAGATTAAGGTGCTGGCAGATTGGGTCAATGGTGAGAGAGTCCTATTCCTGGCTTGCACACTGCCACTTTCTCTCTGGGAGAGAGGGAGATCTGGTCTTTATTCCCCTTTCATAAGGACATTAATCTCATCATAGGGGCTCCACTTTCATGACCTTATCTAAACCTAATTAACCCCCAAAGACCTCATCTGCTAATACCATCATATCAGGGGTTAGAATGTCACATATGAATTTTGAAGTAACACAAACATTTGATCCATAACACAATGGAATGGTTGACTTTGACTGGAAACCAATGCTAGAAACTGAGATGTTTCTATGAGGGGGATCTCCATTAAATATTCCTTTTTTTGTTTTTCTTTGGTCTGGGAACATTCACAATAATATTCAGCTAATTTTTTTTTGTTTTTAAAGATTTATTTATCCATTTTTATTTTTTAAAATATTTTATTTATTTATTTATTTATTTATTTATTTATTTATTTATTTATTTATTTATTTATTTATTTTAGAGAAGTGGCGCGGGACAGAGGGAAAGAATCTCAAGCAGGCTCCCTGCTGAGTGCAAAGCCGTACACGGGGCTCAATCTTATGACCCTGAGATCATGAATTGAGCTGAAATCAAGAGTCAGATGTTTAGGGGTGCCTGAGTGGCTCAGCGGGCTAAAGCCTCTGCCTTTGGCTCAGGTTGTGATCTCGGGGTCCTGAGATCGAGCCCCGCGTTGGGCTCTCTGCTCAGCGGGGAGCCTGCTTCCCCCTCTCTCTGCCTGCCTCTCTGCCTACTTGTGATCTCTCTCCCTCCGTCAAATAAATAAATAAAATCTTAAAAAAAAAAATCTTAACATTAAAAAAAAAGTCAGATGTTTAACTGACTGAGCCACCCAGGCTCGCTCTATCTATCTATCTATCTACCTACCTATCTATTTTGAGTAGGTTCCACACCTGGCATGGAGCCCAGCATGGGGCTTGAACTCACAACTCTGAGATCAAGACCTGAACTAAGATTGATAAGGGAAACCTGTGTTCTAAGGTGGCCGACCAATCCAGCAGGGGATCCCAGTCCCGGCCCCAGGGCCATTCCAGGTTTTCCTCCCCTGCCCTGCCAGCTGTTGACATAAGAGTGGCACAGATGCAGAAGTAAAAGTGTATAAAATAACCCCTTTGTGCTCGGGACTCAGACCTTGGGAGATTACTCCCCGCTGAGCCCACCGGAATTAAATAAACCTTGGATCCTCCAAGGTTCAAGGATCTTGAGTGCCGCTTGGTTCTTCTGCCATGATCCAGTCCAGGTTCCATAACAAGATCAAGAGTCAGATGCTTAACTCACTAAGCTACCCAGGCGCCCCCAGTTAATTTTTTTTTAATTACCATTCCACATAGTTAATATCAAATCTTCAATAAAAATCTAATTCAGTCTCAGTCTTTGTGTTCATGGTATTGTGGGAAATTGAGGGGTGGGCAATGAACCTAAGTGTGGCTTTCGTGCATACCTCTCTACTCATATAAGCGACATATCCATTGAGTTCTCAATGGTCACCAGCATCAAAAGGGGCAGGGGTTCTTGGTGAAGCTACCCCAGGAAAGTGTTAAATCTCTCAATCTGTAGAAATCCTGGGGCGGGAGCTACCCTTCTCACATCGATGGTTAGTGGGATGATGCTGAAATATCGAGGACACTTTGAAATATCTGGGACTTAGAAACACCAGGTGGCTGATATCTGGGGTACAGAAAAAGAAGAGTTTGGGGTAGAAAGTAGGGGAAATGGACAGAGCACCGTCTTCAACTTGACGAGTGAGAGAGAGCAGAAAGGACATTGAAACAGCAAAGGAAGACTTGGGAACAGAATTGCCCAGGAAGAAATCTTATTTTTTCTACTTATTAACTAAAGCTATTCAAAACTCTTAATATACAGAACCTTTGTTTTTATTTGAAATAGTAATTAGGGATTTTGATAGTGTATCTTTTTAATTGGATTTTCCCCAATATCATTTGTGTTGCCCCCTCACTGGAAATTTATAGGGATTTATGTGTTTTAGCTGAGTGCCTTTGTGGGAGGCAGTGTTGTGGTTAAGTGCACAGACTGAGCCAATTGGCTGAGTTGAATCTCAGCACAACAGCCCAGCTCACCAGTTCTTGGCTGGATGACCTTAGCCACTGGCTTAATCACTCTGCATACTTACTCTTTAAAATTGGGATTAGTAATAGTGTCTATCTAATAAAGTTGCTGTGGGGATCAAGGGAGTTAATACATGAAAACTCTTTAGAATGGTGCCTGGCACACATAGTAAGTAAGATCTAAGTGTTAGCTACTGTTACTTTCTATTAGATAGAGTACTGAGGCACTACATTCCTTGAAGGGACTACTCATAATGTATGTTAGGAATACAACATACTCCATTTTGACTTCTAAGGTAATATGTGCATAAGGTAAAAAAAAATTCCAATGGTATATTTGCACAGTCCAATATCATAGCCACTAGCCACATGTGACTACTGAAATATTTCTATCATTGCAAAATGTTCTATTAGAGCTGGTAGATAGTTAAACCTTCCAGCCATTCCTATCCCGATCCCTCTCCCCAGGGGCAATCACTGCTGTAAGTTTCTTGCATAGCTTTTCATGGTACACACACACACACACACACACACACACACTTTTTTACACGCATGTTACCATATCATTACACTGTCCTGCATCTAAATGTTGTTTAAAAATATATTAATATACCAATATATACTACTAGTAATACACTAATTACTAATATAGTCAGCTTTCTACATTTAATCAGTTAGCAGTACAACAATTTACAGCACATGATATTAGAGCAAGTGGAAGTAATGGACTACTTCAATTTCCTTTCTGCATTGCAGATGCGGAACCCACGCTAAGGCTGGGTTAACTTAAGTCGCGAAGCGATCATCTCCTCTCCCCACCAGCAAGGCTGGAAAGACTTTAGCCCCCGCCCCTGCCCCACATAGACGTCCTGCGCGGCTGAAACTCCCTGCATAAATGCTGGAGTGGGGGTCACTGTCGCCTGTCTCCAAGGGCGGTGGGGGGCCCGCCCACAGGCGACGAGGGAGCGAATAGCCAGCCATCAAGCCACACTCCCCGGCGGGAGACGAGGACCCATCTGTCCGTCCGCGCGCGGCGCCCCCACAGCCGGCGGAGCCTGGATCCGCGCGCTCCGCCCGAGGAGCGCGGCGCCCCCTGTCGTCCACCCGAGGAGCGCGCCGCTGGCTCACGGGAAGCCGGGAACATGGCGGGGCGGCCTGTGGCCCCCGCCTCGCCGCCGCCGGACCGGGACGGCGCGGCGCCCAACGTGGTGGCGCGGGTCTCGCAGTGGGCGGACGACCACCTGCGCCTCGTCCGGGTACCGGAGACTCGTCGGCCGGGCAGGCGGTGGGCGCGGGGCCGCGGGGAGCGAGCCCGAGGGAGGCGGGCTGCGGGAGGCCACGCGCAGTGGAACCACGGGGGCCCGGGCGGGGCGGAGGGCCACGTCGCCGAGGTCGCGCGGGACAGGCGGCGGTGGGGGGAGTGCGGCGCGGCTGGACTCGCTGCGTGGTGTGGGCGCGGCGGACCAAGGAGGCCAGCTCTGCCGAATTACTGCTAGGACCGTGGTGGGCCCCGGGGACACCTCAGAGACTGAGACGCAGCACAGCTTGGGGCGTCAGCGGCCCCTGAGAGCATTTGGGGACGGCGAGGCACAGGAGACTAAGGGTTGGGGGTGGGCACATGGTCCTGTAGGCCTTATGTTTTGAATGAAGTGAGGGCACTGGAGTTCGACCGAGAGTAGGACATCTTAGGTGACCAGGCGAGACAAGATTGTGGCTAATCCCTTGGGGGTGGTGTGATTGATTTGGGTGGGGTGCAAAGGAAGAGGAATCAAGGGGGCTGCCCACTGGGTGGATGGTGGTCAAAGTTGCTTCGGTGGAGGAGTTGGGGGTCAGTGATTTGTTGGGGGGAAATCTAGAGGACTCTTTGGACATGTGAACTTGAAGGTGGAGATGTGTGAACCTGAAGATGGTTATTAGAATTCTAAATCGAGTTGTAGATGTTATCTAGGCAACCAGATATAGGAATCTGGCATTGAATGGAGATCGTAACTGGACATAGAACTTTGGAAATGAACAGCATAAATCTCAAGTTAGTGTTTAAAGCTTGAATGGCATCTTGGAACAAGTCAGAAGACTTACTGAAGTCCTAGAATTGAGACCTGGGACCTGAAGGATTCTCTTAACATTTAGAATTTGAGAAAAGGAGGAGGTCAGCAAAGATTGTGAAGAAACAGTGAAGGAGGGGAAGGAAAATCAGGAAAGCCAGGTGTCCTGGAAGCCAAGTGAAGAGAATATTTTCGGAGAGAATGATTATGTTAAATTGTTCTGAGAAGTTGAGGAAGACCATCAGCTTTGCAAATGGTCTGCAGCCACACCCCACAAAGCTGGGGACCATGGCTGTTTCCTTCCCCAGTACAGCTCTTACCCCTAGTATATTGCCTACCGCTTAGTAAGTGCTAGATAGGTATTGGTGGCATTAATGAATGATAGATACACACGTGTTAATTGACAAGGCCTGGCTTCTTCCAGTGAAGCAGAATTTGGTGCATGGGTTATTTCAAATTAAAAAAAAATGACTTCAGTAGATTGAGAGAGGAAGCGGTGTTGAAATTGACACATGGAGGGATGCCTGGATAGCTCAGTCTGTTAAGCGTCTACCTTCGGCTCAGGTCATGGTCCCAGGGTCCTGGTATTGAGCCCCACATTGGGCTCCCTGCTCAGCGGGGATCCTGCTTCTCCCTCTCCTCTGCCTGCCGCTCTGCCTAATTGTGCTCTCTCTCTATCAAATAAAGTCTTTTAAAAAAAATCTTAAAAAGAAATTGGCACGTGGATACATTATTCCAAATATCCCAATCACAGGGTGTATCTTTGTGTATATGTCCTTTTTTTTTCTACAAATGGGAAATCCACAGAACAAATAAAAGGCATTATGTGTTGGTAATTATAAAGTTTTTACTGCCTTATTTCATGTTTGCCTGATGTTTAGAGCAAGATCAGCTTTGGATCTACGTGGCTTCACTTCAACACTAAGAGCAATCTTAGTATCTTCATTTTTTTCCTTGTGTATATTTTCAGATTCATTTCCTACATACCTAGTTGTATTTATTGAAGGAAATCATGTTAGATTATCACTCTTATTGAGGGAGTCTCAGGTTCTTATTTTTATTTTTATTTATTTATTTTTTGGGGGGGAAGATTTTATTTATTTATTTGTCAGAGAGAGAGAGCACAAGCAGGCAGAGTGGCAGGCAGAGGCAGAAGGAGAAGGAGAAAGCAGGCTCCCTGCCAGACAAGGAGCCCGATGCGGGACTCGATCCCACGACCCTGGGATCATGACCTGAGCCGAAGGCAGCTGCTTAATCAACTGAGCCACCCAGGCATCCCTCAGGTTCTTATTTTTAAATTAAACTTTTTAAGGTCTATTTCAGGTTTTTTTGTTTAAGATTTTATTTATTTATCTATTTGACAGAGAGAGAGAGAGAGCACAAGCAGAGGGAGTGGCAGGCAGAGGGAGAGGGAGAAGAAGGCTCCCTGCTGAGCAGAGATTCTGGATGTGGGACTTGGTCCTAGATTGGGAACTGAGCTGAAGGCAGATGCTTAACTGATTCAGCTACCCAGGTGTCCCAATCTATTTCAGTTTAAATGAAGCACTTTAAAAACATTGATAAGTTCTTCCCAACTGTTCTCCCACATATACATCCGAGGCATTATATTTTAAGGTTTTGATGGCAAAATTTTCTACCAAATATTTACATTCCCACTGTAGACTCAGGGTTATGCAAGTTACTGTGGGCATTGTTCAAGAAGTATTAGACCAATTCATGCATTTAAGGAATTCATGGTTAAAAGGAACAGTCAATAGAGAACAATACAAAATTACATATATAATTACTGTGCATGCCAGATTGTTGGGAAAAAAGCGGGAAGATTAATGAGTAGGTGGGCAGTTAAGAAAGTTTGTTGGGAGAAATGGGCTTTTAGTTGAAGGATGTGCCTTATTTGAACAGTTAATAGGGAGGTCAGTCTTCTTTTTTTTCCCCCTTCCAATGAGTACCTTTACTATTATGAATAATAACTAGTGAGAATTAATCATTTAATCTCTTTCTGAAGAACATCAGCACCGTAATGGCTATAGCTGGAACAATGTTACTTCTAAGAAGTGTTCGGATGGTAAGTTAAAAAATGAAGAAGGCATGATGATAAGAGACAGTTAATTTTTTCTCACTTCAAGACCGTTTTTCTCTCAAGCAGTGTATCATTTTGTTATTCATATTAGAAGTTTTAAATATTATTTTAGAACAACAAACCTATTTTAAGATCTTGGTTTAAAAGCAATACATCCGCAGGATTTTATGGAAAGTGATTGCCCAGTCTGTATTTCCATAATCACTTTTCTTCATGCTTAAAAAGGAATCTGTAAAGGATTTAGTTGGCTAGAATGCTATAATCACTAAATTTGCATTTCAGACGTTGTGGCATGTCTCAAAACTGTTTTGTATAGTGGTTTTAGATTACAGTCAAATTATGTCCTTTAGCACTGAATAATTTATACTTTCTCCGATATGCAACAATCTGTAAGGTCTGTTTAATGATTAGAGCAAGAAGTTGATGTAAAAAAATAATTTATGCTTTCAGTTAGCATATTTTTTGCCCTCTCAGTAATGTTTTAATAATAGATATTGTGGAATCCATTTGACAATTCAAGCTTTAAAAGTATTTTTTATGTAACTGATTCTTGTCACTGGGTGTAATTGTAGTGTCATGTTACAACCTGGTATGAGTTTATTGCTTCTGTGTATATTAATGTCCTACATTTATTATCTCTATATTGTTTTATATTATCATTGACTACATAGCGATACTGTACTATAGTACCTCTTTTCCAGCTCTTGCCTTTTCCCTCTGACTCCAGTGTCAGACCTTTATCCCCCCTTTTTTTATTAAGTGTCTTGAACTCATTTTTAACCTTATATCTAATCATCTAATAGGTTTTTTTCTTTTAACACCTCCATGATTTTGTAAGTCATTCACGTTTAGCTTATATATATATTTTTAGAATGGAACTTTTGAAGACTTAGCTCTTTTCATTCCACTTTTTTCTTTATCTTACAATCTATGTTCCATGACATTTGTATTTTGAAGGTTTCAAAGTTGTCGAAATACTAAATGATCTGATGAAGAATTTAGGTAAAAATAAGGGGAGCTTGGGTGGCTCAGTCGATTAAGCATCTGCCTTCGGCTCAGGTCATGATCCTAGGATCCTGGGATCCTGGGATCCTGGGATTAAGCCCCACATTGGGCTCCCTGCTCAGTGAAGAGTCTGCTTCTCCCTCTACCCCTCAACCTGCTCGTGTTCTCTCTTTCTCACTAGCTCCCTCTCTCTCAAATAAGTAAATAAAATCTTTTAAAAAAAAGAGTTTAGGTAAAGGTAATGCTGAGGGATTATTTCTTTTGTTAGCCCTTAAAAATTACATAAATCAATTATAGATCATTCTAAATTACACAATATCAGGTAGGTTATTGATTTATACAAATTACATATTCATTAATATTAATTTATATTAGTATGTTATGAAGTTATTCATCTTAGACTATAGTTCTGGTGTCTTTTTTTCTTAGATTTCATGGTTTTTGAAAATAATGAATAGTGATGACAAGAGCAAGCTAAGGAGGTGGAAAAAGAACATTGGAACATTAGGGGACAAAAGATTCTATTGTGTAACAGTTGGAGAACTTTGGCTATAAGTAAGAGAAACCTCATGCAACAGTGGTTTAACCAAGTTAAAAGGCTTTTTTTTCTCATGTCACAAGACTTCTGGAGGTAGGATGCTGCTGGCGTTGGTTCTGTGGCTTAGTGACAGAGAGTTTAGGTCTGTATGATTTTCTGTGCCCTTCCTCATGGCACAGAATGGCTGCTGTAACTCCAAATAGCATATTCATGTTCAAAGCAGGAGGAGAGGGAAAAGGAAGGTGCCAGCCACATCATTTCCTTTTATTGAGAAAGCAAAAGTTTTACCAAAAGCCTTCAGTAGACTTTTGCTTACTTTTATCATATGGCCACCTCTAGGTGAAAAGGAGGTTGGGAAAGTGGCCATTTAGCTTTTTCATCCCTCATAGTACATGATGACAAGGGAGAGAGGCTTGGGAATAGATATTGCATTAACCAACCAAGGGCCTGCCACAAAGGAGCCTTAATATCTCCCCTTCAGCTCTCTTTCTGTATTGCTGTTTTTCTCCCATTTTTCCTCCTTCTGAGTTTACCAACCTTTCATATTCTTTCAGTTACTGGTAGACAAGTCCAAATTTCATATTTAAAAAATAAAAAAATGACGATTGAGTTCAGTACTGTGCTAAACACTTGATACACATAATTTCACTTAATACTTAAAATAATCCTATGAAACAGGTATTCTTTTTTTAAAAAAAGATTTTATTTATTTATTTATTTATTTATTTATTTATTTATTTATTTATTTAGAGAGTAGGGGGCGGAGAGGCAGGGGAGAGAGAGAATCTCAAGCAGACTCCCCACTGAGTGCAGGGCTTGATCCCATGACCCTGAGATCATGACCTGAGCTAAAATCAAGAGTCAGATGCCCAACCACTTAAGCCATCCAGGTGCCCCAAAACACAGGTGTTCTTTCTTTCTTTTTTTTTTTTTAAGATTTTATTTATTTATTTGACAGAGAGAGAGATCACAAGTAGGCAGAGAGGCAGGCGGAGAGAGAGGGGGAAGCAGGCTCCCTGCTGAGCAGAGAGCCCGATGCGGGGCTCGATCCCAGGACCCTGAGATCATGACCTGAGCCAAAGGCAGAGGCTTTAACCCACTGTGCCACCCAGGCACCCCCAGGTGTTCTTACACCTAATTTTTATAGATAGAGGAGATGGATGCTCGAAGAAGTTAATTTTCATCCAGCTAGTATGTGGCAGAACTGGATTCCAAATTTCATCTTCCTGAATTTGAAACACTCATTATTTTCTCTTCACAGTGCTTCCAGCTTTTGTCTATTTGCCTTTGGGACACTTCCTTCACCATCGGAGGCTTAGCAACAGTGTTCTTGTTAGTGGCATCATCTTTCTGCCTCTTCTAGAGAGCAGGATGTTTATCACAAGTTCAGAATTCACTTGCTTTACAGATGTCTTCCTCAGATGTTCTTATTCTTTCCATTTTTGACCCTTTAGCATTTACGACTTTATTTACTTATTTGAGAGAGAGAGAGAACAGGGGGAGGGGTAGAGGGAGTGGGAGAGACAGAATCTTAAGCAGGCTCCATGCCCAGTGCAGAGCCTGACTTGGGGCTCAATCTCATGACCCTGAGATAATGACCGGAGCTGAAATCAAGAGTCAGATGCTTAACCAACTGAACCCTCCAGGCAACTGAATCCTATGACACTTATACTTTATCTTTTTTTTTTTTTCTTTTTAAGATTTTATGTATTTATTTGAGGAAGAGAGAGCACAAGCAGAGGTAGTGGCAGGCAGAGGGAGAGGGAGAAGCAGGCTCCTCTCTGAGCAGAGAGCCCGATGTGGGGCTGGATCCCAGGCCGCTGGGAGTCACCCTGGTGCCCCCTTAAGCTTATCTTAAACCTACTTATATATTGCTCTGCAGTTGTATTCTGGTTTTATGTATATTGTTAGTCCATCTTCCAGGTAGTGCCTGTTATATCACAGAACATAGCACTGAACTTTCTGCTGTTGAGGGATTATTGGATGCAGAAAAGGTAGATGCAGTGGGATCTGCCTTTAAAGGTTCCTCACATAGATGGTGAATTCCTTGAGAGTAGGAACATGGGTTCTATTTCAGTTTCTTCCCCTAGCTCCTTAATAATGTCTAAAACTCCAAACATCAAGGCACTCTTAGGTATTTTTATGTATATCCTTCAATGAAAACACCTAAAAGTTAAGAAGGGATAGACATTTAGTAATTGAAGACATCTTTAATGACCCTCTCTACTTCTTCTAAGTCTCATCTCCCCTGTGCCAGATAGTCTTGGTTTTCTCATGTGATATGGTTTCCAGGCTCTTTATCATCTTTTTTCTCCTCTTCTAGCTTTGTTCCGGTTTGTTGTTGAAGTCTTTGATGAAATGTGATATCCAGGAGAGCGCAGCGTATTCCATTAGGGCCTGATCTAGAGCAGTCTCTTCCTCACTTCTCTTGTTCCTTACAGTGTTGCTTGGTGTTTGAATTTGGTGGGGAGCAGTGGGGAGAGGAGAGGGAGTTTGTACTTATTTTTTGTAGACTTGTCACACTTTCTTTTTTTTTTTTTAAAGATTTTATTTATTTATTTATTTGACAGAGAGAGAGAGAGATCACAAGTAGGCAGAGAGAGAGGGGGAAGCAGGCTCCATGCTGAGCAGAGAGCCCGATGCGAGGCTCGATCCCAGGACCCTGAGATCATGACCTGAGCTGAAGGCAGAGGCTTTAACCCACTGAACCACCCAGGCGCCCCTCACACTTTCATTTTGAGTTCACAATGAGCTAAAAGTTCTTTGTCTTTTTCATATATACTACAATTAGTTTATTCTCTTCTATCCTCCATTAGTTTTAAGGAGTACAGGGGAAAACTTCTACATTTTATCCTATCATCCTAGTTGTCAGGATCTTTTAAAATACTAACTCTCACTTTTAGTATTCATAGTTTTTTTTTTCCCCCAAAAGATTTTATTTTTAAGTAATGTATGTACCCAGTGTGGGGCTCAAACCCACAACCCCAAGGTCAGAAGTTGCATGCTCCACCAACAGAGCCATCCAGGTGCCCCCCCTCCTAGAAACACTTCAATTAAATCATACTAAAATATTAATATAAAATTAAGGACCAAATTAAAATTTTTCAGTGGTTATGTCTTCTTGTTAAATGTTTAGATGACAATTTGACATAATTTAAAATGAAAATAATAATAAAATGTTATGTATTTTTTTACAAATCAACAGACATCAAAATTTACAAGTTCTTCAGATATTCCAGTAGAATTTATACGAAAGAATGTTAAACTACGTGGACGATTACGCCGAATAACTGAGAATGGTTTAGAAATTGAGCATATTCCTATTACTTTACCTATTATATCTTCATGGAAAAGTAAGTAAGTGCAAAAAAGTAAGTAAAGTGCAAGAATAATACAACTATTTTAGTATTTGTTTATCAGAAGTCATTTGTAAATAGCAAAAAATGTCATTTTAAGTTTTAGTAACTGTGAGAGAAAGTACAAACTCTTGGCTTTAAATACAAGGAACTATTTAATTTGGCTCCAGATTTCCTTTTCTCCTCCCCTCCTCTTTTTATCCAACCATTCAGTATTTCATTCAGGCATTTATGCATTCTTTCCACAAATAATTGAGCAACCGTTATGTTCCAGGCCCTATACTAGCTGTACAGTGTTGAGGGAAACAGACAGGACTGCCCTTTGGAGCTTACAGTCTAAGTGGAAAATAGACAACAGACAAATGAAAATTGTCCTAAGAACTGTGAAGACAAGGAGCAAAGTGCTGGTTTGAGCATTCCTGGGAGTCATGTGAACGGGGAACCTACAGCTGTAAAGTGATCAGAGAAAGCCTCATGGATGAGTCGTTATTTAATCTGAGACCTGAAGAATGAGAAGGAGCTAGCTAGGCAGAGGGTGTGTGGGAATGAACTTGGCTCCTTTGATAAGCCATATGAGGACATATGATGAGAGTGCTGTGGCGTAGGGAAGAAGGGGATGAGAGACACCAAAGAAGACTGGGAACTGAGCAAGGGCTTGGATGTTTCTTGCTGCTATTCCCCTGTCTCCCTGCTTTGTGTCAAAGACCCCACCCACACAGACCTTCCCGCCCTCTGCCTACTTGGGTTCTCATGCCCTGGGGCACAGTTTCCCCAGGGTGCCTTGGCTCCTCTTGAACTCCAGTTGATTCTCTAGTATCCAGCTCAAAGGTCAGCTCTTCTGTGAAGCCTTCCTTAACTCCCCAGCAGAATTAGCCTCTTTCTTTACTACATCCACAATAATTTATACGTGCTGTGGTTACAGTACTTAAACACATTTTCCTATAATCATATGTTTAGGTTTATATCCTCCCTCTAAATTGAGCCTCTGATGGGCAGGGACCTTTTCCTACCTCTCTCATTACTCACAGTCCCTAAAGAAATAATTGTTAGCCAATAGAGACTTGGTAAAACTTGTTGAATAGGTTTAGTTATGTTTAAAGATCTTCTTAATATTATTTTAGTTTTATAGAGAAAGGGGTTCTTATTTTTTACCCTCAAATGAATGATTATCACTCTGTTCAACGAGATATGACTGCAAAGGAATAAGGTTGATTTTTTTTTTCCCCCAAACATACCTGACATGATTGATTCTTTTAACAAATCAAACAGAACTTAAACAATTTGAATGAATTTTGTTCCCAAAGGAAAGATTACCTAGGATGTTTAGTTGCTGGCCATTTCAATCTAAGCAGGATTTAGACTTCATCAGTTCTCTACCTTCTCAGCTGTTGTAATTATGTTGTCAGAATTTAAATCTCTTCTCTCTGAAATAGTGATGACTCTTCAGGGCTCAGGCAGCCTGAGTTTGTCCAGGCTGTACACTGCACAATTCTGGGGATGCTATTCAGTAGGAGCCTGCTTCCAGAGGTCATGGTGACACAGCACTGTGAATTGCCATATATGCATATTGTTATTAATGGCTTCTCCATCCTCTTCTGGGGCTTACTGAAATGAGTTTTTTACATTATTCCATCTGTTACGTGCTTGGGTTGCTTTAAAAGAAAACTTGAATACAGATATAAATGGACCTACATTTAGAGAGTCTGGGTGTTTGTAAAGAAACATAATATATTCAGCTGTTTGGGGGGGGGCATGTGACTTTGAAATTTGCTTTTGCAACATGGTATTAAAGCTAGACAATTTTCTACCTAATCTTTTTAGAAGAGCCGTGTGGTGTTTTGCTGGTTAAGCTGGCAGGAGTAGAACTCACAGAAACTGGGAAGGTGTGGTTACAAAAAGAGTTAAAACCTTCCCAACTGCTATGGTTTCAACTTCTTGGAAAGGAGAATTCAGTACTCTTTTGCTATCTTCTATTGAATAAGGTAAGTACTGTGAAGAAATCATGAGCAGTATTTTAGTCTTTTTATTTGTACATAAGCATCATTAATTAGAACCTTGAATCTACAATGGGACTGAATTTTTGTCTTTCTTAACTGCTACTCATAGTGATCACGTATAGTGAACCAGGTGTTTCATATATACGTTTTATTATTAAATTTTATTTATATGTTTATTATAGAAAAATTGGAAAAGTAAGAAAATGGAAGAAACCTAAAATTATTAATGACTTTGGACATTGATCATTTAAGGATTATCTTTACACATTTACTGATACATGAGTATAGTGTATCACCCTTGTTATTTGAAACCACTTGTTGAGTAAGCCCTGTCAGCTGGAAACTACAAAGAGCAGGGGTGTTTTCTGAAGTAAATAGTGCTCAGTCTCTGAACTGTAATGTCAAGCATATTTAAATACTGTTTATGATCAGTAAGCAACTAAAGATTTTGCCTCAGAGTTTTCCTACCATTATGATTGACCATGGGCACTGTGTAACTGGGGATGCCTCGGAGCTTTATCAGTCCTGATGTCTCTGTCCTGAATCCTTGCGGGAGCCTTACTTCATGCTGCTTTTGGTGGATGATTACTGAAAAAAGAATGTAGAAAATTAAATAGGTAAAGTGTTACGACAGGATGAAGAACAGTTTTCTTACTCTTAAAGTCCCTTCTTGGGGCTCCTGGGTGGTTCAGTTGTTAAGTGTCTGCCTTCGGCTCAGGTCATGGTCCCAGGGTCCGGAGATAGAGCCCTACATTGGGCTCCCTGCTCAGCGGGAAGCCTGCTTCTCCCTCTCCCTCTGCCTGCCTCTCTGCCTACTTGTGATCTCTCTCTCTGTCAAATAAATAAATAAAATCTTTAAAATAAATAAAGTCCCTTATTATATAACAAACAAAAATAGTCTGAAGAAAAAAATAACCTCACGTTAAAGGGATTAAAATTGTAACCATTTTTATTGCATGGAGCACTGGGTGTGGTACATAAACAATGAATCTTGTAACACTGAAAAAAATAAAATAAAAGTATTTGGAAAAAAAAAATTGTAACCATTTTGAATTCTTCAGAGCTTTTTGAACTATTGATAGAAAGCCTGATGAAACCCATGAATTTCTGTATGTCCGGGTCATATGCAGTTATTTCAAAATAAGAATTATCCAACACTGATTGGTTGAAGTGTCTTAACAGTTAAAAGTAAGCTGGTAGGAGTCCCTGGCTGGCTCAGTCAATGGAGCATGCAACTCTTAATCTCAGAGTTGTGAGTTCAGGCCCCATGTTGGGTGTAAAGATTACTTGCAAATAAAATCTTTTTTAAAAAAATAAAAAGTAAGCTGGTAATAGAAAATACATAAAGATGCCAAAGGCCTTACAAAAATATTATCTTCTCCGAGGACCTGGCTGGCTCAGTTGGTGGAGCATGTGACTCTTGATCTTAGGGTCATGAATTAGATCCCCACACTGGGTATAGAAATACTTAAAAATTAAAAAAAAAAATGTTGGGAGCTTGGGTAGCTCAGTAGGTTAGGTGTATGACTCCTGATTTCTGCTCAGGTCATGATCTCAGGATCATGAGATCAAGGCAGGTATTGGCTTCTGCGCTCAG
>CM052898.1:96130658-96165165 GCA_028534135.1 Potos flavus | reverse complement strand
TCGGGCTCTCTGCTCAGCGGGGAGCCTGCTTCCCCCTCTCTCTCTGCTTGCCTCTCTGCCTACTTGTGATCTCTCTCTGTCAAATAAATAAATAAAATCTTAAAAAAAAAAAAATTTAAAAGATTGAGAAAAATATGATAAATCGTTCAAGACTATATTTATTAACTTATTATTATGATCAAAAGTTACTGCATTTAAGGGAAAAAAGGTTACTTCGTTCCTTCAGAAAGTCCCAAAAAATGTCTCCTACTTGAAACCTGGAATTTTCACATTTTTAGAATTTAACTGTGAAGTACTTGACTAACAAAGCTATTAAATTATTAATATGTTGTTAAAATTAATTTCATCAGGTTAAAATCCCACAAGGACTATATAAATAACTAAGCAAGATCTCCTTTTTTTTTTAATTTTAAGATTTTTAAAAATTTTTAAGTAATCTCTATACCCAACATGGGGCCCAAACCCACAACTCCAAGATCTAGAGTATTAGATCCACTGAGCCAACCAGCTGCCCCAGCAGGATCTCCTTTATACTGTAAATTAGTGGAAAAAATCCCATTTATCCAGTTTCATTAGGAAGTGAGGTTTTCCTTGAAGGAAATTTCCTAAAGGATGATGATTCAAGGTCCAGGCCTATTTTTAATGTTAAAATTATTTTGTGGGAAATCTTTAAAAAATGTATTTACATGCCAGCACCTTCTTACACATTGGAATTCTGAAACTTAGTCTAACAGTTCAGTGATGATTCAGTTCAATTTGCATTTGTATGCTTTTTAGTTTCTTTTGTTATGGCCTTCTGTTGTTTTGCTTATCTTGTGTGCTCCTTTCCCCCTCCAAACAGCAAACAAACCAAAACCACTTTTTATACTTTATTACTTCTACATCTCTTTGGGTTAGAAGACCAGTGAGTTTGTGGAGAACTATATGTTACAAAAGAGGCAAATAAGAGGTACCTGGGTGGCTCAGTCGGTTAAGTGGCTGCCTTTGGCTCAGGTCATGATCTCAGGGTCCTGGGATCCAGTCCCGGTTTAGGCTCCCTGCTCGGTGGGGAGTCTGCTTATCCCTCTGCCCCTCCTCCTCCTCATGCTCTCCCTCTCTCTCTCTCTCTCCGTCAAATAAATAAAATCTTAAAAAAAAAAAAATGAAAGAGGCAATTGACTTTGAATAAGGATCTCTCCTAGTAATGAAATTCTTGGACTTAGCATTAGCTGTTTTAAGCTCTTAGAGAGCCCTTTGCTTTATGTTTTTTGGCTTTTCTCTGGAGGATAAGTTGCTAAATGACTGCTTCTTTTTTTTTTTAAGATTTTATTTATTTATTTGACAGAGAGAGAGAGATCACAAGTAGGCAGAGAGGTAGGCAGAGAGAGAGGGGGAAGCAAGCTCCCCGCCAAGCAGAGAGCCCAATGCGGGGCTGGATTCCAGGACCCCGAGATCATGACCCGAGCCAAGGCAGAGGCTTTAACCCACTGAGCCAACCAGGCACCCCTGATTTTTTTTTTTTAAGATTTTATTCATCTGTTTATTTTAGAGAGAGAGAGAGAGAACATGTGGAGGGAAGGGAGGCGCAGAGAGTATGGGAGAGAGAGAATCTCACAGACTTTGCACTGAGCACGGAGCCCACAGGGCTCGATATTAAGACGCTGAGATCATGACCTGAGCCAAAATCAAGAGTTGGGCGCTTAACCCACTGAGCCACCCAGGCGCCCCTTTGAATGACAATTTAATTAATTAATTAATTGGTTTGTTTATGTTTTTAAAAAGGATTTTATGTATTTATTTGAGGGAGAGAGCGCTAGAGAGATAGCACAAGGGGGGGTTGGCAGAGGGAGAAGCAGACTCCCCACTGAGTAAGGAGTCCGATATGGGGCTCCATCCCAGGCCTCTGGTATCACCACCCAAGCCAAAGGCAGACACTTAACTGACTGAGCCACCCAGGAGCCCCTGAATGATTATTTAATTTAAGTAAATAAATAAATTTCAAAGTGAAGAAGATGTTACAGGTAAAGTAGCAATTTTCTTTAGTAATTGGTCTGTATTATTTTTTATTCAAGGGTAGATATTTTAGTGTGAGTCTGAATGAAGAAATTTTGAGAAGAGGCCTTGGCAAAACTGTTCTCGTTAAAGGGCTAGATTATGATTCTAAAATCTATTGGACAATTCACAGAAACTTACTTAAAGCTGAATTAACAGCCTTAAAAAAAAGAGAAGGAATATGGAAGGAAGAATCTGAAGAAAGTTATTTGGAAAAATTCAAAGGCTCCTGGAGAGAAATATGGAAAAAAGACAGTTATTTAAAAAAAATTGGATCAGATTTCAATTTGAAAAAAGAAACTTATTATGACAAATTTAAAAGGACTTATGAAACATGGAAAGACAACATAAATAACTACTCCTTTATACTGAAGTTCAGAGAACTTATGAATCGCATACACTTTCGTAGAAAAGGGTAAACTATTCCAAGAGGTCTGGAGGTGACCCACTGAGAAAAGAGTAAAAGAGTAAAATATGTAAATATATAGATATTTTTCATTGAGTTGAAATGGAAATTTCTCTGAATGATCTAATTGCACTCTGATGGTATTTAAATATTTAAGAGATGATTGTTTTAAATGTAATAGCAGAATAATTTAAGCAAGTTATGATTAATGTAATAGGCTTTTAGGAAAAATGAAATACTCTATATAAAGTTACCAGGATAAAGGATGTATACCTGTAGTGCTAATATTTGAAGAGAGAGTTTAACTATTGGACACTGTTATTTTAGTTATTTTAGGCATCCATATTTAATTTTTGTTGAAAGAGAATATTTGTTTACTTTCCCAGTTTTATCAATTTTGATTCCTTGTAATAAACTAACTCTTTATACATCATGTCTGGGGCTACTTTTTTCCCCTAACTGTTTTCTAACTGCCTATGAATGTGAGGCAAAGCTTCACGATAAGGTCACTTAAACCATTTCTAGTAATAAAGAATGGCTAATTTCTACTTGTTGTTAGATGAAGGGACTAACCCTCCGGACAGAATCGTGAGGATAATTATAAGAACAAAAAGCAATGTGCTGAGGGTGGCAGCACCCAAGATAGAAAGTAAAGAGATGCTTAGGACATTGTCAAGCCCCTAAGGTAGCTAATCTTTGAAGTATCTTGCGTCCCAATTCCTCATGTAACATGGTAAATTTCTTTGTTTTTAAAGCCAGTTTGAGTTGGTTTTGAGGATCTGATATACACATATACTTGATGCTAAAATCATTCTAACACTACAGGCTTCTTTTATAACACCAGTGATAATCCACGAACATCGACCATGTCTGTAGAAGGTTCTCTTAATGATCTGTGATGCTGACAAAAGTCAGAGGTACCACATGGTCCGGAGAATTGATGCCTGTTAGAATCAGTAATACAGCCTGAGAAGCTTAGTGCTGCTTCCTGACTGCTGGTGAAAACATAAAGTAGATTTCCCAACATTTCCTAATTAAACAACATTAATTTTTAGGAAGGTCTCAGATCTGCCACAGATTTTTGTTCTTGTGATTTTATTTCATCACCATTGGGGTAGGATAGGATGTTACATCCTAGCTTTTATTCCCTGGGTCTAATGCCTCAATAGCTTTTCTCGTTGTTTTAAGGGGATGTTCTGTTTCTATCGACAGAGAAGGTAACAGAGGACATTTAAAACTAGTTCTGTGGCAAGCTCATGGCCTTCTTCTTTCCCGGTTTGCCTCCCAGTGATGTCAGATCTCATCATAGTTATCACTATAATCAGTTCTGATGACCTCTGCCAACACAGTCGGTGCACCATTGTCTTTCCAGATAAGCTGTGTGAAAGCGAAGCTGGTGCAGGTCTTTTTGTGGACTAGATGAAATGACTTGTTCTAACCTTTGCCTTGATTATAGGCAGTAGGAAAACCGTGATTTTATGGACAAGATGGACAAGAAGAAAAATAGACCAGTGGGACTCCTGTTGTGTGCGGTCACCATTTACTGAATGTTCTTGTTCTCCACTTAGATAGTAGCAGTATTAACACATACTGGAAGGCTAGGAGGAATCCCATTGGCCAGCAGCTTTCTTCTGGGTCAACAAGGTCTGCTTTTCTGGCTTTTGTCTCTGATCTTTCTTGTAGATAGCTTGTTTGATGGTCCAAGGGCAAGGTGAACTATACAGTTACAGAGGCGGGATCTTTATTATATGAGACAGTTATAATAGGGTCATCTGAAAAAAATAGAAAAGTCCCTTTTAGGCTGAATTTCTGACCAAAGCCCAGGTTCTTTCCCTTTCTCAAATAAAGGATTTACTTCTTGGTCTCCTATCTTCAAAATAACAGGGTCTATGGCTGCCTTTTTCCCTTGGCCTTCTTTCCTTTCGGTATCCTGGGTATCTAGATAATATATTTAAAATATATTTCTATCAAATAAATTTAGTTCTTACTGTTTTTTCTAAATGATTGGATTCTTATGGCCCCTTTCAATCTATTTTCTTTTAGACTCACATTTTCTTTTTTGGGTTTTATTTATTTGTCATTTTCTAGTCATACTTCTTATATATGAAATGTTGACAGCACTAGCTTTATCATAATTAATGGTGGACAAAACTTGGGAGAAGAGTGAAAACTATTCCCGTACATATGTGATCCAGCATTGTCATTATTTGGCAGCTAAAAGCATATTCCAACAACACCCAGAGAGAGAAAGCACACAACTAATGTCTCCTTACATTTTGCTTTCCTTTTCTTGTGTTGACATTTGTTAGTTCCATTCATGAGACAATTGTCCAAATGCTGGTTCTCCTCTAGCACATTTGGTCATGGTTATTCCTTGAGGGTTCTGTAGGGGCTCCCTATCATAGTCCCCTGGCTTGAGAGATTCTTACCTCTTTCTCTCCCTACCTGCTTAACTCCCAAGGCTGTTTAGTCCACAGCCTTTTACTCTTGGATCCCCACCACCTGGGATGGGAAGGACACATAAGTTTAATTGTGGAACATGATGGGGCTTACTCACTCCACTCATGGATATGTGTTGTGGGGAGTATTACAAGTTGGCTTCAGTCCTGCCACTTTCCATGGCATCAATTCAACTTACAGGAAACTCCTGTATTTTTTTAAAGATTTTATTTATTTATTTGAGAGTGAGAACTTGTGTGTGCATGAGTGGGGGTTGGGACAGAGGAGGAAGCTGATTCTCTGCTGAGTGGGGAGCCTGATGCTAACGTGGGGCTCAATTCCAGGACCCTGAGATCATGACCTGGGCCGAAGTCAGCCACTCAACTGACTAAGCCACCAAGGCACCCTGGAAACTCATGTATTCTCAAACTAAGTGGTGGGAATATAGGCGATTCACCAGGCACTCGTTCTTGCTTCCCTCTTTTTTATCATGCTTCTTTCTCCTTGTCTCAGGTAAATGAAGTGCTAGAAGGCTCTGTAGCTTATTAGCAAACATCAGAAAAGAGATAATCACTATTTCCTAACTTAGTGGAAACAGGAAATATGGCACCCTCAGTCTTATGGGAAAGGGAGCGAAGTGCTAATGTCAAATCTTCCTCCCCTGTGTGAACAGGAAAGGGAAGGGATGGCTGCTACTCCACAAATTCTGACTGTTCAACTCTTCCTTATTCCAAGACCTCTTACTCTTTTTGGTCCTGAAGCCTTCTAAATCAGCTTGGTCTTTTCCACCACTGGGAAAGCCTGGGGAATCTGCTGCCAAAAATGCCATTTTTAAAAAACTTGACTCAAAGAAAAATCAGGAGCACTGATCTCAATAGTTCTGCTATCTCTTGATATGGGAAACAAAGGCAAATGAAAAAAATGAAATTTTCTTACTACTTACAGCCCATTGACAAGTCTTTGAAACAGGCAGAGTGACATTCCTCTGGGAACTCAGCTGCCTTGATGTTAATACCTTGCTAAGGGCAAAAGGCAATCTTGGTTTAACATTATCCTGACCTCCAGGATCCTGTAAGGCTTCTTTAACATATAAAAATTCCTTTGGAAACTTTATCCTTTATCTCTACCCCCCAAGATATATGTTGGCAATCATCTCCTAAGCATATGGTCCACTGATACACATCTGAAGGACTAGACAGTAATAAATGCCCTTTTCCTAACAATGGCTAGCCCTCTCAAGGTCCTGGAAACCTTGCTTCCAAAATTCCCTATAGACTTACAATGTCCCTAACCCCCCTCCCAACTTGGAAATACATAATCACCACTCCTCAACCCCAGTGCAGCTCTTTCTGCCCACGGGTCCTATCCCTGTGCTTTAATAAAACCACCTTTTTGCACTGAAGACATTTCAAGAATTCTTTCTTGAATGTTTGCTCCAAACCCCAACATTTCCTCATCATCTCTCATTTATTCTGCTCTCTCAGGTAACTGAGAATAGTAAAGATCCCAGTCAGTACCTCACACTGGCCTGGTGCATTTGCAAAACCTGCTTAGGAGAATTAACCACATCTGAGGCAGACAGATAATGTGCTAAGACTTTTATCTGCTTCTGGATTTCTCCAGCATCATTTGGTTCCTCACCAAGGTGAAGTTTGTAGGGGGAAAGAAAAATAATTTTCCCTCTGCTCTTCCAGGTTCTTGGCTGAGACACACCTGTAATAAGACAGATTAACAGAAGAAAAACAAAAAGAAAGCTTAATAACATGTATACCTCCTGTATACTTGGGAGATACCAAGGAAAACTGAGTAACTCCCAAAATGGCCTAAGCCATCCCCTTAAATAACATCTCCAGCTAAAGACTAGAAGATGTTGGGGTGGGGGGGGAGGCCAGTTATGAGAAGTGACCCTGAAAAGCACAGTAAACAAGGATAAGGTTGTTATTCAGAGAGAGAGAGAGAGAGAGAGAAAGAGAGAGATACCTTTATAAATAGAGATTTCTCTTATAAATGTAAATTGTTCTTACAAAAGAGTAACTTTCACTTGGCTTTTAGAACTTCTCCTATCTCTGCAGTTTCTTAAAAATAACCAGCTTAAGGGGCGCTTGGGTGGTTCAGTTCGTTAAGCATCTGCGTTTGGCTCAGGTCATGATCCCAGGGTCCTGGGATGAGTCTCACATCGGGCTGCTTGCTCAGCGGGGAGCCTGCTTCTCCCTCTGCTGCTCCCCCTGGTTGTGCTCACTCTCTCTGACAAATAAATAAAATCTTAACAAAAAAAAAAAACCACTCAAGATAATAATGCTTATGCTGAAGAGCCATATTTTGGGGTGACATATTTTGCTCCCCTACATTTGCATTTTTTGAGATTTGAGTCTCCATGTGTTGTCAAGGGGCATAGTGTTGACAGTTTGTCCTAAATCCAATGGTTGTATATGGCATTGATTTGAACAGTGGCTTTTCAAAGAAACATGATTCAGGAAGCCAAGAAACAACAGCACTTCAGAATTCCAGGGCACCAGCAGAATGATTAATACTTAAGCCACCATTAACAGGGATGACAGATACACTAAGGAGCTCAGCAACTGCTGAGATAGCTGGGGTGGATATGGTTTCCAGACTCTTCTTTGTGGTGTGGGGTGGAAAATTTTTCCTCTATCTTCTTTGGGTCCTTGGCTGGGTCTGAAAATTAAACTGGTAAAGACAGAGTAACAGGAGAAAAGGATATATTGATTTAATACAAGTTTTATGTGACATGAGAACTTTCATAAGGAAATAAAGACCTGAAGAAACAGACCTCCAGCTATAGGGAAAACACTTCCCTCAGAAGGATTTTATCATCAGTTTCAGGGAATAAGGGCAAGGGAGGGAGATCAGAAAGACCTTTCTGCTCCTGCTGTCTTCTCAGACTCCTTCTGCTTAAAATATTCACTCTGCCAAGGTGCCATTTTTGGAATAGTGTGTCCTGAATCCCATTAGTGGTTTGGAGCTTCCCTAATGCCATTACCAATGCAACTATTTCAATGAAGGCAAGTCACAGGAAGAAAATAATGCAAATTTTTAAAAAAGATTTCATTTATTTGAGAGAGAGACAGAGCACAAGCAGGAGGAGGGCCAGAGGGGGAGAGAGAAGCAGATTCCTCTGCTGAGCAGGGAGCCTGATGCGGGGCTCGATCCCAGGACCCTGGGATCATGGCCTGTGCCGAAGGCAGATGCTTAACCAACTGAGCCACCCAGGTGCCCCAAGTAATGCAAATTTATAAAAAGACTGAAGAAAATTAAAAATGCAAGATTAAAAATTAAAATATTAAGAACAGGGGGCACCTCACTGACTCAGTCAATAGAGCATGTGACTCTTGATATTGGGATGATGAGCTCAAGCCCCATGTTGGGCATAGACCTTATTTTAAAAAATTAAAAAATTATTAAAAATATTAAGGGAGTGCCTGGGTAGCTCAGTTAAGCGTCTGCCTTTGGCTCAGGTCATGATCCTAGGGTCATGGGATTGAGCCTGCATCAGGCTCCCTGCTCCACGGGAAGCCTGCTTCTCCCTCTCCCGCTCCCCCTGCTTGTGTACCTGCTCTTGCTATCTCTCTCTCTCTGTTAAATAAATAAATAAAATCTTTAAACAAAAAACAAAGAACAGAACTTTAAAAGTGAAGTGGTAAAAAAAAGCTTTAAAATGAACCAACTCTACTTCTGTTTCAAGATGGCCATTGAGCTCATTCTTTTAACTTCCATTCAAATTACATCAAAATATCAAATATTAAAATAGAAGAAAATCGTATCAATGATAGAAAACAGGGGAAGATGCCATTAATTAGCTAGGTAGTTTTGCAAACTACAATGAAGTGGAATTGGATTGAGATACAATTCTACGGTTCAGTACTCTTCAGGAAAGAAGGTGATGTTCAGCCAAGAATTAAGTCCATGCCCTTGTTTGGGATCTCTGAGTGGTATGAATTCCTTTCGGTCTGGTCCAGAGTAAGTCTTCATGATCTGGAAGTGTAAGGCCAAATGTCCGTGCACCCAATACATAATGTGGAGGGAAAATAGGATGTCAGGAGTTCATAGCATATGTCTTATTCAGCCGGCCCGGCAAGGATGACTCCCAGTCCTGCAGTGTGTGAATTTCTTGGTCAGTCTGTCTGGATGCTCCAGCTCTGCTCTCTGGAAGATTTTTCCTTATCCTCCACAGCTTTGAGGGCTGGACAACTTTAGTAGCTCCTTTTTGTTGATGTGGGTTCATGGTCAAAGGATTGAGCAATCACAGGCCTTTTTTCTCCCAGAGACTTAATCCTGGATGGCTTTGAGATCTATCAATTTGCTGGACAGAAGGTGTGCGCTGTTGACCACACTTGTTTCTATTCTGAGCACTACTGCTTTGCTTCTTCATTTCTTTTTTTTTTTTTTAAAGATTTATTTATTTATTTATTTGACAGAGAGAGAGAGAGAGAGAGAGAGAGCACAAGCAGGCAGAGCAGCAGGCAGAGGGAGAGGGAGAAACAGGCTCTCCACTGGGCAGGGAGCCCGATGCGGGGCTCAATCCCAGAACCCCGGGATCATGACCTGAACGGAAGGCAGCCTCTTAACCAACTGAGCCACCCAGATGCCCCTGCTTCTTCATTTCTAAAGGACAGGCTGGAGCGGTGTTTTTCAACTATTGGCCATGAACAATTAGTGAGGTGTGAAGTCAATCTAATGAGTTGCCGCCAGCAATTAAATAAGAAAGAAAAAAAGAACAGAATAGGGGCGCCTGGGGCTGGCTCAGTGATAAAGCATGCAACTCTTGATCTTGTGGTCCTGAGTTCAAGCCCCATGTTGGGCTAAGAAAAACAACAGAATAGAAAATATCGAGCGCATTGCACATAGCAGGGATAAGTGTTGTTTTGTTAATTCTTTTGCATGTTATAAATATATTTGAATACGTGTACTGGCTTGTAGTGCAAAAGTATATGGGTTACTGAAAATCACTGCAGATCTCATTTTCTAAAAACACTCTTTTGAAGAAGTCTGATGAAAAGATTTCCACAACTAAAGTGAGGACAAGAAGTAATTCAGACAGAAGTAGAGTTTCAAAAATTGAGGTATGGGGATAATTACTTCTATTTTCTGTTTTGTTTTGGTTATCAAAACATAGCTTATAGATACTTTAGCAATGAAATTGAGAAATTAGTGCCCTCTTCTGTTCTTTCATAACACTGAACACATATTTATTTTAGCACTTGTCCCATTACATTATAATTATTTATCTTCCAAATAAAGACTCCAAAGAGTCTTCTCTCTCTTCCAAAGTAGAATGGATCCTGTAACTCGAACCATACTTTATAAATATTGGAGCATTTCTGCTTTCTCCACAGCATTTAGCCCAGTTTCTTGCTCATTGGGAACTCTATAAATATTTGTTCAATAAAGGAGTGAGGGGCGCCTGGGTGGCTCAGTGGGTTAAAGCCTCTGCCTTTTGCTCAGATCATGATCTCAGGGTCTTGGGATGGAGCCCTGCATCAGGCCTCTGCTCAGGAGGGAGCCTGCTTCCTCCTCTCTCTCTGCCTGCCTCTCTGCCTACTTGTGATCTCTGTGTCAAAAAAAAAAAAAAAAAAAAAGAATGACGTGAACCATTCCTGTCACCTACTTATTTTGACCAGAACCTATTTTTCCAGTCTGATTTTTCTCTATACATCTATGATCCTACACTGTGAAAATGATTTGCCTTCAGTGTTCTGAAAGAGTATTTTTAAAACTTGTCAGATTTGAAAATGATACTTATTTTGGGCAAACCAAGCCCCCTAGATACATATTTAGCATATTTAGCATATTTAAACAAATATTTAAACAAATGAAACAAAAAGTAATATATGGTTTTTATTTTATTTTTATTTTATTTTAATTTTTTTATAAAGATTTTATTTATTTATTTGACAGAGAGAGATCACAAGTAGGCAGAGGCAGGCAGAGAGAGAGGGGGAAGCAGGATCCCCACTGAGCAGAGAGCCCCGATGCGGGGCTCCATCCCAGGACCCTGAGATCATGACCTGAGCCGAAGGCAGAGGCTTTAATCCACTGAGCCACCCAGGTGCCCCAACATATGGTTTTTAAAATGCAGTTTTTCCTTTTACTATGTTTGTGTGGACAAACCTAAACATTTGTCTTCTGGTTAAAAAAAACAGGTGTTAGTAATGAGAAAGGGTGTACCCCATTAGGATTACAAATAGTACAGAAATAAGAGAATCTTCCTTATGGTGTAAATTGCCTTACCTCCTCCTCAGCTTTCAAAGCTTTAGAAATTGCATTCTGGCTTACCAGTTTCTTCATTTTTCTCTTCACAATACAATTTGCTTATTTATGTAATCTTTGGTTCAATGCCTATAATAATGATTGCTGTATTGGATGACTGATCCACAATTGGATAGATTATGAAGATATATTTTTCTCTTAATTATATTATGGGATTCTGCAGGAATTTTTTTAATGGTACAATATATTCCATAATGAAAATATGTAATCCCGAAGTTTCAGTATTATTTCCTGGGCCCAAGAAAGTACTTCAGTTATGTTGGTCCTGCCCTGCAGGCTCTCACCATCTTGAAAGTCGTAGATACTGGCTCTGTGGGAGGTCTTTCTGGAAACAAAACTCAAAGAGCTGAGTTGCGAAGCTCTTAGGAGGAAGGAAAGGGAGCTCTGTCTCTGACACTGTTGTTGCCTCTAACATTCTTTATTCCCTGCCCCCACCAACCACTAGGAAAAAACAATGAAACAAATTGGAGGAAAAGAGAAAATAGAGTAAGTTCACTTTAATTAGCATGCTTTTTGCCTTTTAAAAAGTACTCATTCTGGGGAGCCTGGCTAGCTCTTTGGGAACAGTATGCCACTCTTGATCTCCGGCTTGTGATTGTGAGCCCCCCTTTGGGTGTAGAGATTACTAAAAAAAATACACTTAAAAAGAAAAAAGGGTATTCCTTCTGTGGTGGGAACTGAACATCTTTTTTTTTTTTTTTTTTTTTAAGATTTTATTTATTTATTTGACAGAGAGATCACAAGTAAGCAGAGAGAGAGGGGTAAGCAGGCTCCTCGCTGAGCAGAGAGCCCAACACAGGGCTCGATCCCAGGACCCTGAGATCATGACCTGAGTTGAAGGAAGAGGCTTAACCCACTGAGCCACACAGGCACCCCTGGGAATTGAACATCTTTTAAGAAGTATAACTGGGGTATAAGAAAATCTTAGTTGAATTGAAGGACTTCGCCTAGACAGGCACAATTCTATTTTGTCTTCAAAATAGGCTGGATTAACAGGCTGGATTATTTTGCCAAGGTATTAAAGTAGGGAACCTGGAGTTCAGAATTCCGATATCTAGTCCAAGCTCTTGTTTGAGTTTGACAATTTAACCTGTATCTCCTTATCTGTAAGGTGAAAAGTGCATTTGCTTGTAATGTATATATTCTTTTTACGATTTTTATTTTTAAGTAATCTCTACACCCAATGTGGGGCTCAAACCCACAACCCTGATATCAAGACCCATATGTTCCACTGACTGAGCCAGCCAGGCACCCCTGCCTATAATATTTTTGATATTTCCATATAGAAAGGGGAAACAATTATATAGGCTTGTTCTAGAAAAAATATGAATAGCTGATTTAAAAATGGAGCGCTCAGGGTACCTGGATGTCTTAATCAGTTAAGTGGCAGGCTCTTGATTTTGGCTCAGGTCATGGTCTCAGGGTCCTGGGGTTCATCGACAGGGAGTCTGCTTCAGGATTATCTCTTTCCCTCTGCATGCTACCTTCCCCACCCGCTCGTTCTTGTGCTCTCTGTATATAAAATAAATAAATCTTTAGAAAAACGGAACACTTAGGGGCGCCTGGATGGCTCAGTGGGTTAAAGCCTCTGCCTTCGGCTCGGGTCATGATCTCAGTGTCCTGGGGTTGAGCCCCACATTGGGCTCTCTGCTCAGGAGGGAGCCTGCTTCCCTCCCCCCAACCCCCCGCCCACCTCTCTGCCTACTTGTGATCTCTGTCAAATGGGTAAATAAAATCTTTAAAAAAAAAAAAAAAAAAGGAACACTTAAAAATATTATTGTCTATTGGCAAAGAGTTTAGCCTTAACTTTTTTTTCCTCTGTAGGCCAAATACTTTTCAACATGTAGACTTTGCTAGCATTTAAAAGCTTTAAATAGGTTACCTATAATAATAGTAATTTTTTAAAAAGATTTTTACTTATTTATTGGACAGAGAGAGACACAGCGAGAGAGGGAACACAAGCAGGGGGAGTGGGAGAGGGAGAAGAAGGCTTCCTGCCAAGCAGGGAGCCCGATGTGGAGCTAGATCCCAGGACCCTGGGATCATGACCTGAGCTGAAGGCAAACTTAACTGACTGCTATTTAACTGACTTAACAACTGAGCCACCCAGGCGCCCCTAATAGTAATTTTTTTACTAAGTAATCTCTACTCCTAATGTGGTGCTCCAACTCACAACCCCAAGATCAAGAGTTACATGCTCCACTAACTGAGACAATCAGGCACCCCTAAAAAAACTGACATTTTTGAGAGCTCATTTTGTGCTAGGCATTTTACTAAGAGCTTCACATGTAGTAGTCTTACTTAATTTAGTTATTTTGTAGGCATGCATTCCTTCCATTAACAAAGATCCCAGCACTGCAAAAAGTGTTAATTTATGAAATCAAGTATTTCAGGAGCACCTTGGTGGCTCAGTTGGTTAAGCATCTGCCTTTGGCTCAGGTCCTGACCCCAGGGTCCTGGAATCGAGTTCTGTATCGGGCTCCTTTCTTAGCAGGGAGCCTGTTTCTCCCTCTGCCTACTGCTCCCCCTGCTTGCGCTTTCTCTCTCTCTCTGACAAATAAATAAAATCTTTAAAAAAAAAAAAAAGAAGAAACTATTTCAGTGAATTCCTCACATTCCTGAATAGATAAAAGATTATCAAAATATTAATAATTGTTGAAACTGGGTGTCCAATATGTAGGGCTTCATTATACTGTTTTACTTTTGTTTACATATGAAAATTTCTGTGATAAAAAGTGAAAAACACAAATATGAAGCAGCTCTTCCCAAGATCAGCCATCCTCCTTATGTTCCTTTCTCTCTATTTTCAGCTTAGCATGACAGTTGCCTACATATGAATTTTTCTCTGGCTGGGGAGGGAAAGATCGGTGACATTTATACTGTGACACCCCCCCCCCCCCCGTTGTTCCTAATGGACACAGGAAATTTCTTTTCTCATTTTTTTTTTTAAACCTCTGTCATACACATAGGAATCTATACAGAGGTGTTAATGGTTTTTTTTGGTGGCAGGTTCAGGAGATGGCACAGTTGGGGACCTATGCTAGAATCCCTTCCTACCCTCATTTGGGAAGAGCAGCTTCCTTCCTATGGAGACCAAATCCTCCCTGACTCCTTAGAGTTCTGATGGGGCTGCTACTCAAATTACCCCACCTCTTGGCTACAGGACTGGGTGTATAATCAGAGACTGGATATACATATACTCTACATGTTGTCGACCACATTATTTGACCTACGGATGTACACATGACCTGAACCAGGTCAATTAGGATCCTTTCCTACAATCTTATTTACAGATGGTAAAATAAAAATAAAAGTTAAAAAAAAAAAGCCTCTCTTTTCCCTGGGATCGCTAGCTGAGGTCATGGAGCTGTCCCTGGTAATGCTTTCTCCACCCACCGGCCTATAGAAGAAGCTCCTATATAATAGGAAGAATAAGGTTAAAACATTGGAAAAAAGCAGGGAGAGAAAGAGCAGGATCAAAAAAGAAATGATGATTCTAAATTCCTGGATCCCGTCATTCCTGAAGCCTCTATCCTTTCCTCCATTGTAAGGTGGAAGTCAGTACTGGCTCCTTTCTTCCAGTTAATGTGAGTTGGGGTTTTGTTATTTGTATCTGAAAATAAGGCCATGAGGAGAGCTACTGCTCTGTACTTCAGGAGTATTATCTGAATTCCCGCTAAGAATTACCATCTAGCGTAGTGTCTGGTATACGGCAAGTACTCAAGAAAGATGTGTTGGGAGACCTCCAGCACATCCTTGATAATTGCTAAGCTCTTTGGTTATTCTTGTGACTTTTTGGTGCCTTGATTAAAATAGAGATAATATTCATCTCCTTCACTTTCTTGCTTTTTGGATGTAACTTGGAGATTATTGCTGATTAAATTCGAGTATCTTAAATATGGCTATTTTCACAACTGAAAGCACCATTTCTCACAGCTAGAAAAATCGACTTTCAACCCGATTCCTAGTGCAGTTTTCTAAGAAACCCTTTCTGAGGCGCAGCGCGGCGGGCCCCCCTTCAAAGCACATCAATCATCTTCCCAGCTATCAGGCACCTTTTACAGGATTTTCTGTGATCCCTGTGTCAGTGCACATTCTGTATCAAGGCAGAGGTGATATGTGGAAATCTGGCAGCTACTTAGAAGGGAGGCCAGGCAGTGCTGTGCCAGTATAATTAATGAGAGTCATCGCTCTGGAAGCCAGAGGAGAGTGGGGGTGGGGAAGGATGTCTTTCACCAGTAAATGGCATTTAAGAAAAATCGGTGCTTTCATAGCCCTTTTGCTGCACAGAGGAGGTTAAGTCAAAGGACTGCTGTAAAGGGCTTTCTGTAACTTGCTGCACAGATAGAGGTCCCCGGGTACCGGGTACTGACAATCAAGTACGATTCAACCGCAGACTTTTCAGCAGGGCTGTTTCACCCTTGAATTGAGCTACCAGCAGGAGTCCCTTATACTGGAAAAAAGGGTGACTCCTTACAGAAAGATGGTAGTTTAGGTGACCAAGAGACCATTCAAAAAAGGTACTACTATATAGGACTTTTGTTCTACCTGCCCAAAGAAGTGTGAACTTAGATCCCATTTTTTCCGATTCCCTTGTACACAGTGAAGGAAGGGGGTATTATTTGTTTTGTTTTTCTATTGACTATTCGGTAACCATGGAAGGGTTTGTGTAACCTAGAGAGGCTGTTTACTACCCACTGTCTAATCCCTTTGTTATCATTCCCTCTGTTTGTCACCAGCAGGGAAAAGTAGTTCTGTCTGGCTTCTAAACACTGAGCAATGTAACAATATTTTCCTGGTTTTAGTTAGTGATTTTTCTCTGATTAGTGGTGTTTAAAAAAAAAACAGCTCAGAGGGAAAAGGTACCTTAAAAGATTTACAGATCTATCCATATGTCCTAAACACTTAAGCACATGATTAAGTATGATTCACACAAAGGGAGGGAGAAAGGCCAGGAGATGGGGCTTCAGCTGTTATCTATAATGTTTTACTTAAAAAGAAGGGGTAGGAAGCAGAAATATTATATGGGTATTTGCTTTGATTTCGGTAGATTTGAAATACTGCATAGTGGAAAAGTTTTGAAGTTCATACAATTATGGAAATTGATTAAAACTTTCAAAATAAAGACTGCATAAAAAACCAAGTGCTCTTGTTGTGAACTTTGTGTCTGAGCTTATTTTAACCCGTGCATCTGTGGTTTTTCAGGTATAAGAAAGACAAACCCAGGAAGTTTGGAGTGGGTAACTTCCGTGGTTGTGTGAGGGGTTGTCTTGGTGGGTGTGTGTGTCTCTCATTCTCTTTTGGGCCTTTCTTTTCACCAGGGAGATTACCAGCAAAACAAAGCTCTAAAAAGCATATGTTTGTATGCAAAGCAAGAAGCAGTTTGGGGGTAGAAGAGTAGTTACCTGTTTAATTTCTTATAAATTGAGGATTTTTGTCCCCGCATGTTAAAAAAAAATTAGGGAGTTTTCTTTCTTTGGAGCCAAAGGACCTTATATATATCTTTTCCCAAATTGTATTTTTCTTGGTATCCTGGCATGAAGACATGCAAGTGACTATTTTGGTGGCTTTTTTTTTTTTTTGAGAGTCCAGGATTGCTTTCAGGATAAAGTTTCTTCTTGCCCATGGTGCTTTGCTGTGACATTGTAATTGCCTCTGTTGAACTGAATAATACAAATGGGTTGTTTCTATGGTATCGGCTAAGTGGGATGAAAAGGTGAAACCCTAGATCTTGCGCTGAGAGGTCACGGTGCTACCACCCCCCACACTAACTGTCCGTCAAAGCGGACGGGCAGCCCGGCCCGGCTCTCCCGGCTCGAGCACTCATTTGTAACTTCCTGAGCAAATTCACGCATGAAAAAGAAAATGACTTTAGTTTATGTTGTCACTAAGCCCAGAAAATCCCTGCCAACCCTACGCTGCCAGCTTTTCTAGGACCTTCTTATTGGTGGAGAATTTTAAACTGAAGGTGAGTGCAGAGCCCAGTCTCGAAGTCCCTCCCAGCCAGGCTTTGAACTAACAATAGGGCAGGTTGAATGAAGGCTGATAAATGCAAATCCTGGAATCTTAAGACCGGATCACACGCTGGCTGCCTAGGCTAGCGGTTGTCAGCCTTCCAGCAGCCGCACCAAGCTGGTCAGTCACCATGTTTGTGCGCCCAGATTTCATCGTTTCCTCGCTATTTGAGTGCCTACTGTGTGCAGACTTTCCTCCCCGGTGGCTGTGCTCTTACTCAACGCAGGTTGGCTGCTGGAGTCTGCCAGCCATTAACTTGATTGAATAATTGACCCGTTAAAATGTAGGAGAAGCATCTGGAAGAAGAGACGTGGGGGGGGGGGATAAGAGTGTTAACCTACACTCCCCTCTTTCTTAGTCTTAGCTGCACTTTACTTAAGGCAGATCGCCTTGGTTATAACAGCATAAGTGCTATTTTCTTAGAATGGTAAGAGGTGACCTAAGATGGGCGGTTCGCGATTTTCTTTAAGGTGTGTACGTGGTTTTTTTTTTTTTTTTTTTTTACTTTAGTGCAAGCTGCAAACAGTTCCCATTCTCTGCTCTCACTTCCAACTTTGTTTCTCCAAACTCCTTTATCCTACAACCACCGAGGCTCTTGGGAGCACAGCCTAAAACTGAGTATCAAGGAGGTGTCCCTGGGTTTGGGAATCTTTGAAACCTACGCGGGAGAAAGGAAGACTTTATTCTCAGAACTTCTGGCTTTTGCCTGCCAGAGAGCCTCGCAAGGGCGCGTGGACCCAGGGGTCCGGGTCCAGCCCTCGGCCCTCTACCTCTGGCGGGCTGGAGCCCTTGGAGGCGGTGGGAGCTCCAGTCCACTCTCTGCCGCTCCAGTTCCTGATTTCCTCCGGAGCTTCGGGGCTGGGAGGGAGGGGGCTCCAGTGTGAGCGTAAGGATTTGAATGAGAAAGCAGGTTGTGGCGGCGGCGTCCCGCTCTCCCCTGCGCGTCGCGGGGGCTTCTGCTGGCTGTGGCGAGAAGTGCGCTTCTGGGGGGTTTTCTGTCCTTCCACAGGGTTTTCGACTTGGGAGTCACAGGGGCCCACAACTCATCACCCCAGCACTCTGGAGGTTTCTCCTGTGCCAAGGACTCCCAGGAATCCTTCAAATGCTGAACACTCAAAGTTGAGCAGGTCAGTGCTTTGAGGGGGAACTAGGCGGAACGAGAAAGAGGACTGGTAGACCAGACCAGGTGTGCCAAAGAGCAGGTGGCCCGAGTTCCTCACTCCAGTCCCGGCCGGGACACGCTCTTTAGGACCGTGTGAGTATTGTTGTGCGTGGGGATCCCCCGAGCCCCTGAGCGGAGAAGTGGTCCACCGTGGGTCTTGTGTGTGTGTGTGTGTGTATTGGGGGGGGGGGGTGTCTCGTAATTCAGAAGATGTGAGTATGCGTGTGCCCGCACCAGAATTTACTTCTCGCGTCGCCCGTGGTGGTGAGTGGGGTTTCGCCCGTTGGGAGGCTGAAGCTTTGCTGCAGGATGCTTCACCCCCACGCGGGGTCCCTGGAACCCGTCTCTGACCTCCCGACAGCTCCGAGAGAGCAGGTCCGCGTTTCCCAGCAAGGGGAGTGCGGTGTCCATTACACTTGGGGAGTCTCGCGGCTCTTCCTGCGCTCAGTGACCCCACTTAGGCCCCTGTCGGAGAAGCCCCGGTACGCCCAGCGCCAGGAGGATTTACTCCATTACCCTTTCCTGGAATAAACGAGAGCACCAGAGCGACGCCGCGCGGGGCGGTGGGGGCAAGTCCCGGCCGCGCGGCGTCGCCCTGTGCGCCTGCGCGGGGTTCCCATGGCGACGGCGCCGCGAGTCCGAGATGCCACCCGGCTCGCCCCTAAGCCCAGTCCCCTGTTGAGCGTCGCGGCGGGCCCCGCTCTCTCCTCCTCCTTTTCTTTGTTGTTTGTAACTCGGGATGAGTTTATGATCTCATTTTCACGTTAGCAGTTCAGCATTAAAACAATAACCAACTAAACGGAAATAGACGACTGTCCCCCAACCTCCCCGGCCGTTTCGCATTACCATTTTGATCTTAGACGGAAGAAAACGGTGAGAAATTGCTTATTGGGGGAGTCACTGAGACTTTACCTCCACTGAATAAAATATATTTCCTTGGAGGTGAGATATTGTTAAAAAATTAAGTCAGGTGCTTGCTCTTGAGCAATAAGGTTACAGACTTGTGCCCCCTTTATGCAAGTGGTGAGTGGGATGTGTGCAAACCCCGAGCACCTGTGTCCTCCTTATGGCACGCTTATGAAAAGAGATGAGCTCCAAAATGGACCAAAGTAAAATGCCAATGAAAAGAAACAAAGGCTTTCCCAGAAGGGATGATTGTTTTTCCCATTGCCCCTCAGTTTTGGTCACTTCTAGGGTTAATCTTCTGCAGGGAATGTTTCAAGAAGCCTTGATGGGGTACCAGTCAGATTTCTCAAGCCTCCTGTTAAACATGTCATTTTCCCTTTCTTGAAATTGTGAGTCTTGACAGCCCCGCCCCTTTTAAGAAATCCCATTTGTTTACACACAGCTTAGCATTTGGCAAGGGTACACATCTTAAGGGTTATGTGGAAGGAGCTGCATCTTGTTGCTTATTTTTCTAAGGCTGTATCAATATTTGGCAGCAGGATTAATATGCCTAGTTGCTATTAAATAAACACTGGTTAATATCAACATGACTAATAAAAGCTTAAAATGGAGTTACTCTTTCTGGAATAAATTGTGGCATAAAAATACCTTAGATGAAGTACTAGGGGTACTGTCTCGCTGTACCCTGCTTTTAAACAATTTGCCTCCAAGAGTTGCAAATGTTTGTGAGTGGTGGAAGTTTTCAGACAATATCCTTCCACCATCAGCAAATGAAGTCAATGTAGTGTTACTTTTCAGATGATTAGCAAATAACATGCTGTTAAAGTTACCTCTCCCATCCCATTCATTATAAATGCCTAAGATATGATATAGTCCATCTAGTGCAAGTGTTAAAAAAAAGTCCAATTGAGTTCTTCCCCTTTTCTCATAATTAAAAAAATAGAAAAACTCTCAATTTTCAGGTTCAGATACTTTGTGACCCTATTTGGCGGTTTGTAACTGGCTCCAATTCCCTAATTCTCAGTGACATGTGTTTCTGCTGGTTCCAGGAGGTAAACTGCAGTTTAGCAGATCACGGGATAATGAGATTGCGAGTGCTTGGGGGAAGTCTGGGGAAAGGCGATGAGAAGGAGACAAAGGGAGGGAGGTTGATGGGCAGAGCCAGAATTTATAGCTGCACCAGATTCTGAATAAAAGCTCTGAAAGTCCTTGCTTCTGTCTTCTAGATACATTTTCTCACATCGTCAGTATCAATTAAACTTACTTTTAGAATCAGACTTCTAAATAATTAGAAGGATAGAATTATAAAAATAGAATATTATAATGGTGCTGTATGTTAGTGTGCCATAATATACTGGAAAAACTCTTAATTAAATGTTTTCTACGTAATTTATTCATTTAGTCCACGAACATTTTTTGAAAACTGTAAGGCAGGATGAATCATTCCAGAGTCCTGCCTTCAGTAAAGTCAGAGTTGAATTCTGAAATCATTTTAATGCCGTTTTAGGTTTTCAGAGTAGATACTTAACAGTACCCTTAAGGAGAACAGTTGATTTGGTGTTGAGCGATCATACATCTAGATTCAGAAACAAATGCTTACACTTTGATTTAAAAAAATATCCCGAACACCGTTTTTGAGTATCTTAGATAAAAACTATACATAGTAAGAAGCATTGTGAGCACCTATTTTTTTTTTTTTTACATTTTGGTAGTGCAGACTGGGCCCCTAAAACTTGCTGTCTTCACAAATGCAGCACCGAGTTTGGGAGGAACAGAAAACCCCTGTAATTCTCAGGTTTCTTAGATGAAGATAAGGTGAGTGATTCAGTAGTCCTTTGTTCTGACTCCATGTTTCGTGACATCATAAACCTCCTGCAGCTCCCTTCTAAGAATAGTGTTGGTCCGCACGCTTGAAGGATCATGACTATCATTTCTCTGGGAAAAAAAAAAGATGTAAAATTGTGATAGAAGGATGAAAGGAAGACAGTAGGGCATTTACACATTTTAACTTTTGAGCTGGCACACGTCTTAGGCATTTTTAGTGAGTTCAGACTCTACTGAAATCCATTAGAGCTATGTCCCCTCCCCTGGCATAATATTGACCAAGGTTGACAAAGTCTTTCTCTTTCGTAGAACACAGAAGGGTAGGGAGGCCGTAGTCTCCTCTTTTTTCCACCACCTCATGGGTTTGTCAACAATCATCAGCTCCGAGAATCTTGCTGAAGAGAATGCCCATTTGGTTATTGCTCTTTGTCTAAGAAAATCAGACTCAGCGGGGAAGTGTGGCCCAAGTGGGGCAGAACTCATTACTTTGAACAATGCCTCCTCGGCCTGGGAAGCATGTTTTCTCTTCTCACTCGTCCGAGCTTATTCCAGGCTGGCTTTGCTCACAAGGAAAATCATTTAGACACAGTTCAGTGGACACTCACTCACATCTCTTTGACACCCGTGACCATTTTTGTTTAAGGAGAAATCGAGGACTGCTGCGGTAGGGTGCGCCGAATTAGAAGTGCGTTTTAAGAAGCCCATGAAGAAGTTTACACAGCTTTGTCTTATTATCATCAGGGTGTCTGTCTTCTGTGCTTCAAAGTAGAAGAGGACAGGATGGGTGCAGAGGGGACAACCAAGAGAGCTTTTATAGCACAGTTAAAAACATTCTCACCAGTTCCGCATTTTGGATGGACTAAGCTAAGCACCTGTGCCTCATCATAGTGGTAAAATTAGAGAGCCACGTTTCTGATTTCTAACGATTCTGCAGTTTCCGAGAAATCGAGGGCAGGCTCCTATGAAATGCTTGCTCTAGACTTGAAATTACTATAGTTGTAGAGATAAATGGTCAACAGCAATGTCATATGATTTAATCCAATTTCATTGGGTGGTATTGGCAGTGGGCACCTTCTGATTATATATTTGGTTATATACATGTGTATCTCTCTTTTTTTTAAAGATTTTATTTATTTATTTGACAGAGAAAGAGATTACAAGTAGGCAGAGAGGCAGACAGAGAGAGAAGGGGAAGCAGGCTCCCTGCTGAGCAGAGAGCCCGATGCGGGGCTCGATCCCAGGACCCTGAGATCATGACCTGAGCCGAAGGCAGAGGCTTAACCCACTGAGCCACCCAGGCGCCCCCGTACATGTGTATCTCTTACAAACACATGGTTTGCATATTCAAAAGAGTCTTTTTTCATTTAGTATCTATTTTGGCCTGAGGAATTCTGGCATCATTATGATTTAACATAATGGGGAACAGTTTTTCTGGTTATTTATTTAGTAAGTATCTTAAGGAGTTTTTTTTTTTTAAAGATTTTATTTATTTGACAGAGAGACAGCGAGAGAGGGAACACAAGCAGCGGGAGTGGGAGAGGGAGAAGCAGGCTTCCTGCTGAGCAGGGAGCCTGATGCGGGGCTCAAACCCAGGACCCTGGGATCATGACCTGAGCCGAAGGCAGACGCTTAATGACTGAGCCACCCAGGTGCCCCTATCTTAAGAAATTCTGGAAGAAAAGGACAAAATGAACATTACTATGTTCCAACCACGTGCCTAGACAATTTATTGTCTCTTTAAAGCTCACAATAATCCAGAGGCAGGAATTATCTCATATCACTGATGAGGCTCACAGAGATTTGTTTCTTAGCCCAAGATCTAAGCCAGCATGGAACGAACTTGGAATTTGAGGTCTCTCTGCCTACACGTTCTATCATATCATGTTGCCACTCAGGAAACAAAGACTAAATTTACAAAAAAATACGGAGTTGGTTTTCTTTTCAGACTCACAATTCTATCCAAAGTACAGATAGCTAGAAATGTTTCTGACCAGCTTTTTGGTGAGTGAAGGATCTGCATTCACTATGTGGAGTAGAGAAGGTTATAAATTCAGGCCTGGTTCCAGAAAAACCATCAAGACTTTGTTTATAAACTGTGTTGGCTATTTGTTTAGAAGTGAGTGGTGTTTAGGTTCTCTTCTGCAGAGGCTTTTCCACATCAAAGTGGCCCACTTATTTATCACTTCTGGATTGTTGTCAAATTGTGGTGGGTCTAAGAGGACCCCTCGTGATTTTAATATGTGTTTTCTGGCATCCCAAGACTTAGATATTGTCTTTGTTGTATAAACTTTGTCCACCTATTTTCTTGAAATAGTATTGAGAGACTTAGTGCTGGAATGAACCAGAGGGTGTCTTCCAAGTTAGAGATCACAGTTATCTTGGATAGTCGCTGAAAATTTGTAAACTTAAGCTGGAGTTTTGGTGTTCCTAAAATAACTCTGCTTTGTTGTTGGGAAATTGAAACTGGTACTGGGCTGGTTTCAGATCTGTAGTATTTTTGAGCTGGTTTATCCATTCAGAAACTGAAGTTTAGGAATGTCCACACTCAGACGGCTGAGCTGGGGCTTGAGCCTTGACATTGCCAGCAGACGTCTGGTGTAGTGTTCTCAGTAGCAAACCATGCTGTAAAAGCACACCTCATTCTGGGCCTTCTTTACTCCCTATGACTGAGACCAGTGGGAAAGAGAAGCTTGAGGGTTTCAGAAAATGGATGCTTTGGAAATCAGTCTCGGCTTCAAGTACCACACAGGACCCTGGAGGGTTCTCTGGGTTTCCCTCTTCTTGAGTATCTGTGGCTTATTCTACTAGCAGCCTCTTTTCTCTGTAGCTGGTTCTTCTGTCCTTCACAAGGGACTTACGCACTCGTGCAGCCATTCAGTTGCCAATGAACGATCAATTCCCACTGAAAGGCCGAAGGATCTAGTTTAGTGCTAGCATATGTAGGTTACTGATTAACTGATCTGAGGCAATCCTGGTTTCTTTTCTTCTGCCTTCACTTCCTTGTTGCTAAGCCACAGGAACCAAACATTCAAATTCAGCTTCCTACTTCCCTCTTCTCTCCCTCTTCAATTTCATTGAAGGTGCCTCTGGACCATGGAATAGGTCTCCATGGGGTGTTAATGTTACCTCTGCAAAACTGTCCTTGGTGGGAACTTTGAAGATACACGGTCTTTTTCAGGAATGAGAATCCTGGACTGGAAATTCAGTGAGTTGATTTGTCGTGTAATTGTATGCATTTTTGTTCTCTAGATCTTTTTTTTTTTTTTAAGATTTTATTTATTTGAGAGAGCACAAGCAGGAGAAGAAGCAGGTTTCCTACTGAGCAGGGAGTCCGATGCTGGGCTTGATCCCAGGAGCCTGGGATCATGACCTGAGCCCAAGGCAGACGCTTAACCGACCGAGCCACCCAGGCATCCCCTTTTTTTTTTTGTTTTTTCCCAACAACTCTTTATTAACTTTGATTGATATGGGAGATATTGAAAAGAAACTTAGCTTTTTAGAAGAGATTTCTTTATAGAAAAGAGTAATGTGATCGTATAAGGAGGTAAAATTATGTAAAGATCCCTTTTTTTTAAAATATTTTCTTTTATTTATTTGTCAGAGACACAAGACTTGGTTCCATACAACCATTTGTGTAAAAGAGAAGAAAGGGAAGGTTGAGAAAAAAAAAAGGAAGGATTTCCTTATATGCATATAGAATATCTCTGGAAGAATATACAAGAAACTAATAATGTTGGTTGCTGAGAGACAGATATGAAGTAAACTATTATTGTATACCCTTTTGTGCATTTTGAATTTTGAAATTTAAACTTACTAAGGGGCACCTGGGTGGCTCAGTGGGTTAAGCCTCTGCTTTTGGCTCAGGTCATAATCCCAGGGTCCTGGGATCGAGCCCCGCATCGGGCTCTCTGCCCAGCAGGGAGCCTGCTTCCCCCTCTCCCTTTGCCTGCCTCTCTGCCTACTTGTGATCTCTCTCTCTCTGTCAAATAAATAAATAAAATCTTAAAAAAAAAAAAGGAACTTAAACTTACTAAAATTAAAAATTCAATCTTCCTGATAACCTAGCTGGAGCAGAGGTCAGGACCAGCCCTCATGCTGAGAACATGGTAAGCTGGTGGGGAGGGCTTCAAACTTGGGTTTCAATAATAAAGAAATAAACAAGTAATCACATCTTGACTCCTAAGTGGTAAATGTAGGAGACCGGGAAGAAATTTTAAAGAAAAGCAATTTTCTTACTATCTTTTTTTTTTAATTCCAGTGTAATTAGCATACAGTGTTATATTAATTTCAGGTGTATAGTGTAGTGATTCAATAATTCCGTACATTACTCAGTGCTCATCATGATAAATGTACTCTTAATCCTGTTCACCTATTTCACCCATCCCCCCACCTACCTCTTCTTCTGGTAACCACCAGTTTATTCTCTTTGCTTAAGAGTCTGTTTTTTAGTTTGTCTTTTTTCTTTTCCTTGTTGTTTGTTTTGCTTCTTAAATTCTGCATATGGGTGAAATCATATGGTATTTGTGTTTCTTTGACTTTTTTCACTTGGCATTATGCCCTCTAGATCCATCCACGTTGGTACAAATGGCAGGATTCATTCTTTTTTATGGCAGAGTAATATTCCATTGTATATATAGATACCACATCTTCTTTATGGGTTGCTTCCATAATTTGGCTATTGTAAATAATGCTGCAATAAACATAGGGGTGCGTATATATTTTTAAATTTGTGTTTTCGTATTCTTTGTGTAAATACCCAGTAGTGGAATTACTGGATCATATGGTAATTCTGTTTGTAATTTTTCGAGGAACCTCCATACTGTTTTCCACAGTGGCTGCACCAGTTGCATTCCCACCAACAGTAGACAAGAGTTTCTTTTTCTCTACATCCTTGCCGATACTTGTCGTTTCTTATGTTTTTGATTTTAGCCGTTCTGACAGGTGTGATGTGATACCTCGTGGTTTTGATTTGTATTCTTTCTTACTATCTTTTTAAGTCTCACTGAAGTTTACATTTAGTATTTTTTTTTTAAAGATTTTATTTATTTATTTGACGGAGAGAGACACAGCGAGAGAGGGAAGACAAACAAGGGAGTGGGAGAGGGAGAAGCAGGCTTCTCGCTGAGCAGGGAGCCTGATGCGGGGCTCAAACCCAGGACCCTGGGATCATGACCTGAGCCAAAGGCAGACCCTTAATGACTGAGCCACCCAGGCACCCTTATATTTAGTAAATTTTCAAAGCAGTTTTCCTTAAGCTCTTTTGGACTTCAGTAACAGGGCTGGGGAAGTTTTTTATTTTTATTTTTTTGTAGTTTTCTTCCCTCTCATAAAACATCACCTATTGGCCGCAGCCAGATTCAGTGGGCCAGTGGGAATCAAACTTGTCCCATTCCTGAGCAACTAAACCTATCTTCTGCTGGCTATGTGTTTATGGAGCAAAGGCTAGAAAGTACCCTCCTACTACCCGCCCCATTATTTTCTCTCATAGAGGAATCCCTGCAATGTGATTATTTTTTTTATTTTCCTGAGTAGTGTTTGAATGTGAGTGTCAGAGGAATCTTTTCTTCTTCAATTGAAAAAGAAAAAAAAAAGCTTGTATACAAATGTTTTATTCTGAACCATAGCTTTTTTTGTTTGTTTGTTTGTTTTAAATGGGTTGTAAATTTCTGTTTACTGGGTGAGTCATTAAAATACAGTCTTGGAAGAGAGTGAACGCAAACTGTATACAAACTTCTTTTTCACTTGTCAAAATAGAGAAATGTGGAAACTACTATTTAGCATCCAAGTTTCAGTCAAAAGCAAAAACTCAAGTCAAAACCAGTTCTCAACACATTCTTAAATTTCTCCTCTCAAATTTGGTGAAGTAAAAAATTATATATCTGCCTACAAAATTCTTCCCTTTTATTTATTTATTTATTAAAGATTTTATTTATTTATTTGACAGAGAGAGAGAGATCACAAGTAGGTAGAGAGACAGGCAGAGAGAGAGGGGGAAGCAGGCTCCCCGCTGAGCAGAGAGCCCGATGCAGGGCTCAATCCCAGGATCCTGAGATCATGACCTGAGCCGAAGGCAGAGGCTTTAACCCACTGAGCCACCCAGGCACCCCTCCTTTTTTTTTTTAAAGTTAACTATTTTTTAGGGTGCCTGGGTGGTTCAGTCCTTAAGCGTCTGCCTTCAGCTCAGGTCACGAATCCCAGGGTCCTGGGATCAAGCCCCACATCAGGCTCCCGCTTGCCGAGAAGCCTGCTTCTCCCTCTCCCACTCCCCCTGCTTGTGTTCCCTCTCTCACTGTCTCTCTCTGTCAAATAAATAAAATCTTAAAAAAAAAAATAAAGTGAACTATTTAACTATTTTTCGTTTTCTTTTCTTTTTTTTTTATAGTAGGCGCCACACCCAGCCGTGGAGCACAGCACAGGGCTTGAACTCACGACCCTGAGATCAAGACCTGAGCCGAGATCAAGAGTCAGACACCCAACAGACTGAGCCATCCAGGCAACCCCCCACAAAATTCTTCTTCTTTATTCTTTTTTAAAGATTTTACCTATTTATTTATTTGAGAGAGCGAGAGAGGGAGAGAAAGAGAGAGGGTGAGTGAGGAGAGGGGCAGAGAGAGAATCTCAAGCAGACTCCCCGCTGAGCCCAGAGCCCTTGATCTCATGACTCTGAGATCGTGATCTGAGCCGAGATCAAGAGTCGGCTACTCAACCAATTGAGACACCCAGTTTTCCCCCTTCCCCCCAAATTCTCTTTGCTCTGTTACTTTTTATTTGTTAGAAAAGAATGACTGAATAGATCATATGTTCTTATGCTTAACAGTTTAAAAAACTTAAAAGGGCATTTAGTGAAAATTCTCTCTCACGTCTGTCCCTCAGCCATCCAGCTATTTTTTTTTTTTTTCAGCTGTTTCTCTAATAGACCAACAGTATTACTCTTTTCTTGTGAATTTTCTTTCAAAACAACACATAAAGGGGCGCCTGGGTGGCTCAGTGGGTTAAGCCTCTGTCTTCGGCTCAGGTCATGATCTCAGGGTCCTGGGATCGAGCCCCGCATCGGGCTCTCTGCTCAGCAGGGAGCCTGCTTCCCCCTCTCTCTCTGCCTGCCTCTCTGCCTACTTATGATCTCTCTCTGTCAAATAAATTAAATAAAATCTTAAAAAAAACAAAAAACACATATGTGTAATTATATATATGTAATATATAGAGTAGTCCCTCTCGTGTGCAGTTTCTGCAGCTTCAGTAACTGGAAACAGGAGATTCTCCTGTTTGTCAGAAGGTGAGTCACAGCGTAAGGCTCCCTCCCACTGCCTGGGTCACTCACCTCTCTTCATCTCCTCACGTAGGCCTTTGTCATCTCACGTCATCACCAGAAGGTGAGTACAGTATGAGATATTTAGAGAGAGAGACCACATGTATTACATACATAACTTTCATTACAGTATATGATCATAACTGTTACACTTTATTATTGCTGTTAGTTTCTTACTGTGCTTAATTTATGCATTAAGCTTTATTTATCATAGGTACATATAGGGGAAAAAACATTGTAGGTATAGAGCTCATAGTAGGTATATCCACAATTTCAGGCATCCACTGGGGGTCTTGGAACATCTTTTGTGTGGCTAAGGTGGGGACTACTCTATATGCAAATACATATGGATGCTTTTTTCCTCCTTTTAGTGCTGGGGCGCCTGGGTGGCTCAGTGGGTTAAAGCCTCTGCCTTCGGCTCGGGTCGTGATCTCGGGGTCCTGAGACTGAGCCCCGCATCGGGCTCTCTGCTCAGCAGGGAGCCTGCTTCCCCTTCTCCCTCTGCCTGCCTCTCTGCCTACTTGTGATCTCTCTCTCTCTGTCAAATAAATAAATAAAATATTAAAAAAAAATAAATAAAATGTTTAAAAAAATAGTGCACTAGTCACATGATTCTCCATTTTTCTTTTAATGTAGTTTATCATTCTATATCAGCCTATAGAGCTTCTTAATTCTTTTATTTATTTTTTTTAAGATTGTATTTATTTGTCAGAGAGAGAGAGAGCACAAGTAGGCAGAGCGGCAGGCAGAGAGAGAGGGAGAAGCAGGCTCCCCGCTGAGCAGAGCCCGATGCGGGGCTCGATCCCAGGACCCTGAGATCATGACCTGAGCCAAAGGCATCCACTTAACCGACTCCGCCATCCAATTGCTCCTCTTCATTCCTTTTTAAAAAAAATTTATTTCTTTAGAGCAGTTTTTAGTTCATAGCAAAATCGAGGGGAAGGTACAGAGATTTCTCACATACTCCCTGTCCCCACATGGGGACACCCTCCCCCATTATCAATATTCCCCACCAGAGTGGTACATCTATTACAATTGATGAACCTACATTGACACATCATTATCACCTAAAGTTCATGGTTTACCTTAAAATTCACTCTTGGTGTTGTAAATTTTAGGGGTTTGGACAAAGGTATAATGACATGTACCCATCATTATGGTTTTGTACAGAATATTTTACTATGGTAAAAATCCTGTGTTCTGCCTATTCATCTCTCCCCCACACTTCAACTTCTGGCAAGCACTTATCAGATTTTTTTCACGGTTTTGTCTTTTTCAGAATGTCATATGGTTAAAATCTTGTAAAATGTAGCCCTTTCAGATTGGCATCTTTACTCAGTAATATGCATTTAAGGTTCCTCCACGTTTTTTCATGGCTTGACAGCTCATTTCATTTTAGCACCAAATAATATACCATTGTCTGAATGTACCACATTTTTACATGTTTACCTGCTGAAGGACATCTTGGTTGCTTCTAAGTTTTGGCATTTATGAATACAGCTGCTATAAATACGTGCAGATTTTTCTGTGAACATAAGTCTTGTTTTTTTTTTTAAGATTTTATTTGTCAGGTGGGGTGCCTGGGTGGCTCGGTGGGTTAAGCCTCTGCCTTCGGCTCAGGTCATGATCTCAGGGTCCTGGGATCGAGCCCCGCATCGGGCTCTCTGCTCAGCAGGGAGCCTGCTTCCCCCCTCTCTCTCTGCCTGCCTCTCTGACTACTTGTGATATCTCTGTCAAATAAATAAATAAAATCTTAAAAAAAAAAAAGATTTTATTTGTCAGAGACAGCGCACAAGCAGGGGGAGCGGCAGGTAGAGGGAGAAGCAGGCTCCCCGCTGAGCAAGGAGCTCGATTCAGGCCTGGATCCCAGGACCCTGGGTTCATAACCTGAGCCGAAGGCAGATGCTTAAGCAGCTGAGCCAACCAGGCACCTGTGTTCCACATCCTTGACAGCATTTGTTGCTGTCAGTGTTCTGAATTTTGGCCCCTCTAATAGTTATGGTGGTATTTCATCATTATTTTAATTTTCGTTTCCTTGATGACATATGGGGATCATTTTTCATATGCCTATTTACCATCTGTATATCATCTTTGGCTGGGGCCTGTTAAGCTCTTTGGCTCATATTTTTTTTTTTTTTTTAAGAAATTCATGTCTTTTTAAAATTTTTTTTTAAGATTTTATTTATTTATTTATTTGACAGAGAGATAGAGCCAGAGAGCACAAGCGGAATGAATGGTAAAGGGAGAGGGAGAAGCAGGCTCCCTGCTGAGCAGAGAGCCCGATGCGGGGCTCGATCCCAGGACCCTGGGATCATGACCTGAGCCGAAGGCAGACGCTTAACTGACTGAGCCACCCAGGTGCCCCTTTGGCCCATATTTTTAATTGGATTATTTTCTTGTGTTTTGAGTTTTTTGTGTATTATGGATAGCACTCCTTTTTCACTTGTGCCTTTTACAAATATTTTCTCCCAGTCTGTGGCTTGTCTTCGCATTCTCTTATCACTGTGTTTCACAAAGCAGAAGTTTTTTAGTGAAGTCCAGCTTATCAATTCATTCTTTCATGGACAGTGCTTGTGGTGTTGTATTTAAAATGTCATTTTCACACTCAAGTCATCTGAGTTTTCTCCTGTGTTATCTTCTAGGAATTTATAGTTTTGGATTTTGCATTTAGATCTGTGATTCATTTTGAGTTAATTTTTGTGAAGGATGTAAGGTCTGTGTCTGGGTTCATTTTTTTGTATGTGGATGTCCAGTTTTCCAGAACCATTTGTTGAAAAGACCGGTTTTGCTCCATGGCATTGCCTTTATTCTTTGTCAAAGATCAGTTGATTTCTAATTTTTTTTTCTCTTGGCTCTATACCCAATGTGGGGCTTGAATGCATGAACCCAAGGTCAAGAGTCGCATGCTCTACTGACTGAGCCAGCCAGGTGCCCCAATCAGTTGATTCTATTTATGTGGGTCTATTTCTGCATTGTCTGTTCTCTTCCATTGATCTATTTATTTATTTATTTTTCCAATACCGGGCAACCTTTCTTAATTGTTGTAGCTTTACAGTATGTCTTGAAGTTGAATAGTGTCAGTCTTCCAAATTTGTTCTTTTTCAGTATTGTGTTGGATCTTCTGGGTTCTTTAATTTTTTTTAATGGCTGCATATTTTCCACCAAATAGGTGTACTGAATTTTTTTTTTAATATTTTATTTTTAAGTAATCTCTATACCCAACATGGGTCTTGAACTCACAACCCTGAGATAAAGAATCACATGCTTTATTGACTGAGCCAGCCGGGCGCCTCTGAATATACTAAAATTTAACCCGATTAATGGTCAATTAGGTTGCTTCTGATATTTTGAAAATGGTGCAATGATTAACCTTAAATATATACCATATTATACATGTCTAAGTACAGCTTAGTATACTTGTACTTGGAAGTAGAATTGCTAGGTTAAAAGTATGTACGCTTGTAATTTTGATAAGTATTGCCAAATTGGCCTCCATAGAATTTGTGTTTTTTACTCCTATCAGAAATGTATTACAGTAACAATATCTCCACACTCTTATCAACACAGTTTTTCACCAAACTGTTGATTTTTGCTAATCTGATAGGTAAAAATTAGCATCTTGGTATAGATGAAACTTGCTTTTCTCTTACTTCTGTCTGGGTGAGCAGAGTGTCACAGCAAAAGGTATCACTTCATTTTTTTCCAGTAGAGATCAAAAGATCAACTTTGAAAAAGAAACAAATGAATAGTTTTTTGATCAGTGCCTGGTAGAAGAACAGGGTCAGCACACTTAACTTTTCTTAGATAATATGCATTTGCCTTTCACACTTTCCTTTCGAATCTCAACATTTCTCTTATCTCTCTAGGGCTAGGAGAGTTTTTTTTTTTTTTTAAGATTTTATTTATTTATTTGTCAGAGAGTAAGCGAGCGAGCGAGAGAGCACAAGCAAGGGGAGCAGCAGAGGCAAAGGGAGAAGCAGGCTCTCCTCTGAGCAAGGAGCCTGATGCGGGATTCGATCCTACGACCCTGGGACCATGAACTGAGCTGAAGGTAGATGCTTAACTGACTGAGCTACCCAGGTGACCCGAGCGTTATTCTTTGATACCTGAAAGCACCTCCTGTCGTACATGCTGGCAGGATGGTATGAACATTGTATAGCTTGGTTCCAGGCCTTGGACTCGAAGCTAGCTTGAATTCCTTATTATCTTTTGTGGCTGCATAGGTCCTGTCTCCTAGCATTACTGAAGGAAAAGATGAAATGTTTTGCATTCAGACTTCAGTGGATTCTGATGCTGTTTACTTAGATACTCAGGCGATCTCTGCTCTTCCTTGAATGGAGATGAGATTCTCATGGAATAATGGAAGATTCTGAGGGCAGCTGTGAACAAGAGCCAGCCACTAGGATATTGTATCCCCACCCCATTTCCCATGATTTTAAAGTGAACACATTAGGTATTAAAGGGGAGGAAACTATGCAAGAGAATATAATAAGTGAAGGCCAGTGACAAATAACCAGGAGTTAGTTACAATATCTTTAATCTTTTTTTGTAGTGGTTTAAGGAAAAACCCGCCAGGGTGCCTGGGTGGCTCAGTGGGTTAAAGCCTCTGCCTTCGACTCAGGTCATGATCTCAGGGTCCTGGGATCGAGCCCCGCATCAGGCTCTCTGCTCAGCGGGGAGCCTGCTTCCCCCTCTCTCTCTGCCTTCCTCTCTGCCTACTTGTGATCTCTCTCTCTGTCAGATAAATAAATAAAATCTTAAAATTTTTTTTTTTTTGCTGTTAGGGTATCATCAGGAAAAGAGTCTTCAAGTGTGATCAGAAGTGTTAATATTGGGCTAGATTGCAAGATTGACGGCCACTGAGTGTTGCAGTCTGGTTACCTTTGGGTGTTGTTGTATCAATGTAGTCTTCATTTCCAAGCAGCACTTTGTGCCCACTTTTAAAATGCAGGAATATATAAAAAATGAGGGAGAGGTGCCTGGGTAGCTCAGTCCATTAAGCGTCTGCCTCCGATTCAGGTCATGATCCCAGGGTCCTGGAATCGAGTCCGGATTGGGGCTCCCTGCACAGCGGGGAGCCTGCTTCTCCCTCTCTCTGCCTGCTGCTCCCCCTGCTTGTGCTCACTGGCTCTCTCTCCGTCAAATAAATAAATAAATAAGATCTTAAAAAAAAAATTGATGGAAATATGCCAACCCCGACCTGAGGATAGGGAAGTAGAGAGGATTGAAAATAGGAAAGCCTGGATTTCATTAGTGACTCTGTCATACCTAGTAGTACGTGTTATCTCTCTTTATCTTTCTGTCTTTCCCTCTCTTACGTTATTTACTGAGAAGCAAAATTGCATGGGTCTTAAGAGTGCAATCTTTTGGGAAAAAAAAAAGTGTGATCTTTGGAGTTAGATTTTTTTGAGTTAAAATCCCAGTCTTGTCACTTGATAGCTGTGGACCTTAGGTAGTTACTTAACATCTCTGTGCTTCTGTAAAATGGGCCCTTAGGATCATTGTAAGGATTAAATAAAATAATACAAAATATTTACCACAATACTTGGCACATAGGAAGTGTTAAAATACCAGCAGTTATTACAAAGTGACAGCCACTGAACTAATTCATTTTTGGACTAGATCAAGTCCTGATTTGGCTGTCAAACTCCAAGGCTCTGTGGCTTTAAATGTGAATTCCCAGAGTTGAGTTCTGTTTCTAGCAATATAGTTTACCAACACTCTGGCTGAAATAACTTAAAGTTGCCGGATACAATGGAATATTAAATGCAATGAACTAGTGTGAAAGTAATGAATATTCAGGCCAAAAGCTAAGGTGAGGAGGGATGTGTTGCAATGAGGCTGGCTTTTTCCTTGAGGGCATTTACCAAACCAGTTTAACTTTTACTTGCTTTTTTCATGGTCTTAAGGACAAAAGGGATAAGAGACTAGGTAAGATATCTGAGTGGGACCCTTTGGTTATAAAGCTGGGACTTCAGAAGGCTTCTTCCTCAATATAAGGGTGAATTAGAATGAAAAACCAAAAACTCCTCTCTCCTAAAAACTGTTTAAGACTGTAAGAAAAATCACCTATCAAAAACTGTGGTTCTGGGGCGCCTGGGTGGCTCAGTGGGTTAAAGCCTCTGCCTTT
>CM052898.1:96079740-96130558 GCA_028534135.1 Potos flavus | reverse complement strand
AGTCGGTAGAGTGTGCGACTCTTAATATCAGGGCTGTGAGTTCAAGCCCCATGTTGGGCATGGAGCCTACTTAAAAAAAAAAAAAAAAAAGGATTCCTACATTGCAAGTGTCCCTGGTACTGCGCAAAAGCCAATTTCTACCTTTCATTTGGAGGAACCTATTTTTGTCCTAGACTTCAGAGAATCCCCATCAATACAATTTGAACAAAACTAAACATTTCATAGTAAAAAAAAAAGGACAAGATGTGAGCTGAAAAATAAGAAACTGTAAAGATGAACCAACCTATTAGAAAACCATACAGAGCTTGAAAAAATATAGAATCATTAAAAATCAGAATTCAGTGAATGGGTTTAACAGCAGATTAATTCAAACCAAATAGGGAAGTAGTTAATTGAATGATGCATCCGGAGAAATTTTCCAATGGCAACACAGAGAAGCAAAGTGATGAAAAACCCAAAAGAAAGGTTAATCAATGTGGAAGTGGAGAATTCAGATCCCACATAAGTTTATAGTTTCAGAAAGAGAAGAGAGAAAATGAGAGGAGGCAACATTTAAAAGATAATGCCTGAGAATTTTCAAGGAGCAAGAAAAAACATCACTGCCCATAATTCATGAGGTCACATGAATCCCAATCATGAGTAAAAAGACTTCCACACATAGAGAAAATATAATTAAATTGTAGAACACAGAAGATAGAGAAGATCTTAAGCAAGGTCAGAAGGGAGAGGAAGTTTATCTTGAAAGACATGATAAAGGGTGCCTGGGTGGCTTAGTTAAGTGTCTGCCTTCAGCTCAGGTCAGGAGCCCAGAGTTGTGGGATGGGGTCCCGCATCAGCGCTCCCTGCTCAGCAGAGAGCCTGCTTCTCCCTCTCCCCCTGCTGCTCACCCTCCTTATGCTCTCTCTCTCTCAGATAAATAAAATCTTAAAAAAAGAAAAAAAAATTACATGATAAATTATCCTGATAATGCAACAGAAGATAGAAGAGAATAAATTATGATCTTTCTTGTACTGACAGAAATTAACTGTCAGTTTAGAATTTTATTTCCATTAAAGATGTCTTTAAAAAATGAGAGCAGAGACTTTGCAGACTTCACAAAAACCTAGAGTTTGTTCTAGCAGATTATCACTAAAAGGATACACTTGAGGCAGAGGAGAATTATTCCCAGGTGGATGGTCGCAGAAACAAAAAGTAATGAAGATCAAAGAAAGGGACAAATTTGTAAGTAAAAGCACATACTGATTAGATAAAATAATAGTGTCTTCAGTGGAAACTAGATAAAACAAATGATATAAGTTGGAGAAGTAAAAGGAGTTAATATCTTGTAAAGTTCCTGCATGGTTTGGGAGGAAGTTAAAGATACTGGTTAAATTTAGATTTTAGTTAGTGAAGTGTGCAAAATTTCTGAAGCAACCACTAAAAATGACTGAACAACTTTCTAGCTAGTGAGGAAAATTGAAATGAGAAAAATAAATCTCAAAGTCAAAAAAGCTGAGAATGGAAATATAGAATAAGACAAATAGCAAGTACAAAACAAGATATAGAGGGGCACCTAGGTGGCTCAGTGGGTTAAGCCTCTGCCTTCGGCTCAGGTCATGATCTCGGGGTCCTGGGATCAAGCCCCACATCGGGCTCTCTGCTCAGCAGGGAGCCTGCTTCCCCCTCTCTCTCTGCCTGCCTCTCTGCCTACTTGTGACCTCTCTCTGTCAAGTAAATAAAATTTTAAAAAAAACAACAACAGGATATAGAAATAACGAATGTATCAGTAATTATAATCTGAAGGAACCAAAGCTTGTTACACTGGATGAAAAATGAATTCATCTTTGCTGTTTATAAAAGACGTGTCTGAAACATTAGGATACAGAGAAGTTAAAAGTAAAAGAATAGAGAACGATAAATGGATGTTTAAAAACCAAAAGAAAGCCTGCAGTATTGACATTGGGTAAAATAGACTTTAAATGCTGACAAAGCATTTTTAGAAACAAAAATGGTTATATTGGTTAAAAGTTTCAACTCATCAGAATGATGAACTCTTTTAAAAATTTTATTTTAATTTGTATATTTAGTGTGCAGTGTTAAGTTAGTTTCAGGTGTAGAATATTGTGATTCAACAATTCCATAGATTAGTGCTATCATGGTAAGTGTACTCTGAATCCCCATCACCTATTTCCCCCATCCCCTACCCACCTCCCCTCTGGTAGCCATCACTTTGTTCTCTATAGTTGAGTCTGTTTCTTGGTTTGTCTTGGTTTGTCTCTTTTTTTCCCCCCTTTTTCTTTTTGTTTCTTAAATTCCACATATGAGTGAGATTATATATTTGTCTTTGACTGACTCTGTTGAGCACAGAATGATAAACCGGTATGCTCAATATATAAGACTATAATGAGAAACGTATACAGTTGACCCTTGAACAACGTAGGTTTCAACTACACAGGTCCACTATCCATGGATTTTTTTCAGTAAGTGCAATATTGTAAATATATTTTTTCTTATGATTTTATTAACATTTTGTTTTCTCTAGCTTTATTATAAGAATACAGTATATAATACATATAACATGAAATATGTATTAATCGACTGTTTATGTTATCCATAAGGCTACTAGTCAGCAGCAGGCTGTTAGTTTTGGGGGGAGTCAAAAGTTATATGTGGATTTTTAACTGTGTGGGGTGTTGGCATCCCAAATCCCCACATTATCCAGGGGCCAACTGTATTACTAGTGAGATTTTAATATATTTCCTCAGTACTTGATAGTGTGGGGAAAAAAGATCAGTGATCATATACAAGATTTGAGCAGGATAGTTTGAAAGTTTGAGCTGATAGGCATGAAGATAACTATCTTAAAACTGCAGAATATGCATTTTTTCCAAATACACGTAGAGCATTTATAAAAAGTGAACTCAAACTTTGTTACCAGGCAAGCCTTACACTTACTTATTTATTTATTTATTAAAGGTTTTATTTATGTATTTGATAGAGAGAGACAGTACAAACAGAGGGAGCAGCAGGGAGAGGGAGAAGCAGATTCCCTCTGAGCAGAGAGCCCCATGCGGGACTCGATCCCCAGGACCCTGGGATCATGACCTGAGCTGAAGGCAGATGCTTAACCAACAGAGCCACCCAGGCGCCCTGAAGCCTTAGCAATTATTTATTTTTTATTTTTTTAAGATTTTATTTATTTATTTGACAGAGAGAGACACAGCGAGAGAGGGAACACAAGCAGGGGGAGTAGGAGAGGGAGAAGCAGGCTTCCCACGGAGCAGGGATCCCGATGCAGGGCTCGATCCCAGGACTCCGGAATCATCACCTGAGCCAAAGGCAGATGCTTAACAACTGAGCCACACAGGCACCTCGAGTTTTAGCAATTACTAAATAATTGGTATCATACAGACCAGATCTGTTACCACAATGCAGTTAAGCTAGAAACTGATAAAAATATAACTATGAATAATCATAGAAATGCTTCAAAATGACCTTTTCATCAAAGAAGAAATCATAATGGAAATCAAAGTATTCTAACTAGAAGATAAGAAAAATACTATGGGTCAAAATTCGGGGTTGGGGAAAGCAGCTAAAGCATGTGTAAATGCTTATATTATAAAAGAAAACCTGAAAAAACATTGCTAAATGTTGAAGTTAGAAAATTCAAAAAAGGTGCAAAAGAGATTCAAAGAAAATAGAAAAGAATAGTACTAATAATTTCATGTTATTCATTACAGAGGATCAATAATGACAAATTTTGGCTCTTTGTAAAAGCTAGTAATGTTGATAAACATATGGTGAGATTGACTTAAATAGAAAACAGTACAAATAAACAATATTAGGAATGGAAAAGCAGATGTTTTAGATACTAAAAAGACTGTATTATGAAGTCATTTATGCCAAAACATTTGAAAGCTTAGAGAAAATTAATGGATTACTAGACAAATATAACTTACCAAACTAAATTTGAAAAAATAGGAAGGCTAAATAACCCTAGAATTTTTAAATAAAATAAACCAGTAGCCAGATATTTCTTTGTAAAGGAAGGTCTAGACTGAGGGTTTTTTTTTTTTTTTTTAGATTTTTATTTATTAATTTGAGAGAGAGAGAGAGAGAGAGAGACAGTGAGAGAGGAAACACAAGCAAGGGGATTGTGGGAGGGAGAAGCAGGCTTTCTGAAGAGTAGGGCGCCCGATGTGGGGCTTGATCCCAGGACCCCTGAGCCGAAGGCAGGCACTTAACAACTGAGCTGCCCAGGTGCCCCCTGAGGTGGGTTTATGAGCAAGTTCTATCAAATATTCAAGATAAAGATAATTTCAAACTCGCATAAAGTTTTCTAGGGACTAGAAATCCATGTTGTAAAGCTGTAATAACCTCAATACAAAAGTGTCGAGAACAATATGAGAAATGGAAATTATAGGCCAAAGTTAGGAACATACACGTAAAAATCATAAAGCATGAGCAAGCTAAATCATCAGTGTCTTAAAATACATTGTGAACAAATTGGATTCATCCTGGAATCGCAGGGTTGGTTTAACATTGGAAAATTTACCATGTTAACAGATAAATGCTGAAAGATCATATCACATGCAGAGAAAGTGTGTTAAAATGTTTCATGCTATGTAAAAACTGTTCAAGAAATTGAAATAGAAGAGAACTTTCTTTTTTTTTCTTCTTTTTTTTATTCATTTATTTGACAGAGAGAGAGAAAGATCACAAGTAGGCATAGAGGCAGGCAGAGAGAGAGGGGGAAGCAGGCTCCCCACCCAGCAGAGAGCCCAATGCGGGGCTCGATCCCAGGACCCTGAGATCATGACCTGAGCCGAAGGCAGAGGCTTTAACCCACTGAGCCACGCAGGCGCCCCAGAAGAGAACTTTCTTAATATGGTAAAGAGTGTTTACAAATAACCTACAACAAACATCGCTGCTAATGGTGAAACATTGAAGTATTTTTTTTTTTTTAGATTTTATTTATTTATTTGGGGGGTTGCGGGGAGAGGGACAAGCAGATGTGGCTCTGAGCACAGAGCCCAACTTGGGGCTTGATCTCATGACCCTGAGATCATGACCTGAGCCAAAATCAAGAGTTGGAGGCCTGAGTGAGCCATCCAGGTACCCCAGGATCCATTATTCTATGCAATATTGTTTTTCATAGTTGGTGTTTTATATCCTGTTTTTTTCATATAGCATTATATCATGAGCATTTTTCTACACTCATTTACAAAGCCTTTGCAAACACAATTGTTACTACCTACACGACTGGCAATGCTAACCCAATAGTTGGATATTTAGAGTTCTGATTTTTTTTGTTATAAAAATGATGCAGTGGGGGCGCCTGGGTGGCTCAGTGGGTTAAAGCCTCTGCCTTCGGCTCAGGTCATGATCCCAGGGTCTTGGGATCGAGCCCCACATCGGGCTCTCTGTTCAGCAGGGAGCCTGCTTCCCCCTCTCTCTCTGCCTACTTGTGATCTCTCTCTGTCAAATAAATAAATAAAATCTTTAAAAAAAAAAAATGATGCAGTGAACATTGCTATGTATACACTTTGGCCTGTATCTTTAATTACTTTTTTTCTGGTGTATTTCCAGAAGACCGATTGCTGAACCAAAAGGCAGGGACTCTGTCAAGTGCTGGATACATATTATATTTTAAACCAGTCTTTTCAAATGAAGTATCTAGGTTTCCCTGGAGGGTGGATTGTATCTCATTGCTCAACTAGCTCAAAGCATATTCAGCTCCTGATTGCTGCAAAGAAATAAAACATCAGGAACTTAGGGTTTAGTGGTGTCCCCTGCGAGCCTTTAAAAAAATGAACAAAGTACCCTTTTATTTCTTTCCCTTTGTGGACATAGCTGGGAGGGGGCTCGCTGTGGAATTAGGCTGTCTGTAGGGCCCTTTAACAACCAGTTTGGCAGTGCTTGGGACTGTGGGAAGGCTGGGAGGGAGCTGTGACAAGGGGCGCAGGGATGGGTACAGGACAGTGACCTGCCAGCTGAGAAGTGGAGTGGGGCCCCTCTGACCAGGGCCCCCCACGCCTCACCCAGTCAGGGTTCTGAACTGCTTGAAAAGCAGGCAATTTAGGTCTGGTCCAAAGGAGGAGGAGCCGTGGCCCTTCGTACCCCATCCTGCACTGTAATTCTCTTCACTTAAAATTAGTGGAGAAATGTGAGAGGAGCCGCTTTCTTTGAAATCTAGCTTTTAACTGGATTTGGTTTGAATTCTCAACTTTTAGGGATACCTGGGTACAGAAATTCCCAAATGCGTTGTTAAAAGCCGTGAGGTGCAGGACCCGTTTTGGGAACTTTTCCCCTATGCCTTCCTGTTTTTTTGTTTGTTTTTTAGATTTATTTATTTTAGAGGGGGAAGGGGCAGAGAGAGAAAGAGAACCTCTCAAGCAGACTCTCTGGTTAGCTCGGAGCCCCACACGGGCCTCGATCTCACGACTCTGAGATCCTGACCTGAGCGGAAATCAAGAGTCGGACACTTACCTGATTGAGCCACCGAGGCGTCCCCATCCCTTCCTGTTACTAAGCACTTATTATTTTAGGAACATTACTGTCAGAGCCTATTAATTATGTCTTTTATCTCTCAGCAAGGCTTAAAGAAAGGGAAATCAGTACTTCTCCATATAAGTTAAATGCTATACTGCTGATGGGAATTAGCTGTGCTTTCTCAGGGCTATTTTAATTCATAGCTAAAGACGAAGGGATTGGGATATTGGGGAGGGGTTGCCCATAATCCTTAATAATAGAATGCAGAATATTAAAGGTCAGAAGCTCTGAGAGAGCCTCTCATTCACCGCCAGCCCTTTTTTGTTACACAAGTGAGGCAGCTGAAGTACAGGGGAGTGAAGAGATTTACCTGACAGTTTAGTTAGAGGCAGGACTGATGTGCACCTCGAGCCTCTTAACTTCCAGTCAGGCATTTTTCCATTGCCCTTTGATGCCTTACTACATCCTGTGAACTAGTTATTCCTTTTCCAACAGTAGGGCGAGTTTATGCGTTACGTTTTAATTTCTGGCGGTAGCCTTCTTCCCTTAGCAATTTGGAGAATACAGGATCTCTCAGACAGTTTTCACAATGCTGGCTGGCCAGCAAATTTGGCCTTGGTGTTTCTGGACTTGGTCCGAGGAGCTCACTCAAATTTCATTGCAAAGAAACCTCCCACCATTTGCTAATCAGAGGACTGATACTTTACTCTGATCCCTTGCAATCTGTCTACTTCAAAGGCTCCCGACTGGAGGAACAGGGTATGCAGGTTTTCGAAGTAAAATTTCATTTAAACCTCTCCCGACCTGCCTCCTCTCCTTCATTGATTGGCCCTTAGCGGAGTTGACTTGAAGGGGTGGGGTGGGAAGAATAAGTCTTGCCTATCACGAGTACCACAGCTCTAGGCTCCTTCCATAGGGAAGCAGAGTGTCAGGGAAGGAGCACTGCTGGACAGAGGATAGCCTTGGACTGGACACAGTGCATTTGGAGTCCGAAGACATGGGTTTGCAACCTGTTGTTTCCTATTAGCCTCTTTGAATTCACGCTTAATAATCAATGACTCATAGGGCTATTGTGTCAGGTTTTTATTTTATTGTGTTGTTATTTTTTAAATGTTTTATTTATTTTAGGGAGAGAGTGCGCATGCCCAGGGCAGGGGTGGGGGGGTGGCGGAGGGAGAGGGAGAGAGAATGCCAAGTGGATCCTGCACTGAGTGCAGAGCCCACCACGGGGCTCCATCTCAGGACCCTGAGATCATGACCCAAGCTGAAACCACGAGTTGGAGGATTAACTGACTGAGCCACCCAGTAAGTATCAGTTTTTTAAAAAGGGAAACTATAAATGGAAATATTGTGATTTCCATAAAGTGATTTGCAAAAAATATATTAAGTAGGGCGAGTTTATGCATTATGTTTTAATTTCTGGCGGTAGCCTTCTTCCCTTAGCAATTTGGAGAATACAGGATCTCTCAGACAGTTTTCACAATGCTGGCTGGCCAGCAAATTTGGCCTTGATGTTTCTGGACTTGGTCCGAGGAGCTCACTCAAATTTCATTGCAAAGAAACCTTAAAGTGATTTGCAAAAAATATATTAAGAGAGAATGGGAGGAGTGAGAGTGGAAGTGGCAGTTTTTATGGAAGAGGGGTGCCAAGGAGAATGGGCTGTGGTGGTAGCAGTTGTGGTAGGTGAAGAGGGAGAGTATGGTCAGCATATCATAGACAAATCCCTCTACTTAAGGGAGAAAAAACAACAACAACATGGATCTAGAGAGTGTAATGCTAAGCGATATAAGCCAGTCAGAGAAAGACAAACACTATATGATTTCACCCACATGTAGAATTTAAGAAACAAAAAATCAAAGGATAAGAGACAAAAACCAGACTCTTTTTTTTTTTTTTTTTTTTTTTTTTTTTTAAAAACCAGACTCTTGACTGTAGAGAACAAACGGGGTTACCAGAGGGGGAGTGGGTGGGGGTGGTGGTGAAATAAGTGATGGGGATTAAGAGTACACTTATCATGATGAGCATTGAGTAATATACGGAACTGTTGGGTCACCATATTATAATCCCGTAACTAATTTAACACTGCATGTTAACTCTACTGGAATTAAAACAATTTAAAAATTATAAAATATAAAAATTAGGTGTTTTTTGTGTATATATATTTATGTTATATATAACATAATATATAATGTGTTATATAATGTTACAGATATAACAAATATATATAATGTTCCCTTCATCCTGCAACGTTCTTTTAAAGATTTTCCTATCTCTTTTGATTCCTTTGGCACAGTGTTAAAACTCTGACTTCCATATATGAATTTGAATAGTTGTTTTTAAAGATTTTATTTATTTATTTGACTCAGAGAGAACAAGCAGGGGGAGTGACAGGCAGAGGGAGGGGGAGGAGCAGGCTTCCCGCTGAGCAGGGAGCCTCAGGGAGCCCCATGCGGGGCTGAATCCCAGGATCCTGGGATCATGACCTGAGCTGAAGGCAGGCGCCCAACCGACTGAGCCACCAAGGCGCCCTGAATAGTTATCCTTAGTAAAGTGTGTTGAATAGATTTGCAGTATTTCATAAAACTCATGTTAAAGCGGTGATAGAGATTTGCCTCACATTTAAAAACCCCTAAGAGAATTCTAAAGCTGAAGAGAAAGTTTCAGGTTTTGCTCTGCTTCCTACACCTTCAAGGGGTGTGAGGGAAGCCTTCGATACCAAACAAAGGACTTGAATGCAGTAGATCTCTAAGGAAATCTCCAGAAAATACAGAATTATATACTGAAACTCAGGACTAGTTAAAAACACTTGCCCCCAGTCCCCCCTCAGTGAATTGTTAGAGATGAAACCAGAACAGAGCGCTCCTGACTGCCGGGTGGCTTCTCTTTCCATTTTGCTTTGCTGACAGATCTCACCAGTCAAGACTCTTTGCTTGCAAGTGATAGAAAGCTCAACGTGATGTGGCTTAAACAACACTAAACAAAAAAGGGGATGTACTGTCTCATTTAACTAAAAAGGGCAGGGATAGGTGTAGCTTCAGGTGTGACTTAAATAATATCTTTCCATTCCTCTGGGTTGGATCCAGTCTCACACAGATCCTCCCCTTGTGACAGGATGGGTGCCAGGAACTTTAGGTTTCAAGGCCTCACAACTTCAAGTCCAGCAGAAAAGTTCCTTTTTTTCCAATAGTTCAGACAGAAACCTATGCCTGGTGCTCAGGGGTCTGAAAAGGCGTGCACAGCCGTGCTATGGCCCTGGGGATACCGGTCTCTGATTTGGCGGGTCTAAGCCACATGCCCACCTGAGTCAGGGGTTGAGCCCGATACCAGCTACACCTGTGCACGTAAAGGAGCTTCCTAGAGGAAGGCCAGAGGAAGGGGGCGGGGACAACAGCACACAGATGCCTGCCACTGTGTGGCTTTTTCTTAGAGGACTTTTGTGAAGCAGTTGTTTGTGTCAAGGATTTCTTTTTCCTTTGTAGAGTGCTAAAAATATTTTTAAACATCTTTGCTTGTTACCGAAAATACTTCCCGCTTTTCTTAAAGGTGTCATCCCAGAATTTCTGTTTTCGTAGGTGGTCGTGTATAGAAAGCTATAGCTTTCTGAATGTCCTATAGTTTGACATTGGCAATTTTAGTCATGAACCTACAGATAAAATGGCAAAAATAAGCAAATGCGGAATGATTATGTTAGTGACTTATCATAAAACAAACTTAGGAGCATGTAAACTTTGTGGATATTTATAGTTTGTCTGATAGGTGACTCCCCTCTGCATGCTTACCTGGCTTCTTTCATTTCTTATGGCTGCCTTATTTTTTATGGAGTTTTTTAAAACAGATTTTACTTATTTATTTGACAGAGACAGTGAGCACAAGCAGGGGGGAGTGGCAGAGGGAGAAGCATACTCCTCGCTGAGCAGGGAGCCCAACACGGGGCTCGATCCAGGACCCTGGGATAATGACCTGAGCTGACGGCAGACGCTTAACCTACTGAGCCACCCAGGTGCCCCTCTTACTGAGTTTTTGGAGTGTGGAATCTTTGAGTAGAGTTGATTACAATTTCTTTTTTAAATTACATTTATTTTATAGAAATGTGTTGATATGGCTAGAGTACCACAATATATTAGTAAGTTACTAAATTAAAAAAGATTACAAAATAGTAGGACCTGATTTGTGTTTTTAAAAAAATAGGCCACAGAGTCCATGGCAGTTGTCTCTGAGTGGTAAGTGACATCACAATGTATGTTTTGTGAGCTTTTCTGTGTGTTTCAAGCTCTAAAAATGGGTAAAAATAAATTGTTAAAGGTACATGCATTTATGTAGCATTTCCTGTAACTTTACCATCCACTAAAAAAAAAAAATTCTTATTAATCTTGTTCTGGAGGCGGAATCTGAAGCTAGTTTTAATAGCAATCAGTTACTTCCCTAAATAATGTTTCTTAGTTACTGTAGGTTATTAATTTTGTGAATCATTGCAAGGATTGAATATCTATATGTTCTGTAAAGAGTTCTAAACGTACCATGTATATTCCATGGACCTCTTAGAAGGTGGAATGAATCGGATCAAAGGAAAGTTGAATCAATTTTTAAACATCTCTGCTTCTGCTTGAATATTGACCAAACAACTTCAAATTGAGTACACGGTGCAACGGAAACACATCTCGAATGTAATCTAAATTGGTATTTTTTGAAAAATCAATGAAACTGCATTTTAGTAGATATTTTCACATATTGTGTTCTCACAAATGGGACCATGAAACCCTCAGGGAATCCCTGCTTTGAGACTCCTGAGGCTGGGTTTCCTGCTGGCTTTACTTAACAGCTATGCTCTCTTGCAAGTGCAGCATCCTTTTTGGGTCAGATTTTTTTTCTGGCTTCATCATGAGAGGTTTGGTTAGCTAATTTCTAAGGTTCCTTTCGGTCACTTCCCCTTAGTGAGCACTGGGTCCTTGGATCATCTGAATCTGGTGGAGCCAAGATGTTTTGTTTTTTTTTTTAAGATTGGGTTTACTGCAAAACTTTCTTTCTGCCCCAGCCCTACTAATTCCATTAATCTGCACCTTCATCATCTCTAAATTCTGAAATCATTTGCTCTGATTCTAGAGGTGAGAGAGAGCCCTTTCTTCCTTCAATTTCCACCAGGCAGGAATCCAGGAAATGGGGCATATAAGGAAGGCGTCACTGATGTTTACTAAGGGCCTGGCCTCGGCCTGGGAGGGAGCTTACAGCCTTCCCCTAACTTTCAGCAGCAAGCAGATGCCAGGGGAGGTAAGATGTGCGAGCAATTAAGGAGGCAAACAGCCTGGAAGCCATAGGATTCAATTACTTATACCTTTGTGCTCTAGCTCAACCGTTTACATTTTCTGTGCCTCCTCTGCCTAAAAACACCCACCCCTGGGATGCCTGGGTGGCTCAGTTGGTTAAGCATCTGCTTTCGGCTCAGGTCATGATCCCGGAGTCCTGGGATTGAGTTCCGCATTGGGGCTCCCTGCTCAGAGGGGAGCCTGCTTCTCCCTCTGCCTGCTGCTCCCTCTGCTTGTGCGCTGTCTCTCTGACAAAATAACATCTTAAAAAAGGAAACATTAAACAACAACAACAACAACAAAACACCCACCCAGAAGAGTTCAAGGAGTAGAGATAATATACATGAAGAATGGTTTTCACCTTTGGTTATATTTTGGAATCACCCTGTGGAGCTTTAAAACCCACTGATGCCCAAGTCCCACCCCCAGAGATTCTGATGTAATTGGTCTGGGGTGTGGCCTGGGCGCCGGGGTTCTATGGCTTCCCAAGTGATTGATTTTACTGTGTAGTCAAGTTTGAGATGCCATGATAGAAAGCCTTATCATAGTTCCTGGTACGTAGTAGATACTCAATAATTGGTATGTAGGATTACGGTAGTTCAGTACATGAGAGAGTTTTAGGTAAATTGGAGGGAGAGATTCTGGGGGCATTTCAGGAAGGCAGTAGCTTTTTTTTTTTTTTTTTTTTTTTTTTAAGTAATCCCTACATCCAACGTGGGACTTGAATTCATGCCTCTGAAATAAAGAGTTGCATGCTCTATTAACTGAACTAGCAAGGCGCCCCAGGAAGTCAGTGGCATTTCAATCAGTCCTTAAAGAAAAGGCAATGATGACAGTGTGAGCAAAAAGATCTAGAAGGCGGAAAGGTGGGTCCATAGAAGACAAGTGCTCAAGTATCTTAGTATTACATCCATGTGAGTTTATATTTCTGTCTTCAGAGAGTCGAAGATCTTAGTCCTCATTGAATGTATCCAAGGATGTTAACCTATATTCATTATCTATTTCTGTGTAACAAATTTCCCTAAATCTTAGTGTCTAAGGCAGTAATAATTATTATCTTTCATTATTTCTGTGTGTCAGAAATATAGATGGGGTACAGAGGGGATGGATTGTCTCTGTCCCTCTATCTGGGGCTTCGTCTAGAAGACTTGAAGGCTGGAGTCAGGATGGTTTAGAGATTTATTCACTCACATGTCTATGGTTGAAGTTGGCTGTTGGCTGAGGGCCTAGCTGGTGCTATTAGTTGGAACACTCATGTCTGGGTTTCCTTACATCATGGTAGCTGGGTTCTCAGAGTGAGCCTCCTGAGAGAGATAGGGAACCAGGCAGAAGATATATCCTTTTTATGATCTAGTTTTGGAAGACTCATAGCATCAATTACAACTGATTTTGTTAGAAATGAGTCACTGAGTCCAGCCTATATTCAGAAGAAGGGGAATTAGGTTCCACCATTTGAAGGGAGGGAGGAGTGCACAAGAATTTACAGGACATATTTAAAAACCACCATATTGGGGCACCTGGGTGGCTTAGTCGGTTAAGAGTCCCACTCTGATTTTGGCTCACGTATGATTTCAGGGTCATGGGATTGAGCCCATGGTGGGCTCTGTGCTCAGAGGGGAGTCTGCTGGAGATTCTTTCTCTTACTCTCCCTCTGCCCCTCCCCCCAGTCATGTATGTGCACTCTCTCTGATCTCTCTCTCTCAAATAAATCTTGAAAAAGGAAAAAAATCCCACCATATTGTATAACAGTCTAGAATGGCTAGAATCTTGGGTTTGGAATCCGAAGATATGATTTCAAGGCCCATTGCTACCCTTTCCTAGCAGCATGTGTGAATCACTTATGTTAATATCCTCTTCTTTCCTTCTTTCATTTGGTTAAGAGGAAGCCAAGTAAGAGTCCGGTATGTTCATACGTTTTGCTAACTATATACAAATACACATTATGCTTTCATCTTCTGATTCTGCTAACCTTCCCTGGATTGAGAATGAACAGAGAATGCAAAATAAAGAATGACACAGGAAACCATAATATCACGTGAGTAAGGAAAATTGAGCATAAATACAGACAGGGTTCTCTTTAATTCCATGTAACTCAAAATATTTCTAATACGAATAATCAGGTCATGATTATACATAATACGAATAACTCGGGTCATGATCTCAGGGTCCTGGGATCGAGCCCCGCATCGGGCTCTCTGCTCAGCAGGGAGGCTGCTTCCCCCTCTCTCTCTGCCTGCCTCTGCCTACTTGTGATCACTCTCTGTCAAATAAATAAATAAATAAAATCTTAAAAAAATATATATATATGAATAGTCAATATACTTTTGTAGAAAATAGGTACTATTGATAACACTGAAATTATTTCCAATTCTTGCAAAAAGGTATTATTAAAACTATAGGTGTCTTTTGGGCACCTAGGTGACTCAGTCAGTTGATCGTCTGACTCTTGATTTCGGCTTAGGTCATAATCTTAGTCATAATCTTAGTGTCCTGGGATTGAGCCCCGCATCAGGCTCTGCACTCAATGGGGAGTCTGCTTGAGGATTCTCTCTCTCTCTCCCCTACCCCTGCTTGTGCATGTGCACACACACTCTCTCTCTCAAATAAATATTTAAAAAAATATATAGATGTCTTTAAAATTGCATGTATATATATGAATTTTATACACACGTGTATATACATACACACACATAGATACATATGTAAATGCATAGAAAAAGAACTGTAATGATACACACCAAACAAAAGTGGTCATTCCAAGAGAGGGACATGGAATGAAGGAAGAAGGGTTTTTAAATTTTTAAGGATTTTTGATGAACTTCAGTGTTGACTTTAAAAAATTTAATGAGCATATATAACTACATTATTTATGTCGCTAAAGATACTTTTTAAAAGGAGAGCTCTTTGTAGTATTCAGTATTGGGTGGGAGGGGATGTTATCTCCAATAATCAGCTGTTAGCTGTCATCTTTTACAATTGGATCCATTAGCTGATTTTAACTTAGGTTTGTGGGACTTATTTTCTTTTTAGAGATTATATTTATTTGACAGAGAGAGGAGAGAGCGAGTAAGCACAAGCAGGGGGAGCAGCAGACGGAGAAGCTGGCTCCCTGCTGAGCAGAGAGCCTGATGCAGGACTCGATCCCAGAACTCTGGGATCATGACCTGAGCCAAAGGCAGACTCTTAACTGACGGAGCCACCCACGCACTCCGGGTGGGACTCATCTTTAGCCTGAGGAAGTAGGAGCGACAGCCAGACTTAGCCAGGTGGGAGTGAGGCAAGGAAAAGCAGAAGTTGAGGCACGAAGCCAGAAAAAATTGGATAGGTTGGAGTCAGGTAAGATTGCTGCTGGAGAGGGCTAGGAAGGAGCCTTTGAGCCAAGGAGAAGCTCTGGCAAAAGCTTTAGGAGCCTTCACCAATTGTTCCATTGATGAATAGACAAAGCTCTGATCATTTATTTTTTTCACCAAGTGGCTGACTTCATCCTGGAGTATCTTTACAAAACTCTACATTGTTCTAATAGGACAGATAACAAATTGTTTCCCACCTGTGGGTTTTCCTTCATGCCAGCCCTGCTTGGTGTTGCCTGGCTTTATTTTGTGACCAGGAAAGGAGCTGGAATTCTGAAAAGTTGCTTTAGCCAAATCCTGTGAACAATGGGGGCCTTGTTCAGGGTTATGCACATCAGCTTTTGGAGTTTAATTCATCAGCTCAGATCTCTGCTTTTCAAGCCCTTGCTCTAGTTAGCATTGTGTTTCTCTGTGCAGGGGCAAGCCTGATGGAGGGGTAGGCACTGCTTCTTATCCAGCCGGCTCGAGACCTGTGCCCAGTTCTTACACCAAGGAGAGTGCAGTGTGCGCTGAGCCTGGCCTTAATGGTCCTGAATGGGCCACCAGTGAATCCAAAAGAGGGAGGCAAGCTATCTTACCGTGTTTGGCTTATCCGTGGCTACACGGACGCTGTGATAATTTCTAATATGTCTATGGATTGATTGCACAGTCCACTGAGCCAAAATTCAGGAACTGGGAATGATGGTCACCTCTCCTCCTAGAGATGACACTTCCTGAGAAGTTCTTGGCTTTGGCGGTTTGGGTCCTGGCCAATATGGGCGAGGCCTGGAGCAGATCAGCAAGTCCTGAAACTTATTCTCTGGTGGTAGATTTATTCCCCCTTGAGACGGCTATAACTGAGTCCCAAAAGATGCTGTTTGAAAAAGCGACTGTCTGTGGTGTGTTAAGTGACGTCCTACCCCCTGGGAAGACTTGTGGGAAACTTTTTAGGACTCAGGGGATCCCAGTTCCACATGTGGAGAAGTTGTATGGAGCCTGTGTTACCTCATCATGCCGGGTAACTGATGCATTATGTTACCACGGTGAGCGTGTGGCTGCCGTTTTCTTCATGTTTGTCCCCTTCTGTTTCCCTCGACAGAGCAATTTGGTTTTGATGCTGTGCCAGCAATCTCCTGACAATGAGCTACTGGAACTTGGAGAAAAGAAACTGTGTGCAGTACCGCAGGCATTTTCTGGTGGACAACAGTGTGTTTCATGGTGAGCTGCCTTTTGTGTTTGTGAAGTCGGAGCTTTTAGTTTGTTTCTGACAGCACTTTTATTCCAGCGCTCTGGATGCAAATATGGTGTCATTGCTGGGTCGAACCAAGAGCTTGAGTTAACTTGTTTATGGATAATTTGCCCGAGAAGCCCCACTGGTCTCATCCCCTCCAGGTGTAAGCAATGCGCCCGCCCCAATAACCATAATGGGGTTCCCACTTTCTTCCTTACAAATTAGTTCAATCAGTGCCTTTCCTCTTTATGCTGTCAACTCCAATCATATCCCTTTCTGATATCTGAAATTTGGGGGGGCTCGACCCATAGTATGTGTTGTTAATAAATGCAAGTCATCAGTCTGCTTGTTACCAGCATGGTGTGTCTACTGTTAGATCACAGAGCTATTCACGACACTTACCTGTCATTCTCAGGGGGCCTTACTGCAGCCACAAATCAGAGAGGAATCGAGACTCGTCATTTTTCCTGGCAAACTAAGACGAACCTGCTCGGGTGTGTGTTTTGTGATACATAGTCGGGGATAAGCTCTGTCAATCCTGCTATCAGGATACCCTTGAGTGAAATTTATTTAAGAGTCAAAGATTTACATGTGGCCAGTATTTTTGGAGTAATCTCCATCAAAAGCTGGGGGAACTATAGAGGGTAGAGGGAGAAATTTCCCAGGGATCAGAGTGCTGTTTAACAATCCTATAATCTCAGCTGCCTTCGACTTTCCAAGTTTAGTTTTTCTTTCCCGATTTGGTGACAGACTAATACTTTATTTTTGCTTTAGATTGAGTTTGGGAGAAACTCAACCTTACTTACTTTATTAAAGTACTTCAGAGGTTACATTTTTTTTTTTCTTTTTTCACATTCATTATGCTACCCCACTATAGGACTTTCCTAGGTAAGGACTACTTTACCTTACAGGTCAAGAAAGGGAAGCAGAGATGAAATGACTAGCCCAAGTTGACCTAGTTAATTATCAGCAAGGTCAAAACTAAAATTCCTGCCTCTACCTTTCCAGACTGGCTCTCCTGGCATTGCAGTGGTAAATGCAGGCGAATGCCTCCTTAGCAAAAGGGAGTTGTGACCTTACCCTGTGACCCTGACTTCTACTCTATTTTTCTGTGAACCTTACCTAAGGGTTCTGTTCATTGCTTCATCTCTCTCACGCACACATGGTGTTTGCTATGGGGTATTTTCTGTTACAAGTTTTTATTTGTAATGAAAAAAGCATAAATATAAATGAAGAGGGGCACCTGGGTGGCTCAGTGGGTTAAAGCCTCTGCCTTCGGCTCGGGTCGTGATCTCAGAGTCCTGGGATCGAGCCCCGCATCAGGCTCTCTGCTCGTCAGGGAGCCTGCTTCCCCCTCTCTCTCTGCCTGCCTCTCTGCCTACTTGTGATCTCTCTCTCTGTCAAATAAATAAATAAAATCTTTAAAAAAAAAATAAATGAAGAAACCCAGGAGTTAGAAAAACTAGCTTTATTTTTTCAAGTTTTATTTTGTGCCTGATTAGGCAAAGTTCAGATTTGAGTGCCTTCATATAGTATTTTAGAATGCCTTTGTCCAGAGATCTCAAAGGCTTTAACAATTTAAAAACAATTTTCTGTGTATTTTTATAGTTGTATTATTGCTTAGTATATTAAGTATATTATTATATCATGCTGAAGGGTTGATGAGCACTCATACTGCATTCATTCGACACCTTTGCGATGGTTATTATTCATCCCATTTCATGTAGAGGAAGCTGAGGCTCAGAGAGGTTGTGAAATGGTGATCTAAATTTCAAACTCTGATCTTTCTAACTCCAAAATGCCATATTTCTTTTGTTCCAGGCAGCTATCTCCATTTCGGGAGAGAAATTAGCACTCAGAAGCTTAAGTTCTGTCCGGTAGTATTTGCTCTGCTACTAACTAGCTGTGTTATGATGTGGAACAAATGGTATAATCCTTCGAGAGCCCCATTCTCTCCTTGTGAAATGAGCATGCTGGTCTCGATGATTTCGAGGTTGTCTCTAGTTCTGATACCTGAGATTCTATTGAAGTACTTCTGAGAATTGTAACAACGGTATTTTGTGAGCTATCTTTTCACTGAACACGAGATACACAAGGGGGCAGTAGAAGACTTAAAATATGAATTGGTTGCTTACAAATTAGAGCTACTCTTTTCAAAGGAATTAGAGATACTAGATTTCCCCAAGATTGAAAGGATTAAGGCCAATTAGAATTGTGATTTTATTCATTTATAATAAAGCAGTAGCTTTAAGTATTTCTGATAGTGCAAAATACCATTTTGGATTTCCATGCTTAAGGATATGTAATTCGGGAAAGAATGATGTCTCTACTCTTCTTCTTAATTTACGTCTGCAAAAATAAATGTTAAGTTAGGAACTTATTTAACTTAATGGAGAGTTGTGAGGAGTCTTGTACATTTTAAGCCAGGGAAACTCTAGCGATAATATCTTTGTAGAGGATTTCAGAACGTGCCTGAGAGGAGAGAGAGGGCAGGACTGCTGAGTCAGGGGTCTGAGTGAGCCCCTTTGGAAGGGGCTTCTGGAATATATGATGTGCGTTTGGGTGCTTTCTGCCCAGTAACTTGGCTTTTCCCTGTCTATGTTGATACCTCTTCTAATTTAACCAAATCAATCAAAACAAAAAGAAAGAAAGTCTCTTTCATTATAAACAGAAAAAAACCGACTTCTGCTGCAAGATAATAGACTTTTAAAAAGACTATGCAGACTTTGCTGTGCAAATTGTGCTGGTCAGACTCTTTACATACAGATTTAAGGAGTAGTCTGAGGAGAAAAGAAGCTGCATGAAAATGGACTACATGGGCTACAGTGATCAATAAAAGTAAAAATCACTTTTTAGAAAAAGTAAAACAGCGGGCGCCTGGGTGGCTCAGTGGGTTAAAGCCTCTGCCTTCAGCTCAGGTCATGATCTCAGGGTCCTGGGATCGAGCCCCGCATCGGGCTCTCTGCTCGGCAGGGAGCCTGCTTCCCCCTCTCTCTCTGCCTGCCTCTCTGCCTACTTGTGATCTCTCTCTCTGTCAAATAAATAAATAAAATCTTTAAAAAATAAAAAAAAAGAAAAAAAAGAAAAAGTAAAACAGTAACCTTTGTAACAAAAAGTAACAAAAGTAACAAGAAAGCAAAAAGTAACATTTGTATACTGTTTCACAGTTCAAAAAGCACATTCATAGCCTCATTTTCTGAGTATGGAGGTGGTATGTTTTCATTACCCACAATCCCACAACCCAAAGAGAAACACTGTTAATAGTCTGTTTCTGTCCAGTGTTTTATCTTCTCCTGGGTCTTTGCAACAATCCTAATGGTAGGAATGGAATAGCTGGAAAAGGTAAAAAATGATCTATATTGGCTGACAAAAATGACCTGGTTGAGTTGACATGGTTCTGTACTCAGTGATGAGAGGAACCCTGATAGGAATTATGAAAAGCTGTATTTTACTTCCCACTCATCTGTCCTTTGCCCAGATTTTTAGGGAATCTATTGATCCAAAGGGATTGTGTACCTACTGAAGAAGCTAATCGCTGGGGTTTGTCTGTACTTGGCTTTTATTCACCTATGTTTGAAATGGGGGGAAAAAAACTTGGACAAAGAATGATTTGTGTTGTATGAATCTTGTTTTGTTTAAAGATTTTATTTTTAAGCGATTTCTATACCCAAGGTAGAGCTCAAACTCAACTCCGAGATCGAGAATCACATGCTCTACTGAGCCAGGCAGGTGCCTCGGAATCTTGTTTTAATAGATTGTACTTGCATGAATTATTCTTATTTGAAAATTACCTACACTGTCTGCTGTTTCTCTTGGTTGCAGTGAATTGTGGCATTTTTTTTCCTGACCCGGGACAGATTCTTAAAACCAATAATCAATGTATTTAGAATTAATATATGCAATTTTTTATGCACATAAGTTTTTCTACACATCTGAGTTCCTTAATAGAATAAATTTAGAGGTGACTTAATTTTTGTTTTAATGCACTGCTAATTGTAATTGTGATGTTGGAAAGAATTATTAATTGCTTTCCTATAAGTTATTATGGTATTATCCTGACTTATAGTGACGTTTATTTCTGTTGTTATCGTGTTATATTGAATGTTTCTGAATGACTCACAAATCTAGAGTAGAAGGGTTTTGAACTGAATTAGGAGTCTCTCTTACTACCCAGGGATAAAGCGAAGGATAGTTCTCTTATTAAGTGTGTAATATGTCTTTTCAAAAAGTGCCTTATATGTGCTTTTACTTTGCCTCAAGCAACCCTCTAATGCAACTAATTAATTTAGTTAATTAATGTAGTGAATTACTTTCATCTGACCTCCCTTTCTTGGCCAGAGGCCTACTCCGTGTTGTGAATTTAGAATCTTGACTACCAGTTTGTAAAAGAAAGTAGGCTCAAGTGGGCTCCTGGAGGCTAGTTCTGTTCCTAGTTTCACTACTAACTTGTGTTGCCTTTGTCACCTTGGGGGATCCTCGGTTTCCCTTTCTCTAAAATGAGGGTTTTGCCAGCTTCCAGGGTTCCCACTAGCAGTAACGCTTGAGGTCCCTGTGTAGTCAGACATCAGGATGGGTATGTAGTGAACGGGAGTGTCCTACAGGCCAGGATGCAGGAAGGAAAGGCTGGAAAGATGGTGATCAGGAGGACGTAAGATTCCCTTTTGACTGTAAAGTTTGTAGTTAGCTTTGCACTGGCAGAATGTTACATTTCTCTTTAGGGAGAAGATGTGTGTGTGCGTGTGTGTGTGTGCACGTCCAAGCACGCATGCGCCCATAGCACTCACGAGTTCTCCTGACCATGGAGAGACCAGTAGTTAGGACTGATAAACAAGCTTTCAGGACAAATGTTTTGATATTCAAAAAAGAATGGACAAGTTCACTCCCCCTACACTGGAATTCCATCTTTACTGGAAAAAGAAGGAAGAATGCCAGATCCTGCCTGGTGTATATGAAAGGACAATGAAATTACACAGAAGTGAATTAATGAGGCTGTTTTATTAACGTGTTATGATTTCAGCAGCAGCTTTCGGGGTTTAGGGGCATTACTAGATTTTATATTAGTGTCATTACTGAGCTTAGCTTTTCCATCCAATGATTGTATAAACATCTTCTAGGTCCAGAAAATACAAGTACACATAGAATTACTATTAATGCAATGACAGTCAAAATTTTGCAAACATCATTAAGATGAAAAGTATTACCTCTTGGGGGAGTGCCTGACTGGCTTAGTTGGTAGAGTGCGCAACTCTTGATCTTGGGGTCCTGAGTTCAGGCCCCACACTGGGCATAGAAATTACTTTAAAAAAAAAGTATTCTCTTGAGAGTAAAACTGCATGCAAAAAATTTCAAGCATGAATTGAGAGGGTGGGAAAAAAAAGAAGATAGGCCATAAGGGAGAAAATGTATTGAGTTGTTTTTATAATAGCAGTAATTCTGGAAGCAGCCTTGCCCAGTAAATTCCTCTTTAGCCCTCTTCTCAAGTCTCCCCTCCCCCATCCCTCACCCCCAAAGGACGGCCACCAAGGCAGAAAGCATCTAGTGAGGTATTCTTTCAGGTCTGTGATGTTCTGGTGCCCCTCGCAAATATGCCTGGGGCAGTAAAGGCCTGGGCAGAAGCAGGTGTGGCCTGACCCAGGTGTGGCACCTTGCGGGGGCTGCCCTCCAGCTGGGTTGCTTTCAGTGAGTTTCTCCCTCTGGGATCAAGTTGCCATGTCAACAAAATGCCGTGATTTGGGACAAATGACTTAAGCACTTCTTTCTAAGTGCTTGTGTTTAAAAATTTTTTATTCGATTTTTAACCTTCTCTCCTCATCCCATTTTTAAATGGAGGGTAATTGGAGAATTTGCTGTGAATTAACTGACCAAATTGATTTATGCACTTTCCTCTTTCCCTTGTCTGGGACAAATTACAGCCAGCCTTACAAAAGTGGATACTTATGTACTTGTTAAAACACAACGGAAATAACCTTTTAATATGAGCTGGTATGAAACAAAATGGTTCTACAGCTTTTTGGGAACACGTGCTGTTCCTTTATTTAGTGGACTTAGAGAAAAATTCTCAATGAAAGCCTCAATGAGATGCTACTTATTTTATATTTTAATATTTGAGGTTCATTTCTTTTTTGTCTTTCTCTATGATGGGCATTCCATCTGTGGCTGGTTTATGGCATATTCTCAACTGAGTGTAGCATATAAAAGTTATTTAGTTTTTCTCCAATGAATGCCTTCTTTTTAAATAAGATTTTGTTTATTTGTTTGACAGAGAGAGAGTGAGAGGGGAAACACAAGCAGAAGGAGTGGGAGAGGGAGAAGCAGGCTTCCCGCTGAGCGGGGAGCCCGACAAGGGGCTCAATCCCAATACGCTGGGATCATGACCTGAGCCGAAGGCAGATGCTCAATGACTGAGCCACCCAGGCACCCTCTCCAACGAATGCTTTTAAAAGTACTCTTTGCAACATCTTGGGTGGATTCTATTACTTTCTGACTACTCTTTGGTTCTTGAGGGTCTAATCTAATTTATAGCATTCATCTCAAACTCCTTTATATCCCCTCTCCTTCCTGACCCCCAGCACAGGCCTGAGCTGCCTGTTGGGGGTTGAGGGTGGAGGCTCAGGGGTCCCTGCTGTACATCTTCCCCTCCAGGAGGAATTCAGGCCTGGCTCCTCGGATTTTGGTAGAAGAAAGAGAGATGGGGAAGCAAAGTTCTAGAAGCCAAAGCTGGGCACCCGGTTTGTATGTCAGTGGTGGCGAGGTGATCCAGACTCCCTCTGGGTCCATCCTCTGTGAATGTTTAATTTCACTAGGCCCCTCACCAGGGACTCTTTCTGAGAGGACCTGCTGGCTCCCTTCAGCCCCACCTGTTGTCCCGTCCTAATTCCCTCTGGCTGAGGCGTGGCTTCCCTTGCCCCGAGGACACTGGGGCAACTGTCTGGTCCCAGCCCTTCTCTTATCTTGGTGTTTGTTCACAAGGTGTTATGCTGCTCTCTCTTCCCAGACCTACTGACTATAATCTCTTCTGTCTCTTCTCACACTGTTATAGGAGTGACTCCCACAAGCCTATAGAAATCTCTGAATCATTCTTTGGTAGCTCTTCCCCTGCTTGTCTCTGGGGGTGAGGGGTACTTCCTCTGATTTCATTCCTCAAGACTGCCATCCTGCCACTCCAGGCTCAAGGCTGTACACACAATAGGGGATCTAGGAATGTGCTTTGAATGGATGGAATGAATGCTATCCCCCTAACCCCTGATAATTCTCCTTGGACCCCTCCAGAGCCACTCCACTTTGGTTCTTGTCCATTAAGATTTTGAATTCGGGTGACTTAATTTCCCCAGAGGTTCTGGTGTTCTTCATTGCGCTTGCTTTGTTTTTTTTTTGTTTTTTTTTTTTAAAGATTTTATTTATTTATTTGACAGACAGAGAGAGATCACAAATAGGCAGAGAGGCAGGCAGAGAGAGAGGGGGAAGCAGACTCCCCGCTGAGCAGAGAGCCCGATGCAGGGCTTAATCCCAGGACCCTGAGATCATGACCCGAAATGAAGGCAGAGGTCTTTTAACCCACTGAGCCACTCAGGTGTCCCCATTGCGCTTGCTTTGTGCAAGGTTATGTAGATGGGTCGATCAGAACCAAGCAATGATCTAGACTCAAGTAAGTCTGTGCTGAGTTGTCTCAGCCTCTTTTCCCAATTTGGGAATCTAATGATGGGGAGATTTTGCTGCGTAACTGAATCCACTGTGATCTTTCTTGTCATGCTTTCTATGTCGAGGCTACCTATATTCTGTAATGACAGAGGGGATGAAAAGATCTGGATAGAGTACAAAATGGCAAATAGAAGGTGTGGATATTTGAGAAGCCCAGACCGACCAGAAGTAACAACGTTGCCTTTGAATCTTTATTTAGCTTTACTTGGTAGAAGCAATGAGCCTTTTGCCTTTAAGCGAGAACCGTGGCAGTCCCTTCCTTGTTGGACTCAAGTTCTTTCTCTTAAACCGTGGCCGTTGGGAATCCAGCCAAGCAGAAAGGCCCTTGATTGTTTTATTCCTTTATGCTTGGGAATACCAATTTTCTGATTACTAAATTAGAAAGAAGAAATAACATGTCTAATAAACAGTCACCATTTCCTTCAGATTTGCAGACTTCTCACATTTTAAATGGTTGCTTATGAGAATTATTTCCCCTTAGACCTGTGTTACGAATTTAAGCCTTTGTTCTTTAAGCTGCATTTCCATAATTATAATTAATTTTCCCCTGCTCTCTCATTTTCCCAATTGTCTTTTCCTACTCTGTGCCTAATGTATGCACAGAGATTGACGAGAGGATGAAATGTCTTTCCATGAGTAGATTCAGGGTTCTTTCAGGGCAATGTAATTATTTCATTTAGTTGCACAAAAGATCCAGGTTCTTTTCCTCGGACCACAGTAATCATTATTAGCGATTGCATTTGTAGTCACAAAACCTTCCTATTTCACGTCTATCAAAACAGAGGTTAAAAAAATGTAAGTTTGTCCCTTTGTACTGTGTAAATGAAAAGTCATCCCAGTGGCCCTGTGATACTTTATATCTTCTTAGGATTCGTTTCTCTCAGCAAGTAAGTCTGAGGTTATTACAGGTGCCAACTCTTGGTGTCAAAGGGATATTCAGATTTCACACTTAAGGCTCGTGGCCTAGCGTGAAGTGATTTCACCCCCCCCCCCCCAGCTTCCGCTCCTGTCCACGAGCTGGTAGCTCCCAAGGGCGCACCCTGGCTTAGACAGTCCCTTGGTGCTCCTTACCCCGATGTCCCCCCTCTCACCTGATACTGCTGATGCTGCCCAGGTCCTCAGACCCCGCACATCGGACACAGAACTCCCTCCCTGGTGCTCGTCAGCCTCGCCAGCCTCAACCTGCTCTTCCCCTCCCTCATTGGGCTGCGGGTCTGCTGACCTTTGCATTCCTCACTCACAAAACTTACTTCTTCTTCATTTGTCTAGCTTTCAACTCCTCCTTCAGACCCCAAGGTAAAGGTCTTTTCTGCAGGGAAGCCTTTTCTGACTTCCCAGCCTAGGTCAGGCACCCGTTTTAGGCTCTCCTGACACCCTACACTGCTGCCTCAGTGCCTTATCACTGTTGTAATAAAGCAGTTTCCTGAAAACCAGTTTAATTTCTGTCCTCCCATTTCTTCTAAGTTCCAGGAGACTGGAGACTTTTCTGACTTCTATCTCTGGTACATAGTAGCGTGTACTGCATGCATTATAGTAGATGCTCAGTAAAACACTGCTGAATAAATTCGTTCCTTTAAGAAGGGAGATAAGAACCATCTATTCTTTCGTTATTTTTGCACCCTAAGTTTGGCTCCTAATCTTTGTGCTGTGGAATGTATCCGTTCTCTTGCTTCAGTCCCTCTTCTTTCATTCACTCGTGCTTTTGCTGTGGACAACAAAATAATACCCATAAACCATCCCTTCCTGAGATCGAGGAGGAAAAGGCCACTTCGGCTGAGAATCCTCGTGTGCTTTAGAAAAGATGATTACAAAAGTGTCATGTCTTGGAATGGAAAAGGACAAACTCATTTCTTTAAAAGAATTTTGGACTTTTTGCATTCGTTTAACACTGCTTTCCAGAATTTCCGTGTTGGTTATATGTGTGTTGAGTTTATTCATCTCTGAATATGGAGGTTTCACTCATTAAAATAACACTATCAGTAAAACCTGCTTAATTGCGGTGTTTTGCATACTATTAAAATTCTCTGCTGCCTGTGTCTAAAAAATCTTCAGTCCACAGAAGTGAGTGTTTTCTGTGGGCTAATTCTTAACCCCAGAGAGCATCACATAGACCTGCACCAAAACAAAAGCACCAGTTTTCTCTGTAAGAGAGGAAGATAGGAGGCCTGGGGGTACATGAGAAGAATAATCAAACAGCATAGGGCTTCTTTAAAACTTAAGGAAATGCATTTTTATTTCAGATTTACAAACAAGAAAAATGGTCTGCATCTAGGCCTTTCATCTAAGTTCCCCAAGCAATATAAGAATACACTCCTGACTTCCAGGTAGCAAAGTCACTCAGAAATAACACCTACCTGGGCAAGGTAAATGTAGAATTTGTGAAAACATTTTTTTGTCCAATTTTGTTCTGCCTATTTCTGATCCTGGTCAGAATATGTGCCATATCACAGAGTTCTTTGAATTTTTCGTATTTAAAGATAAAAGATGGCGACTTATGTCCAATTAGAAGGGAGAACAGTGAACACATTAGTTATTTAGTGCCTATTTTTTTTATTCCTTGCCAACTTGAAATCGAACATCGATGTATATTCACAAATGACCATTCTTTGAAATTACACAGGGGTCAGAATTTCAAGGTATTGTGCTTTTAATCTCTCAGGAGCTTATTTCTGGATGTGGAGACTTGTATTAATTAACTCTTAAAGCCGGTGGTTCCAAGCCTTGTCTGCACATTGGAATCACCTGGGGATATAAAACCGTTGTGTGTGACCCCCTCCGAGATTCTGATCTAATTGGTCTGGGGTGTGGCCGGGGTGTACGAGAAGTCTTAGAACTCCCCAGGAGATGCCATTGGGCAGCCAATTAGATTCTGCTGGATTGAAAACCCCAGACTTAAGGTGACAAAAACATATTGTCTCGTCAGAGCCACAGTATTCATGAGTCTGATAATGGTTATTTTCTGTGATAGCCTATATTGTAGTAAATCTTAAAAGTATGGGAAGAGCGGCGTCTAATAAGGATCTGGATACAGATAGTGTGAGTATAGAGGAAGCAGCAAAATGGAGAAGGGTCATTTATGCTTGGGATTTTGTGGATGCTGGTTTTCTTTAAAATTTTTTTTTACTTTATTTATTTATTTTAAAGATTTTATTTATTTATTTGACAGAGAGACACAGTGAGAGAGGGAACACAAGCAGGGGGAGCTGGAGAGGGAGAAGCAGGCCTCCCTCCAAGCAGGGGGCCAGATGTGGGGCTCGATCCCAGGAGCCTGGGATCATGACCTGAGCTGAAGGCAGATGCTGAACAACTGAGCCACCCAGGCACCCCTTTTTTCACTTTATTTTTTTTATTTTTTAAAGATTTTATTTATTTATTTGACAGAGAGAGAGATCACAAGTGGGCAGAGAGGCAGGCAGAGAGAGAGGGGGAAGCAGGCTCCCCGCTGAGCAGAGCGCCCGACGGGGGGCTCGATCCCAGGACCCTGAGATCATGACCTGAGCCGAAGGCAGAGGCTTTAACCCACTGAGCCACCCAGGCGCCCTTTCACTTTATTTTTATGATGATAGTAATACAGGCTCACTGTAAGAAAGCTGGAGAGTACAGAAAAGACCAAAGAAACAGGGAAAACAATCAATAATCTCAGTATGTGTTTTGTTTTATTTTATTTATTTATTTATTTTAAGCAGGCTCTATGCCCAACGCGGGGCTTGAACTCACAACCCTGAGATCAAGAGTCGCATGCATGCTCTACCTGCTGAGCCATCCAGGCACCCTGTGTGTTTTATGCCTGCATTTTCTTAAAATGATTTAACAACCAAAGATTAAGTAGCAATTCTCAACTCTGGTTATACGTTAGCATCTTCTGGAGTGCTTAAAAAATAGTGATGGTTGGGTTCTACTCCAGTCTGGTAAAATAATCTCTTGGGTGTGGGACCAAGATGTCTTTTTCATTCATTCATTCCTTATATCTACATTTTTATCTGTGTATATATACCTATACCTCTGTATCTCGGTATGTTGATCTTTAAGTGATTTTGATGCACTGGCAGGGGTGAGAATCGGTGGGCTAAGGTTGCTGATTGACTGAAACATCCATTGGTCCACTACATCAGCTATTAGTTTACATGAAAATCTTGATTTTTATGCAGATGGGGGGGCAAGTGATATGCTCACCTTCATATCAGTATTTTCTTTCCTAACAGATTTGTTAATTAATTAATTTTTAAGGTTTTTATTTATTCATTTGAGAGAGGGAGGGAGAGGGCACAAGCAGGGGCAGAGGCAGAGGGAGAAGCCGACTGTCCACTGAGCTGGGAGCCCGACAACATGGGGCTCAATCCCAAGACCTAGAGATCATGACCTGAGGCAAAGGCAGATGCTTAACTGTCTCAGCCACCCAGGTGCCCCTCATATTCTTTTTAATATCATGCTTTCTTAGTGTCCTTAAAATGTGGTTTGTCTCACAGCCAGTAGATCTGTTACATGATACAGAAATAAACCTTTGAGCATTAACTGATCTCACAATGTTATCCACGGCCTCCTGGTGGTGAACAGAAATACTTCGGGAAGGTTCTTAAGAACAGGCAACAAAGACGATAAAAATAGCATTTTGTTTTGATTAATCCATGATGAGGACTACATGGTTCACAGCAGGATAATTTAAGAATTGATACAGAAATAAATATGAAACACAGGAATTGGGGGAACAGTGCCTTCGTTTGGAGTACCTCAGATGTAACCCTGAGTGTCATTAAAATGGTTTGCCTGTTGACCTTGGCAAAAGGGGTGCCTAGAGACTTAGAGAAGCGCACACATTTTATTGTAGAAGGCAAACTGTGTCAGACATCTGTTCTACCCCATCACTGCGCGTGAGAAAACCAATGCTCAGAACCCCTTTGTTATTCCTAGAAGTTTGAGTTAGAAAGGAGAAATCTTGTCTTAGATTACTCTTATGTTGCATGATACCTCCTTTGCACGTGGGGTTGTATGGGGGCCACAGAGAGGAATTTGGGGCTGATGCTAAGATAACCAAGTTTAGACCTATCAGGAGGAATCAGTGGATTCTACATTGGCATATTCTTGGGGCACCATCAGGAAATTTTAGGGCTGATCCTCAAAGTTGCCCATAGAATTGGCGATGGTGGTTGCTTTTCCAGCTTATCTCTCTTGAGTCTTTCAACAAGACAGTTTTACAGATAAAACTCAGAGAGGTAAACAATTAGCCACAAAACACATTGTTAGACGATGGTGTTCAAGCCCAGGTTTGTCAGCCTCTGAAATCCGGGTTTTCTCCATTGTGATACAATGACGTGCTCTACAAACTTGTTTCTTTTAAAGCAACTCAGGGCGTGGATTTGAGTGTTTTAGAAGAGCTTCAAGACCCTTTAGAGGCCACTAAAGGACTCCACAGAGGCACCAATGTGAGTTGCATTTAGGCTGAGAAGGGCACTTAGGGAACCAGGTAGGTGTCGGGGCTGGGAACTGGTATGAACTGGAGCGGTCCTTGGGAGCGTGTTGGAAATGCAGGCTCTTGAGTCACATCTGGTACTTACTGAATTGGAATCTGCATTTTAACAAGATTCCCAGGTGATTTGTATACACTCTGAAGTGTAAGCAACGCTTCTCAGAGAGATCCACTGGGCTTGGGTGTGAGCCCTTGTGCACGAGGGATTAGCTCCTACCTCCAAGGATCAGATGGGAGAGGAGGGAGTTGGGGGAATGGAAGAACTGTTTCCCACCAAACAACACATTTAGAGGATGGAAACTTGTGTGTGAGGGGAACAGCTAAAGACAGAGATCCCAAATGCTATCCCAACACTCAGATTTCCATGTGGGAGACATGAAGACTGTAATTTTCTTTGTAGTATGGACTTAAAAATGTGACCCTCCTACATCTAAAACCTAGGAACGTACAGCTAAGGACATAAGCAGCACCCTGATCTGTAATGATGCATGACGCATCAGAAGCGGAAAGGTCTTGGGAAGCCATCTGATTGAAGGATTCTAAACCGAACCCGTAACTGGGCTTTAGGATATTAGTGAAATCACTGAACATTATTCAAAACACTCACGTATATACGTATATTTTTGTGCATCCTTCTGTGAACACAGTCCTTAGTTTTTATCCCATTTCAAAGTAATCTGATGTAAACCTCTGACTAAAACCAGTCCCCTTTTATAGAAAAGAAGGTGACTGGTGCATATTCATACCAATCAGCTATTGGGAGAGTTAATTCTAAATGCCAAACTTTTGCCATTCCACTTCAACCAGCCTTTATGATCTGAGCTAAGTATTATGAAATGCTAAGTGGATTTTCTGTGGGATAAATCTTGTAAATCTCTGCATTTTCTGATTATCGGAAATGGTTCAATCTTTATAGCATTGGAATATTGTGACATAAAAGGAGTTTTACCTGAAAGCATTTCGAAGCCTCCATGTATCAGCCACGTGAGTATGAAGATATTCACTGCAGAACTGCTATAGGGCAGGGGTGCCTGGGTGGCTCAGTGGGTTAAGTCTCTGCCTTTGGCTCAGGTCATGATCTCAGGGTCCTGGGATCGAGCCCCACATCAGCCTCTGTTCAACAGGGAGCCTGCTTCCCCCTCTCTCTCTGCCTGCCTATCTGCCTACTTGTGATCTCTCTCTCTCCGTCAAATAAATAAATAAAATCTTAAAAATAAAAAAAAAACTGCTATAGGGCAGAATGTTCTGGGCATTGGCCCCGTTTGGCCCCTTGCTGAGGGCAGCAGGGTTCCATGACACAGGGCTCTCCCCACCTGGTGGCTTCCCCTGACTTGTGTGTGTGTGTCTTCGTAGCTAATAAGTGATTATGAACTTTCTGTGGGGAGCCAGGTGCTGAACTTTACAAACAGAGTAATATAATCCACGTAGCATTTAGATCAAGTAATGATTTCACTATCTGGTAATTTACTACTTGGTAAAGTGTTGACTCCTTGAATCCGAAGGACATTTAGAACATTTTTCATTTCTAAGGATAAAGCTTTTAAAGCTACTGCCCTGTAAAACTACAGATGAATGACCTTTAGTTGTGGAAGTTACCTTGTTAAGGTGGGCCCTCTCTGCATCTTCCAGAAAATAATGGGTACCCAGATCTTCGTGAATTATGTTCGGGTCCAGAGGATGGTTTTTGAAGGACAAATACTTAGTATCTCAATTTGCAGCCTGTGTTTGAGACCAGCTTTCAAAGATGGATGCTCCTATTTTAGCTCCTGAGACACCATCTGGGAGATAATATTCTTATAAGCCTCTTATTCTGAATCTTTAATTATATTTTTGATCCCCTATACCTTACCATTTGTCCTAAATTATATAAATCAGTGCAGAGGTTTAATATCTGGCAACTATAGGTACCATGATGCCAGTCATGTAATATTTTTTTCTTGGATACGTAACAAGTTCTGCATAAAGTATAGTACTAATTTATTTCTAAATTAGATTAATTTATATAAAGTGATAAAGTGTTATTGGTTTCTTATTTTATCATCTTTAGTATTCATGAAGGAGCAATTCTTTCCTCTTTTCTCCAAGGTCTTTAACAAAATTAGCCTTCATAACCATTTTTGTGCTAGTTGACTGTGAATGAGGAGAACTAATGAAGCAGAAAATTAAAATACTTTTGATGTTTTAATTTTAATACTAATCATTAATCTACACTTCATAGTTATTTTCTCATTGATAAATTTATGGCTTTAAAAGGCATTTCTATGTTTTATAATTTTTTTTTAGCTACAGAGCTTTATTAGATTTTTGAAATTCTTACTATTTGTATACCTTGTCAAGTAACAAGAATTTTGGCTCCCAAAAATCAACTTGATTATTGGCAGAAGGCTTATCTGTGTGTGCTCCCAAGCATTTCACTGCTCATGTGTACTTTTTTTTTTTTTTAAGTTAAACAGGCCATCTTGAATATATTTTCACTTTTAGGAGAGTATGCATTTTCTATGAGTCCTTTAGAGGGTGGTTATACCATAATATTCATGCTATTTTGGAACCAAAAGCCCTGGAGTTGTTGTATAGAATTTTCAGGGCTGGAAAAGACCTCAAGGACCTCAAGAAAATTATTAAACTCAGCCAGTTTGCGAGATCCTTCTAGGATGAAAGCTCTAGAGAACAGGGAACGTGACTTTAGGGCCCGGCATGTGAGGGATGTCCAGTAAGTGAATGAATTAGTAACCTCCTACATTCCGTCAGTGAGGCTCCTAAGGCCTGAGGTGAGTTTACCTGAACCGTTAGCAAGTGATAAGAACGAAGTCTCCAGTGCACCGTGTGATACCCACCACACCACACTGTGTGCGTCTATTCACACAGTTCTTGGTCTCATGCTAAATAGAGGCAGCTTGTTTGTTCCCAAGTGCTGGTGTAACTATCAGCCATCTGTTCCTGCCCTGGGTCCTTATTCCCCAGGCTAGTTTGAGCACAGGATGTTGCTTCCTTTTCTGCTTCCTGCCTTAAATGTTTGTTGACCTAGGTTCTATGCTGGGGATTGGGCAGTTAACAGAGTAGAAATCGTCCCCGTCTATAGAGAGTTTACAGCCTTGCCTCTCCTTTGCTGTTACTCTCCCCCTCCCTTTCTACTCCCCCAAAGCTCACATGGGACCTTTATGTGATGGACGCTTTTTCTTTGGAAATAATTTTATCCTCACAGAAAAGTCGCAAGAATAAGAATACAGCAAAGAAACTTCATCTATCTTTACCCAGATTTAGTTACTGTTAACCTTTATACCATTTGCTTTATCATTCCAGACTTGCACATTCACTCCTTACACACACGCATGCACACAAAATTATTTTTTCTGAATAATTTGAGAATAAATTACATACCTCATGGTCCTCTGCTCCTAAATACCTCAGTGTATATGTCCTAAGAATACGGATATTACCTTATATAATCATGGCACAAGTTATCAACTTAAGTAAATTTAAAATTGATAAGTTCCTTTAAATTTTTTTTAAGGTCCTTTATTTTTGAACTTTTTAAAAAATCTGATCTCTACAGGGAAACAGACCTGGGGGAAGGAAACTAGCAAACATGGAAAAAATGTTGTGACATCCTAAAGACCAGAGTTGGGGCTGGCCTGAAGTGTGTGATCCGTGCTTGCTTGAATGCTCTGCTGTTGCCACTTTGAAATTCTTTATTTTTGGAAAAAGCCTCATATTTTCATTTTGCATGGGACCCGGAGATTATGCAACCGGTCCTGCCTAGCGTACCTATGTTCTGGCCTAGGAAGTTCTGAATCTGCTTTTGTAGGTAGCGTTGTCGATAAGGAACTGAGGCTGAGAGGGATTTAAAATAATTTGGCTCAGGTTGCTGAGCTACCTAGTGGGACGGAGATTTGAACTTCAGTCTTTTCGATTCCATATCCCATGGCAGTCACATCACTTTCAACTATTCCGTGCCCCCACCTCTCCCTGCACTGTGTTTAATTATTTTGGATTTGGAGCTGTCCCTGCTCCTTTTCTCCTCAGGAACTCTACCTTCTTTTGGTACCACAAGCTGTTTCTTTTTCTTCCTAAATTGCTGGGCTGAAGTGTTCACTAGAAGGTCATTTGGAAAACCTCAGTAAGTTGATAATTTTTGTCTCAAGGAAACTGCCCATGAGTAGTTTCCATCTTAATCTTCTTTCAGATTTATAGAGAAAAGGCTGCCTCTGGCCGCTCCCTCATTCAACCCTCTATCCTAATCGCAGCAGCCGGTTTTCTTTATGCTCCCAGCTTCGGGAGTCCTTCTGTCGTCCTTTGGGATCTGAGGTCCTGCTTCATTCCCAGAGTCTTCAGCTGGTAGTTGGAAAACTATCTGGAATCTGAGTTTCTGTGCTTGAGGGAGTCTTCCTCTCTCAGACCTTCTCAAGACATTCACTGTTACTGTTCTCAGGAGTTTACGTTCTTGTCCTCCCTGTGGCTATGTCCCGTCTACATAGGATGGCTCTCAGGCACAAACAAAATTAATTAACCAGTGTTGTTGTTGGGGAAAACAAGACGAGGAGAAAGGCTAAAGAAGCAGAGTCACTTGAGACTTGGGGAAGAGGGCCTGCGAAAGAAGATGGAAGATGCACGGTTGAAATTGCAGAGGACGACCATTCTCTGTCTCATCCAGAAAGTGACAAAGGACTCGATTCATTTCTGTGGAGTAATTTAGGTCAGGAATTTAGACTATGACATATTGAAAATTGTTACCAGAGGAGTCAGTACCATCCCTTTCCTTGGTTTTCTTTCAGAAAGAGGGCTGCTGTCTCCCTGCCTAGGTCATTTAAGGTCACCCTTGCCCTAAAGGTCATCTTTTGTTATGAAAATGTCCTCCCCAGACACCACAGGATTAGATTTTCCGAGGAGCCAATCTCCTTCCTGTCCTTACAGGTTATGGCCATCCAGTTCTCCCTGAAACCCGCTTCCCCTTCCCAGGAGAGTGTCTGGTCAGCTGCACAAAGACACACAGCCCCGAAGGCGCCCGGGGCTGTGGGCAGCTCGCTGTGCAGAATGAGCCTTGCCGTTCGGTCCCTCCTTAGCCAGGCCTTGGCTTTGGCTGGCCTGGGAGACTTTCCAGAGACAGGGCTGCTGGCTCTTTGGCCTGAGCTGTTGTGGCTCCTACCTGTAGTCAGGGTAACCCCTGACTATGAGCTATTCTCCACTCTGTACTCAGCAGAGCTTTGTTTAGAGAGAGGTCGTCTCATAATGGAGAATTCCCCCCCCCCCCTTCCTTCCCATGGTTATCTTGAATTTGCACTCCTCACGGGACCAATCTGAATATGCACCGTTCTGGGCTTCAGGATTACCAGATAGGGGCGTTTGCATTATGATAACCACTCGTGCCTCCCATTTGAATGCGCATATTGTAATCCCTATTTAGCTGACTGTAACCAAGCCATGCCTGGGCAGATAACATCATTTACTTTTTTAGTAAGCCCAGAGATGTCAGATGAAGGCATGTAAAATGCCCTCCACTAAGATATCAGCTGTGCAGAGGCACGGTCATTACATAAGCAAACAGTCCTGCTTTAGCTGGAGTGCTGGAGAGAACAAGTGCTTTGGGTTTCTTCTGGATGCTTAGGCTCCCTCTGTCCAGCCCCTCCTCCCGAGGGGGGAGGTAAAGGGGCTCCTGCGTTCAAGGGTACAAGTGCCTCCGGAGTGCCATGGGAGAGTTTGAATATGTCACTCCTTAAGTTTTGAGTATTTAATTAAAGCTTCAGCCCCGGGAGAAGATACTTGTTTTAATATATGTCATTGTCAACAACTATTAGAGATTCCCATGTGCCTCTCTCTGGTTAATTCTCTGTTGATGTTACACTTAACCCTGATCAGAACTGATGGGAGATACCTAAAACGATGCTGATTTATAAAGTCTGGTACCTTTATTTATATCTGGATATGAGTTCACGCAACTCAAATGTCAACCGAATGTTCACATTTTCCAAGTCTCTACCGAAACCATTTCGAGTCCTGCACGTATTCACGGGCGGCGAGCTCCTGCGTTTAGAACGGGGCCTGTGCATACAATTTTGCCCGTGAGGTCTCTGTTGTTTGTGTGGTTAGCTCAAGCTGGCATCAAGCTCTGAGCTGACCAAGGATTTTATTTGGAATTATATTGACATCTTCATCAAACTGATAGTGATGTGCCTGTAAAATTCTATGCTAACCTATACAATTTAAAGCGACATGACCGATAGTCATCTTTCAAAAAAAATGAGAACTTTTAATTTTAACTCCAAGAGTCTTGAAGGGGAGATCAATAAATCACCAAGGAAGCATCATTTCAAAGAGGCAGTGGGGCCAAAGGGTGGCTGGCTCATCTTCGTCCCGCGGAACAGAGCAATATTTGATACGGGTGATGCTTAGTTTGTTTTAGGATTTGGATGCTTAAAAATGTGTAGCAATTACTGCGCACTGATGCATGTCAAGTTTTTAATGAAGGAGGAGGCCAAATGGGTTCATTTGACAAGTATGTGTGATCTATAGGGCATGTTCCATATCATTTGAATATGTAGTTCTCTCTCTCCAGTGATGAGTAAACAGCCACGGTGAGCTGGTGTCTAGATAGAACCCTTGTTTCCGCCATTCTCGGCTCAGAGGACATTTTTATAGTGCACTGGGTTTACAGTTCCTGGTTCTACTCTTGTTGTCTAGCAGTTCATTCTTGCTGGCACTGATGGTAAGGGTGCATACGTGATATGTGGGAAGAACACTGTTTGGATTAGAAAGCCCCGTTTCAGGTAACCCCCGCCCCCGGCACTGTGGGGCACCGTCAGCTTTGTGATCTTGGGCAAGTCATGAAGAGGCTCCAAGGCTCAGCTTCCTCATCTGTGGAGGCCAGACGATCGTGGTGCCTCTGCCCACTTCGTATAGCTGTTGTCAGATTCACGGAGGCATCTGTTCCTGAGAGGACTTTGTAAGGGGTAGAATATAAAGGACCGTGCCGGGGTGGCAAAGTTATCAGTGATTTCTGCCATTGGGCATTTAAGTACCTTGCATACACCTTTGAGGAGCGCTTAACTTCTTCTGTGAAGATAAGCTCATGGTAGTGTTGCATTTTGTTCCCTGGCACTTGACGCGAAAGTTCTAGCAGTTTCCTGGGACGGTCCTGACAGGGGCTTCGGAGCTTCCTGTAACAGGTGATTTCCTTAAATGCACTGGTGATAAGTAGGCTATAAGTAGGCAGCAGCTTTCATCTAGTGAGTCGAGTCCATTGTAAATATAAACTGGATGCAGATTTCTGGTGCTTTACCCATAGACACTCGGGGGCAAAAGTCTCTACCCTTCAGCGAGCTGTTCTTGCATCTCTGTAATTCACATTGACCAAGTGATTGGATGGTGCTGTGTCTACTTCAGGGCCAGATACGGCTCGGGGTGGGGGGCTAGTAAGTACAGATAGCCCTGAGTGGTCAGGGGATTTTGGTGAAGGGCTAGTGCCCAGTGTCCCCAGAACGACCCGAACCAGCTCAGGGTGAAGAAGGGAGGCTCAGACGAAATGATGCCACCGCGGTTAGGTGGATACCCTCTGTTTTATGAAAGCCAATGTCCTTGCTCATCCCAAGAGCGTGTGTCTCCCCGGAGCACCCACGCGGGAGTCTCCTGAAATCTAGCTCTTTGATTTTGTATGTATGTGTAAAATTCTTGTTGAGGTTTCATCTGTCTGTGTAATTATATTGGTGATTTTGCTCTACGGTATATTGAGGATTTGGGATTTCCTGTGTAGTTGAGTGCACAGTGAAATTTCATAAAAAGAATTAAGCTCTAATAATTCTCTTTGGTGCTCCACAAGGCTTTCAGATGAGAAAATAGATTGCAGGGTATAAATGACACACTGAAGATCTCCAGACTGCCTTATCTGGTGAAGAGCACTGGCCCTGAAGGTAGACTGTGAGGATTCAGATCTCAGGTCTATCACTCATTTGCTGGACTAGTTGAAGGAAGTTACTTGACTTCTCTCTGCCTCAGTTTCCGCATCTGAAACTAGAGAAAGGATTATATTTAATTCACTCATACAGGCATTGTAAGGATTAAATAAGGTATGTGCAGTGCTAGGAGAGGTGTCTGAAATAGAGTCAGTGCTTCATAAGTGTCAGTAATTCCCCAAGAAAGTTCTCCATCATTTCAATACACCAGTGGAAAGGGATTATTTCCTCCCTAGTTGAGAATTACTAAACTGGCTAGACTTTATTATTTTTTTTTAAGATTTTTAATTTTTGTTTATTTGACAGAGAGAGACACAGCGAGAGAGGGAACACATGTAGGGGGAGTGGGAGAGGGAGAAGCAGGCTTCCCTCCAAGCAGAGAGCCCGATGTGGGGCTCGATCCCAGGACCCTGGGATCATGACCTGAGCTGAAGGTAGATGCTTAATGACTGAGCCACCCAGGTGCCCCCTGGCTAGACTTTAAAAAATTGTTATTTTTTTTCCTGAATAAAAGAAGTAAATGCTGGTTCTAAAAAATCAAAATATAGTTAAATTTCAGAAGAAAAGAAAATACCTAGAGATCTCATCGTTAATCTTTTTCCTATACTTTTCTAGTCCTTCATTCTCTTTCTATACACATATATTTTACAAAATTACAATATTGTATATTTAGTTTGTATCCTTTTTTTCTCATAGTACGCCAGACATTCTCCAGGTAATGGCAATGTCTCGAACATTGTTAATGGCTAGATAGTGTTCTAAAATATGAATGCATATTTTATTAATCATTCCCTTATTGACCGCTATTTAGATTGTTGGCAGTAGTTGTAATAACTAGTACTAATGAAGTATTCTTGTATATTCATTATTATATTTCTGATGGCTTTATGAAGATTTATACCCTTAACTTACAGTTTCTCAGCAGTGTGTGAAAGGTCCTGTGGAATCAACCCCTCACTAAGTTACCAAGGCACTTTGAGTAAAGGGCCGGAGAACCGGGTCTGTGGGGGGGTGTGGTTGGGCACCACCTAGAGGCTCTTTCCCCGTGAAGTCACTGCTACTCTTTACTTGCTTTTGTACTACTTCGAATCCACAGAAAACTGTGACTATGCTTGAAAAACTGAATGGTTAATTTGAGATTATGGTTTTTCAGATGATTTTGCTCCCTCGGCCTCTCTGTGTTTCCCAAGCCAGAGGCCCTAACAGCTTCTGCCATTGTGGGAAGATTCTGTAACTGGAAGAGTAAGGAGTTCTGAAGCTCGGCCTAAGATCTTGTAGGTGGTCTTCACGACCCGAAGCATGGAGCCGGTGGGAAGGATCTGGGCCTGGAGTTAGCTTGGGTTTGAAGCCTGGTTCTAGCACAGCTGTGCAGTCTTGGACATCTTGGCCAACTCGAATCTGTTTCCTTACCTAAATTTAAAACAGGAATACTAATATGGCGCCTTGCGGAATTTTCATGAAGATTAGAGAAGGTAGTGTTTATGGTGTTTGGTAAATGGTAGCTTTTATAAGAATTCCCTCACAAAGCAATGTGGCTTCCATGTTTGTGTCAGTAAGTTTTCTCGTTGGACTTGGGGGTCTCGGGGCAGATACGTGCCATGCTGTTGCCCTGAGTTGGTCTCAATTTGGACTTCTGTGGCTGGCGAGATTGAGGTCTGTGTAGAGATGGTTTAGTGTATCACCTCTTCAGCATGGGACTTGATTAAATATAGTTCTGTCCAACCAGTGATCGGAGCGGCCATTCACTCACCTTCTGGAGATTGAATACTTATTTGTCCAGGCACAGGGAGGTGCCCCTTGGCCTATACTAGCTCATTTACTCTTCAGAAATACCCTATGAGGTGGCTACTGCTGTCTCCACATGTGGCTATTGAGGCTTAGAGAGGCCCCCTTCCGTTGGGTTGTCAGATTTAACAAATAAAAATACAGGAAGTATTGCATGGGGTGTACACTAAAAAATTGTTGGTAGTTTATCTGAAATTCAGACTTAACTGGGCATTCTGTTTTATCTGGCAACCCTACCCGTAACTTCCCCAAGATCATGCAGTGAATGAAGGACAAAGCTAGGACTTAGATTTTCCTCCATCTGACTCTCAAGCCCATGCTGTAGTCTGTTACTCTATGATGTGTCCGTGAGAAGTCAGAAGTAGAACTGAGGTGTGAAAGGTAAGGAAATCGTTGTCAGATGGGGTTTAAAGTCCTTCACTCACTGTCAGTTGACAAGCTGAACTCGGAGGCACTTTTCTCTTTCACCTGATTGGTGGAAGATAATTCCCTATTAGATCTAATGGTTAGAAATAGAGACAGCTAATGAGGGCTTATGAGATACCTATTATATATGCCAAGTACTGTGCTAGAACTACTCTGGAAAAGCCCAATCTTTTCAAATGAGGATTTCAGGTAAGAGGTTAAACAATCCACAGCTGTGTGGTTCTTGCAGCGACCCGGTCAAAGGAAGCAGCACTGACCCCGGAAGCCTGTTGACTTAGACTTGACATTATACATGACCTTCTGCTGGGAGAACTCTGGGGAGTAACTCAGGGTGACGTGTCAATCATCCAGTGTCTCTGCTGACCCTAGAGTAGGTATTTCAGTATGAGTCTTTCCAATGGGCTGCATAGAGAATTCCTTGCTGCTGCTGAAGAATTGGATATTTAGTAAGGTGTAGGTATTTCTGGACTCTCAAAAACCCACGAGTTTTCCTTGGTGGGCAAGTGCATGCTCAGGGGCCATGGCTGCTTTCTAAAGGCTTGCCCTTCTGCTTGCTCACCCTGCCATTCAGGATAAAGCTAAGGCCCTGCCCATCTCTGTGGCCTTGGCCTTGGGTTTCATGTTTGAGCCATAGATCAGCCTTTCCAGGGAGGAGCCTGGGGAGCTTTGAGGGCTAGAGGGCAAGAAGCATGAGGAACCTACTGGGAGAAGACTCCCTGTGGATGAGGAGGGGGTAGGAGCAGTCTGCTCCCTTCCTCTCTTCTGACTCTCCCAGGATTGTGGTGGGGAATCTTTGGAAGAAGAGGGAAGGAGAAGTTTGCCAGTCTCCCTTGGGAGCACTTTAGTCTCCATCCCTTTTCTGGACCGAGTGAGAAATTGACCTAAAGCTGCCTTTTGCTTTTCAGATAACTTTGGTTCTGGCAAGTCAGAGGATCTAGAAACCCATCATTTGGCACCAGTTCTGTGTCTTGGGAACACTAGTGTCTTTTTGTATAAGATTACCTGGGAGTATTAATCATTTGAATTATTTAACAGGAGTGGGTATTTCTGAGATACCTCAAATTTGGGGGTATGACTCTACATTTAAAGTACTGTTTCGTTTAGATTAAACAGTGAACTCTGCTGCATTTCTAGGTTGATGTAAAGGATTTCAAGGCTAATAACCATAGTATGATAGTGATAATACAAAATAACTGATTCTAAGCATTTTATGCATGTTAAATTCTTACAATAACATTTGAAGGGGGACTATTACTCTGCCTGTTGTACAAATAAGGAAACCAAGGATCAGACCATTTAAGTAACTTGTCCCAGGTCACACAGGTGGTTGGTGGCAGAGTCAGAATTTGAACCCAGGTAGATGGGCTCCTAAACTCTTAACTGCTATTTTGTGTAGTTGTGTGTATGTCATATATATATATATGTGTATACACACACACACACACACACACACACACACACACACAATCTTGCAAGAAGGATATCCTAATTATGTGTATTCACATGCACACACACACATCTTTGACATTCAGATTTCTCAGAGGATTTAAAAGTAAACAGTGGGGTTTGCAGATTGAATGAGGGGCATGGCAATTGGGAAACAGGTGAGCAGGAAGTGGGGTAGAGCATGATAACTCAGGGGAGAGGGATGGGTTAGTGATCTGGGCTGGGTGGTCCTGATGGGTGCGGAGCAGAAGGGTTGTTGCTGACCTTTACAGAATAGGTAGTGCTGGGATTGTCAGGGGCTCAGCGGAAGCCGGGGAGAAGAAAATGGCAAGAGTCACTGATATTAGAGAATTCTGGGAGTAAGGGAGTTAATGCTCAGGATGGAGAGACCTAGTTACAACTCTGAAATGCAAGACTACAGTAAATTGCTTATGAAAGACGTGCCCTGCCTCTCTATCTACCTGTCTCTGTAAAGAAGTTGATAAAACATGCAAATAAACGGTTATGTATATTTTAGGGAAAACTGGACTTTAATAATATGCTGGTTCATTCACTAAACACTGGCTTTTTCAGACCCATTCTCGCCACTTAATTTGCCCACAGGGATGTGATTTTTACCTGAGTAGCCATCACTGCCCAAGTATTTAGAAACTGTCACCTCTTTCATTCTAAATTGGAAACCTTCCAGTCTCTTCTCTAATCATGGCTATGTTTGTGTGTGGAATAGGGACAAACATCAAGGAAAAGCTTCAACACTGTCAGTAATCCATGCTTACCCAGACTGGCACGGAAGTAGTGTGCTGTGGAGAGGACCACAGATAGCTTCTTTTTTAATGGATTGCTTTTGCCTCCAGTGGAGTGATCTTTGCTTCCGAGAGTGTGCGTGTCTGTGTGTGTGCTTCTGTGTGTCTCTGTGTGTGTGTGCACGTTCATTTTCTGCATTCAGCCTGCGTCACTACCCTGGTAATCAGTGTTTCTCAATGGCCCCTTGTAGGTGAGGAGGGTTTCTTTGAAGGCTAAAGAGCTCCACTTCCCAGACATTAAATGTGCACAATGCCTTGAGGGTTTTAAGCCCTGCGCTAAGCATGCATGTCTCATACCCAAACTAGCCACAGCGCCTGCATTCCCACAATAGCGGCAGCCCTGAGCAGATGCTTCCAGTGCTCTTATCTGGCTGTGCTTTTCACTTTGGGACAAAGTTCTGTAATCATATCTCCCGGATTTATTTTCTCTACACCGTAAAGCCTGAATTGTGAAGATCACATCATGCCATAAAGGGCAACATGAGCCAAGTTCTTGGGGCTGCTGAGGATTTCTTTGCCTTCTTTTTTTTTTCTTTTCCTTTTTGGAGATGTGTATCAGAAAAAGGCTTTGCCTTTAGAGAGGAATTTGACTGCTCTTGCCAATAATGTGTAACAATATTAAATTTAATGGCAGACCTTGAAGTGTATAAAAACTTAAGTCCAGAAAAAGGTAAGAGTCATACTACTAATTTTAAGGTAAGTGGAATGGTCCTAGTGAAAGATGGGATACATTTGTTATTTTATTTTATGTTTAGTTAAGTTTAAATATTGATTTGGACTCTTGACAGCATATTTGAGATATTCTATTTCAGTCTGAGATGAAAAGGTAAAGTATTTTTGATGAGGCAAAGTGTTTTTTTCCCCCTGGCAAATGTTGACTTCTGTAACAGTAAAATTTGCAGGCTGATGAATTGGAAGCACATTGTAATGAAGTGGTCAGTGGTAAAACCACTGTATTCTTAGGTTACAAGTCAAGGATGTAGATATGCTTAAAAATTGTATGTGTCTGACACCTATGAACAGTGAGCTTTAATTTGAACATTTCAAGTCTTACTCAGTTTGAGTCATTTTATTTTAACTTTCTACAATAATCTGGACAGAATGATTCCCCATTTGTATCTGTTAAAGAGAGTCATGTACGGTGAAAATAATTAGCTTTATGAAATGACCCAGTATAAGTATTCGGCATAGATAAAATGGAGGCAGAATCCATGTATCATGTTCTTAGAATCTGTCAGCTCCTGTAGCATGAGAGAAACATTTGAAAGTACAAGTGAGGAGATCAGAAATTTAAAATATAGGAGATTGTTCTTGAATTATAAGAAATAGTCCTGCCTGGTCAGACAGAATAAATGACATGTCAAGAAATGTCTTCCAAACTTGTCTTCCAGCTGAAATTCGTCTGTCATTTCAGGTTATTCATGTGCGTCTACTCAGATGTAACTTTATCATGTCAGTGCTCCTTGGGAGAGCCTATCTCGAGACTGTTTATGGTATCAACTTTAATGTGTCATGTTCACGGTTCCAGCATTGATGCCTGCTTTTGATTCAAAATATGAATTAGACCATGCATAAGATTTCCAGGACACAGCTGAATTTTCTAAGCCTGGGAAGGACCTTTTACATAGAAATAGGGTAGGATTTGAGGATTTGGTTAACTCAGTATGCAGTTTGTCAGAAGGATTTTCCATTTAGAGTTTTGTCTCAATATGTTTGGAAACTCTCCTGTATGCTGAATATAGGAGTAAGTTGAAATGCATAGCATACTATCAGGACTGTCTGGCTCGGCACATCACAGAAATAAGGATGAAAAGGACTTCCATTACTTTTACCATAAAAGTAATCTCTAAGATTGAATTAAAGTGAAACATTATGGCAATTTGAGTGAATTTTTCTAGTCATGTAAGCTTTTAAAATGAATGACTGTCAGGTGTCTTGTTTCAGGGAAGATGTTTTCACATACAGATGGTCTTATCAGAGATTTTTTTTCATGGGCATATATTTCATATTTTACTTGTTTTCAATTATTGTAATGATTCATTTTGCTGAGTGAAAAATTTTCTGTACTGACTATGCATCTTGGTATTAATCTTAGTGGATGGCAAGACTATTTTTAAAGAAGTCTTTCTTCTGCATTCCAGAACAGTTTTAAGTGAAATATCTTAAATTATACAGATCAATTCCATTTCAGAGTGTATAAAATTAGTAGATCCTAATTTTCATCAAATCTGAGTTGTATTTATTATAAAACAGTGTTAGTGGAAGTGGTTTCAATAGATGGGTCTATAAAGTTGAAAAATGTTCATTTAGATCCAGAAAGACCAAAGAGAAGAAACATGAATTTTGATGGCATATCTCTAGTCTTAAAACTGTATATTAAGTGTAAAACTCATGTTTGCTCCCACATTGTGTATTTATGCATTAACTTAGGAAAATATTATCAGTCTCAAATTTTAGTATAACGTACTAAGCCTCTGAGCCGGAAGTCATCTCAGTGTTTCTTACAACACTCAAAAACCGTAAGATACTTGAATTGCAACATAAAAACAGAAGTCAGAGGAAGCTTCAGACATGTAAGGCGAATGTTTTTAGAATCTTGTTATGTCTATGAACCCCAGCCTCCCTTTCAGCAACGAGAGCTAATACTACTTCTTACTTTGCAAGCTTGTTATAAGAATTGCTGATAGAATGCCTCTGAAAGCATTTGGAAGATGGAAAGAGCCCAGATATGTAAGATGATAGAATTCTGGAAATAAGGGTAATGCACATTTCATCTACTTTAATTGGAGAGAAATTGTGTTTGTTCTAGAGTGCAAATAAAAAACACTTTGACCTAGAACCTTGGTAGCATCTGCTACCAATTTTCCCCTTGGCTTAGTATAACCTACATGACAGCAGTGTGCACACTGTGTATTGAACGCCTTATGCTGATGTCAGTGTAGGAGTGAGTCCTAGTTTTCTAGAGCAGGAAGAAACCATAGCCACCTTCCTCTTTTAAGGAGAAAAAAAATAGGCTGCACATTTTTCTCTAAGACACGAAATAGACTTGGCTGGAATTGAGCTCTCCAGTTCCCAGATCATGATGGCCGGACCTACGCTATTTAATCATACAGATTTTTGCTTTTAGGAGATGCTAAGCATTTTAGATACTTGTGATTTCTCTCTTTATGTCATTTGAATTCTTTGGACAAGGGAGGGGGAAATTGAGAGTTCCTCATGCAATCTGTAACTGTTAATAAATAATTGGTACAAAGATATGTTGAATGCTTTATATACCAAGTGCTGGTGGGGAGGATGAAAGTGAGTAAAAGTATTAACCTTTTTTTGGATAATTCATAGTGTAGTACAAAGACATGCTTATATCACTGTAATTATGGTAGCACCGTAATAGAGGAACATTCCAGTGGTAGCTTGAGTGTGGAGAAGTAAGCAAAGGATTTCTGGAGGTAATATTTGAGCTAAGCCTTGAAGAATAAGAAGGATTATATCTGGTGGATAAACAAGGGTTGAAGATGAAGAAGTAGGCAAGGGCCGGGTGTTATAATAAAGACCTCATAATCCAGGCTAAGAAATTTGGACATTATCTCTCCCTGCCCCCTCCCCTCCCCTCACCCAACGGAGCAGGTTTTAAGCTGGGGAGAGATTAACCTGATTTGAATTTCAGAAGGATCCTTGACAACAGTTTAGAGACCGAGGGGAGAGATGCAACTAGAGCAAGGGAGACCGGAAGGCTCTTGCAGTAAGTAGGTGAGATTACTCTCAACTTTCTTAGGTTAGACCTTTCATGAGAAAATATTGGACACTCTAGTTTACATTGGTGTCCTTTGCCCCTGATCGAAGCTGCTCTAGAATTCACACTGCTTCTTCCTCTGTATGCACATTTTGTCCAATTACTGTCTTGCAATTGGAATATATTAGCTACAAGTAGGTAATTACCCGATGTGAAATTTAACATTACAGCCTCTTTTTTATTAGACAGAATTTTGCCTGATTATGAGTAGCTCTGTTTTTCTTTTTTCTCTTTTAAAAGATTTTTATTTATTTATTTGAGAAAGCGAGAGAGAACACAAACAAGGTGGGGAGAAGGAGAAGTAAGATTCCCGCCAAGCAAGGAGCCAGACGTGGGGCTCGATTCCAGGACCCCGGGATCATGACCTGAGCTGAAGGCAGACACTTAACTGAATGAGCCACCCAGGCACCCCTCTGTTTTTCTTCTACAGAGAACGAGAAATGTTTTCCCTAAGAAGCTCAGAGCACTCCAACTCAACCTTTTTTAGGTTATAAGACATTGATTTGAATGTTGTCATGCTGCTTATGTAATTAGTCCAAATATAACAGAGTAGGGAGGTCAGTGGCCATATCTTTGTTATTTTGTTAAAAATTACTATTTCCCTATATAATGAAGAAGGTGAAGCTCATGATACTGTGTACTTTATTCTCTTTCATAGATCAACTAGTCTAGTTCTGAACTATCTAGTAGGGTGAGTTCTTTATTATTGTTCTTACTCAGTTTTTCTTTTCTTTTCTTTTTTGTTCTTTTCATGTATTTTCTGTTCTAGATAAATTTTAGAAATAGACTGGATAGTGCCCAAAGTAATCCTGTTTGGATTTTTTTTTTTTTTTAAATTGGAATTGCATTGATAATGGAATAACTGAGGTGAATCACTAACTTTAAGACCCTGAATTCTGCCTTTCGGGAACATAGTAGGACTCATTAAATTTTAAGTCTTTTTGTATGTCAGTAAAGATTTCGAGTTTTTTTTTTTAAAGATTTATTTGAGAGAGAGAGAGAGAAAGAGAGAGAAAGAGAGAGAACATGAGTGGGCGGGGGGCGGAGGGAGAAGGAGAGAGTCTTGAGCAGATTCCGTGCTGAGCACAGAGCCTGACATGGGGCTCCACTCATGGCTCGATCCCAGGACCCTCATGAAATCACGATCTGAACTGAAACCGAGAGTCGGATGCTTAACCGACTGAGCCACCCAGGTGCCCATAGAGTTATTTTTCTTCATGTAAGTTATCTACATTTCTTGTCAGGTTAATTCTTATGGTGGTTTTAGTTGGTATTATGAATAGATTTTTGTCAGTTGCATTTTCTCCTTCCTTCCTTCCCTCCTTCCTTTTTTTTTTTTTTACAGGGAAAATAACTTTATTTTCTTTGGGTGTATGGGTAGATGTCTAGTCTCAGAATTTCTAGAATTGCTTCTTTGCACCAGTGGACTTCATGACTTTGAGCATGTTGAAACATCACAGTTTTGCTCAAGGGCCAGCACTTGCACACTGTGACGAGGTTACCAATCTGGACATCCTTGAAATAGTGGGACAGGCGCACAGACATGTTCTTGTGGTGTTTCTTGAAGGGATTGTACGTTCAGATGTAGTGGAGGTAGTCTTGGTGGATGACAGTGGTCTTCTTCATCTTCATGTTGGTCATCACACCAGACAGAATCTGCCCTTGGATAGAGACATTACCAATAAAGGGGCATTTCTTGTCAATATACATGCCCTCAGTAGCCTCCTTGGGAATCTTGAAGCCCAGACTGATATTTTTGTAATGTCACGGGAGCTTCCCCTTGACAGTTTCTCCAAGCAGGACCCTCTTATTTAGAGAGATGGTCAGCTGCTTTTGGTAGGCACTCTCAGTCTGAATGTATGCCATTTTAAACACAGGAGTATAAAAGAACTGGTACAAGAAGTATGTTTTCTTCTCTTAACCCTCTCTACCTCTTTCCTAAATGAATGACTTTTAACTGTGTTACTAAGAGTTACTCTTTTAACTCTTTTACTTTTTTTGTAGGGTTTTAATATTACTTTCATATCTCTAAATGATGTGTTTATACTACTCTCTGTTGATTTTTCAATTTTTGATATCATCCATTGATTTTCTTCTATGGTAGATGAGGAATTAGCCCACTAGTAGAATCCCCACATCTCTTTCACTCACTTTGTTGGTTGACTGGCTATCTTTGTAACCTTAACAATTTCACTTACACTTTTTTCCCCTGCTCTGCCAAATAGAAATACTCTACCTAGTGACCACAGTACTCCTGTACCCATCCTTTCTCTCACTTGTCCCTCCTTACTTCTCTCATATATAATAATTTTTTCATTCCTTTTCAATATTTATCATTACTCCTTCCATGTTTCAATCACGGGTTGATTTTATTTATTTCACTTTTTTTTTTTTTAAGATTTTATTTATTTGAGACAGGGGAGGGTCAGAGGGAGAAGCAGACCCCATGGTGAGTGGGGAGCCTGATGTGGGACTTGATCCTGGGACTCTAGGATCATGACCTGAGCCAAAGGCAGTCGCTTAACCGACTGAGCCACCCAGGCGCCCCCAATCACAGTTTGATTTTAAAAGTTTACTATCAATAAGCAAAGTTTATGTACCATGACTGCATGAAGTTATGTGACTGTGACTACATAAATATTCACCAGAGCAAGTAATCACCTAATTTAAAATTTTTAATTGCTTAATTTTTGTTAAGGATACTGCTTCAGAATATAGTATCTGAGGAAAAGGGTAGATTCTGGAGATTTCTATACCAGATGATGGCATCAAATTTATTAGAAAAAAATCGAGTACCTAAAAGTCATTTTGAAAACTCGCAATCTTCCTCATAGCTCAGTGAGATGAATAAAGTTGTTATCTCCACATTGGGGATGACGAATCTGAGGTACAGAGAGAAAAATAACTTGCCCCAGGTCATAGTGTAATTTTGTAATTGGTAGAGCTGACATCTGAGCACTGTTGGCCGACTTTGGAGCCTCAAGTGGCAGTCATGTTCTCTCTTAGTGATGCTGTTACTTTCTTGGAGTTGGTAAGATACCGAGGCAAGAAACTATTGACTGCCTTCTCTGTTTAAAAAAAAAAATCATTACCATTTTTATAAAGACATCTTGGTTTAATTTCTTCTCTCTGCATATGGTATTCCCTGGAGTAAATGGGCCTGCAGCTGAGTACTTCCTAATTAAGAGAGGGAAGAGCTATGAGGTAATTGACATAGGGCTTGGCATAGGGAAGCAGTGGCATAAGAATGGTTATAGGGTAGGACCAGATCTTGCAAGGTTTTTAATATCCCCTGAGGAGTTTGGACTCCATCTAATGGAGAAGGAAAGAAGACGAGCTTTGGAATTGATAGGTGATATAAAAGTAGTAGTTGAGAAAAAAAGAGTGGTATTTTAAGAAAAACGTGGCATTTTGGGGGAAAAAAAAGAAGTACCATGAAGGACTGATAAGGGATCCTGCAGTCTGCCTGAGAAATTGGTTCGGACATATCAAGGCCATGAACCCTAGTCATGGAGGTTTTCAGGATCGATCCATTACTATCTCTAATTACTTGTCGACAAAACAGAAGATATCGTGAGTGAGTTAGAGTTACTTCAGCTATCTCTTTGAAGAAAGATAAATGATTATTTCTATTGATCTGTTTATTTACTTATTTATTTTTAAAGATTTTATTTATTTGAGAGAGAGAGAGCATGAGAGAGGGGAGGGTCAGAGGGAGAAGCAGACTCCTCGCTAAGCAGGGAGCCCAATGTGGGGCTTGATCCCAGCACCCCAGGATCATGACCTAAGCCAAAGGCAGACGCTTAACGACTGAGCCACGTAGGCGCCCCTCTATTGAGCGGCCTACTCTGTTTAAAAGTAGGTTATGATTGTAGATGTGTGCAATATAAGGTTTTCATCTAATTCAGTGACCTGTTGTTTCTTGCTTTTTAAAATCAGTGTCCATATTGTCTGTTTTTCCAGGTAGGGTGTGAAAAGATAAACCTTGAGAGAATATACAGGCAGGGGGTCTGAGGCACCACTCCCCCCAAAGTGCAGCTATAAAATCAGAAGAGAAGGGACAAAATAAAAGACCGCTTTAAAAGACCGTTGTTTCACTCTCTGTTTTATAATTTCTCCTTGCACATTTTTTCTCTCATGTCTATGTTCATTTATCAGCATTTGCCCTTTTCTTTATTCTTTATTTTGAATGTCCAAAATGATATCCAATGGCTGTTTTTAAAAAAACCAAGCAATAGTGATTCATATTAATTACTAAGTAAAATTTTTCCTCGCCTTTCTCACTCCTTAGATGTCACCATAGTTGATACTTGGTTTGGACTTGCGTCCTTCTAGGAGCGTGTGTACACGTGTGTAAACATGTGCAAAAAGGAACCACACCACTAGCGCAGGTCTCACAGGGAATGACACTTGTAGGTGATGAAGAAGGACAGTGAAAAATATAAATTGTGTGGGCTAGGTCACCATCTACCTTCCCGTTGCTACTTGTTGAGCCCCCATTGGAAGAGGAGACAGGACTTCAGCCTGCACCTAGTAACTAAATACCTCTGGTATTATGAGCATTCTCTTGGTAAGGTTTTAAGGTTCATTTTAGTTATTTTGTGCTTCCCTTGTTTTCTGATTTTTGCATTTTTAAAATTTTCTCACTTCTTTTCTCACGTTCTTGTTGGTGTTTTGCAAAATGAAAAGGCCAGAAAAATCCACTTGGAAAATGAGAGAAGGCAGGCATGGGGAGCATAATAAATAGGGATATATAAATTTTGGTGATGGGGTGGGGAGGAAGAGGGACCATGTCTCAAGTTACTTCTTTACCATTTAATTTTAATCTTATATAAAGAATTTGGCCAGTCCTCTTCTCACGATCATTCTGATGCATAGTCATTCTGAACTTTATTTCATATTCTCTCCCTATTTACTTACTTTTTCCCTTCTCAAATGTATGCCTTTTTTCCTGAAGAAGTGGTGAATGGAAGCAAGATACACACAAGGGGACAAGGGAAGAATAAAAGGAACAAAGAAAGAAGCCGTTCCATTCTCCCTACACTTGTGATTCTTACTTTTCCCAGTCTGCGCACTCACTCTTCTATTGGTCGTGATCTTTCCTCCTCAAAGTCTTCCTTTTTTTTTTTTTT